>OZ020165.1:18680978-19335962 GCA_963971145.1 Sussaba pulchella
GTGTTCGTGTGTTCGTATATGGGCTGATGCTATCGTAATCACGGGCTTGAATGTTGTAAGCTTTGGAATAAATAATTTAGTTCGAAGACGGGCAAAGTTAGTTTGGGCTGAAACTTAAGCCCAATTGCCTCAAAGTAAATTAAATTGAGCTGGATTAACGTACCTCAATTGCGCGCGTGAAACTGGATGCATGTAGCGAAAGTTGCGGCGAACTTTGAGGTAAACGTATCAAGCGGTTCGACTAAACTGTGTTCGATTAGTCCAATTAAAGCGAATCTCCTCGATTTAATGTACATACCACATTCGACGGGCTTCAACTATTCGAAGGTGTAGCTGGAATTTTGGAATACTTTGTGGAACGATTATTGTACAAGACTTTCATTCAGTCCTATGAGATTAGCGCTTTTGGAACGAGCTTTTTGCATTTTTCTTCTATTTTTATGAAGATAGGAATTACTTTTGTGTGAATAAAAGAAGCTTGCGAGGTTCCATAATCAATGGAACATATTTCGGGGATCTACAAATTGAGATCTGGTAAGCAGGGCTGTGCCATTCCTCCAATTAGAATGAATTCAAAATACATTCATCAGTAGAGTATCTTAAATCATAATTTCTATCGAATATTAGAATCTATCGCATTGTCAATTCATCCAAGTTATTCACAACGATTGCAGATATGCGAAAATGTCAATTTTAAAATGACGAGAAATTATTGTAAATACATTTCTCAAACAAAATACAAAAAAAAACAACATGTTATTGCTCTTCATTCACCGATACGTTTGAAAAATGATAAATATTTCGTGTAAAAGTTCAGCATTTTCAGCAGTTCGGTGCATGTTCAGCAGTTTCTCGACGCAGCTCGCGATCCCCCGCGGATTCAACAGTCGGCGTCAAGTAGAGCGAAGTGCGTGCGACGGCCTTAATGGACCAGCGATAAAACCGGATTCACGTGAGTTCGTGAGCCCTCGGCACGTGCACAAACCCTATAAACCCTTTTAAGACTGCAACGGTCACGTTCGCCACTCCCATCGAACTTCAAACGTCGTCTTCAGCTATTTGAGAAAAAACGACATTTCGGAATTCATTCTATCCTTTCAGCACAAATTCCTTCGCTCTTCAAAAGAACATATCCTCTTTACATTTCGTGCGTGAAAAAAAAAAACAAGCAAACAAAATTCTCAGAATGTTCTTTCGTAGTCTCGACAGGAATTCTGAGAATTTTTGTAGGGAAATATTTTACAAGCAAAGGAAAACTTCTCAGTATTCTTTTGTATCAAAGCTAAAGCTTCTGGGGAGGACATTTCAATACGTGGAAAAATTGACATCTACACGTTGCAAGTATTGCGACCATTCGGTAAGCCGCGTGGAATAATATTGCGATTCGCAGTATCCGTCATTATATGGAAATTGTTATAATTAGGAAAATATTGTTCAGGGACATTACTAGAATGATAATTATTTCTCATATTTCAAGATATCATTTAGATGAAGTCGAGAATCTACTCGTCCGGAATATCCGCATCTACGCCCTGCAAGAAAAAAAATCAGTTCTCCCGCCACTTTTCATTCCCTTCGTCAGAATTTCCATTCAAGTACCGAAATTATTCGAATATCCAATTTCTAAATCCCAGCTGATCAATTTTATTTTCATCACGGTTTGATCGATGGTACCGTAATGTCAAGCATCATTTCACCCTCTCACATTTTAAATAATGGTCTCCAAATCGATATTTCGAATAATTCATCTACCAAAAAAAAAAGATGTACCTGCCGGGTAGCTAATCGATTAAAATCATTGAGAAATTTCCACTGAACGAAATTCAATCCAACTCGGTCGAAAATGTACTCGTCCCCGAATATTCGTATCAACCCTACGTACTGTCTCGAGAGTCTCTTCGGACCGAAGAGTAATGCAGCATCCGCGAAATTCAACCGCAACACCGTGGCCGCCTGCCCGAAGTTTCGCTCACTGGGTTCGTGTAAAACGTGAGCAAGGGCGGTTTATGGTCTTTCGTAATATACCAGAGTCCCCGAGCGAACCGGTGAATCCTTGCATTTCCGCGTGTCCCTGCAGCATCCCCCGCGCCTTTCTCCGCCCTCCCCCGCGCCCTTTCCAAACCACCAACGCTGTCCAACCCCCGACGGTGGCCGCGTATGGCGCAAGGAGCTTACGGGGAACATCGATCGAGCCCGCAGAGTCTAAAAGACCTCGTAACTCATAACTTTTCGGCTAATAACCCGCGCGCAGCGGCCCTTAAAGATCCTGACCGTCCCAAGCCTTGAGAAAACCAATGAATCAATTTGTATGAAATTATTTTTCATCTCAGTACGAATTGTACCGAACTAAAGAAAATATATAAAGAATGAACGCGCTTTTTCGCCACTATAGCCCTTTACTGTAAGCCCAAGGCTCGGCTTTCAAGTCTTCGCGGAAAATCATTTTTCCAATAGCCGTGCAATCGTGAATTTTTAGAAGCATACGCGACGGAACGTCAAATAAAAATCGAGTAATGCATTTTTATTCGAAAGAAAAATATTGTTAACAAAAATAAAATCTTAGTATCAAGCTTTACGAACGAAGTTTTTTCTCTCGCGAAAAGATGATTTTAAATATATTTTACGAGTCAAATATATTTCAATGTATTTATGAATTTTATATATATTTGTAGATATTTATAAATATATTTATATTTTTAAAGTCTCATCTGCGTCGTGGATTCTTTGGCTTTGTCCGTTTTTTCGACGATGTTTTTCGAATCCTTGACTTCAAGATTGAATCCCGTGGCAAAGGTTGCCGAGGACGGTCGCTCGTCAACAGAACAAGAGTCCAACAATTTTTCCAATCCGTAGAGCTTTTCCAGATCGTTCTGCATGTGATTGAGAAACAACCAGCGACAATCTTTCAGCTTTCTCACGCATTCGCGGGGATCTCGATAATCGGCGACGATTTCCGCGAGAGTCTTGCAGATACAATCGTCCCTGGATGTTCGGAAAAGTTTGCTGTCCGTTTGACGACCTTCCGGGCACGAACCGTCCGGATGAATTATTTTATTCGTCTCGTCGCTGGTTCCACGTTTCAAAGGACCCGTGTCCGAGCCATCCGTCTCGCACTGCAAGTTCTGATTGCGATAATCAATATAAAATAATATAAAAATGCATGCAATTGGGTTGTTCGACGCTGACGAAAAAAAAAATCCGATAAAAAAAGTTATACGATATTGCATCCTGGCTGGTCTCATATAAAACCACGAACGCACGAAGGGCTCAAGGTTGCGGCTAAAGTTTCAGTCTCATATTTTCTCGATATAAACTTTTTGTATATTCACAGCTGCACAGGGTGAGGAGAATATCCTCGGGAACTTTGATCCTGCGGGGTCGTGGGGTATGAAACCTTCGAGATATTTTTTGATCGTTTATTGATGATGAATTGTATTTGATATTGTGATTCGTGAATTGAGATTTTTATTCAAAAAGAAATCGTCCGAATCGACAATTCTCAAATGTCAGCTGATATATTTAATGAATAATAAATTGATTAGTGTACAATAAATCTAATGAGTGAGCAATTAATTAATAAATCAATATATGTTGATTAATAAATGAATGATAAATCAGTATTAACTAAAAAATCAATAATCAATTCATCATCGACTCTATTTAATTATACTCATTCGGTAATTTGATTAATCAAAATTCAGAAGAACGACAGAAATAATTCCACCAACCGTGCACCTCATAATCTATATTGATCAAATCAATATTCAATAAATTATTGGTTCAATTAAATTCATTTATTTGAACGATTACTCGTTTAATGGAAACTTGGGAGAATAATCGAGAAAATTTGATCGAATTTCTGTCATCTGTACTGAATTTGATGTTTCACATCAAAATTCATTCCGGTCACCCTGTGCGGTATATCGAAAATCATAAACCACGATCGCTCGTGAAGATGTACGAGGTAGAATGTACGTGCCTTGGCTGTGTCCCGGATCGTTACTCCGCTTCCTCGCTTAACTTCGCGACTCAGACCGCTGTCGATCATTTCGTCGATGCACGTTTTCGTTTTGCTCGTCTCGAGCTCGAGATCTCCGGCTCCGTGAATCCCCGACACGCCGTAACAATTCTCGAATTCCTCGTACGCCTTATCAACCCCATCGTCTTTTTCCAAACTACGTCCTCGAGTATATGATTTTTTCGATTCCTTGCGTTCACCTTCGCTCGTAACAACGCGATGTTGCCTCGATAGCTCTCTGTCGCAAATAATAACTTCCTTATCTCTCTTTCCTTTCCGTCGTTCGCGATTTTCATCCACTTCTTTCGTTCCGCAATCCGTCTGTCGGTAGATTTTTTCATCCGCATCTGCCGTAACATCTCGTCCTGTTCTCTCGCATTTGCTCGATATTCGAGAATTCCAGTTGTCGCCGTGACGTTTGTGAGATACCGAATTTTTCGTTGGTTGCCGTTGGCGAATGTGCTCGAACGCGGCATCTTCCCCGGCCAATTCTCGTGCTTCTTCCTCGGTTTCGCTCAGATACTCGACGTCCTTCGTTTCATCATCGTCCTCGTCTTCGTCCTTCTCGTCGTTCGGTTTCGAACTATCCAACCGAATGTCAGCCAACTCTTCGTCCAAAGTTCTCTCGGGTTCCGGCTTTTGGCTCGCGGCAACGTTACGTCCGTTCGTCCCGACCGAGTGATAAGCCTTTCGACCGTCCAGCTTCGAGCTGCGGTTACGTGACTGTATCTTGAGAAACATCGAAATTTGTCAAAAAACTTTCGTGCCAACTTCGGACTGATGCGTCTAAGAAACTTTATTTCACTAGTTTCCGATATTTATATTATCGGCTTGAGATAGTTTGAGTTACGTAAAAAAGAAACCAATGAATCGATGAATCAATGAATCAATGAATCGATGAATCAATGAATCAATGAATCAATGAATCAATGAATCAATGAATCAATGAATCAATGAATCAATGAATCAATGAATCAATGAATCAATGAATCAATGAATCAATGAATCAATGAATCAATGAATCAATGAATCAATGAATCAATGAATCAATGAATCAATGAATCAATGAATCAATGAATCAATGAATCAATGAATCAATGAATCAATGAATCAATGAATCAATGAATCAATGAATCAATGAATCAATGAATCAATGAATCAATGAATCAATGAATCAATGAATCAATGAATCAATGAATCAATGAATCAATGAATCAATGAATCAATGAATCAATGAATCAATGAATCAATGAATCAATGAATCAATGAATCAATGAATCAATGAATCAATGAATCAATGAATCAATGAATCAATGAATCAATGAATCAATGAATCAATGAATCAATGAATCAATGAATCAATGAATCAATGAATCAATGAATCAATGAATCAATGAATCAATGAATCAATGAATCAATGAATCAATGAATCAATGAATCAATGAATCAATGAATCAATGAATCAATGAATCAATGAATCAATGAATCAATGAATCAATGAATCAATGAATCAATGAATCAATGAATCAATGAATCAATGAATCAATGAATCAATGAATCAATGAATCAACGAATCAATGAATCAATGAATCAATGAATCAATGAATCAATGAATCAATGAATCAATGAATCAATGAATCAATGAATCAATGAATCATTGAATCAATGAATCAATGAATCAATGAATCAATGAATAAATAAACCAGTAGAATAAATTTTACAAATAAAAAGCACAACAAAACACATTATTACGAAATCAAGCAGATATTGTTTTTCCCATCGAATAGAAAATTTAAGTTTTCATTCAATCGTTCGCTTTATGCACATTGATGCCATTCAACGCTTCGGTATTTCTAGGTTTACAGAAGAATCTGTGAACATTACCTGCTCCTTTGTTGTCTTGCTGCGAGTTACGGAGCACTCCGGGCAAATACACGTAGCAACTCGGGCAACTTTTTCTTTCCGCTGTACCAATACTTTGCCGACCAATTGATTGAGACTTTGCAATAAATCCTGCGATTCCTCTTCCTCGTCCTTATCTTGTCTCCGTTGTTTCGAATAATCCCACGTGTACTCCTGACCGTGATGAGCGTCACGGGTGACCCAGCCGGAGCTTTTTCTCTTCGTGAATTCACCTAAATCCTCGTAAAGGTCCTTAAGCTCTTGTTGATCCCTCTCGCACTGCTGCCGTACGTCTTTGTCGAGGCTCGATCCCGTTTCCTTCCATACATCCGGCTTGGAATCGCGACAAGCGTCGTAGACGCTCTCCCCCTGTCCCGAGTGTCGTCTCTTCGATTCCGTATATTCTCTGTGACGATTACGAGGCCACAAATTCATTTCGGGCTCGAAGTGGGGTTCCTGCGGATCATCAGAGTCTTATTTGGGAACTTAAGTATCGACGAAATGATCAATTATGTCGGAGAGATCGACGACATCACGATTTGCACCATACAAAAAGTATTGAGGAAGGTGACGAAGCTTAAAGATTTGTGGTTTTTCTTATAACTCAAAGATTTGAAGAAATTTCAGTAAACAAATTACAATAAATCTTTGAATTATTTTTTTTTCGTGTTAATTAAAATTCAATGTTACTTAATCGATGATAAAGATTGGATGGTTTGTTGATTATCCCATGAGGCTATTAAATTCCATAAATATCATCCGCGTCAAGCTAAATCTCAGAATATTGTCTAACATTATGATTTTTACGATGCAAATATTTTCTTGATTATCGAAATAACTTGGCAAGCTTGAGAAAATTAAATTAGCACCTCATTCATATAATTTTAATCTTATACAAATTTTGTCTTTACACCGGGTGGAGAATGCCAACAGAAACTGGAGCTCTTGCAGGTGTTTCCAGCGTGGTTATGATCACGAGAAGTTTGAAAATCCGTGTCTTCAGGGGTTGCGTCGGAAATAACTACAGTCCGATGGGGTGATTCGATTCTCGTGCATTCGCACGGCTCGATATTTTCATGTTTACGAGTATGACGATGTGATATCGGGTTGTTCGGATTATTTCGTGTAAGAGACGTGCCAGGTCGATGGTACTTCGATTTTTGATGAGTACTCGGAATCCTCGGTGACGATGGGTTACCCAGCTGCTGATGCTGCTGCTGTTGCTGGTGCTGTGAGCTACGATTTTTTACGTGTGAGCTCGCAACTTTGCACGTGGTGTGGTCCAAGCGCTGAGTTAGCGACGCCTCAAATTTATGGGGATTCCTTGCGGAATAACACAAGGACGAAGCTTTGAGGTTGTATATCAACGTTTTTAAAGCTGGGTAAATTACCAAGAAAGTACTCGGAGTTCCACAGTAACAGGAATTATTTAAAGCACGAGGTACTTATGATATTTCAATTCTATGTATAAATATTTTGGATGGGTAATTCCGGAGCATGAAATCAGGTGAATAAATTACGGACGAAGTACTTCTGATATTTTAAAGATCTCTCTATAAATATTTGAAATGAGATATCTCAATTCTACATATGAATATTTTTTATGAGTCAATCGTTCAGTTGAATATACATATATTTTGATATATTTTGAAAGAGGATTGAACGAACTTTCCAAAGCGATCTTAATATTGTAAATTGTAAATATGTTTCAATTGTATGAAATAAAATGAGTGTATAACTGGTTTTTTCCAATATATCTTGTGTACTCGACATTATAAAAAATGAGTGATGTATGCAGCTCATAAAAACCAAGAGGGAGATGTAGACAAAAAGATGTAGTAAGACGCAAAATAAATTGCCTGTGATTGACTATGGATTGATTAATTCAAATAAATAAATCAGATCGATCTTTAACGCAGAATCAATTATTCGAGTACTTTCCAGGTCCTATATTTCCCTCTTAATATTCAGTAGCAAACAAATCCATAAAAATTGCACGAAAAAAGAAAAGCATTGAAGAGAATATTTCTTTTTTGTTTTTGCTTGTCAGTACGTGAGTTCGTGATGATCGTCGAAGTGCGAATCCATCGAATTTTGGTGAACAGATTGCGCTTGACACGAAGGATAATTCACAGGTTTTGTACGTCGTTTTCTTCGTGTATTGTCGGTTTCCGGATAACAAACGCGATCGTGTTCTATGCGAAAATCAACATCGGACGTGGCGTGTCTCGTCTGAAAACGTACGCCGGGTTTTGGCACGCAGCGAGAAGAATCGTTGAATGATTGCGGCTGGTAGCCGTCTCTGAACTGCAACTGTTGAAAAAAGAGAACAATAATAATAATGACAATAATAATTCACTGGATAATCAAAGACGCTAGAAGGCTGCAATGGGCGAAGCATCGAAGATTCGTTGTTGACAACTTTCTATGTAATCTGAAGAATGAGAAAGGTAGCAAAGAAGAGCAGGAAGAGCAAGAGGGAATAATTTGTGGAAAAGGTTCTGGAATAATTGCCAATTAGCGTGAACAGTCGTTGAAAGCTGCGAATGCAGATAAATGAACTGGGAAAATATTATGCAAGCCGTTGAGCAACCCATCGAGGCTCTAAAAAACGCAAATATGAATAAATATTGATTTGTTGACAGGATTAGGCATCATTAAAAATAAAAATCATCAGAAATTATTCTTAGATCGAAAAAAATCAGATAATTAAGATAATGTCTAATCATCGCAATGTTATAAAAATAGATGATCTTCGAAATAATAACAATTTATTGAATTAGATATTTATTTTTCACCGATTTTCGTTTTATCATCGAATAAATTTTTCGATCGAAAATATAAGGTAAAATAATAACAGACATAACGATGTCAAGAGAAGCTGAATCATCGGCTTACCCGGAAGCACAAATATCTTTGAAAAAATAATAAAAAATCTGAGAGAAAGAATTACGCCAAAGACGAGAAAAGATTTCGAAGCATCGAAAGCTCTCGACCCGAAGGTACCTTCGGAATGATATCCAGCTCGCAAAAATGAAAGGTGGATGAAGAAAGAAATGTATCGGGACGAAAATAACTAAGCTCTCGACATTTGAAGAGCACCGAAGCAAAGAGACCTAGAAGCGACTGAGCGGAATTCAAAAGGAAAAAAAATTGATGGAACATCGTAGAATTTTTTGTGAATCTACCGATAGTTTAGCAAGCCGAACCAACCGTATCGTCGTCCATGGGTGCAAAGCTGTCTCGTAGTTTAAGCTTGGAAGAAAAGTCTCGGCACGAAGAGTCTTCAGACTTTGATCAGCAAATAAAAAAAAATAAAAATACGAAAAACCGTCACGTTGGTTGCATATCGCGATTTCTCAATTCAGGCATCACAAGCTTTCCATCCACAACGTCTTGCGATGGTCTTCGTTACTCCGTCATTATTTATATCTAAAACTTCGCAATGAATGAGAACGCGTTTAATGACAGTCGCGGACGGTTCTCCTATCAACTCGGAAAATCGTGACGTTGGCACCCCGTTCGCGGGGTTATACAAAAGAGAAAGACAATTTAAAAAAAAAGGAGAAACAAAAAAAAAACGAGTTCCGATGAAATCCACGAGAGCGGATGGACTTCGATGTTCCGGCTTTGTTCGCGGCTCTCGATCGTTTCGCTCGCTCGACTCGATTGACCGGACCGGACCGGACAGCTTTGCTTCTATTATTCAATTCTCAGTTATCCTGCAAGCACGCGTGGAATCAATTCCATCGAGGCGCCGGATTCGAATTTATAAAATTGGCTGCAGAAATGCGATTAATCATTCGGCTGGTTCTGATAGTATTTCTTCGTTTAATGAATGACCCTCGACGTGGTGAATATCTTGTAAAATACATTCGCTTATTTAATATCAAATCTACGTTCATGTCTTATAATTTTATGTAGGACTATAGTGGCGAGTTGGATGAAGGTATCGAAAGACTGCGTTATTACTTGAAATTTAATTAGAATTTCGAGCATTGGAAGAGAAATTCAACATTGTGGCTAATTTTTATTGAATAATAATAATAATAATAATAATAATAATAATAATAATAATAATAATGAAAATAATAATAGTAATAATAATAATAATAATAATGATGATGATGATGATGATAATGATAAAAATAATAATAATGATAATAATCCATTTAAATTGTATATTGTATTTATTTTTCTCTAAAGAACGTTTTGAAAGAGATTTAACGCAGGATTAAACGTTATAGGACTTGCAGGCTATTTTTCTATTCCTCTTTCACATATCGCGACCACGTTCGCGTTGATCTAGCACGAGGGGCGAGGGAGCGCTTCTACGTGACTTGAAAGCTCCACGCTCTTCTTTTACGTTGCTCGAGGTCAAGATTTTTGGACTCTTTGGACACTGAACGTATTTCCTCGTAGCCGGAAATTGGTGAAGAAATAAGACAGTTTTATTGATCGGCCGTAGAAGAATGCGTGTGTGTGTGTATTTTGTATCATTCGATACTGATGATTATTTTGAAACAAAGAAAGAAAAGGCTTCAACTAATTTATCGAATTACTTTTCGACGGTTATCGGTGGTATAAGTAATTTATTCTCGACTCATATAAACTGGGCAACAGCCAAATGTTCGAGAGGATGTAATATTTTAAAAATGTTCTGTGTATATAAAGTGAAATACTATAATTATTGAGAAACGTCTGTATGTTGGCACAACTTCAGAGAGACAGAACGTTGACCAATCATACTTTCCTCTGCTTTCCTTCAAATCCCTCCGTTCTACTCTTTCTCATGCCCTACTTTCACTTCGTTTTATTTTTCAGAAAGAAAAAAAAAGGAAAAACTTCAATCCTATCCAATTTGATTTTCGTATTTTCTTCGCTTTCGTCGGTAATGAATCCCTCGACAAAAGCCGTTATCGTTTATCCCCCGATTTCGCGGGATAATCCGATGAGGATGAACGAAGGAGCCATTTGCAAATTTTGTGGAAAATAATCTCACGCTCGACGATCGATGAAGAAAAATAGCAAAGCTCTTTAACGAGATATTTAAGTTGCTTCTCGTGAGAATGCCCTTTTTCTCTTTATCGTGGAGCGATTCCTCGTACGAACCGCCAACGGCTCAATTTCAGGAAGAAAACGCTTTTGTGTGAACCATTTATCGTATGAAGAATTGCTTTTTCGCCAGGAGCGGCGAAGGGGGGAGGGAGGAGAGCAGAAACGACGACGACGAGAAAGAGCATATATATGTGGGCCGGGTTGGGAGGATCGATATAGAGGATTCGTCTATAGCTTTTACTCCGTTGACCAAGAGATATTCGTCCTACCTAACTTTTCTTCGTTCGTTCCTTTTGCTCCCCCCCCCCCCCCCCCCCCTCCCCCTGGACGAGTAATATCCTCAATGCCTTTCGGTACATTCTACTCACATAAATATTCCCGGAGTTTTCCAACCTTCTCACGGATATATGGATCGCGAGAAGGGGGTTAAAGGGGGTGGAAGAGGATGCACCGGACATAGTGAAACGACGGACGAATTACGATGCTCCTAGATCCTTACATATTTTTACCTTTGCGATATTGTAAGAGTTTTATCCTTATTTCATGATTTTTTTGCAGCAAGTATTATCTCGGTTAAATAAGTATAGGTAAATAACCCAAATAACTTGACTAAGTCTCGATACACTTTTTTATTTTTATTTCTGATAATTGATTGCGTAAGATTGTACGGGTGATTTTGATCAAGACCACGGAAATAATGATTCAATTTTGAAAGAATAAGAATTACACTAATATAATTACGTATTAAAATATGATATAAGTTTACATATGATATAAGTTAGAATGGGGATAAATTGACTTGCTTATTAAATATACAATTTTTTGATGCTTGTTTAATTTAATTCAATTTAATTTGATGTTAAAAATAATGAATTTCAAGACTGTCTCATATCTCTCGAGGTGTTTCAATAAAACGAAAAAATAGAGCATCGTTCTCTAGAACCCAGGCAAAATATGAAATCCGCTGAAAATAAATTCGCTAGAATTTTTCTCCCTCGATTTGTTTGTACTCGGCATCGCCAGAATAAGAAGCAAGTGCTCGCAGCTCGAGTGTTTCTCAGTTTGAGAAAATACACGACGTAGCAACGCACCGAATAATGCTACGACGCATTGAGAAAGAAGATGAAGAATAGAAGTAAAAGCTTTTCCGCCTCTTGTTCTAAAAAAGTTTTCACCAAAATCGATTTTCCCTAATGCCGGTGACTCTGCACTCGTTGCGTTTCGCAGATTTTCTCGTTTTCGTTGCAAAGTCGTTGGCAAAGTTTTCTCCAAAGTGGGCGAGTGAAAAAGATTCGAAGGAATAATCCGAGAACGTCGGGGTGAAGCGAGAAAACGGAGGACGGGGATGGAGAGGCAGAGACAGCTGCGCGAGGAACTTTACGTTAATATCTTTGATCGGTGCTTAAATAATGAATTTCATCATGAGGCTCGAGCGGAGATTTTCCATACTGCGCGACCGAGTTTTCATCAGGTCCGAAACGAGTCTCTCGATCTCAGTTCCTGACACGAGTGATTGCGAAAAATTTCATTGAAAATTTATCGAAATATAGATGAGGGAAACGAAACAAAAAAATATGCCAAAATTTAATTAAAATTTTTCCGATAAGTGGAAAAATTTCTTGCAAATGTTGTAGATTCGATGAGGGAAAAAAGTATAAGATTATTAATTTGGTGGATCGCGTGTTCTTTATATAAAAGTGGGAATAATCACAAAATTACGCGATTCAGGCTTGGAGAGTAAAATAAAATCGATTGAGTCTAGATTTGTGAAAAACGACGAAGAAATTTCAATGTTAAAATAAGAGGGGGTTGAAAAGGTCGACATTAGTCCGGCGTGACAGGCGCGCTCAAGTTATTATCATAGGCGAAACATCGCGTTTTATACGACACGTTACGTTGGATATCTTTTATCGAAGCTTCAATAATTAATTCCAATGCGGTACGTTCCAACGCAAAGTTGATATTTCGCCACGACTAGTGTAAAATGTGCTGTGACGAGAGAAACAATCCATTTGCTGCTCAAAGATTTAAAAGAAATTAAATTTAAAAAAAAATAATATAAAAACAAATATAATAAATATAAAAAATATAAGATAAAAGTAAGACTAAAATGTCGTCCACGAACAAAGAAGTTAATTGGTGGCGCAAGAAGAAGAAGGGAACTAGAAATGAGATATCGAAAAAAATCGATGAATCGTGGATGAAAGAATTCGTGGGAGACCCTCGCATGAATCAGAACAAACCAATGGCTTGGGAGACGCCTCCGCAAATGGGTATGGACAAGATACGAGGAACTACGAATCTAGGCAAATATATGGTCGAATTCGCCAGCACCTCGACGATCCATGGTATCAATCATTTGAGTGCGCCACATCGTCATCCCTTCGAAAGGTGTACATGAATTGCCTTGAATTTATTTATACTCGACTCCACAGATAGGCATTAATTCAATCAAACTATATTTAAATCCTTTCATCACTATCTGATCATCGATTGTAAATCCTGTTAAATATCAAAGTCCATTGTAAAATAATAATTTAGCTTAATTATTGATAATTATTGCAAAAATGTGAAAAAAATGTAATTGTTGCATGAATATTAATCATAGCTTTTCGCTTGAAATAGAATTTGAAATGAATTGTCATTGAATGAATGCCTATTCTCGCCCGCCTGACAAAATTGTCGCGATGGGTTACGAGTTATCGGTTTCTCGCAGCTCGTGATAATTGCGAAAATCATAGCTGTTTTTCCCAGTGTTTCAAAACGCAAACAACCGTTCTCGTTTTTCATTCGAAAAATCGATCATGATGGAAAAAAATGCTTCACAGTTTTTATTACCCACCGAGCAATAGCTCATTTCCTGCAAAGAAATATGTGAGATAATTCTTGCATTTTTATTATGTTTTAAATCACGAAAACCTTCGATTTGCAAAGATTTCTCACAGTACTGTTCATCGGTGGAGCGCTGGCAACGGCTATCCTTCTTTCATGGTACTTCTGGGGTCGTTATCAGAACGATGCAATTATATTCGTCATCGATAACAGATACAGGAACGTGGAATACACAGTTACCACTCCATCCCTTCTGGCATGTCCTCTCGAGAAAATCGACGAAAGACTATTTACCGAAGTTTTTCAAAAGTAAATAATGTACCAAATTATTCATACAATCGCATTATTTACATCCTGAGCAATAAAGATGCATTTTTAAAATCCTCGTGAATATTTAATTTATTTTACAGACACAAAATCAACGACACACCGGAAGCGAGACATTTTTTTGCCTTTATTGCGAATGCAACTTACGACGAACTGGAGGATACGCCGATTTATAAGGAAGTACCCTCGGAATTGTGGTTGACGATACTCTGGGAATTGAAGAGCAATGTTCAGGCTCCTATTTTTCCAGCCAAACTCGACGTCGAAGGTGCTAAGGAGTGGATAATGACGGAAGAAGGATTTTGTCTCATGTTTTTCAGCTACGTAAGCGTCTACATGTCTTACGAGTAAGTATCGCAAGTCATGTCCATTGATTTATTTAGAATTTTACTCGACACCCGATAGATTAAATTTCTCGTGACTGAAATATGGAATCGTAAAATTCAACATTTTTACTTCACATTCAAAAACGAATAATAATAATAATAACAATAATAAAAATAAAAATAATAATAATAATAATAATAATAATAATAATATTGATAATAATAATAATAATAATAATAATATTGATAATAATAATAATGATAATAATAATAATAATGATAATAATAATAATGATAATAATAATAATGATAATAATAATGATAATAATAATAATAATAATAATAATAATAATGATAATAATGATAATAATAATAATAATGATAATAATAATAATGATAATAATAATGATAATAATAATAATAATAATAATAATAATAATAATAATAATAATAATAATAATAATAATAATAATAATAATAATAATAATAATAATAATAATAATAATAATAATAATAATAATATAATGAAAAATCATATAATGACGGCATTTGTAAAACCTATTCCCTAACTTATTTCCTGTAGTGATATATTTTATTTCATTGATCTAGACTTTCACTTTCCTAATAACAACAACTTATGCGTTTAATGTCTAAAATATATTCCCTATCTAATTCCTATATTTACATAATTCATTTTATATAAATAAGTTATTGGAAGGAGAATAATTGGACAATCGTGCCGCCGCCAGTGGAACTTCCATCGCTGACATTTTTCAAACGCGAAGACGTACGCGGATTAACCAGCGAACAGCACGCGGTTAAAGTAAGCCAACGAGTAAATTAAATTAAATTCAATTGTGAAATAAATTTTTCAAATATAAAAACCAATATCATACGGATAAAATTGATCGGTCTCTGTGATCAGGCGAGTGCCCATCATCCTCTGGAAGTCCCGGAAATCGGTGTGCCCGGTATAGTCTTGTTGAGAAGTCAATTGAGCGATCTCTACTTCAGTCCCAAACAAATATCGACGTCGGACGACGTGAAAAGTTTGTCCCCGGCTCAAAGACGTTGCAAAACTCCGGAAGAAGGTGGACTGCGCATGTGGCCAGTGTATTCGTACAGAATGTGTATACTGGAGTGCAAATACAAAATGATGAGAAAATTCTGCGGCTGCTATCCACATTTCGCCAGACCGATGCGTGAGTTAACAAAATAATCCAACAGATATAACAAAAATTATAAATTTATCATTTGTTTCAATTTATTCTCAATTACATTGATATACAATTACTATATCAAATTATTCGTTTAAATTAATTTTACTTCCCATTTGAAACGAATTTTCTATCAAATTTTATTAAGGCGTTTCTTTTTTATCATCGACAATGATTCGTTATTTCTTTGATTTCTTTTATTTCAGCGGGAGTTGGAGTCTGTACGGCCGAGCAGCTACGTTGCGTAGGTCGTAACCGAAATCTTATCATCGAAAAGCGTCGCATAATGGAGAAAAAGTGCGGATGCTTTTCCAATTGCGACACGACGGCGTACCTTCCTACGGAAGCCAAAACGTCAACTGCGTACGTTATTTAAACCTTTTTTGTTAATTCGTAAAAGCAAAGAAAGAAATAAAGTTTTTAAGGGGCCACGCGTCCATGAGCTTCGATTCACGCTCGCGTCTCTCGACGCGAAGTTTCGGTCCATCGATTCGCGTTGTTTTCCATTGGATTTCGCTCAAACGAGATTTCAAAATATATATATATTTTTTTTTTCAAGGAAACAAGGATCACCGAATTTCACGGTTGTGAAGACTCACTTGGAGTTTCCTCAGACGAAAATGCGTCGAGAACTTTTGTTCGGCTTCAATGATTTTCTCGGTGAGTGAAGATTTTTCGTCGTTGCTTTGTCAATTATTCGATAATAAGTTTCGATTAATTCAATTTTGCTTGCGGGAATTTTCCGCAGCGGCCGTTGGCGGTGCCGGTGGTTTGTTTCTGGGCGCCAGTGTTTTGTCGTTTACCGAAATTCTTTACTTCGTTACTATCCATCTCTTTTGGTACAGAATTCAGCTACGTCGGGATAAAAAAGCTGAACTCGAACGAAGAAGGAAGGTCAAAAAGTTTTTCATTAAAAACGCTGATAATATCACGGTAAAATTGAAATATTAATTTAAATTCCGTCAGCGATTAATCGCACTTGAATGTGATTTTTTAATAAATAATTAAGAACTTCTTTCTGTCGCCCAATTTAACTATGAGCTTGTAATAAAAGAAAATATAATAAATACGAAGAAATATAAATTGTTTTTAGATGACTTATTATTATGTTTGTTAATTGCTATTTTCCTCGTTTGAAAATTCATTAAAAAAAGGTCCTGATTAAAATAGGATCCCGAATAAAAAATAAATAAAAATACGCCGAGAATATTTGGAAATTACTTAACTATTCTAGACTTAATTCGATACTTTATCAATTATTCAGATATTATAAAATATATACTTACCTTATTATATTACATAGAATTTATGGAGTAATCCATCGAAAAGAAAATTAATCACCAATAAAAAAAAGTTGCAAAATAAAAAAAAAGAAGACAAATACGCCGAGAATAGTTGGAAAATACTTTATTATCGTTGAGTGTGTTCTCACCGTATCAATGTCTTTGCCCAACGGAATATTCAGCACTGATAGAGAATCAATAATATTACATACATACATACATACATACATATACAAGTATAGACATTATTCGAGGGAGAATAAAAGTGCACGAACGGTACGTACTTGGTCTCCTAAATTCATCTTCTTGGATCTATCGAGTCTGAGTGTTAGACCGTATTCACGTTTTTTTTTTTTTAATTCGCAAATTCTTTTCGTATAATCTATATATATATTTTTTTTTATCTTATTGTTTTTTTAAATATATTTGGCTGGAAGGTAAACACGTTTTTTCGTCTAGAAAGATGCGAGTACGTCGGTGAAGGGAGTTCCGAGTTCATTTGCGGCGGCCACGAAGCTTTCCGAAAAAGCTCTCTGCTGGCTTTCACCGGACAACTGTGCACGAAAACGTCAAATATATTCCTGTGTACGGTCAAAATTGCACTCAAGCGTCGCTTTCGACGCTATCGTATGAAGAATTTAATAAGCTCGGATCAAAGAGCATGGGACAATGAATTATTCTCTCTTGGACTTACCCTGTGATAAAAATCCGATGCTGCGATGCACAAAATCTTCTTATCCTCGTTCTCGTACTTGCCGATTCTCGATTGTACGTGCGGAAATCTGAATTTTTTCGTGATTCAAGGATTAAAACAACTTCGTTTTGGTTGAAATTATTGAAATTTTGATCGAATGAAAATTTTTTCGTGGACGAAGAATTTTCAGTCGCGACTGAGAATGTTTTTGTCTTTCTTAGATTATATTCAAAGGATACAAAGCTCTGAGCCACGGATTCGTCGATGCGCTTATGAAGAAGCAGGATAGACACCAGGTCGACATCGTCAGTGGCAAACTTTGAATGAAATTCGGTAAACTGAATATTACCCAATCTTGCAAAAGTTCCAGTTGCGCGCCTTTGCAAGCCACGCGTTCGCAGACCTGAAAGAGAATTGGATGGAGCAATTTTTTTATTTTTTATTTGAGTAAATACAGATTTTTCGGGACTTTGATGTTCTCGAGAAAGCAATGAATCAGCGAGAAATCCGGCGGAATAATAAAAAATTGCATTTTGTTGGAGATTTTTGACTTTTTATTTTTGTTGAATATTTTTAAGGACTATTGTTAGCCTCGTGAAGCAATGAATCAGCAATGAATCCAGCAAAATGATTTTTAAAGAGGCGTTTTGATGAAATTTCTTTGATCTTTATTTCCATTGAATCTGGATTTTTCTGGAATATTATTATTTTCATGCAGCTATGAAACAGCGATAAATTCAACAATATGATTTCTGGAAAATATATTTTACTATTATTATATTATTAGAATTATTTTATAATAATATATTATTATTTATTATATCATCTATTATTATTTTATTTTTTTAATCTTTAATTTTGTACTTTTGATTCTTATTAAATATCGATTTTTCTGGACTATTATTATCCTGATGAAGCAATGAATCAACAATAAATTCAGCAAAATAATTTCTAAAAAATATATTTTGTTAAACATTTTTTACTTTTCATTTTTATCAAACATCGATTTTTCTGGACTATTAATATCCTGATGAACCGATGAATCAGCAATAAATCAAGCGAGATGGTTTCTCAAAAATATATTTCGTTGAAAAATGTTTAATTTTCATTTAATAAAGATTATTCTGAATTACTATCATCCTAATAAAAAAAACGAACGAGCAAATAAATCCGGCAAAATAATTTCTTTTGCTTCATTTCATTGAATATAAATTTTTCTTGACCTTAATCTCATAAACAAAGCAATAATTCAGCAATAAATTCAGCAAAATAATTTAAGAAAAAATGCATTTCCCCAAGAAAAGTCGTAAATACCTTGAACACAACAGCGGACAAGAGCCGTTGATGCGGTTGTTGCGGCGAGAGAAATTCCCCGATGACTTTGGTGAGAATGTCGGAGGGTGGAAAAAAATCTCCGAGAACTTCGGAGAGAACGGCGCAGAGTACTTGAACCTCAGTGGGATAACCGCGTTTGATACGGTCGAAGATAGACGACGTTCTTTCGATCGATCGCACGAGTGCTTCGGGTTCGATGTCGGGAAGAGGCTCCTCGGCGACCGGACGATTGAATCTGTCGGCGGATTCGGTGTACATGCAAGTGAGGAGCAATTGAAGAGCCGGCAATGCGAGAAGAGGACTGGATTGCCGCAAACGATCGATCGCGACTTTGACTATCTGCTCGGCGACTCTTCCTACAACGCTTCGCGTTCCTATAAGTCTTTCCAAGCCCTGGGCAAGAATTTTCAAAAGCGGGAAGTTAAGATGACGATCAAAATGTGACGAGAAAATTTTTTTTTCGTTGTGGTTGAGAATTTTTTAGTCGTGTTGAAATAAAATAAGAACTCGAAAAAGAGGAATAAAAAAATCGAACGAACCTGCAGAAGTGTTCTGTGAAGATCCGTGGATATATTTTGGGTGGTGACTAGTGTGAGCACCAGTTCCAGGACTGCCGGGGCTTCAGCATCCGGTGGAGCGTCCTCAGCGTGCTCCAGGAGGAAAAACACGAGAGCCCACATGATTCTCTGATGTTCCTCGCTTTGTCCGAGAACGCTTGGACGATGGGTGAAGGGAGATAACAATTAAAACATCAATTGTTAAAGCATTATATACGCAATTTCGTCGGTACTTTTCGAAGGTACTTTTCTAGACGCGGTTGAAAAAAAATGACGTATATGTTGACAATATTTTTCTTACAAATCATTTTAGCACATGGTTAAGCATGTGTACGAAAAAAAATCAGAAATATCAACAAATGGCGAAGATATTACACAAAACAATGTATTTTTTTGAACCTTGTGAAAGTTCTAACTTTTGAACAAAGATTCAGATCGCTTTGAAATTTTTATAACATATTCTAAGTATCATCATGTATCGTGTGAACCACAGAAACAAAAATTTCAATGACACAGAAAAATATAAAAAATAAAATACCGACGGAAAATTTTTTTACCTAATTTTCTGTCAGTATTTCATTTTTCATATTTTTTTTGTGACATTTAAATTTTTGTTTTTGTAGTTCACACGATAGGTAATGATACTAAGAATGTGTTTTGTGAAATTGAAATTTTTGTTTCTGTTATTTTGTTCTGTATAAGGCCTCAATTGCAAATCTTTTATGTCCAGCAATTAGGAGCTTTGCGGTGGACCATTGGCACTTGCCGGGTATTTAATTTCCCAAGTCCAAATTATTTTGAACATTTTTTAATTCCTCAGGAAATAAATAACAATCGTCATTCAATCTACTTCTATCATTTCATCAGTATTGCATTGCTTCCAATACAATTGAGAAGAATAAAATGCCTTTAAATATTGATCTGAATATAATGTTTCAATGTCATGCACATTTTTATATCCACCGGAGATAAAAGCGCGTCGATCTGGTCCATAACTTACCCATTTTCCTCCTCAACTTCGATGTTCTTCTGTATATATTTAATCGCTAGAGGATGCACGATGTTCATCGTTTCCTCGCAATTGGCCAGAACCGCGCTTTGCAACAGATACAGCATGCCATGCAGCGCTGTGATACGTGCCGGTAAAAAACTCGATTTAAGGCCCAGATCAACCGAGTGTTTCACCTTTTCCAGAGTCTCAACGTCCTTCAAAAAAAAAAAAATCAAATATCAAACGAGTCAACAAAATTTCTTCAAACTTCCATCAGTCCTTGAATCAATGAAAAAATTGAATAAAATTACCAAAGGTGCGAGTACAGCAGCCGCTTTGCATACAGCAACAACGAGATAATGATGCAAAATCTCATTCTCAACCGTGTGAATCTTCGTCATTGCCAAACAAGTGTCCAGCATCCATTGAAACTGCCCTCGTTCGACGAATAATTCCGATATCGAAAGCAACGATTTCATAACTTCGTTGAGCAATGGCGACGGTGTATTGGCTTCCGGTACCATCCAACGAGTATAAAATTCAATAAGAAATCTCAAACAAGATCCCAAATCAATCCTCGTTCTCTCCAAAGCTCGATCTCTCCGTTCTTTCAACGAAACAACGGAAGTACTCAATTTATCCTCGTGAAGTGAACAAATCGACCAAAGATAAGCGATCGAAAGTTGACCATAAGCGTAATCACCGACGTGCCAATCTCTCTCGATGTTACCACGTTCAAAAAGATGTCCAAGCTTCGTCGTGTCGTTTCTCTTTCTTCCCGAATTGCTCACGAATTCGTATTTCCACGAGAGAAGATCTTGAACGTACAACAAACGTTGCGAACTTTTTTTGTGCAAAGAAAGTTGAGGATCTCGAGGATGATGAATGGTCGAACTGTTTCCAGGATTTCCTGGACAAGGAAGAAGCAAAGTTTGGGAGAGAAGTTGGGTTATAGCTTGAACGGCTAAGCCGGTGGTTTGATTCTGCTGAGCGTCACGAGAAGTTTCGTCGTCGTCGGTGGAAACGTTCAAAACGCTCAACAACGCCATCCACGTTTCTTCGAATTGTAGCCTCGACGTCCAACCCATCAATGTAACGCGAAAGATGAATTGTTGAAGTATATCGACTTCTTGAAGTAGATTCGATTCGGTGGATAGCAATGGAAAATTGCATCTGGTTGGTCCAGAACCGGAAGCTTGCCAACCGTGTTTCCAAGCCAGTGGAGGTGTCAAAACGTACGTATTGACCAGAGGTTGTCTACTCGTGCTTATTATCAAACTTTTAACCGTTTTAAACATAAAATTCGGAATGTTCAACTCATCTCCGCGTGTTTGAACATTTTCCAACCACGAAACCAACGAACTCATTTCCATGCAAGCACGTCCGTAAAATTTCGTATCTTCGGATTTCAAAGCTTCGACGAGGCTTTCGTTGTCCAAGATTGTCAAAGGATTGCCATTTTTTCGCAACCAATGATCGACGATTCTCGTCAATGTCTTCGAGGCCGAACACACCCAAGTGCGATTCGCATCCTTGCCGAATAGCTTTGATATTTTTTCGTTCTTCAACAATTCTTCGGCGCAATTGAACGTCAATTCGAGCTCGTGAGGTTTTAAATTTCTCAAACGTTTCTCATCAACGTCGATCATCCAATGACCCGTTTCCAAACACAACAATGCAAATTTGGCCAAATCTTCCACGTAATCGTCTTCCAACGGTTTCATGGAATATTTTTCAACATCATCGATCGTCGCCACGTACGTCGTAACCGATGGCATAACCGTAAAAATAGTTTCCCAATAAATCGCGTCTTCGAACAAATTCTCCAATCTCAAAACGTATTTAGCCATTTTGACATTTTTATCCATCGTCGTGGGATCGTAAATTTGATGATTCTTCGGTAAAAGTTCGTTAACGTGACGAATTTTTTCCAACAAACAACGTCGAGCCGAACGATAAAGATCGGAAGGTTCACGAGGTTTTTCATCACCGGAAAATTCGCAATTACGAATTTTTTCGCTCGTAATACGAACGCCGAGTCTCACGCATTCGATCAAAATTTTTAAATCGAATTCTTTGGACGTCAGAATTGCGTCGCAATCGTCGTAATCGAGATTGCTTAGCAATTGAGCGGATTCCGCGAGATCCGAGGTGACGAATGGATGACAACAACGTAATTTGACTTGATTGAAGAACCATTGACGATCGAGTTTTATATATTTGACTCTGGCAGGATTGAAACGACGAAAATCATCGATTTCCAAAGGCGAAACGTCGTAATGACAAACCGCCAATTTATTCATCAAACTCACGAGATTTCCATGTTTTCTTCCTAATTTCGTTGATCTCGTAATTTCAATGATTCGCAACAAATCCTCGCGTGACAATTGTTCGATCGCATTTTTTCCCTCGAAATAAAGATATTCCAATCGTCCACTGGCAATTTTTCCGGCCATTCGCGCGAGCGCGAGATGTTTAGTGACGAGAAAACGTGGAATCAAAGTCAAAATAACCGCACCGCTTTGGGAATAATTAGCTGCTTCCACGCATTGCAACAATCTTTTGACGAAACTCGGTCGCGTGAGATCGAGACATCTCGCAGCTATGGCTTGTACGAGAAGACCGCTAGCCGCGGGATTTCGATGTATCGCCGTTGTCAATAAATCTTTGACGGGCGATTCTCCGGCCAAATTCATCGTTTCTTCGATGTGATTGATCAAGAGCCAAGTCAATGATTCGGCGTCGTTTAAATTTTCGCAAACGTGATC
This sequence comes from Sussaba pulchella, assembly GCA_963971145.1. NCBI lineage: Eukaryota > Metazoa > Arthropoda > Insecta > Hymenoptera > Ichneumonidae > Sussaba > Sussaba pulchella. The sequence continues at coordinate 18,704,287 of OZ020165.1, forward strand.
GCAGTACAATATCGTGCCGGATTCTTTGACGATTCTTCGATTTATGCTGGTTTCTCGAGGTGGAAAATGTTTTTTCTCGTTATTATCAGAATTTTCGTTCGTAATTCGTTTGTTCGCTTGATTATCACGAAATCCCGCGGTTTCGGGGATTCCCAAGATTTTCGACCAAAAATTTTTGTCGTTGTAGTCGAGAAGAATCATCAAATACGCCCAGTGACAAGTCAACAAAGGACTGGCAGGAGCTACGTCGAGCATGATGGAATTGAGCTCCAAAATTGGAATGTCACCGTTCGTTTTCATCCGAATTATTTGCATCGTCGCGTTGGCGATTCTGCAATGACTACCGGATTCGAACATGTTGATGCAGAGTTGAAGAAAAAATGCGAATTGATGAATCAAACGAGTCCCCGTGGTTTCATCGAAAATTTCGGATTTTTTCGAACGAATAATAGGACGACAAATATTTTTTCGATGATCGACGGATTCGAGGATTCGTCGAATTCTTCGACTAGCGAGGTTGATAACGCGAAAGATAAAGATGGCTAGAATGTTTTCCGGTGCGATGGACGACGATCGAACGTTCGTGGCGTTAAGAGGATCCACCGAGGTTTTATCGTTGTCCGGCAAACCCAAAGTTTGTCGCAAATCGTTCATGTAAACGCTCAGATCGCACAAACGCGCGAGCATTGCTTCTTCCTTCGCGCAAGAGACGAGAGAAAGAAGAACGATATTAACCATACCGAGCCAACGTTTAATCTTGACCGTGGATTCGTCCTCGTTCGGTGGTAAAACGAAGAGAACTTTCAAAAGAGGATCCACAGGTCGGAAAACCGTCGGCGAAACGGCAGAAAAAAGTTTCATCAAAGCCACGTCAGCATTTTTCGTTTCAATTCGAATTTTTCCACAAGCCAAAGACGTTAGGATCGCGTCGGTTGCCAAACGCGACCATCTGCGCCATTTTTCTTCACCGTTTCCGTCGCTGTCGTAACGAGATTCGGCCACGCATCTCGCGAGAAGATCGATTACCCGTGGATATTCGATCAAACGCAAAAGACTCGTCATGAGAACTTCGCGAGTTGTTTCCAATTCACGTTGATCGACGACGTTTTTCGTCGTGGCCGAAGAACGAGCGAGAAATATATCTTCGACCATTGGCACGAGAGCGGGAATGCAATGAGTTATAGGCGGTTGTCCACTGGCCATTAGACCGTCGCACAATTGTATTATCTTCGGTACGTCGATTATGTTTTTCGTGTGATATTTTTTGTCGGAAAGATGAACGAGAAAACTGAATATTTTTGGTAATAGTTGATCGGTCTGTTGCGTCTGGGCTTCGTCGATGAAAACGAATTGATCGAGGACGAAACCGATGAATATCTTGTCGGTGTCGAGAAGACAATAATTCACGTGTAATTGGACCAATTGTGTGAGAAGAGATAATACTTGACACTGAAACGGCACGGAACCCGTTGTCGTGTAACGTTTCAAGGATTTTATCACCATTGGCTCGAATATTTTTATGAACGACGTGACCGATGTTTTTTGATTCGACGCTCGTGCGAAATTTTTGAATACCGTTGATATCTTGCGATCGTCTCTTCGGCGCCACGAACCGATCCATCTGAAACCGACGAAATGACTTTTTTTTCAATCTTTCTTTTAAGATTGTAATCAATGAAAAATTTCAAAGATAGAAGAGAGAGAGAAAGGCAGATTATAAATCCTCGGTTTGAAATTTGTTGCATTTTATAATAATAGTATTGATAATAATAATAATAATAATAATAATAATAATAATAATAATAATAATAATAATAATAGTAATAATAGGAATAATAATAATAATAATAATCATAGCAATAATAATAATAATAATGATAATAATAATAATAATAATAATAATAATAATAATAATAATAATAATAATAATAATAATAATAATAATAATAATAATAATAATAATAATAATAATAATAATAATAATAATAATAATAATAGTAATAATAATAATAATAATAATAATAATAATAATAATAATAATAATAATAATAATAATAATAATAATAATAATAAACCGACACCAATAGGTGTGCGGTCGGAGTGCGACTCTAGCGGTCCCACGAGTTAAGCAGCAAATTTGCCGGCCAGTACTTGGATGGGTGACCGCCTAGTCGTTCACCGGCTGGCGCATCAATTGTGGAGCGGGAGACCAGTGCCTTTGGGGCCCCGGTGGTGCATTCGAGGTGGAGTACTATGTGCTCCTACATGCATCACCGGAGAACCATAGAAACATAGGGTCGACTGTACCGGCACGGGTTTTCTGCAGTTTCCCCGTGTCCACGGCAAATGCGGTACAGCGATATGTCAAGTCGTCTGCAGACGCACGGGAGATAGCGGAGAACACGTAAAAAAGGGGGAAAGTCGGAGAATACCTTGTAAAAACCTAAATAAAGGTGTGCAAGTAAAACTCTCACTTTACTTCTTTTACTTTTTAATAATAATAATAATAATAATAATAATAATAATAATAATAATAATAATAATAATAATAATAATAATAATAATAATGATAATAATAATAATAATAATAATAATAATAATAATAATAATAATAATAATAATAATAATAATAATAATAATAATAATAATAATAATAAGATATTACGATCATCATTAATATATTCATATAATATTTAATATATTATTATTACGATTGGTTATTAATAATTTAGGTTGTAAGTTACTTATAATACATCATTCTTATTTTGTATAAGACGGAACAAATTTCAAAACGAATATTCATGATCTCTATTCGGTCTATCTTTGAAATTTTCTAAATTTTCACCAAATCATGGCACATTAAATTCAGCATTCTCTCCAAATACTATTAAACACTGCAAAGAATCTCATCTCACCCAACGTCGGGTTCGTTTCCACCCCTCGAGTTATTTCCCATAGCTTTGATCGTCTCGGCCATGTGTCTCCCCGGTCTCTGGAAGCACTGAGAATACAAGCCTCTCCTCGAATCGTCTCTACAATTCTCACCGTATTTCTCCGGACTCCTCACAGTCTCGAATTCGTTCCAACGTGCATTCAGATTCGTCCCGAACAAGCATTTCAACAATTGTCTCACGCACAGCACCGTGCTCGTAGGCGCGAGTAAAAAAGTCGTTTGCAAATAATGCAAAATTTCTTCGGCAAATTTCGTCGCTTCCGAAGTACTCGAAATTTCCAATAATTGCGAAAGTACATCGAGACTGGAGTTCAAAAGTGCCAAATACATCTTACTTGCTTCGCAATCGAGAGTAGCGTTGTAATTAGCGTGGGAGGATCTCAAAATATCGTAAAGTTTCATGTAATGAGGAATTGGAAAAAAATGTCCGATCGAATCTTTGCCGATTTTAAGAACGTTCATGACTCTGTCGGTTCGTTCTTTGGGTTTTTTTTCGTTGCCGGAAAGTTTTCTGCGAGGTGACAACGATTGTGCCGACGGTAATGAGGGCAAAGATGATTTTGCGCTCGGTTGTACGACTTGCACGCCGTCGATCACGTGAACGTAAATATTTAAAAGTCTCGTTAAATGAATGAACAACGTTTCCACGTGGCTGTTGGTGATTCTGTCTTCGAATAAATTCCAAAGTTTCGGTGATTCAGTGGAATTTGGATTTTTTCCGTTGGAAGAATCGTTGTTTGGTTTTAAACCGTGAAGAGCTATTCCGGAAATTACATTGCCGGCGAGTAAAATGAGATTTCGATGGGTCGACAAATCCAAACTGATCGACGAGAATGACAGCATAGAAGTCGCGAGGGAAAAAATTTGATTGCCAACGGGAGTGAGAAAACCTTTGGTCAAACCGAAATCGTTTGATTCCGTTCCACGAACGTTCGCGCTAGGTTTTGTTTCTTTTTTTTCGATCGGCGATCTTGGACCGAAACAATCCCAAGCGCGTGGATAAATCGTCGTTGGATAAATCTCGGTCAAACGGCTCAGAGCTTCGCAACAACCGTAAGCGAAAAATTTTGAATTATTGACGAGCAATTTTTCCGTCAACGAACTCGCGATCACGGAAAGAGCGTCCTCAAGTTTGTCGCGTTTTTGTCGAGTCTCGGGTTCGGCGTAGAACGTGCGAAAAGGCTCGACGAGATTCTCGACCAAGAGCTTGTACTCCATTTGACACGTACGAGTGAGGAGAGGATCCGATATTATGGTTGATAAATATTGCTCGGTGTAGCGCGAAGCTTTTCGCGTTACCTCGGTCTCGCTCGGATGCTGGTAGTACAGAGACGGTACTATTCTGAAAAAGAATCGTTGAAAAAAAGCACATAGGCGCGTTATTACATTTTTTAATAGTTTGTAGAATTATTGGGTTATATATTTTTTGTTTCGTATTTTTTTGGTTGTTTCGTTGATTCTCGACTGTGATTCGGGATCCGGAGGACCCCGCAACATTTTTGTGTTTGAATTTAGGTTGAATTTGCGAGAATGATAAAAATAATTTGAATTTTTTATCGTAGTTTAGTCGACTTTTCTTTTTGTCTCATATTTCCATCTTCTTACGGTTCTTATTTCAAATTATAATATCTCAACAGGACGTATTTAGAACATGTGAAAGAATATTTAAATTGGATAAAGTTATTAATATTCTCGTGAAAATAGAAAATATTTTTTATTTTCTTTACCATTTTTTAAATTATCAATATCATAATTTTCGGAAAAAATCAATTGCTCCTATTTTTCGAAGACTTAAATAACACCTCGGCTTTTTTTTTAATTCAAAAATAACGAAGACACTAATTTAGACCACAACTTTCAGCGCTTGGGATCGAAACGACTCCCTGAGACCGTCATAAAATTAACCGAAGTGCCACTGTCAACAATTGTCAACAAATACAAAAAATATTTATCTTAAAAAAAAAAAATCAAATCCTTTTCGAACTTACCTAACGACAGCTTCGCTCGCGGCATTGCGTATTCGCGGATCCTGATCGGCCAGCAACGCGAGCAAAACTTTTATCACATTTTCTTGAAAATCAAAATTCCCCGTGATGTGTTTGATCGCGATGTACGGAAGTTCGCTCAGAACTTGAGCGAGTTGAACTTTAACGAGAAAATATGGATTGTCGACCAGGCTCAATAGTTTGTTCGTTATCAAAATTCCCAAACGATTGTCCTCGGACTCGAGAATATCGGCGAGACAAGAGTTCAGTGCGACGAGCGTCTGACGACAAGCCGTTGTCGAATCGTCGTCTAAACCCTGACGGAAAAAATTTCATAAAAGGTCTGCAAAATATAAAAATTGACTCTGCAATAATGTTATACGATTAACGATTGTTATTGAGGTCTTGCTGGATGGATAATGGAAATTCTCCAAAATTCTTGAACACTTTAGGAATGATAGTTCTTGGTTGAATACATGAATTATTTCAGAATTTCTCACTACATAATTTAGTAGTTATAAATTTGTGGATTTAATATGGTTGCTTATGGGAAAACAGCTTTTGCAGACGTTAATGGTCGCAAAACGAATGGAACTAAATCGTCGTGAATTGTGAAAAAATTACATTATTAAGATTTACGATCGACAGATTGATCATGCTTACTTTCAAATCAATCGACTGAGTAATTGTCGAGAAATTAATTAAATTAATGAGTGAGGAGTATCGAAACAGTTTTACAGTCACTGTCGAAACATCGATCAACCATACGCCAATAATTTGACTTAAATTATCATTAAAAGCAGTGAATTAACATTTCCAAGTCCTAATTCGTCATTAATTCAGCTATTTATAAGGCCAATCATGTACGACACGATCCAGACTTGTAAATCCACGATTCACCCCATTTCGAACCAACTTTTTGCCCCACGATTCACCCAGTAAGACCTTAATTTTTTTGCCAATCAAAAGAATCAATGAAAAAAAAAATATGTCATTCTCATCACAATCGATTCTGTTCGACGAATTCTCACCTTGGCAAGCAAATTTACAAGATTTTCCAGAGGCACAGTTTTCCCATTGGGATATTTAGCGCTCTCTTCGTCCATTCCAACGTAGCTTCCTCCACATTTAGCGTAAACAGCCTCGAGATAAGATCCAACGAGGCTCGCTACGTTTCCTCGAATCTGCGGATCCGAATGTTCAGCGAACAGAAGAATATCCGCGATCATTTGCTTATTTTCATCGTCCGCCGCCGATTCTTTCGCGAGAGTGGCCGAAAAAACGCTCGGATAAATTTTTAAAATATTTCCAATGCAAGTGAGAGCGAGAGATTTGACGCTGACGCGAAAATATTTGTCGGAAACGAGTTGACCGTTCGTTCCGGCGAGGAGAAAGGACGAAGCGAGATAACGACAAGCGTATTTGAGGGGTACGTCGGGGTCGGTGAATGATCCGACGTTCGGACGATGATGAGAAACGTGCGAAGTCGTGATTTGCGATGAATCGTCGGAAAATTGCGATTCTTCGGGCAATGTTTCTTCGTCCGGGATGTTTTCCGTTGGAATTGTGATACTCTGATCATCGAGTTTCGTCGTCGAGTGATCCAACGACGTTTTTAGATCGTTTCCATCTTCGATCGATTCACCTGCGGCGTGAAAACAAAGAAGAAACTCGAGTGAATACGTTTTTTCGCACTTCATTGGGATCAGCGATATTTGATGTTAAAAATTAATATCTCGATTGGTCAACGTGGTCTCGACAATTTTTAGTATTCAGGCGGTCAAATAGATTCTTTCGCGATTGTTTGTATCATTATCATAAGAAAAACAACAAAATTCGATTTTTTGACTTGAAAAATCTGTAAAAAAAAATTTTTTAATATACAAAAAAATTGTAATAATTATCGAAGCCAATCGAATCACGTCGCATAGAAAGAAGCTCCATCTGAAATGAAATTTACATCCGTTTCGAAAGAAGAAAAGAAGCTACAACGAAATCTTCAATCGAAAACGATTATTGTCAGATGTTCGAACGTTGCATTGCATCGATTTTAAAATCATTCTTCGGCTATCGCATCGATAAATTTAATCGAACGCATATACCTACTGTCTATCGAGCGATAAGTCAACGAGCTCGGATTTTCCGAATGGACGTCGGACATTTCCAAAATTTCTCCGCCGCTCAAAGCCGGATTATCGACCTGCGAAGTTCGCGTAACCTCGAAATTATTCGCGGAATCGGTGATCCATTGTTCGACGTTTGGCCGAAATTCCGCGACGTCGGGCTCGAAAAGCGTCAATCTGGGTTCCGTTTGATCGCCGGAAATCGTCGTGGTCGAAGCACTTATGTGACCCAAAGATATTCGCGCGTTGTTATCAGTTTCCAGTATTTTGCTGCTGGTTATTCCACCCTCGGACGTCAATAAATCGACCAGAGCGTCTTCGGGTGATTGCAACAATTGCGAAAGAGTTTCCAACGCTGCGTTCACCATATTGTGATCGTTGTGACATTTCGCGTAGTGCAAACAAAGATCGTAGATCTGCACGAGACATTCGAGACGATGGCTGTCGGTTTCGAGTTCGGGTTCGACCGGAGCGTTTATGTGAGGCAAAATTATTCTGAGACAACCGAGAACGCCGATCACGAGAGCCACGTTTTCGGTTTGCGATACGGGAACCAAAACATCTGTTGGATTTTAATGCGGCGAGTTAGAAATTTGTCAAACTCGAATTGATTGGGAAAGCGTGGGAAAGTTTTGCAAACAAAATTTTACCTATGAGATTTCTCAGAACGTAGGATAGAAAAATTCGAGGCTCTCGACAGTACAGACACGTTGTTAGAATCATACTCGCTGCGTTTCTTCTGAATACCGCTTGGGACGAGATCAGATTTGGATAAAATGCTTTGAGCAGCGTCTGCGGAATAATTTTGTTGTTTAAGAATTGAAAAATGACTCAGCGCCGCTGGATTTGGTTTAAAAATAAAATCAATTTCACAAAATGATGATTGAAATACTCCAAATCAATTGGAATAAAAAATTTGACGGCAAGCAATTTATTTTAATTAATTAACAATAGTTATTTTGAATAATTAATATCGATTAGTTTGAATGAATTGATATTGATATTAATATTTATCGCAGTTTACTATTCAATTGATTTTTATTGTGTTACGATTATTATTTTACCTTGACATCTTTGTCGGTCATAAAGGGTCCCAAGCTCTTGAGTATCAACGGCAGCGATTGCGCCAGAGTGTCGGAAACCGATTCCTCGGTTCGTTGACTTATCGCTACTATGGCAGGCATCAAATTTGATACGTAAGCTTTTGCTTTTACCGGCCTTATCGTGTGGCTCAGAATGCCGAAGCGCCACAGCGCGGCTCTCAACGATCTTGCAGAGCCATTTTTGCTTATCATGTTGTACAGCTGGAACTGCACCTTTATAATATTGCTGTCCGCCATCGACTGCAAAATGCAAATGTTATTTAATTTAACGATTATCGTCAGACCGATTATAGCTAAAGAACACTATATGGGAACTGATAAATACTCTGATAATTCTGTTAAGACACTCGTCAGCCAACATCCTAACGTCAGCGTCGGAATCATCGCAGAGATACAGCAAACTCTGTACTGACACGCTCAGTACTTGCGAAAAGTGCGGCGCCGTCTTCACGCTGGGCAGACAAATGTTGTCCGCTATCACAGTACAGCAGGCGATCTTTTCTTCTTTCCTAAAAAAAATTGACAAATTATGAAAATCTGTACGTACATCGATAACTGTTTGTTAGTTTGCTATGATACCAAGTATTTTGCTGCAAAATATTTAATGTTTAATATTTAATATATATTAAATTTGTATTTATCGATATTTATTGAATATTCAAAAAATATTCTAAAGCAGTACTTTAAATTCATCGTCTCTGCCTTAAAAAAAAAAAGTAATCTTAATCGAACATCCGTTCTGTCCTGTTAAAAATCTTTGAGCCTACGAATCAAAAAGACAACAAAGTCAAATATAATAACTTTGACAGCAGTCGCCGGATTAATTGAAAAATGAAAAGAAATAAAATTTTTATTCAGTCGTGAAGAGAAATTTTTATTGTTGAAGCTGTCAAATAGCGTTACCTGGCGCTAATATCCTGCTGATTGTTGATGCTCGGTTGTTGAAAATTTTTCAGTGCATCCACCGCCTTCATAGCAGTATTTAGCGCTTGCGCCATTGTTGCAATATTTACCAACAACAAATGGTATTCGAATTTTTTAAACTATCGTTTCTTTCGCGCTCGTTAGCCTCCGATCGACTTCCATTTTTGATTTTTATTTATCGTTTTTTTTTCTATGTCCGACTCACGTTAAGTTTGTGGAAATAAACATATTGACGATCGTCGACGAGCATAACCATCACGATTTTTTGCCATTTGTGATGAAAAATATTTGTCAGTTGTCTGAGAACCGGGAAAACTGGATAACATGAGATCGAGCTTGACCAGATTTTGCGGTTTCGGATTATGGCAACAAAATTCGTAGAGAATGGTAGTTCAAGAGTGGCCGCTACGAGCGCTCGAAGCAGTAAGAGACATCCGTAACTTATCTGTGGTTTGGAGGATTTGGAGGCAAAACCGAAGAAGTCTATCATTTTAAAAAATAAGATTAAATTAGATTCTTGTAAATTTCATCGTAGACATTGCTTTTAACACAAATTTGTCCGTAATTGATCGGACGGGAAGAAATAAACGAGATTAACTTCACCAAATAAGTCCATTTTGTCGAAAAAACCGGGAATAAGTCCAACGTTTTTCCGTTACAAAAAAACAACAAGATTCATGTTAAATTATTTCCCAATCTTACCTGAAACTTTCTTATCACTAAAATAAAATTTCGTTATGTTTAAATGTATATCGATTATTAATTGTCTCGCACCGGTAGGCAAAACCAGATAAGTCCATGATTTGTAGCCAAAATCGAATAAGTCCAACAATGTTTTTTTTAACAACAAGTGACAGACTATTTACATTCTACAGATTGCTACTTCGAATAGTATCAATAACTACATGTAACCTGTCAATTAATATTTTTAAAATCGATTCCTCCGCTGTAATTAAGCGTTTACAACGTAAAATCTTTATTTCTCGAAAACATTATCCCATTGACTGATTCGGTTTTCCCAAATAAGTCGATAAAAGCCCATTCTTCTGTGCCGTCTCCGTCACGAGCGGATGATTTCGTTACTAGGCGACGTTCGGCAGCTGATATCTCAGCAGATGACGCCACCAACTCAGAGACGCGCGAGAGAGAAAGAAAAAAAAAGAGAAGCGCAGCAAGCAGAGCCGCATCGTAGCAGTCGCAGACGTGTCTCCTTAGTTAGTTAATTTCTTTAACTCGATATAAACAAACTCCGCAATATTGAGGTCCCTCATATTATTGGAGAAAATTACGAAGCACCGATAAAAAAAATGTGCGCCTCGGTAACGTCGCCCTCCGTCGAATTGAGTTCCTACAGAGATCAACATTTTAAGGTTAGTCCGTCGTCGTTACGATTTTCATTACTTATTTCGGCTGTCAACGATCATTCCCTCACGTTTTACGAATCAAAATCAAGACATTCGTTACATAACAATAATAATGATAATTATAAATTGAATGAAAAATAATTTCGAGTGGATTATTTATTTTCAGGGTTCCAGAGCGGAGCAGGATAGACTTTTAAAAAATTCGACGACTCTCTACATAGGAAACTTATCGTTTTACACGACCGAAGAGCAGATATATGAACTTTTTTCGAAATGCGGTGACATAAAGAGAATTATAATGGGACTTGACAAGTACAAGAAAACTCCGTGCGGATTTTGTTTCGTCGAATATTATCTGAGACTAGACGCCGAAAATTGTATGAGATACGTCAATGGAACAAGATTGGACGACAGAATAATCAGAACGGATTGGGACGCCGGTTTTATCGAAGGCAGGCAATACGGACGAGGGAAGACCGGAGGACAAGTCAGTATCTCGACAAAATTGCTTTGAAATTTGCTAATTCGAATTGATGTTGAGGTCTTAATGGATGAATATTAAAAGATCTCCAACATTCTTGAGGACTTTCAGAATGACAGTTCTTGATAGAATAATATTACATGAATTATTTCCTAATTTTCCATCGCATAGTTTAGTAAATTTACGAATTTAATACAGTTGCTTATGGGAAAACATCTACAGATGTTAATGGTTGCAAAACAAATGGAACTAAATCACCATAAATTCTGAAAAAATTATATCATTAAGACTTAGTATCTACAGACCGATTATGCTTAGTTTTAAATGAATCCACTGAGTAATTGTTGAGAAATTAATCAAAGTAATGAAGAGTGTCGCCTGGAACAGTTGAAACAGTTGTACAGTCACTGCCAAAACGTCAGTCAACCACATGCCAATATCGTCGAATTTGATTTCAATTATTATTAAAAGTGGTAAATTAACATTTCTAAGTCCCAATTTATTATTAGTTTAGCTATTTGCAAGGCTAAACGTGTACGATATGATCTGGACGTGTAAATCCAGGATTCTCCTATTTTGGACTAACTTTTTGCCCAACGATCCATCCAGTAAAACCTTAATTGTCGATCGGGATTAATGAATTTGCGTCAGACGCGTTTGATATCCATAATAATTGCAATATCATTGACAATCTGCCTCGCGTTTCAGGTAAGAGACGAATACCGCTCCGACTTTGACAGTGGCCGGGGAGGATACGGTAAAATACTCCAGCAAAAAGTAACCCCCCTGGAAGCCAGTGCGTTCGCTATGTAAGCTTTTAATTTAACGAAATTAAAATAATTCACGACTGACCGGTGGATGAATTTCCACAATTTCATCAGGTTCGCATACAAATACATATTTTTTGTATGTTATTTTGATATATTATTTACACGAGTTTGAGCGGCGACGCTTCGTTATCGACCGTTCGTAATATTGCGTCAGTTTTCGTTTTTTTTTTTCAACTCGTGGCCGAAACGTTCGAACATCATTCATTATGTTTATCATGGTCGATCAAGCGGAATCTTAAAAACATTATCGAAAGTGATGTCGACGGAATTGCGACTGTTCCGCGAATTATTAACTGTACGAACTTTGACACAAACCAACACGTGCGACATAGTGTGTCATTTGTAAAATATAGAATATGTCGTTGTGGTAACGATTAAATATATAAAGTTATGTCTTTAAAAATAAACCCGATGACCATTACACAAACGTTTCAATATTTATTTTGTAGTCCCTAAAATCGTGACTGAAGACGAAAAATTGATTCATTTACGATAATTATTATTCTGCTGATAATAATAAAAATCGTACGATATAAATAGTGATAATAATTATTATTATTACTATTATTATTATTATTTCCATGCTATTCATTTATTCTTATTATTATTATTATTATTATTATTATTATTATTATTATTATTATTATTATTATTATTATTATTATTATTATTATTATTATTATTATTATTATTATTATAAGAAAATAATAATAATAATAATTATTATTATTATTATAAGAAAATAATAATAATAATAATTATTATTATTATTATTATTATTATTATTATTATTATTATTATTATTATTATTATTATTACACGGAAATAATAATAATAATAATTATTATTATTGTTGTATATTAATATGTAATAAAATATAATAATGATAACGATAATAATAATTATTATTATTACTAATATTAATAATAATAGTAATCATATTTACTGTTATATTATTATTATTATTAATATTATTATTATTATTATTATTATTAATCTTGCATCAATAGAATATGCGAAACTATGTAGGAATGGCTAAATAATTGACTATCCTAATTCTCTTGAAAGATCCAAAAACATCCGAAACAATGTGATCCCAAATCCTTTTCATCTTATTATTATTCGTTTAATCTTAAAATTAACGTATTCGATACACAACATTGAAACGATGATAAATATTTACATCTTATTTCGTACATAAAAGGCACAAGGACTACGTTTTAAGTCTTTGGTTAATAAATTGTTCCTCGTTGATTTCCAACGGGCGTCAATAGTTCATCAAATATTCTTCCGACAATCTTTCGTCGTCCTGTTTCACGAGAACGTTTCGTTCAGAGTATGCAACACAATCTTCTCGACGGTTTCTTCAAAACCGCTCGCAACGCCTCGAGAAAAACCTCCTGAAGACCTTCCTGCTTCATTGCGGAACATTCGACGTATTTTGCTGCTCTTATTTTGTCACGCATTTTCTTGCAATCGCGCAACGAAACGATGTCCATGTTTTCGTTGTCTCTCAGATCGCCCTTCGTGCCTGCAAATCGACATAAAATGCACCGTGAGTTTAATTGTATCGTCATCGTGATATAATTTATCGCGTGGATAGCGAAATTATACCGACCAACAAGAACAATCGGTGCATTGGGAAGATGAAATTTTATTTCCGGATACCATTTGCTTGCTATGTTTTCGTACGAGCTACGGGCGCTGATTGAAAAACACAGCAATACGCAGTCCGTCTGCAAAAAAAGATTCAGAGTACTTTGGATAGATTATTCAGACAATGATTTGGCAATTTTTTAATGTTTTATATCGAAGAGAAGAAAAAATCTGGGCTAAGTCTTATTTTTGTACATATGTAATTCGTTTAATTTTATATACATAAATAAATATAATATTTACATTTATAAAATAAGAAAAATAAAAATGGAAATAAATAAATTATAATAATTTATAGAATTAATAATTAATTATTTACTTATTTATATGATTCAAATATATATATTAATTAATACATAAAATAAGATAAAGAAATCATATAATAATAATAGTAATAGTAAGATACATATAATAATAATAAGTATTTACATATTACTATATTTTATATTTCAGTATTTAGATTGTACGCAATTTTGTTTTCAATGTTCATTAAAAAATTGCAGAACCGTGAACTCACGTTTGGGTAAGAAAGAGGTCTGAGTCTCTCGTAATCCTCTTGTCCCGCTGTGTCCCACAGAGTCAAATTCAATTGTTGACCATCGACCCATATTATATCCGCGTAATTGTCGAATCTGTCGATGAACAAAAAATTTGTTCACATTTCGCAACGTCATTGATTCAAATTCGAACGATATGTAAGTTTAAGAACACGCTGTGAATCGGGCGCGTGTATTTTTACTATAACTCGAGAGCTTACTACGCTTTGGAATAATGTTTAACACAAGACAGTGTGTAGTACTATGTGGGTTAATTGATTCCCGGGCGTATGTTACTTACACTGTCGGTACGTATTCCACTGGGAATTTGTTCGTCGTGTACGTGATGAGCATGCAAGTCTTCCCAACCATACCGTCGCCCACCGCCGTGATCTTTATCGGTCGTATCCGAGACGTCATTTTTGCTTGTTGTGCAACTATAAAAAAGAAGATAAAGATTGATACATGTAAAAATAAATTCAGGATTCGGTTGTCATAAATTGAAACCAGGAGATAACATTGTATTGGATCGACGATTCATAGAGGTTTGAATTAATTGATTCTGAGAGAATTTTTTGGTTTCATACATTTATCTACAATGGAAAAAATCAATAGATGTATGGTAGAATGCAGAATTCGGTTGTAATTAATTAGAACGAGGGAAATAAAAATGTTATCAAATCAATTATTCATAGGGCTTTGAATTGGTTAATTCCTTGAGAATTCCATCGCTCTCTAAATATATTCAAAACTGACAAAATAAATAAATCAGTTAAAAAATGCAAAATTCGATTGTAATAAATTAGTACGAGTCGAATATAAATTAGAAAAAAATTAATTATTTCTAGAACTTGGAACACATTAATTTCTTGACAATTCTCTCTTATTTCCAATTTATTTACAACAGAAAATCGATTAAACATCGAAATAAAATCAGAAGTTCCTTGTAATTAATTACAATAAGAAGAATATAAAATTCTATTAAATCAAATGTTTTGCAGAGCTTTCAATTATTTAATTTTTCGAGAATTTACGGTCCTTTCGTCTTCGTGTAAACTAGGCCAACTTATTTCGTTATAGGCGTTTTTCATTTTATGCAGCTCACGCTCGCACAGATTCCGGATTGACGTTCGAACGAGTTTATCGAACCGGGACGACTGATCGGCCTAGAGCCCGATGCGGGTCTGCGGTCGACGTTGTTTGACGATTTGTCGTTCTTTGAGCTGAAAAGGAGGCAGCAGCAAGCGCATCCGGCGACGAGCAGAACGACGATCACGCCGGGACGGCAACCAAGGCTATCCCTGGCCGTGGCGTCGCGCCCGTTGATCCTGCGTCGCATAACAATGAACCTCGTCGTCGAGAGCTGCATTTTCATCATCGTATTATAAGGACCGGGTCCTCTCTTCGTTCGTCGCAAAACCACCTTTCGTACGCCTACTATTTCAACTAAAACCTTCTGCTGAAAAATCGTCGCAGCTATTCTCACTCTTCGTGCTTTTCAAATTTTTGTAACACGTAGCAAGAGCTATTTGAAATTGATTGCGGAATCGATTTGCTTCCGAAAAAGCGATGTTATCAGGTTTTTCAATTGAATGAATCCCATGATCCCTAATTTTCCGAATAGTACGAATTCTTTCCATAACTCCTTCATTCCCGAAAATACCACGAAATAAGATAAAACTAATCTCCACGAAAACCAAATAACAGATTTATAAATTTCGAATAAAATATCTGAATCACCTATAATAAAATATAACAAACAAAAAAAAACCAAAGCTCTAGGGGTTGCAAATTTTTAAAAGAACTCTGCATAACATTCTAGCGTTGATAAATAAATTTCAGATTGTCAAAAACAAATCATTTTTAACGTCTAAAAAATTTCGTCGCTATGTATACAAACCTGTATTATCGTTTCCCACGCACATGTGGCTTCGTTAGAGCCTGGCTCTTCGTAAAGTCTGATAAACGTGTGCGGCTCCTGCGTAGCCGTCGACGAGAGACGGAATATCGTTCGGTAAGCTTGGCGTCGCGCAGCTTCTGCTACGCTGCCGACGTGCACTCGACTGCACGGTCGCTTATCTTCCGGACCACGTGCCTATCGAGTCCTTCGTCCGCTGTGGCCACCCAACTACATCGTATACCTAAAAAAATTATAATTACAATAATTAATAAAGAAAAAATAAACATAATAATAATTTTAAAAAATACGAATAATGATAATAGCTATGAAAAAAAAAATAATGATAATGAGTATACAAGTGAAAGCATCAGAAATGAATGGACAGAGAAACAGAGAGACCGTATCGATAACAGACGATAGTCATTATCATCGTCGCGCATTATATTCGTTTGTACGATTGCATTCGGAGTGCGTCCGGAATGCGTGGGCCGAGTTCTTCTCGGTGGAATGCCGAAGGGTCGTTCGCGTCGAACGTTCGTCGACATCCGAGCGTTGGTTATCGTACTACACGCGTATGTACGGACGGCTTCTGGGTCGCATTACGCGTAAGACCCTCGAGTGCGGACGTACACAGTTCGCGACGCGAGTATGCGTCGCGTGTACCCCGCGCGCGCTTGCACGAATGACACGACGGTCGTTGACTGAATGAACGCAAATTACGATAGTTGTGATGATGATTCCATCACGGTTTTATCGTAACTGTTTGTCGTTATAATTATATTTTCTCCGCGGGATAGGATGCATCGCCATATATTTTATTTTCGAGGGTTTGCACAAAATGGTGGGAAAAGTTGATTTTTTAGGACATTTTTGGGCGCGGGTAGGAGATTTGACAACTGTGGCAGGTATGAGTAATGTAGAAGGGATGATATTGAATATTTAGAAGACAAGACATTACCAATTTATTAATTTATATTAATATTTATACCGAGAAATAAATCAAATATTATAATTTTAATGATAAATATTTTATTTGTTGGTTCAGGTGAATGTATTTCTTATCGTAAAAAGTTAAATTTAGAAACCAAGACATCGCAAATTTATTAATTGGTATTTGCTTTAAATTTATTTACTGACTAGGAAGAATGTTTATTTCGAAATTAATCGAAATTGAATATATAAGTGACTGAATATAAGTGACTGTCAAGACAAAAACAAATTTAATATAATCATTTTATTGATAGAAATTCCATTTGTCGATTCAGGCATGGATTGATATTCCAATAATTGAAAATTAGTTCAATAAAATACTTTTTTGCCATGTTTTCATTACTTATTACTATTTTTATCCTATTTCATTTCGACCAAATATGAAAACCGTTAATTGCAATCCTTACTGATTCAAAATTGATGCCGGAGCGATAATTCAATTCACGATTACAAACAATGTCAACAATGCAGACAAACAAACATGGATATCGTCAGCAGCGAGAAGCCTTGCGAATTATCATCATCGGTTGGCAACGTTCGATTTCAATATAGCAACGAGATACCCTCAGTGCGCGTATTCAGCTTAAGCACAACCATGGCTACGGGTTATATCGAATACGACGTTCGTCACATTGCAATGCGAGGAAATTCGACATCGGCACGTTGCTCGAGCGATGATATGCGGTAGGAGAATGCTGAGAGAGCTTTCCAAGATCATTGTCATTGTTATGCGTGCACAAGATGCGATGATGCAGCTCCATCGCACTCCACGAATGCGTTCAAGGCACGTGCCTTGGTGCCGTTATCTCGGCGATGAGTCGTAGCCACCACAATCTTACTCAAGCTTGTGACGATCATTCGTCAAATTATCGAAATCTCATTCTTTGTGTCTTTTTGAAACAAATCAATTTCCGTTACAATGTAAATTGTCGTTTAATAAATATTTTAGCTCTACGATTTTATTATTTATTATTTATTATTTATTATTTATTATTTATTATTTATTATTTATTATTTATTATTTATTATTTATTATTTATTATTTATTATTTATTATTTATTATTTATTATTTATTATTTATTATTTATTATTTATTATTTATTATTTATTATTTATTATTTATTATTTATTATTTATTATTTATTATTTATTATTTATTATTTATTATTTATTATTTATTATTTATTATTTATTATTTATTATTTATTATTTATTATTTATTATTTATTATTTATTATTTATTATTTATTATTTATTATTTATTATTTATTATTTATTATTTATTATTTATTATTTATTATTTATTATTTATTATTTATTATTTATTATTTATTATTTATTATTTATTATTTATTATTTATTATTTATTATTTATTATTTATTATTTATTATTTATTATTTATTATTTATTATTTATTATTTATTATTTATTATTTATTATTTATTATTTATTATTTATTATTTATTATTTATTATTTATTATTTATTATTTATTATTTTTTTTTTTAAGTTTTTATTTTTCATCATTCATTATTTATTATTCGTTTATTATTTACACGCAGCTGCCGCGATCGCCGATTGGCCTGACGCTCACCCCTCCACGTGCGCCGCAGAGTGGGGGATTGTCCGAAATACCGAAACCTCCAAAATACGAGCTCGGTCCGTGTTAAAAATATTCATACCTCCACGAATAAAAAGAATCGTCAAGTAATCACGATAATTCGTTTCCATCTCATCATCTTACACTACGGACTTCCGCCGTACGAGCCATTAACCATTTTTTCGGAACACATAAATGGGGGGTAAAAAATAAATACGAATGAACGTCTATGAAAGGCGAAGTCGTTGGTTTTAACGATTTCGAGAAATTCGTATAGAAGCGCGTATTGTAAGAAGCGGGAACTTATCTACATAACGGTCGAAGATATAGATGGAGAACGAGAAAATCGACGGTGGCAAATAAATGAATGGATAAATGGCTCGAGCGTTCCGGTATGTAGCAAGAGTCGAGACGGGGGTCAATCTAATTAGTTCTTTAGCCATCACGTGCGATAACGAGGCGTAACGTATATACTATAATGTTATCTGTCGAAGGGCTGAGCAATGAAATTGACGAGACGTGAGGTAACTTTTTATATATAAAAAGGCCATATAAAAAAATTATATATTTATGTGTACAAATTATATCACGTCCTTGTCATTACATATAAATTATATTATATTTATTTATTATGTTCTTTGATTTCGTTGTTGTTTGAATATTTTTTTCATTTTCCATTATATCCATAAATTATTGCGCGAATTACTGTCAACTCGCTGTTTTTTAAATTACAATATTTACTATGAATCTTATTAACATAAATTTTAAATATAACAATACGGAGTCATTGTATGTTTATTTAATACGAAATATGTCCTCCTCTGGCTTTACTGACGGCATAAGCTCGTCTAGGCATGTAATTATCTGCAATCAATTTTTTGCAATCTGGCCTTGCATATGGCCCACAGATTATCAACATGATCAAGAGCCATTTGAAAAATAAAAATTTTATTATACAGTAGATTTGAATTAATCAACGACGTAACAAATTTTCCATAAGCGTGATATTCTCAAAATTAACGATTTAATTGCAAGAAGCTAATTACGCATTTGAAGATTGCCTTGGCATACTAACAAAATTAGTTTTCGTGAGCAGTTAATATCCAGCGACGGGGAAATGCTACCGACGAAACCCGTAGTAGTTCGTCCCATGCGTGCAACATCGTGACACACGCTCACCACAGGGAACATTTCTCATCGCGTATCTCGCGACGACCAATTGCTTAATTAAAACACGCGTGGAGAGAGGCTAGATGGCGAACGGGAACTGGCCATGCGTTTCCTAATTTGTGTGACTGGTAGAAACCGACCGTCAACCACCCACCCGAGCTCTCGATGTCTAGCGGGTCATTAACACTAACCCCCGACGTGTGCGATCGCATGTACTCGCTGCAATTTCCTTCCCCGAATGAACTGCTTCGGAAAAACGTTCGCCCGATAATTCGCAATGGTTTTGTTCACTCAAAACTAAACATTTATAGATTTTTGGGAAGGTTTTCAATCAATTACGGAATCAATTATATCACATAATGATTTGGGAATTAATTGTGATGTGATAATAATCATAGAATCAAATGTTACACGGTATTTATAGGATTAATTATTGCACATGATTTATGGAATTAATTATTACATGATAATTGCATTGAATTCATTATTCCAACCTAGTTATAGAATTAATTATCACATAACATATATGGGGTCTGTTCGAGTCTAGTTAATTAGAAAAGCTGGAGAACAAAAATCGAATCTGGAGCACAAATATTCTTATCTCCTTTAGTAGAAGTTAGATTTATGCAAGTAGAAATGGAAAAAGTAAGCTCAAAACGGTCTATACAGGAAAATATGTATTACAAAGATAACTGATGAATCCGTTGTAAAAATTATTAAGAAATCATCTAAAAAATATGACCATGATTTTAAAAAAATATTCTTGAGAAATTTGAGACTTTTCCCTCCCCTTAATCGCAATATCGATCAAATGCTTCTTATCTTACAGAAATCAATAATATTCAAAATTTCGACCTCGTTTGGTTTTCAAGTACGATTTCTTTAATAAACCACAATATCCAGGTATTTGTTAAAATTGTATTATCTACAGCTGCTGAAAACAGATTTACAGATAAGCATTCGATCTGTCGAGAAATGATAATTTCCCCGACAAAATGTGTGAATAATTTCCAACGAACGCGCGTCGATGTGCATCTGAGACCGACGTTATATATATTTTTCACGTTGCATTACGATCGAAACCCAACGCTAGTGAGAAATCTGACGCAGCTCAACCGATGTCGATCACAATGACATCACTCGAGTCTGCCGATGCGATAATAAATGCTACCGCGAGGACTCGAAGTCGTTTGCAAGGAGATGCACTTCATCGTTATTGCTTTGATATATTCCCACTGGCTGATACGTTTCGTCCCGGCAGTTTTACCTACTTCGATTACCGAGCGACAATTAAAATGTCAATTATTCCGATCCCAGAGGTCGTTAATCGTAATTCGAACTTTCGATAACGTTTTCAAAGCAGTGACAATGTGTTTTGGAATTAATCGATTCGCGTTCGTACACACATCGCTCGGTGTGATTATCGCACAGGGTCGGCTCACGGTTAAGCCAATCACTCGCGAGGCGACTTGTTGCTTGTACAGATGGCTGCATTGCAGGTGCAAACTTTAATATTGGACTTTAATATGGGTTAGTTGATGTGGGCGTGTATGGTACGAGCAAGACATAGTGATGCAAGGTGTATCCTATTTTTATCTGTATTGTCTGATGTTTCGTTGCGCAACTAATAATGCAATAAAGCGAATGTTGTGAAGAACTGAATTCAAATATTACGATTTTTTTAATATATTCAAATCAACGTAATTCGACTTATTCGTCGAATAAAAAAATTTCATGTTGAAGGTTTTTTTTAAATTGAGGGCGAGAAGAATTATTCTATTATCGATAGAAATAATAATTTTTTAAGACTGAAGATTATAATTGAGTTTTATAGACTTTGATTACGTCATGATATACATAATTTTTTAAACAATTAAAATAAAGACGAACAGTCAACTTTCTAATTATAGATATTCACTTATTTACCAAAAAGTTTGATGTACCCCAGAGAAATTATTGTACAATGAAAATGACAATTAAAAATATTTCTTATAATTGAGTTATACAATTTTAATTTACCACCACGATATACATAAGTTTTTCAATACCTCAGATATTTATGAACAGCCAGTTTTCTGCTTATAGATATCTGATTACCAAAACTCCTTACCAAAATCTATGATTGTCAAAATAACCCGTTTTGCCCCCTTCCTTCCGTGCAATAAACAGCTTCCTACCGTCATTATTACGTGCCAATGGAAATAAGCATTGTATCAGACGGCTTCGATAACTACGATAGGAAATCCTCTCGCGCCATCGGCGTTGTTTCATCGCGACCGGAAATGAAGAATTCCAATGAGAAAATACATAATTGCTAGAACGCCCCAACGGCTTTTTTCGGGACACAGCTCACTGCCACAGAACGTCGACATTCAATTACTCTACCTAAACAAAAACTAAAAAAATATCTCCAACATCTACCGTGTACAAAAATTATTATACAGTATAATATAATAATACTTTACTATCTGAATAGCATAAGTACGAGACTTTTTTTTGCTGGTGCAAGGTGGGTGGCGTTGTACGTAGGTCGTACAAGGGTGTGTCGTCTACTCACGAGTGTGCCCAATACGGTACATTATACCATCCAACGAGTGGCCGCAACCACACCCTTTGACTCGTCTTCTATTATTATAATTATATTATTGTTATTATTATTATTATTATTATTATTATTATTATTATTATTATTATTATTATTATTATTATTATTATTATTATTATTATTATTATTATTATTATTATTATTATTATTATTATTATTATTATTATTATTATTATTATTATTATTATTATTATTATTATTATTATTATTATTATTATTATTATTATTATTATTATTATTATTATTATTATTATTATTATTATTATTATTATTATTATTATTATTATTATTATTATTATTATTATTATTATTATTATTATTATTATTATTATTATTTTTATTATTATTATTATTATTATTATTATTATTTTTATTATTATTATTATTATTTTTATTATTATTTTTATTATTATTATTATTTTCATTATTATTATCATTATTTCCAAACTAGCATATTCCATCACCGAGAAATAAAATTATTAGGAAGTGCAACAAACGCTTGGCTCTTTCTCAAGGTTTCTCGATAATTTACATCGTCAAAATGCGTTATATATGAATGTACTTTAATGCCTTTTCATATGCACGATGCATAGAGTGGGCGTTTCAGACACTTTTCGAGGGATTTACAGATCTGTTGATATAATTAACGGTCGTGATATTTCATGGAAACAGTTGGTGATCTCGGAGATCGAAATGTGAAAACACTTGTGGGATTCAGAGAAGTATAATGATTGTATGGAAGATCGGAGGCGTGAGTAGGGATTTTTGAGAACATTTTGGGATTATCGTGAGCGTGATGTAGTTTTGGAAATTTAATTGAAAGAGCGATCGATATTAATAACCGTAGACGGGTATTAACAGGGGATGGGCTTGGTTCTTTGAAAAGTATGTGCGATTTTTTTACGTGTGAAGGGTCACGTGTTATTTCGATGATGAGATATTTAGATTTTTGTGCAGGTGAACGATTTTTCGGAAATTATTCATGAATTAGAACAAAAGTGAGGGGAATTTTTATTTGACTATTATTTTCGAATCTAGTTATTCAAGTGGAAGCCTCATATTTCTAATTAGAGGAAATATAATTAGGAGTGGTTCACTTGGGGGAGAAGCTCTTAGCATACGACTATAATTAATAGTTCGCACTGGCGACATTTTTCCAATTTTTATGATACACGCAAAATTAATGGTTTTTGAATAATTAACGACAACATCTCCATAGAACAGATTCAGCCACTACTCTGTAAAAATAATCTACAATTACTTCGGTATTTTTATTTTTTTAAATACACCTCCAAACATTTACCTAATAGCTGAATTTATAGAGAATCCATCTGCGAAGGAAATAAATTGTCGTTTCAGCAAATTTTGTAATTATCCTGAATCCAGCTATAAATATATGTTTTTACAATCATTCTGGAAGCAAGAGCTCTAAAGTCCATTCAATGTCAGCGTTGCTGTATTCACAAAATTGTCGCATTCCTCCTTTCTTCTTCTAAATTGCAAAAAATAAATGAATGAATAAATCAGAACGGAATAATAAAATTTTCAACTAAAATGTTTCGGTCACCAACAATAATAAAACATCACGATTTGTGATATAAGCTGGCGAGTCACATCCTCTCGGTCGTTTGTGAGAGAACGAAAGAACAATTCTGGGCGCGGTCACTTATCAGCTGCTCGTCCTGTTGTGTTCGAAACTCGCAGCGAAATGACCACACTGTTGGACTCAACGTACATATGCGTGACATATATCAAACAAAGCGACGCAAATACGAATTTATTTATATTTTTAACGTCATTCCGAATGAATTCCACAAATCCTTCCGGAAGTTGAAACAAAATTTTGCGTAACTTTGAAGTCATTGAAGACATAATAATTCCCCACCCAAGAATTATTATTATGCAAAAAATTATTCTGTTATCGATGCATCAATAATTGATCTATAGAATAATTATCGAGGAATAATAATAAAAGAGTTCAATGCACGGCTACGCATTTCGAAAAAAAATTTTTGACGCATCACTTGAATTATAGTAATCGGAGAATTTATACATTACGTTGCTTCTCGTTGCGAACTTTATTTCGTTATAAGAACCATCGCGAGTTTGACGTCACGACAACATATGTGTCAAAAAAATGGTAAAAACTGTTTTCTTTTTATTTTGCTGAGAGAACTGGAAAAAAAATTATGTCGACGTTGGAACGTTGAATTACAACCGGTTCTTATAATCCACTACAGCTGTTTTTTCTATTATTTATTTATTTTTTTTAATGATTTTAAACGAAATATTTCGTTTTTCTGCGACTGCGTTGGACAAATTTGCGAACCATTAGGACGATTCTTGTGTGGGAACTCACGAGCAGAAGTTCGGCAGAGTTTTTGCCGGCGTCGGTGTTTATTAAATAACCCTCGTTCGTGGGTAAGTTGAAACTGCGAGATATAGTTAGTGAGAAGGAAAAAAATAATATTTGTCCTTGTTTAAATATTTTGATAACATTTATATATTCGCGTCGGTTAAGATTCTGATTGTTCGATATCTCATGAAGTCACTGCCAATTTAATAATCTATTTATCAAGAGAAAAATAATTTATCTCAATTTTTATCTTTTTTTTTGTCGCAACTCAGATTACATCATTTTCTCATTATTATTATTGATATTGAGATCAGTGGGCTGATGTCATTCTATGAACGTGAATAAAATATATTTTAGGTGGCTTTTAATTTTTGTTATCTTCGTTTATGAGCATCATTAATAAATAAATGAATAAATGAAATCATATAAATGTATAGAAATATTTGGACGAAAAACGATGCGATTCGATTGCTTATTCCAAAGTTCGGTTGAATTAACGAATGTACAGCATGATTTTTAGCAACAATACCGGTCGATATTCGAATTATCATCGGCGTATCTAATGTGCTCCGCAAACACGCGACGTTCGGCTGAAAAACGTTGTTCGCAGACAGAGAGAGCCAAGAGTGTCGAAGATCGTTCACGCTGATAAGAATTCTCGCCGAGATAAGATAACGAAACCGGCAATGACATATAAATTACCTGGAACTTGCGAAATTCTATCATAACGCCGATTGTTTGTTCGAATTTCCCACAACGAAGGCAATGCAGGAAATAACGCGTTCCATGTTTATAAAAAAACTTTTAGCAGAACGACCGGGATTATGATGTATTGCAAAAATTTGGAAAGGTGAAAAAGGTTGAAATAGTAAGGAACCGATCCAATGCCAAAAGAAATTCAATTATTGGCAGCAACATTTTTTTTCCTTTTTTCTACCAGACTTGGAGTATTTTTTTTATATACTGTGTCTATAATTTACACTTCGTCGTAGTTATTATCGTATATTAATTGGTTTGGATTGTCAATTGATTGATATAGTGATAATTATCGATTATTATTATCATACGATGAACAAAATTATTGTAAAATCCTTACGCGTTGCTTCTTCATGCTTTCCTAAATTTGTCATTTGCCATTTATCTCAATACTTCGAGAAAAAGAAATTAAATCAATATAAAATCGAGATTCTTCAACCGTGTTCCATCAAATCATAACATAATAATAGCTAAATAATTACTCACTTTGCTTTTCTAATTTCTACCCAATATTGCCAGTAACTTTCAAATTATGCGATCTTTTAAATAATGTAAGCCCGCCACATGCACGCACACACAAATCAATCCATCCATTTCGTATCTAAATTCATTAAAAAATTCATAAAATTTACAATCCGATGAAATCACACTTACCGAAGACGTGAGAAGCTAAATCGATTGTTTCCGGATCTAAATACACGTCGCTATGTTACACGCGTTTCTTGGCAGCGGCTTGACTTATTATTCACTTTGTCGAGCTATGCGATAATGATTCATGCAATAACGCATAAATATATATATAAGAATCCACAATATTTCGAATAAAGTTAAAAAAAAATAGTCAATTTTATATGAAATGTATATTAATAAACCGAGCGAGAAACGAGGAGCGTCGTTGCACCGAGCAAAATCGTGTATGCGTCGCGCGAGTAACGCACGAAGACTGAATTGTGGACTCGAGTCGACTACGCACGAAGATACACGTTTCTGTGATAAACCGTCGCGTCTCGAGTACCACTACGAAGAGGAAGAGAGAAGGGAAGAGAGAGAGAGAGATAGGGAAAGGGATAGAGAGAGAATGAGAGAAACTCATTACGATGCTGTGCTTACCGATGACCGTGTTCACGAACTCCAAGACCGACGGGATACGGATGGCGACTGGGGCGAATGTATCTGTCGAGTCTTCGACGAGGGAAACCCACGCACCCTGCCCTACGCGCTCTTTTCCTCCCCCGCATTGGGAACCTGCATGGGCTCGAGACCTTCGCCAACGTGTATGATTGTATCGTGATCTTTCTCCCGCTCTGCGGGGAAATAATTTATCGGTAAAGAAAATGATTTGATGTTATTAATTCGTCTCTGGCGAATGTTCATTCAACGCTAGTTGATTTTATCGATCTGATTCGACTGAAACGCCCTTTATTTGCAGTATGACAGGCAGAAAAATAGCGCGTGCGGAAAAATACGTAGAAATTAACTGCGTAGGCAGTTTATAATAATAATGATGATAATAATAACTTTCGATACGGTCAATTTTTTATGTTTCTGTATGAAAGTTGTTTTTTCGGTGAAGTTTATGATTTTATAAATGTATAAAAATTAATAGAAATTATTATTATTATTATTATTATTATTATTTCAAATTTATAAATGCAATCATTTATAAATTCATAAGTTTAGCCAAAATAATAAGTTTCGTACGAAAATTGATTTTTCTGAAATTCGCCATGAAGATGGAGATTCAAGTTTAGAGCAACTCCGAAAACTTTATTCGGTAGGGAAATAAATTTGAACGATGTTAAAAATGCTGCACGTATACATCGTCGATATTATGATATTCAGTCAAGTTGGAAATGAAATGTCAATTAATTCGTCGAATTTATAGGTTTGTTGTACAGTTTCTTCATCCGCTACGATTCTATTTGCGGATTCCCTCACGATTTCTCGGCATTGCAGGCACGAGAACCTAATAATCACGTAATAAAGTTATATTCCATGGGTTCTATTATAAGGTTCGGGTTATTATTTTCATGTGATTTTGCACGAGTACTTTAGTCAGTTCATTCGGGTTCTTTCGTGAGTTCCGTGCTTTAGTCTCGCGTTTTGTCGGGCTTCGATATACGCATATTTATTCTTTATGCGCGACTCCGTGCAACCGATGACGCAAATACACCGAAGCCTTCGATATCGGCTCGCTAGAGTGCATACGCATATATATGTGCTCCGAATCGAGCTTTTATCCACCGTTTGTTTGACAGATATGGCACAATAGCCGCGATTTGCATCGCGATTTCAGGTGTCGTTGTTATTTTTGGACGGTCTCGGAGCTCCGCCCTTTCGATTCTAAAAACGTTTTTGTTTCATATATAATATAATATTCAAATTTGAATTTTATCAAATTAAAAATCAATGTTAGATAGTTTAAGAAGCTTTGACTTAGTGGTCTTGGAGAATATTTTTGTTCCAGAGCTAATTCTGACAGCCAGACGGTGCGAACAATCTTTGGAATCGGTTTAGTTACAGTAGGCCTGAAGATTTTTTTTTAATAATATAATAAGAGAAAATTGTAGTCCAATGAAACATCGTATCGAACAATTCATCTGTAATTATTTGATTTATTATAATGAATAGTTTAGCTATAATAACTACAATATTTATATTTAGTTAATAATAACTCGTTTATTATACCGACAAATTACTCTCTAATTATTTTATTTATCAGATAGAACGATTCATAATGATATCATTTAATAACTATAATTAAATATATAATAATAATGACGATTATATAATTTTTCTGACAAATAATAATCAGATGCGAAAAATAAGTTCAAATATTTTTTCCTTTAACTGTGAATTATCACTTATGGCTAATAAAATTATTATTCCATTCCTGATATTTTTTTCGATAACTTATTTTTAGACGATTGTCAAGATTTCTTTTAAGATTAATCTAGATCAAAGATTCAACGGATAAATATTGTACAACGCTCTATTTTTATAATATTCTGCAGGACGTTATTGGGAGCAAAAATTCACGTGGCCGTCTTCTATATACGGAATTCATAAGCAACAGCAGCAGCAGCAGCAGCAGCGTGAATCGTACTGCGTCAGGGCTACCACGTGTTTGCGAGCTTCTGTTCGGCAACGGGAAAGGATTTATTTGAACAGAGCGTTTAACTCTTTTTTTGTCGGTGTTTTTGCTCCACTCCGGGCGACGTTGCACCCCCTCCCCCCCTCACCACGTGAATGAAAGCTTCTAGTTCGGGCTGAAAGTGCCAAAACCATGTCCTAATTCCCACCACGTAAATACAAAAAATATTAAAATTATTTTTGCAGATTATTAAAATTATTTTTGCAGATTATTAAAATTATTTTTGCAAATTATTAAAATTATTTTTGCAAATTATTAAAATTATTTTTGCAGATTATTAAAATGATTTTTGCAAATTATTAAAATTATTTTTGCAATTTATTTATGAAAAAAAATTATAAATCGCGTTTGAGGAAAGTTTGTTATAAATGGTGATGAGATGGCGCTTATTATTGTAGAATAGTAAATCGACGCAAGCGAGAGAAATTCTTGACAACATTTAGCGAGCTTAATAGCGACGGGCGCCATTGTCAGTTGTTTTTTCGCTGCTGTACGGATTGTTGGGAAAAATATTGGTGAACATCGGTTTATTGTAGGTTTTTGATTGGAAATTTGGGAGAATGAAGAAATCTTCGGCAGGCACGAGTGGACAAAACGCGGCTGATGTTGATAATAGCGAAGAAACCGGAAATCCTACACGCGCAGCTGTAGAAGAATTGCTTCAGACGGTTTGATAATTAATATAAAATAATTTCGTAGAGAAATTCAGTATCGCAGCGATATTATGGATTATTGTTAGATCGTTGAGATAACGAAGAGAATGTGTTTATTCAAGAAAGCTAAATTAACGGAAGCTATGGAAAGTAAATGCGAGACGAAGCGTCAGTGGAGGCTTCGCGAAACTGCCCTTGGTTGCAGCAATTGGAAATTGGAGCTGGAGCTCAAAAAATTGCGAGCGGAGACCGACGAGCTCGACAAAGACATTGTCGCGAAAACGGATGAGAGCCAGAAGATTCGCGACGACCTTGAAATTTATAAATCGCGTAACAAACGAGAAAATGCCGATTTTTGGTGAGCGAAATAAAAAAGTTATGCAAATTATTTCGAGTTTCGCCAAATTATTAACCGAATTATTCTGGAATATATTAAATTTATGGGAATTGAAGAATTACCGAATTATGTTGGTATATATTAAGTTTATTGGAATTACAGAATTACCGAATTATTTTGGTATATATTGCATTTGTTTGGGTTGCAGAATTACCGAATTATTCTAGTATATATTGAATTTATGATAAGGTCACCATGAATAAAATTATTTTGTGTATTATCATATTTGTATCTTCTTTCAGGACTTATTTTCAAAACGAAGCGCAAAAGTATTCGAATCTGTTTACCAATGCTCCAATTGAATACGTGAGCTTCGCAAATTTTTCATTTCTTCAAAACT
Organism: Sussaba pulchella; assembly: GCA_963971145.1. Classification (NCBI taxonomy): domain Eukaryota; kingdom Metazoa; phylum Arthropoda; class Insecta; order Hymenoptera; family Ichneumonidae; genus Sussaba; species Sussaba pulchella. The sequence goes on from OZ020165.1 coordinate 18,734,164, forward strand.
CGAATTCCTTTTCATTCATTACCCCAACTATTCCATTCTCTTCCGCTCATTCTATAAAATAATATCGTTTATTCGACAGAGCTCGGTTTGCTTAAATCAGGACATTGAGGGATACCGCAGAGAGTCCGATATAGTGATGGCAAAGATCGCTCGAGTCGAAAACGAGATGGAAGCCGATAAAACTCGTTACGGCCTCGTCGAGCTCGGCACAAACGAGGAATCTAAGCTCTTGACGGATCTCGATGCTCTTAAAAAAACTCTGTGAGCATTTCAAATTCATCTTTAAATTTCCTCCATTCTTCATCAACTTATTCATGAAAAAATTATTATAATCCGCTTCAATCTCGCAACGTATTTGCGCAATCGATATTGAATCGTGACGTTTCTTATTCATTGTAATTTCAGTACCGACAAAGAGGATATTCTTCGAGCCACGGGAGCCGTCGAAAGAACCATCAACGTGTTGAAATTAAAGATCAAGCAGAAGGAACATGATATCGCCTATCTCGAGAAGAAATTATGCGAAAAATAATGCTCGATGCAAATCGATCGAAGCGAAGAATAATAAAATTATCATGAAAGAATTCATAATGCTGCTATACTTTTTTTTTGTACATGCGTGCTTTTACCGCTGTAAACCGGAAGTAGGCGTTATGGGATGTTTTGCTGATGATTTTCAGTGTAGGTTTTTTTATTTGTGCAGTCTGCTGCGACGGAGTGGCGCCACCGTCAAGCTTTGGAAGCAACGGTCGAGCAGCGAGTGTAGAATTATATAGAATTACGAGAGTTTTATGGGCGCCATTGACACGTTTTATCGGGGCAGATGGTGTAGCTACTGCCCCGACTACCAACGCGTTCGTTTTCATGGATTGGACAAGTTAGAGAAATTATAAATAGCACAACTTAATTATTAATAGGACAAATCTGACTTCGCGACGTGAACTTATCTCAAAAAATCGTGCAAATGTTCGTCTCTTTCGTTTGTAACGACTACATATTGGCGCGCCAACTGCTGGCTGAAATCTGTACTTTTTTTTAAATTCCATATTCTAACTCGGGGCCTGGAATTCCATCTACTCATATTTTTTTATTGGTTCGAGTCGCCGCTGCGCGATGCGAGAAAATTGAATTCACGAAAAGAAAACGCCGGTTATCCCGGGTTATATTCGCATTTCGAAACTGTCGAGACGTAACTGGTTTTTGTTTTTAATTTTTGATCGATCATTGTTGTTAATTTTTCGAGCATAAGCATGGAGCTCGAGGGTGCTAATTTGCTCACGCTCAGCGAATATCTCAAGCACACCCTCAGTCCTGATGTAAATGTCAGGCGTCCCGGTAAGCTTAACCTCAAATGAAATCATTTATCATTTATACCTTTTTTTTAAATATTATTCGATCATTCTTACGATGATTATCAGGCGAAAGATTACGAATTTATCGTTTAATTCAAATGTTCTGTGATTGAATGACAATTTTTTTCAGCTGAAAAATTTTTGGAATCCATCGAAGTGAATCAGAATTATCCTGGTTTGTTGCTTCATCTCGTCGATAAGTCAGACATTGATATAACAATCAGGATAGCCGGAGCTGTGGCTTTCAAGAATTACATTAAAAGAAATTGGAAAGTGGTGAGCAAATAAATTTACTTGAAGTAAAAGAATTACAATTTTATCTTGCTTGTCATCAAGAATATCATCCTAGAAATTTACAGTAGAACCTTGATTGCACTTTCTTGTGCAATCCAATTTTACAATTGTCTCAAAAATGTACATTCTTGCTGCATTGCTTGCTGCGCCACATTTTTAATATTCATTGCACTTATAATGAATAGATAAATATATATTTTCTAATAATAATAATAAAAATAAAAAATCATTCGCATAGTATTGTATTGTATCTGCTAAAAAAAATCATGAAAATCTAATTTCCTCGCACGCACCCAGATATAACCCCTCAAGACCATGTTTGCTTCCCGTTCCGCAGGAGGAGGATGCCGCGGACCGCATACACGCCACGGATCGTGACGCCATAAAAAAATTGATCGTAAATCTGATGCTCCATTCGCCGGATTCCATTCAGAAACAACTTTCCGACGCGGTCTCGATAATCGGTAAACACGATTTCCCAAACAAATGGCCGGATTTGATAGATCAGATGGTAGAAAAATTCAACACCGGAGATTTTCACGTCATCAACGGGGTCCTCCACACCGCTCATTCCCTCTTCAAACGCTATCGCTACGAATTCAAGAGTCAGAGCTTGTGGACGGAGATCAAGTTCGTGCTGGACAAATTTGCCAAACCCCTTACCGATCTCTTCCTGGTAAATAATAATTCCAATCCGATCATGCACCGCAGAATAATTGAAAATATTCACTCGAATAAATGTATTAAAAAATATTCCATCGCAGGCGACGATGAATCTGACACAAGTACACGCCAATAACGTAGAAGCTCTGAACGTTATCTACAATTCCCTGACGATTCTGTGCAAAGTGTTTTACTCCCTAAATTTTCAAGTAAGTAAATCGCGTCGCGTTTGCACATTCTTTTTGTGTCGAATCAATTTTTTATGATTTTAATTCGTGCCGCAGGATTTACCAGAATTTTTCGAGGACAATATGGAAGTGTGGATGACGAATTTTCATACTCTGCTGACCACTGACGTGGTCGCTCTGAGAACAGCGGTGAGCGATTGTAAAATAATTCCTCAATAAATTCATCGAATTGATTATTTATTAATTAATCATTTTATTAATTTTTATTGATTTAAATTTTTTTTTCTTTCGTACAAGGAAAAACAAATGAAAATTAAATAAATAAAAGATTATTTCATCGTGTAAAACTGTGAAATTTCTGTTTTTTTAAGGATGAAGAAGAGGCCGGAGTTATCGAACAACTCAAGTCACAAGTATGCGACAATATCGTTCTCTACGCTCAAAAATACGACGAAGAATTTCAGAAATACGTGCCACAATTTCTCGAAGCAATTTGGGCTTTGTTGAACGCCACTAGTCAGCAGCCCAAGTACGATTCGGTAAGCCTTCGATGATTCCTTCTAAAAAAAAAATAATAACAATAAAATTACAGATTTCCTTGAGAAAATTTCTGTGTTACGACTGTAATTTGTTTGTTATTGCAGCTCGTATCCAACGCCTTGCAATTTTTAGTCACCGTCGCCGATCGCGATCAGTACAGAAGTTTGTTCGAAAAACCGGAAACGCTACACAGCATCTGCGACAATCTTATTACGCCTAACGTCGAGTTTCGAGGTACATAAAAAATCAATACGAAAAAAAAGAATAGTAATTGAACGGTTAAGAAGAAAAAATGGTGTATTTCATGTGAACAGAATCCGATAATGAGCTTTTCGAGGATAATCCGGAAGAGTACATAAGACGCGATATCGAAGGCAGCGACGTCGACACGAGACGAAGAGCTGCTTGCGATCTCGTCAAAGTTCTTGCCAAATATTTCGGAGCCAAGATAATGGACATTTTAGGCCATTACGTGGGCGTGAGTTTTTTTAAAAAATTCCTAAATCAAAAATAAATAATAATAAATAAAAATAAAAATAATTAAAACATTGCGTATTCTTCGAAATAATTTTTCATCGACTGATTTTTTCCTCGCGAATAGGTGAGGCTGGCGGAATACGCGGCAAAACCAGCGGAAAATTGGCGAAAGAAGGACGCAGCGATTTATTTAGTGACGAGTAGCGCGAGCAAGGGACAAACGCAAAGGCACGGTGTTACTCAGAGCAACGAATTCGTTTCGCTTCCGACATTCGCTGTGCAACACATCGAGCCGGAGCTCGTTAAAGCTGATGGTACGTGTGGGAAATACGTCGAGTCCCAAAATTAATCAAAATTGATCATAAAATTGATAGGAAATTTATTTTGATTGCTGAAAAACGATTAATAGTATTTCAAGCTGTGCTAATAGAAAAACATGTAACAATTTTTTGTGACGTATCGCGCCATTTTTCATATTAAAAAATGGAAATCTCGCGAATTTTATCGATCCTTCGATTAATTATTAATGAATTTGATTAATCCTTCAACGATACACTGGGTGGAATCTTATTTAACGATCAACCGACGATCAGCGGTTTTTATCCCCGTTTTCATCTCTTTGCGAATTTTTTTTAACATGTTACCATTTTATTTTTTGTAAACAAACTTTTCGTACGTCATCTGAAATGTTCAAAGCATGCTTTGTAATTTTTTCAACCACTTCGGACGGATAGTTTGTTCACAATCGTGATTTGAAAACTGACTGGATGGAATCCACTCGGTGTGACGACCGTGATATTATTTGTTAATTCTCCGGCGAAGGGTTAATAAAATCATTTAAAAACTCAAATTCACATTAATTCAAAGCACATTCAAGCAACCCCTGTCCTTACAGAAAAGGCTTTTGTGGATTACACATAGAAATATTCAACTTTGAACCTTTTTTAATTTTCAGTCAATGAGTTTCCTGTACTCAAAGCGGATGCGATTAAGTTCGTAATGTCCTTTAGATCGGTATTGCCGCGTGAAGTGGTCGTCGGTAGTATTCCACATTTGATAAGACACTTGGCAGCCACGAGTCCGGTTGTGCACAGTTACGCTGCCTGTACAATCGAAAAAATTCTAGCAATCAAAGGTCCCAACAACGTCCCACTGTAAGTTAAAAGAAAACAAACAAAACAAAAAAAAATAGATAATCGATCTCTGTTAATCCCCTCCCGTTAAATATGAAAAAATGTCGCAGGGTCAAAGGCGAAGAGCTGACTCCGTTGGCGGCTGATTTGCTGAAGGGTCTTTTCGCGACGTTGGAAATGCCAGGATCCGAGGAAAACGAATATTCCATGAAAGCCATAATGCGATCTTTCGGTACGTTGAAGGACGCCGTCGTGCCGTATCTCGGTGATTTGTTGCCAAAACTGACGGAAAAATTGACGATGGTAGCCAGAAATCCGAGTCGTCCGAATTTCAATCATTATCTCTTCGAAACGCTCAGTTTGTCGATCAGAATCGTTTGTAAAACTAATCCCGGTGCTGTTGGATCTTTCGAACAAGCTCTCTTCCCCATTTTTCAAGGAATATTGCAACAGGACGTTCAAGGTTCGAACCAAAAACTCGACGAATTTTTCGTATGCTTTAAAAATCTTTTTTTCTTCTTTCAAAAAAATTTTTTGTACTAATAATTTTTATTTCGCAGAATTTATACCTTACGTATTTCAAATTCTCGCGTTGCTTTTGGAATTGCAAACTGGACCCGACGTTCCCGAACCTTACATGGCACTTTTCCCGTGTTTACTCGCACCGGTACTGTTCGAACGTCAATCCAACATTCATCCGTTGAATCGATTGCTTCAAGCGTTCGTCAGTCACGGATCTCATCAAATTATCGCTCAGGACAAGACGAGCGGTTTGTTGGGCGTGTTTCAGAAGCTCATCGCGTCGAAAGCCAACGATCACGAAGGTTTCTTACTCATGCAGACCATCATCGAACATTTTCAACCGTACGTACAATTTTATGGCAATATAGAAGGGAGGCGAATGTGTTTTTGGGGTTTCGTACTTCGAAGAGAGAAACCGAACTTTTATAGATTCATTGGCTGTACGTTTGTACATTTGTCACAGTCGATTTGTCATTTGTCGAACAATGCGACGCAGAAGATTGAAATTTGGCATGGTTAGCCCGCATATTTTGCACTAGTTGACTCTTGGAAATATTCATATAACGATCGAAGAGGGGGCAAATTAGGTACTCGATAATAAACGAAAACCATGTATAAATCATGTGGGATTTAAAGGGCCAAACTTCCTCCGCTAGCCGAGTACTGACCATTCGAAAAATGACGGGTTTCCACGGGTCCCCCTGTACATACTTATTGGCACACTGATGAATTTATTTTTTTACGATTGCAGTAATATATTGGAACCGTACATGAAGCAGGTCTTCGTGCTTCTATTCCAGAGACTTTCGTCATCAAAAACGACGAAATTCGTCAAAGGTCTCATCGTATTTTTCTCGTACTACATTATCAGATACGGTTCGGGAAGTCTGGTGACCATCGTTGACACAATACAGCCACAGTACGTAATGCAATAAATAAATAAATAAATAAATAATAGTATATATAATAATAATAATGATAATAATAGTAAACATAATAATAATAACAATAATAATGATGATGATGATAATAATAGTAAATATAATAATAATGATAATAATATTAAATATAATAATAATAACGATGATAATAATAATAATAATATTATAATAATAACAATAATAATAATGATTTTCCATCAAATATTGATCGTATTTCCATTAAAAATATTTTATTTTCCATATTACACAGAATGTTCGGAATGGTTCTGGAGCGCGTTATAATAGCTGATTTGCAAAAAGTCTCGGGAGAGATAGAACGCAAAGTCGCAGCGGTTGGAATGTCAAACTTACTGATCGACTGTCCAGCCATGATCGCGACCCCGTACAACATATTTTACCCTCGACTTTTGGCCATATTGGTCGAATTCTTCGAATTGCCACAGGATCAGACGGTCCTACCCGAAGACGCGCTATTCCCGGACGTGGAGGACGCTCCCGGTTATCAAGCGGCCTACAGTCAGCTGATCTGCGCTAGAAATCCGAAGAAAGATCCTCTGGAAGGTAAGTGAATTTAATGGGGCATTCACGAAACCGCGAACGTCGACGCGTTCCGAAAATAAATTTGAAAAAAAAAATTGTGTATAATTATATGATTCCAAAAAATTAAGAAAATCTTGAATCATAAAAATATTTCGATTTACCTTTCGATGGTATTTTTAAATAATTATAATATGACATTATTATTATTTATGTCGTTATTATTTTTTCAATGGATTTTTGTAATTGTTTTTGCCAATGACACGAAAAATTCAATTCTTTTCGTCCAATATTCGCAGGTTACTAAAATCGCTATTTTATTATTATTTTTTTTTTTTTAACTATTTTGCAGCCATCGGCGACGTTCGTCTGCATTTGGCCCAAGGTCTCGGAAGACTGCCACCCGGTCAACTTCCCGGTCTTCTCGGACAGATTCCCGAGCCGAACGCCAATCATCTCAGAAATTACTTGCAAACTGCCGGCATAAGCGTCGCATAATACGAGCTCAACATTCGCAACAGATTGAAGATCCACCTAATGGCGAAAAAATTCAGCAACATCGGCCTGAGCAAGTCGTGATCGACGATTACGCCACAAAAACTCTCGCCACGATAAAACAACAATACAAAAACAAACGATTCAGGTTTCCGAAAAAAAAAAAAAAATTTATTTTTCTCCTCGATTGTTAAATTTTCATTAACTCCGTGAAAAAAATCACTGTATCGCGTCGAATTTCCGAATTGCCGTAACTTTCCTTGTTCGTTTTAACATCCGGTGTGTTTCCGTCTGTTGAGTCAATCGTAATCCTGAATTTAACGTTTGCAACGTGGGAATTTTTTTTTTTTTCAACTTACGTTAGAATTTTTTTTTTTTTTAAACCACGTTAGAAATTTTTTTTTAAATCGTCCATGTTTTGTAGAACAAAAATGTGTAATGCCTCCCCGAAACTATTGAACGAGTTTGTCTCAACAATGCTGCGCATTTGTGAGTGTGTACAATCGTTGGAAAATGATACGTCGATGAGTGATATTAAGAATTTTTTTATGTAATATTTTTGAAGAAACGATTTCGTACGAGTTCAGAAAATTGAAAGTACTTCCACATGTACGACAAGCAGCAGCACTGGTGCGTGAAAAATAGCGCACCGTTTGTATTTTTTTTTTCCTTCTCGTATGTGACATAACAATTGGGATCGAATTGTCCAATGTGAGCGTTGATTTTACGCGTTAAGTCGGGTGAATATTTTCCACTTTTGTCGAACATTTTGTAATCTACGAGTACGAGGAAAATTGTTACTGCTTGACTGTAGAATTTTTGTACTATGGTCAATTTATTAAATCTCTTATTGCTATATGTTTTTCGTTGACTTTAAAAAAATTTTTTAAAAACCTTTTGTTCCTCGCGATCGTCACGTGTGAAGTCGTCAAACGTTTGAATAAAATTTGAATCAGTCTCTGTGACCCGATTTCGATGGAAAATCATTATGGTCACGGAATTGTGGCTCATTGCATTCGCAAAACCACTCAAAATTGAATAAAAAGTGTTCGAGCCAAAGCGATCGAGTCCAACGATTATTTTCTACTCGATTGGATTCACAAAATATCTGTGACTTTTAATTTTGGGATTCCTCAGGAAATTACGAGTTACATTGTGTGTAAATATATTGATAGAAAAAAATTTATTACTTTCAATTACAAATTAGTTGAGGTTTATTTTTTATTTCACGACGTTTCAGTTGTCGCTCTGAATTCATGGGGTCGTCTACGAAGCTAGCAATGAATCAGACATCATTTTATTACTGCTAATGTTTAGATAACTTATTGCCAGCAACTTTAAAATTAAAAAAAAGAAACATTGGATAAAATTACTGAATTTGACTGGAGACGAAACTTTCATGTTTTTGTACGTTTTTTTTTTTTTTTCAATTCCATTCAGTCGTCCACATCTTCCTCGAGCATTTTCACTTGGCTTATGAGATCAGCAATATCCTTTCCCCTGCAACATTGCCAACGTTTGAGATAAGATAGACAAGGTGGCCCTAAACAATTATTTTTTTTAAATTGTACTTACATTTGGCCGAGATTAACTTTGATCGCTTCTTCCTGTTTCTTGCTGAATACGAGTTCCTTCGTTTTTTGACTCTTCTCAATCGTCTCCAAGTGTTTCGACTGGCTATCGGCTTTCTTCTTCAACTGACCGAGTCGTACTTTCAATTCGATTACTTTGTCGTCCATGTTTTGCAATTCCGCTGCTTCGGCGCGCTCCGAGCTCGTCATCGACGGCTCCTTGTAATTAACCAACCTCAATACTTCTTTCGCCCTGCATAATACGATTTTACGATTCGGTTTTCTATTTTTTGAAATATTATGTATATATTAATATTATTATATTTTAATTCCTTCTTACCTTTTGGCCAATTTGACCTGCGTGTCGTTGATGTCCTCGTAACGTTCGGCCAATTGTCCAGCATTGCGTTGCAACTCCTTTCGGGTTTCCATCAACGTATCGAGTTCCTTCAACTGATGCGACTTCAATGCTTTCAAAGCTCGAACTTTCTTCTCTATTTCGCCTCGCACTTTGTCGAGGCGCACAAAGTGCTGATCCCGAAAAACGTGGGTCGCCCGGTACAGCAGCTGAGAATTTTTTTTAACCGAAATCGTGAGACAAAACGTTGCGAAGGGATTATTAAAAATGTTATTGTTTTAAACTCTCAAGCGAATAACCTCGAGATATTCCTTGGCTGTGACTTTCGACGCAATTCCCAATTTTGTTATCGGCTGGGACGTTGAATCGTGCTTCAGAAGATTTCGTACGTAAGTGTCGAAGGCCTCCCGCAAAATCTTGAATAAACATAATGATAAATAATTTGGAAAAATAAAGTAATGGTAATAACAAATAATAATAATCCAATATATTATAATAATTAGAATAATTTTATAATTGTATAAAAAATGAAATAATGATAATAACGAATAATAATAATCCAGTGAATTATGATAATTATAATAATGTTAGAATTGTATTGAAAATAAATTTTACTGTTGAAAAAAAAATTTGATAAAAAATAATAATAATTCAATGAATTATAATAATTATAATAATTTTATGATTGTATTAAAAATAAAACAACGATAAGATAAAATGAAATAATGATAATAACAAATAATAATAATCCAGTGAGTTATGATAATCATAATAATTTTACAATTGTATTAAAAATAAATTTTACTCTTGAAAAAAAAAATTTAATAAAAAATAATAATAATTCAATGAATTGTAATAATTATAATAATGTTATAATTGTATACAAAATAAAACAACGGTCAGATAAAATGAAATAATAATAATAACAAATAATAATAATAGAGTGAATTATAATAATCATAATAATTTTATAATTGTATTAAAAATAAATTGCAATCTTGAAAAAAAGAAAATTAATGTATTTGATTCGTTACGTTACCTTTTTACTGGGACTGACTATTGGTTCGATGGGATCGATGCGAGGAAGGTAATCCAGATCAACGACCGACAGATCCATCACTTCGCCCGTGTGCAACAATGCTATTAAAATCGGACAGGGCTGCTGGATCAGTCCGAAACCTAGGATGGGAGTTGCATCCTCGTTTTCCGTGTGCTTGGTTCGAGTACAAACCAGATACTGAGAACTCGATGGATTCAGTGACTTCGGTAAGTAATGATCAGCCATTTCTTTGAAAAAATTAATTTTTTCATTTGAAAATAAAAATAGAAAACGCAAATTAAAAAATTTATTTGCATATCGATGGTACGAAATATTTTGCGAACCTTCTCTTGATCCAACGTATTCATCAAGCTGTGATACCATTGGCAAAGTTATGGCGTGGATGCCAGCATTGTGCGAACAAAAATACCTGAGAGATGTATTTACAAAGAAACCATTTTTTTTAAGACCGTAGGTATTATTATTTCAATATTAGCTGTGAAAATATCGTTCACTTTACCTCGACTTGTTGCCTTTGTCGCTGTGCAAGTGAATGGGACAGCTGTACTTTTTATCGTTCTCTGAGAACAAGAGACCCAGCTCCATTTCAACGCATTCGTAGACGAACAGAGCATCGTCAGGAGTATGAAGGCTGTACGTCGAACCGTACTGAGATCTCGCCTGGATAAAACAGGCGAATCAGTTTTTAATTTATTTTCGTTTTTTATTACAGTTTTAGGAATCACCTCGAATCATTTTTTTCTAGTCGAGACGATACGAAAATATTTAGCGCACTTCTGTCAACATTAATACGTTCAATTTAAAAGTACATTGAGAAACATTTTTTTTCAAGCATTTCCGACTCTATTTATATTTCTAACAGATCAGATTTAATCAATAAAATATTGTTCTCCCCTATTTTTTATGTTTTGTAGTCAAAGATTTTTTTGTTTTCGTTCAATCCGTTTATAATTTTAAATACCTGATGTTCTTCGTCCTCGTTAAAAAATGTATCTCGTACAACCAGAGCGTGATAAATTTTTCCCGTGCAAGTTGCCATTACGACGGTTGGCGGTGTCGTTTGTATGCACATTATCGAGCAAAAATCTATTCCATAGTTGTCATCGGCGGGCGGATACATCGTCACAGTTCCCAAAACCACCGGTTTTGATAAGCTGCGAAATTATCATGACTATAAATCTTTTTTTTAATTCAACGAAAATTCGAAAATTCGTTTCGCGTTTGCGTTTGATTTTGATTCAAACGTTTGTAAAAGAAAAAAGGTATTATTTCGTAAGCGTTCTCACTCTCCGGACAGAATGTCGCCGAGAACGATGAGTACATCGCCATTTCCGCACAGAACCAGAATCGGCCATTCGATTTCGTTCCAGTTGTAATTTTTAACGTCGTTTCGATTTTCGTATTCCGAGCATAAAATCGGCGTGGAAAAATCAAAATCGACGGCTGTTTCGCCGAGGGATTCGATGTTTGGTACAGATCGGGAGAACGAGCTTGACGGGGTTGGACCGACTTTCCAAGTTTTCATCAAGCTCGGTGATTTACCTAACTCGCACTCGTACAGTCTAATTAACAAAATATATGAGTGAATAAATGAATGAATAAATGAATATTTAAGCTCCAATATTTGATAATAGGGGAAAAAAAATCATTTTATGTTCAGCGAATAAAAAGTGTAGTCACAAGTTTATCTCGATTATCGATAAGGTCATACACTGATAAAAAAAAACAATTACTGATTAAACAAAAATTTGTTTGTAAGTGGAAAAAAAGATCGTTCTAATGCCGCTTGCAATTAGCACAACTCCAGATAAGAACGAGATAACTACTAACTGCTACTACTAATTGACACCGTAAAGTCATCGAATCGACAAGTACACTTACTGAAAGGCATTTTCCGACGTAAGAACTAAAAGATGCGAGTCGTTGGCGGAGCCGGGATGCCATCTAACCCGTCGTACTTCGGTGGACGACAGGTGAGAGCTGCAGGCGTTCAAATTGTGGCTTCTAAAATACAAAAATAAATTAAAAAATGAATAAATAAATTTTCAAAGATATACAAATTTGTTCCTTGAAAGAAAATAATATAATTCGTTCGAGCGACGTTGATCAGAGAGACAGACTCCGATCGAGATCAAGCGACCAATAACCTAATAACCTAATAATGACCTAATAACATATCGCACATCGGTCTCCGGTTCTCAAAAAAGTAGTTTTTTTTCGGGTACAGGGGGTTGATAAAGGTAGCGCGAGGCAGCCAAGGGAGTGAGGTCTAGGGTCTCGTCGCGGGGTAGTTTGTAGGCTCCGACGAACAGACCTGGTCGACACGACCAGAGGATGGTTAACTCGCGGACGTTATTAATGTCCCCATACGCGCGTATGATATATGTACGTGCGTCTAGGTAACGTGGACCACTACTACATACATATGTCTATATATTCAGGTGGTTCTTACTTGAGTCATTTAATGAATCTTAATAGCGCCGGGGTCTTGATCGATTAAGAAAATCAATTAAAAAATTCGGAGCCTAATTTGACCTTTCTGGTCCAATTTTAATCATCTCCGGAGACGAGGTGCAGTTCTCTGTTTGAAATATATGGAATTTTTCGATTCTTAGGTAATTATATTGGCGGGGTGACAAACTGTTTCTGGAAAAATCTAATACCATATGGAATTAACGGCTATGAACCCTCCTTTCACCAAAAAAATGGACATATATGGGCCATTTCGTTCCACGTTTACACGATTACTTTGACGAATATCATGCAATTTATAAGCGACATAATCGTTGAATGAGATGACCTATATACGTCATTTATTTTGGGTAAAAGTAGTGTTCATACCCGTTAATTAAGTACAGTATTGGATTTTTTCATGAACAATTACCCACCCCGCCAATAAAATAACCGTAAAACCTAAAAATAGCGTGTATTTTAACCAGAAACCTTCGATTCATCAGACTCAACATTTTTGTTTTTCTTTTGGAATCGATTCAAACCTCGGCGCAATCAATATTCGAAAATGATCCAATTAAGAACCACCCACGTACATATACCAACAAATATATATAACAGAGATCGTGGAAACTGTAATACGGACGCAAAGGCCCGGCATCGCCTCTACGCCCGTGGGTTCTTAATAATTGATAAAAATGTATGCACCGCGTACATTCGGGTAGATTCGCCGTGCGTTTCCGGTGTCGAGGCCGCTCGCATCGTACCGTATACTTGCACACTGATAACCCAACCCCGCAGCTTGCATACCGCTCGGCCAGTCGAAACCGTCGGGACAAAAACCACCCCCGCCCTCCCACCCCGATGGTTTTCCCTACCGAGCCCGCAAAACCTTCGTCTGCCTCCGTCCCTCTCTCAGCATCCACACTGCAACATTCGGTACAGATATACGCGCATACACGAAAAAAAGGCCCGTGACAAAAGCAACGCGATTTATTCCACCGCACTTTTCACAACGAGATTCCTCTCGTCGTGCCGAGTCCTCCGACGGTCACGAATTTTTCTTCGTTCCGTCACAATTTTTGAAAATTATCAAAATTAATGTCTTCGTCGCGTTGACCGCAGCGTGTGGGTTTGTTATGGTTTTTAATTTTTTTTTCTAATGGGGTTCGTTGTGTCGTATGGTACGTCTATGGCACGGATTGATGGTGGTGCAATGAATAGCTCGGAATATTTGTCGTCTGTGTGGTTTGTCTCGTTTCTTCTCGTTTCTCCTCGTTCTTTTGGTTTTGGGTTCGAACATCGGATTAATCATGAATTACCGTCCGATATTGGCGTGGTAGATGTGAGAAAGTATCGCGAATGGCGACGATATACTTTTTTTTAACCCTAGCACTCCGAACTACGCGTATGGAAGGGTAGGGTTATTGTGGGGTTACGCGAACTGAAATAGTTTGATCCAACGTCGTACGGGCAATTCTTATTGCCTTGACACGACTTATTTTTGTTCAATTACGCGTAAAAACGATAAATGAATAAGTGAATTCATAAAAAAATTTTCGAATAAAAAATAGAATAAATGAATAATAATTATAAATAGAATAATAGTTAATTTAAATAATTTATAATAATAAATAATATTATATTATAAATTATTGATAGAGAAATAATGTTGGATATAATATAATGTAATATTAAATATATATAATAATGCCTTGAATATATTATCGATATTGAATAGTTGAATAAAAATTCTTGAAAATTTATGATACAAATTCTCCCTCGTCATAAATACGAATTAATCAACACAAGAATATTAATCCAAGCTACTCGTGAAATTATCTGGGGGTTGGGGAACCCGTAAATAAGGCCGTAGCGTTAGAATTGAATTAACCAGACAATTATCATTGCACCATTTATAGCTATAGAAAATTCCACATTGTATGCAATAATCAAATACGCACTCGTACAACCTAAACATTCGCAAAGAATACGTCAGTAGCCTGTCTTCCGGGTGTTTTTGATGGTATACGTGCGGAAGAGAATCCGTCACGACACACGCGATAACGCCACTTGCAGTTTATATAGTTTTTAACCAGCTGTGATTACTCGAACCCTCGGCTTTGCTACTCGCGCGTAAGCGAAGCACGCGGTACGGTGTGGGCCTCGTACCGGTGCACAAACGACGACAGTTGCCGAACTTCCGGCGCTCATGAGGCTCTTAGGTAAGCACCGAGCTGCGACGTGATATTACATTATTTGGAATATATTATGTCAGCTCGTGAAATTACGGGGAAAAATGCGCGGTTGGAAGATTGAAGGGAGGGAAAAATTCCTATACAAAATAGATATATATGGATAATAAATATCAAATATACATTTGAGGTATATGAAAAGAATTTTGAAATTCCTCAAATACGATATATTATAATAATAATATAATAATATAATCTAACAAAGTAATTATTGCCATATTCTGTTGTTATTATTATTATCATCATTAACGTTATTATTATTATTATTATAATGACTATTATTATTATTATTATTATTATATTTCTATGCATTTATATATTAATATATTGTTGCCCATATTTTATTATATATTGTTTATTTTTATATTTCATAGACTATATCTAATATTTTTTCAAGGTTTGTATTTTAATGTATTAACGTGGGTGAAGTCGTTGAGCAAAATTTCGTTCGGTTTTACGATGATTACTCGTTCGTTTCTTCGTTCAAGTTCCGTGGTATGTGTCGGGGATGATCGCGGCGGTCGTGGCGGGTGGCGAAGGGTGGAAGGGCGTCGAAGCGATGCTTGCGAAATAACGAGGGCCATTATGATAATTCGAAGCATAGATTAGGCATAACTCGTTAGCCCACCTGTGACTGACGCAGCAGTTACTTTAATATATTACGTGATTCTCGTTCAACGTTCATCCTAAGATCACAACATTGATCGAAATATAATTGAGACTTGGAAGGGGAGAAAAAAAAATTGAGAATGAAAAAATGAAGATTTAACTTTTGTTGATGAAAAAATATTAGGTATATCTAATAATATTATAAAACCCGACACAAACCGTAATTAATTCTGCATAAACACATTTGATACAAGTCAAATGCATGCTTAAGGTCAATCACTGTTACATTATTATTGTTATTATTATTATTATTATAATTTCCGTATTATTCAATTTCTCCCACCAACTAAATCTTATTATTAATCAAAACGAAGCAAACTTTACGCCTACGTTTCCACACTTTTAACGTAATTCTCGAGCGCTCATTATTGCTGCAAAAGAAAAAAATAAACAAAGAATCCAAGCACGCTTGTACATTTTAGTTACGTTTCCCTTCCACATATCATTCTACCCCGTGCGTTTTACGATCCGTTTGTTATTCCCTCGCTTTCCCTTCGCGCCGAGACTTTCCCCGAGTTAAAAGAGATTCGAGACGAGATGCTTGGCGCGTTTCGAGTGTTTGCGAAACGCAACAGCAGCGGCGTGGAGCGGCAGCAGGAGCAGCGACAGCAGCGGGGACGACGAGGTGGAAGAGAGGCCTTGCGAGAAACGGAAGTTTGCGCATCCCGGGCGACTGTCGGCCCCATAAAATCGGGATGTTGCGCGCAAAATATATAACAACAAACGGGCACCCGCGCTTCCACTGATAGCCCGACGCCTCGCTCGTAATTCATCCAAGCCATCCGCGGCTATATGCTCTCACGCTACTTTACCCCGGGCGTCTTCTTCGCGTGTGCAACACCGGCACCAACGGCAGCGCCGGCGACGGCATCGGAACTCGCGTGCATCCCCCGAAAAGCCCTCGTTGGCCCTCTCCTGGGACACTTGTGCCCTCGGAACTAAGACCGTTAATTCTTGGTCCCGTGTTGGATATTCCCTGCGTGCGTCGCGTCCCGGAACCTCGCTCTCCCGTACGAGGTGCTGAGACCTTTGCCGAAATTATCGCTGGTTCGCGTACTCGTAATGCTCGCTTCGAGCGGAGACATGATATTTCGGTGGCGAATGAATCGTGGAGATGGAAGATTCTTTCTTTATCGGGTCGTGTGGTCGGTATTGGGCGGGAAACGTTATTTTGAAAATTTGTTGTATTTCATTGCAACTTTGGCCGAATCGACGGGGAGGGGGTGGTACTTTATTTTTAGATGATGGAAAGAAGGACGATAGATTTTTATGGAATTTGGTTATCAAATAAGTTATTATTGTCATTCGTATTATTATTATTAGGTATTTAGTTATCTAGTTACCATTAATTATTGAGGTATGAAATTTAAATAAATTTAAATCTAATAAAATGTAGGTTATTTGTCTGTAAATAAGTTATTATTATCACTATTAGATATTCAGTTATTTAGTTCTAATCAATAATTGGAGTATTAAATTTGAAAAAATTGGAATCTAATGAAATTTAATACGAAATATTATTATTATTTATAAATTTCGTCCATTCAATCATTGTTTAAACTCCGTTTATCTAAATCAGAGTGTGCAGATGGTCCCAAAATAGAGTAAAATGTTCAATATCTCGTTGCCTTCCACAAAAAAATGTTCCAATTGTTCGCACGAAAAATTTGCAGTGAACAAAACCTCAATATTTCACATTGTTATCCAAACATAACAAGATAATTCCTAAAAATCGAGCCTCGAACAAATGCCTTGCTATCGTCAACGATTGAACAAACGTTATATACGAGACAATGAACCTTTCGTTCCTCGGTTTATGTTGATTTCTCGCGCGTGGACGGAGAATCCTCGGGACGACGTTGTCGCCCGTAGCATCGGGATTCTGGCCACCAGCGAAATTAATGTCTTCGGACGTGACGGAAGAGTATGGAGTTGTTTCTCGAGGTAGAAGGAACGACGGAAGAAGAACGATGCCGGTATACCTGGGGTTCGTGCGAGTGGACGAAGAACGACGAAACGCGACGGGGTCGGGGGAGAAAGAAGGGGGTTGTTTCGTCGACGTTGGCCCGACGAGAGATCCCGTTGGGTCGAGAGTAAAATGACAAAACACGACAAAAGGATCTCGAACAGAGGCGCAACGACGACTGCAACGTTAACCAAAAGAACGAACGATATATACGTCTATATGTATAAAGATGTAGAGCACGTTGGTGCACACGTACAGCTGTAATTAAAAGAACCGACAGATGTCTCATTCGCCGTCGGGTTTTATTTCGTTACGCGAAAGTACGTGTGTCTCGCGTATTTAAATATATTCTCGAGAGGTGGAAAGCTTCGGGCTACCTAGCTCAGAGCCGTCCGAGTCGACGGAATTCTTTGATTACAAGTTCTCACCCCCGCGGGGTAACGGGGGCTTGCTCCGACCTGGCGTTCCCTCGTCCTTACAGAAGTCGGCTGTGACTGTCTGTCTTCGCATTATAAATCCGTACGTACGTAGACGGAATTGAGAAGCGACGACGAAAAAACGTAAGAGAGAGAGAGAGAGAGAAGGTGCGATGAGAAGAGATGGAATGAAACGAGGGTGTAACTGAGCACGCTAACCACGAACTGCTAATTTATCCTGGACCTCGTTAGGCCGTCGGAAATTAACGGGTAACCGAAAAGCTAATAGATCCTTGAGACACCGTGGATAGTATTACTTTTTTTTGTAAATTTTGTGGTACTGTGATTATCTGATTATTTATATATTTGTCCTGTTTGTTGTTATTTAGTAAAATCGAAAAATGTCTTGCAATGATTGGATTAGTGAAGGCTGGTAACTGGTAACCGAGAAGCTGATAGATCTGTGTCACCGGAGAAGACACCGGGGTTGATATTACTTTTTTCGTGAATTTCGTGGTTTAGTAATCATCCGTTTACTCATATATTTGTCTTATTTTTGAATCAGCAAAATGAAAAAATGTCTCTTAGTAAATGGATCAGTGAGGCCTTTTAAGATGTACCCTAGGTTTGTATAAGGCCGTTGGTCCACAGCTCGTCTGCTTCTCATTAGGAGCGAATGACGATTCTTTCCATGCAAGGACAGAAGGATACGATCATGTTCGTATAGGGACATTTTAAAAAAAAAAAAACGAAAAATGTTCACTGACATTTGAGCATAAAATGTCATAAGGATTAAATTTCTATACTTAATGTTCCTACTGACAGGTAATAAATTTCTATTAGATTCTCGATTATGTCCTCATCCAGTGACTATTTATCGCGATCAGTCGAGCTCCTCACGAACGTTGGATTCTGGTACATCTGCGGATGCTTCGTACGATTTTCCAGTCTGTCCAGTACTGAAAATTCTCCAATCTCCGACACCACATTGTATCTCTTTTATTCATCATACGGAGTCTCAAAAAATATTTACCAACGTTCAAAGTAACCTCATTCATTAAGCAAGTGTTTAAAAAAATGAAAATAAAATTTTCTTTTTTTTTCTTCAATTTAACTCAACAGGGTGCAAAAAACCCATACATTGAATTTCCACGCTCGCCCGTTGCTCACGCCCGATTGCACGAGATATCGTTCATAATGTTCGTAACGACCTGTAGAAAAAATCTTCCGCCGTTGGAGCTTGCACAGCACAGCAGCACCGCGGTGAAGGGTTTCGTCGCAAATTTACGACCTCTGATCGGCGATAATCGTATGGACTGTGCTGGAAGTCGGCGGCGGGGACCACGAAAAAAAAAAAAAAATTAATGAAAAAATTGAAAAAAAATATTTAAAAAAGGGAGAGACGATGTCCGGTCACTGGACATGGGGTTGCAAGTTTCGGGCTGTTTGAATTGCGCGACAAACGCGGTAGCGGGGTCGAAGAGTGCGATGGGAATTTCAGCGTGGGGGATGAGGAGGGCTTGGGAAAAGGGAAGAGGGCTGGTATAGCTTACCGAGAGAATGAGAGAGAAAGAGAGAAAGAGGCAGAACATGCGGTATGGATTGCCAAGCGAGCAACGCTCGAGTATCATACGAGTCAACCGCGTGTGGTACTCCGAGATTAGCTCGGCTTTATATCGGGATTACATATGTATGACCATTAGGTTAAATCATTTTGTTTTTTTTTTTTTTTAAATTTATTTTTCTTCTTCTTTTTTTGTTTGTTAAATAAACGCCCTCAGCCGCATCGCCGACGACGACGGGTCAGCGTGTACGAATAAAGCCGGAGTGCGTACGCGTGCGGAAAGTGAAAAATACTTTCGCGCCCTCGGACGAGTCGGTGCGTGTGTACGTCAGGTAGGGCGAAACAAGGAGGCAACGAGTTGTCTCTCGCGAGTTGCCGGAGTGTTGTACGCGCTGTATATACCCGGAAAACCGGGAGTTCCCGCCGCAACGATAACGCGAATTTCCGTTTCACGATGTAGTGACCCTTTTGCGTGATATTTATCACGGGCGTGAAATTTTCACAAATTTTTTTCCTCCTTTTCGCTGTCTACCGGTCTCACCTCTCGATTTTTATCATCGTATGTAGTGTTATTATTTATTTTTAAATTCTTTTTTTAATTTATTTTTTCGGTGTTTTGACGATCATAAATTTGGGGTTGGGTGGAACGAAGAGAGAAGCAGAGAGAGAGAGAGAGAGAGGGAGGGAGGGAAATATAGGGGAATCACATTCCCATCGCTTGTTAAATACGAATGCGTGTCATTTCGAACGACGGACAGCGGATGATAAGGAAAAATAATTTTTTTATCCCTCCCGGCGACGGATTGTGTGATGGCTGCGACGGAACAAATATTGTAAAATACCGCTCGATCGTGTACGCTCGGTGTCGTGTCGTGTATTTTTTTTTTTTTCAGTGTACAAAATTCAGTGGCTAGTCACGTACATTTTTTGTCGAGCACTTTTTCATCGAACCGGACGGAGGATTATTTTTTGTTGAAGGGAATGGATTCTGCCTGTTTGCTCGACGATCGCACGAATGAACTGGTGATTTTTATTCAGTTCCGTGCTCCCATCGGCCAATTCGCGTATACAGATAATGAAATTTTATAGTTTGTGCGTATTTTTCACCTGATGAATTACAGATAATAATTTTTGAGGATTTATTATTTGTTGTAAAGAGAATCAAGGCTGCTGCAGCAAAACCAAAGCAGTCCATAGTCTGCCAACAATGATTGTTATAATCCATAGAACGACTTGAATTGTCAATTTGATCTTTGACCGAAAGAATAAATTTGAAAAAATGATTGTGAAAAATATGCACCAACATTTGTATAGAGAACAATTATGTGGTTTGAAACCAAAATTGAATGAGTCCATGAAAAGACTTTTCGAGAAATAACGATTTTACTCAGTGATCGCTCTAGCAGAGCAGACAAATTGATTTCGGTAATAATAATTATCAGTTTTCGGTACTATTCAGGATTGGATTTGGTAAATTTTGAACTCTGTAATTTATGTACAATAAAAAACGGGCTGGTGGACTTATTCGTTTTTTCCTACAATTTATGGATTTATCTGGTTATGCCATCAGTTATTTAATAATTGATATACATAGTCAAATATTCCAATGTTATTTAACCGATAGAAAAGTTCCAAACAATCATGCGAATAAAATATACCCTAAGTTGTTTTTTAACGAAAAACCGTAGACTTATTCCATGTTTCCCACAAGATGAACTTATTTAATTAGATGAATGTCGTTCATTTCTTTCCGTCTAAGCGATTTTTCAGCAACTCTGCGTTCAAAAACAACGTTGACAATCTAAATTACAAGAATCCGATTTAATCTCATTTTTCAAAAAAATAGTTTCGGTTTTGCCTTCAAACCATATAAATATGCACGTTAATTTATAAACGTGTTACTGCTTATGCGCGTGTGTGTCTGTCGGTGGTTGTGCGACGTTGGTCAAAATTACGAAAGCGATAACCGTTGCATTGCGGGGTTTGCCAGGCGTGAGTGAGTGAGAGGGAGAAAGACAGAGAGAGAGAGAGAGAGAGAGAAAGAGAGACGGAAAATTCTCGGAGACGGTCGGGCATTGGCTGTCGTAGGGGGTGGCAGCGAGGCGAAAGGTGAGAATTATTCATAAACGTAGGCCGGCTCGAGGTGGATTTCGTGCTTCGCCACGCAACCGGGTGAATTCTACCGAATGTTACGGGGATGCTGCGGCGTCGCGGTTCCGCGGCGAGTGAGATGGTCTTCGCATAATAAACACATAACGGTAATCCTTAAAACAATAATTAGCTCGGAGTGCCGCCCCCGGCGGAAACGACGTGAATGCTCTCCGAGCTCTTTCCACCCCTGCCCTCCCCCCACCCCGGCCATCCCCCTTCTCGCCTATTCCGTATATCCGCCAAGCCCTCGGGAAGCGATCTTTCCAAGAGTGTTGGGTTCGCAATTCGTTGTCGAATTAATACGTACTCTCGACGATACGTGGACCTCAACACAGACTCCGAGTTCTTGCGAAACGAATATTACTGCAACGCGTCCGGGAAAAGCCTCGGGAGTTTGCGGATTCGTTGATGCTTTCAGACCATTGTGCGCTTAAACTATGGATATAGAGCCGTGTTATAATTAAATTCATGGTTTACAGCGGAGGAAAGAAAAATACAACTTGAGATGCAGCAATGTTTATTTTTCATTTTAATTTTTTATTTATTTTTAGGTCGAAGGAGGGAATGCCATTTGAGTCTCCAGTCTTGTTGTTGTTAAAGCACTTTGTATTTGCGATTAGGTGGATTGGTTCGAGCTTTGTATGTAAGATTGTCTGATGAGGTAAGCACAACGTGGAGTAGTGATTTTTATGAGCTTCGATATATTTCCAGGCTTATATTCTATTCTTGGGATTTAATATTGATATTTTCAATTCTAATTATTATATTCATCTAGTCAGTGCTAGATGAAATATAATAATTAGAATTAGAAATTCGTTTTAATTCTAATTTGAATTTGTTGAAATTATTATAATCTATTGTAATGTAAAATTATACATAAATATTAGGTTTTTTCTCTGAAAGGTTGTTCAGAGAAATAAGTAATTGAATTCAATATGAAATTTTGAACATCAAATTATTTTATAATTAGAATATTTAAAAAAAAAGAAGTGAATACAACTATGCTAGTAATTACAGCTAAGCATCTATTATGGATTAATAAATTTAATTATAACTAATTAATCAAAAGCATTTCAGTATTCCCCACATCTGTGACCCACACTTTACCGATAACGCCTGAATCATCAACGTACATCGACACCACAGCTATTACCTTATTGATTGGGTCTCGTTTCGACCAATTGCCCTCCCCCTACCGTCCCCTACCCTTCGTCCCAGACCCAATTATTATTTTCGTCTTCCCAAAGACTGGGAAGAAAATCAGGACTCCACTGTACACTAAAGCTACGACAGTAAAAAACCAAAATTTCGAGAAATAAAAAAAAAACAAAATCAAAACATTATGAACCAAATGTAATCCCTCAATAACGATTAAATCAAATTATGTGAAACGAGAACTGTAAAATATCAAATATACGACGAGTCTTAATATCGATGAACTTTTTCAGAACAATGTCTTCGACGTTTCCGTCAAAGGTAAAATTGGCACAGCTTTGGCAAAAAATCCGACTACCTTGAAGCCACCGTTCGTAAACGGCAGTTTCCGCCAGCGCGCAACCCCGGCGGCCGAGCTCGAGGGTTGAGGGTTTGAGGGGGAGGCGAAGCGGGCGGGTTACGTGATTTCGCGGTAATAGTTTTAATCCGGTGTCTTGAAGTCAGGATTTGGCGGTGAGAGCATTGCCGTTAGCGGATGACGACGGTGGTGGGTGTTGGTGGCGGTGGCGACGACTAAGACCGAACCCACTTCGCGCTCTGATATCATAATCCGAATAATCGCCATTATTGCTGCCATTTGGTTAATCCGAGAATCTCGAGGCCGCGACTCGGCTCGTGCTAACCGAGCAGCGATATTAGATACCCAACGTTATATCGCTCGAGGCTGTAGGTTCGATGGAACAAGCTACTACTAGCCGTGTAACTTTCACCGGTATTACTTTAGTCAGCAGCAAACGGCTTTGCTTTAGGGAGTCATCTTTATGATGAGAAACAAAAAATTCATGTGGCATAATATTTTCTCTAGTTACGCGAGAAGATGATGATTCAATCCGAGTGACAGATTTTACGCTTGAAGGGATGTTCTAAGTATCCTCTCACTGGCTTTCGGATTTCTGTAAGTGAGAGAAAGACAATTCGATCTTCCCAAAGCGGTGTTCTCAACTACCGTTGATTGCTTCGGTAAAATACGAGAACGGTTGACTGCAAGATTCCGAAACGCAGTCAACCGTTCTCGTCTTTCATCCGAAAGATCAATGATGGCCGATAATAATGGTTTACAGGTTTTGTTACCGACCGAGCAGTACCGAATCGTTTTAAAAAAAATGATTCACCAAAAATGATTCAATATTTTTGATTAAACCAGCCAAAAAACGTCGATTTTAACATTTGCATTGTACCATGATCATTGTCTGCCGACTTTTTATCAAGCATTTCAAACTTCTCTCCCGGTCTTTCTTCATTCAGAAATAAAATATGGCTGCTATCGAACGTTCGATTTTCACGAGATTTCGTTTCGTCTCGTTTCTCCCGAATGTTCGCCACTCGGTCCAGCAAATAAATGGGAAAAAAATAAGAGCAACTGAAGAAAATGCGGGCGGAAGAAGTTTCGCAAGCACGATGAACCCAGCCTGTGCTGCCGTAAACTTTGCCTCCACCATCGCGGCGACTCCGTCCGGTCGCGTCCTCAGTTTTAAGCGCGAAAGCTGCACGTATACATATATATTTATATATATATATAAATATATATGCGCATGATCTATACGTACATTCTGTACGTATACGTATACGAAACGGTAGCTCACGGAGATGAAGGAGACATTAAATCCCCGAGATTCGTTTTAATGACCGCAACTTGCTTACAAACTGGTCGTGAGAGCTGCCCGTGTGCGCTATACATTTGCTTACAGCGCTAGTCCGCCAAGTACCTACGGTAATGCCAGACCGAAAAAGATGAGACGGCAAGAACATGATGAAGAAAGTCCACCGGGGCCAAAGAATGTCCTCTTAATAATTACAAAAACTCTCGGCTCTGAATCTCAACGCTTTTCTCGTTTTTCACGAAAGTTTGATAGTTTGCGCGGTGGTGGAAATCCAGGTAGTACGAATCGCGAGACTTTGGTACGGAAAAGTAACGCGAAAGTTGTTAAAGGAGGAAAGGAATATACGTACATAGAGATATATACAAGCTGAAAACGTATATAAATTTAACAAAGTGTACAGTTGTTGGTAATTTATTAGTGATTAGCCAGCAGTCGTGCAGTAACTAAGTTATGAAATAAAGAAAATTCGACAAGTCATCAACGTGTGTGCTCTTGTCCGCGCCAAGCAGCCCCCCCCCCCCTCTGCCGTCTCAGACCCAATAACTATGTTCGTATTACCGAAGAATGGGGAGAAAATCGGGACTCCACTGTATATCGGAGCTACTACAATAAAAAATGGGAATTCAAAACATAACAAATCAATCACATCAATCATTGTTCACATCCATAAAACGCCTTTTATAAATAATAATAATAATAATAAAAACAGAGAAATAAATTTAAAAAAACAACACTAACGTGAAAGAGAATTAAAAACATTGTAAGGCTACGTTAATCCCTTAAAAAGAAAGAGAAATTGAATTGGATCGGAACAATCCTAAAATCGGTAATTCCCATCATTTTTCAGATGACCGTGCCAAACGTTAAAATCTGCGAACATTATAAATTAAGGGAAATGCCACCCGAAACTGTCAAATTTCACGATTGCGTACGTTACGTCGAGTTTCTCCGACGAATTAAACGCGAAACTTGTCTCTGGCAACTCCGCAACGAGCCGATGGAAAGCGGGGAAGTTGCGTCGATGCGGCGAAAATTTTGCCGCGCCACGTTCCGAGATTTCCCGCAAAATTTTCCGGGGGTATCCTGGCAATAGGAATAGAGCGAGTGGAAGATTTCTCTACTCCATGCGCAATGACGTTTATCTCTAATAATAAAGGTTTCGTAATTGCCCCGACGTTATAATCACCCGCGAGATTGGATGGCGTGGAAAGGGCAGCGGCTAGAAGGCTTTTCGGAACTGTGCGGAGAAATAGGTTCGACGGTAGGTTGAAAGCGAGCGAAGGTATACCGGGGGGTCGGCATGTGTTGTTGATGAGGCGGTTAGTATTCAGCGGTGCGTTTCTCAGCATCGTGCGCAACTTTTGAAAACTAACCGAGTAAAGCCACCTTAATTCCATAAGAGTTGGGAGTGGGTAGTGACGACGGTGGAGGTGGCTCAGGGGGGGGGGGGCTAAGGAGCTCGAGTGTCATCCGGGAGCCCGTTTAATTACCGGATATTAGGACGCCAAGAGCGCGAAAGGTGAAGCGGAAAAAGAGAAGGATTGACTAACGACACGTGTATGAGGGCGCATCAACCGATTTACCGAGAAACGTTTAATGATTGTGGTGGGTGTGGTAAGGATATTTGTTTTAATTTTTTTTTCATATTTATCGTGTTCAAACTGTTGCCACATAGGGATTGGAGTTTATTACATTTTTTCGTGACTTTTGTGGAGAATATGTTGACCGTATTAATAAACATTGATTGAATAATTGATAGTCGATGATTCAACGGTTATCAGGTATTAAGAAATATTGTTTGGTGAATTAATTGTATATGAATATTAATAATATTAATCATAAATAATAATTTCTATATCATTAATCCATCAATTATTTAAACAATAGCATAATGCCATCGGACTAAAATTCTTTCAGAAGTAATAATAATGCTGGTATTCAGATTACATAATTTTCGATTTTTTTTCTCTCTTATTTATGTGATCCGACATGATGATACTCACAAGCAAGAAACAATTTCGTTGCCGCCTTGAAAAGAATTGTCTTTGCCCCAACGTCTCGGCAATTCGACGATAACGATGCCCAAATTGCCCCACAGTGCAAGTTGTGTCACGGTTTCGTTGATGAGCAGATTTGAGATCTCAAATATCGGTGGATCCGTTGGTTGCAACGTCTGGAACGGAAATTGAATCAAAATCGTTATTTATTTATCCGGAAGTAATTCAATCATTACGAAAAGAAACAAAATCCTATCAATTGTATTATACGATACATACATATTATTATTCTCTTCTAAATACAAAGTATAAGGCCCAAATTTAATTTCCATCAAATTGCTTTCACGTGGAAAAATATTCGTGACACCACGAGTTTTACTTTTCATCTTTCATCGAACAATCGAGCCAAGTTCATTGAAAATCGTTCATTGAAGTTCGTCTCTATAGAGACGAAAAATCTGGTTTAGAAACAATTTCAATGGTTCCTTTCGTTTTATTTTTTCAATAACGATTAAATTATCGACTAATCAAAATTGCGTTTGCAAGAGACTGTACAAAAGTTTTCTCCCCTCATTAAGATCCACTCCCCCGAGGTAGCTTGCTCAGAGTGCGACATTACTACGTAGGTCACAGTACGTAAGTACAACCAGCGAAGCATCGTCAACGAAGCGACTGAGCGTCTCGCACTGTCGAGGAAACACATTTATTAACAGCAGCTCACCTCAACCCAAGCAACCAAGGGCCGAGCAAGCGTCTCCACGTCTCCTCCCCCCCTGCCGCTCCTGTCCGCGAAGCTTTCGCACTCGAAGCTCCGGAAGGAACCCTCGCTCGCTTTGGTAGCTGTCTGCAGCTTTCCCGCTCTCGTCCCGCCCGAAAGAAAGAAAAAGACGTCACATTGTCGACGCCTTATTAATCCGGTGACTTTGGGGGGGTGGGTTCGCGAGAAGGGGAAGGTCGCACACAGGGCCGAGGGCGGAGGGCGAGTCGGGCGAAGGCTTTGAAGAAATTAAAAGAACACAGCGAGAATAATGTGAATACATCCATTCCAGAACCGACGAGTGACTCGTCCTTCGCTCCAAGACATCCCCGAGGAGGGAACGAACCATTACCATTTTCACTCTGTGAATCCCTAACCAAACCCATCTCGCGCATCCCCCTAAGTACCAGACGGATAGACATCTTGAGCCTTGTCACGGTTTTTTTTTAAATCCGCGGTCCGCTGTGCAGTTCGCACCCGATGTACACACGGAAATAAAAAATGTATACTTGGACGAGCCAACTGTACCCGAGGCACGCGCGGTATTTTTTTCATTTTTTTTTCTTTTTCTAAATTTTAAATACCACCGAGACTACGAAACCCTCGGGTTGTCTTTCAGACGTTTTTTGCTTGAGATCTCATAATCGTGACGACTTTCGACGATTTAATTCCTCGAGGCGGGGTTTGACGGGTGTGGATGCTACGTGGGTTGGGAATTTGAGGGAAGGGTGGTTTGGTTTTTGATAGGGCTTTTTTTCTTCCGGAATGTATTGACACGTTCGGATGGATAGAATAGCGGGGATGGTATTTTTGTTTTGTGAGAAGTAACGCTTGTGTTCAGAGATTACATTTATTTCGAAAGAACATTTTTTAAGGGGATACGAAGCTTTTATTGGAAAATTCATATTAATATTCGTTGAATTGGTTATTTAATATTATTCAATATTTATTTACTTTATTTCATTTTTATTCATTTAGATTATTTATCGTTATTCATTCATTTTATAATTTAATTTATTCATTACTTTTTTTACTATTTCAATTCTTTATTTTTGCTTTCTCGTAAAGGAAGATATGTTATGAGGAAAATATTTTTTTTCGAGATCTGTATGTCATGATGTTCAAAATGTGCTCAAACGTCGAAAAATCATATTTGAAGAAAATATCCGGATGTGTGTGTGTGTGTGTGTGCGTGTGTGTGTATGTGTGTGTAATAATCGACTCCCAAAATTCAAACGTGTATAACTCGTTGAACGGTTTCACCCACGGACGGACCCCAAAGCTCTATAATTCTTAGATTTTTTACTATTCGGTCACGATATTGTCACACCTGCTGCGAAGGTTTTTTTTAATTTCTCTGGATGACGTTAATCCGCACCGTTTTACTGTAAGACGTGGCTAATGCTTCTAGTGCAATAATGTTTCAAAGCACGGTCTCGATATTGATATTGATGCTGCTATTACATGAAAATTATGATTTATCGTCATTTATCAATGGAAGACATTTCAAATGCATTGTCATTGCATGAATGAGAATTGCTGCCTGTGAAATCACGTGCCAGCTATAGCATCATTCGGCGCGCAACGTCACTTTCACACCGTCGTCTGTCAGACTTTCGCTTATCGGAAATTATGAGTTCGGAAATTAAGAGTTGTTACATATACAGCGATGATCCATCGCTTTCCGCAGTTTACTTGCCAGACGAAACCCCGGTAATCGTTGGCAGAAGCGTCGACACGAAAATCACAGATTCAAAGTGCTCGAGAAAGCAAGGTTAGGTTCAAAATATGTCACACATACAAGACATACACGTTCCATTCCACGTCGTTTCGTCTTTTTTTTATTCTTCATTCTTCCTTTTCTCACTGCTTCCGTTTCTAACCTCAAAAATTGTTTATATTTGTTTGCATTGCGTATTTCTTTATAATTACGTAATTGTCGTTATAGTACGCAGCGACGTAACCCAAAAATGTATTTATCCTCAGTTTTGCACGTTTTTGGGTCTCCCAAACAGACATCAGTTATGTTTTTACGTTTGTACGTTTTGATAGTTCGACTCTATGCGAGTTATGCGAATCAGAAAGTATTCGTACAACAGATCGGGCCGAGAAGCTGCGCCCTCAACGGATTTAAGACCGAGAAGGGAGTCAAGATTCAAGCGAAGCACGGAGATCGGTTGGAAGTACTGTACGGAAGTTATCCGTATCGAATAGAGTTCAATCCGCCGCCGACCGAGAGAACGAGTGAAGAAACGGGTGGCAGAAAGCGATTGTGTTCGGATTCGGAGAACGAGGAGGAAGAAAGTATTTCCCGATGGTCGAACAAAAAGGCGAGGATCAGTTGTGAGCCGAATTCGAATTTGTCAGGCGACAAAGACGCCAAAGACGCCGTGGCATCGGATCAAGAGGCAATGGATGATTTTGTCGACGATGTTACGGCCAACACGATCATAAGCAAAGTCAGCGACCGCTGCGATGCGAGAGAGAGAGATTCGAAACGGACGGCTGAAACTGAAGCGATGGATTTGCCTAAAAAAACGACCGAAGAATCGTGGCAAGAACTTAAAACTCTGATGATTTACACGTCGGTGGGAGTTCAAAGTAGACCAAAGATAGCAGCTTACGACATGGATAACACATTGATAAAGACGCTGTCCGGCAATGCTTTTCCCAAGGATCACAACGATTGGCAAATTTTGTATCCGGACGTGCCTGGAAAATTGAAAAAGCTCTACGCGGATGGATACAAAATTGTTATATTCACGAATCAGGGTGGAATGTTCCTCGGTAAAATAAAACCGAGTGATTTCAAACGCAAGATCGAAGGGGTCGTGAAGAAATTGGGGGTACCTGTACAAGTATTCATAGCCGCCGGAAGGGATATGTACAGAAAACCTCGCACTGGAATGTGGGAGGAGCTGGTTAAAGATGTAGGTATAGGCTGGAAAATTTTAGAAGAAGCCATTTATTTAGTTGCGAGGCTAGATGTGTGTTAATACGAATTTCGAGATACTTAATTAACTCCAGTTTAACCATTAACGACTTTGATTTCGAATTTTCTGCTCGTAGAATTAAAGATTACTTCTTACTCAAACAGATTTATCATAAAATGGAATTAGAATTAAATTTTAATTTGAGGAGCGGAGATAGTTTGCGATGAAAAAAACCAAAGTTGATAAAACGATTATTTTATCATCATTCTCACCATAATTTCAATTTCTCAGTAATTGAATACTAAATGTTGTATGAACGAATGATCAATTGGTTGGACATTCTATTTGTGATGTTTATTTCGATAGAATAACCGACAATTCACATTTTCCTCATCTCAGAAAAATGAAGGTGTAACAATCGACAAGTCCCAATCATTTTTCGTCGGAGACGCCGCTGGTCGGGCAAAAGATTGGGCACCGAAAAAAAAGAAAGATCATTCGTCGGCCGATCGTTTGTTCGGTTTGAATCTAGATCTTACTTTTTTCACACCCGAGGAACATTTCTTAGGTCACAAACCAGCTCCTTACGCTCTACCCGAATTTAATCCGAAAAAGTTATCGTCGACAACTCCGCTTTGCGAACCCTCGGATGCGAAGCTTATTTCCGAAAAACAAGAGGTATCAAAAATTGCTATTCGAGATTTTAATTAAAATAAAAAAATAAAAAAATAAAATAAAAAAAATAAATTAATTTAAAAAAAAAAAAAAATCCAACAATGGCGATTGTTAAAAAAAAAATTGTTGATTTCGATTAGGTTATTATAATGGTTGGCGGGCCAGGCAGTGGCAAGTCTCACGTGGCGAGAATTCACTTGAAAGATTATTATCACGTTAATCGTGACAAACTCGGCAGTTGGCAAAAGTGCGTAACTGCAATGGAAAATGCATTGTCGGAAGGCAAAAGCGTGGTAATCGACAACACGAATCCCGATGTAGCGTCGAGAAAGAGATTTATCGAAGCCGCAAAGGCCCAAAGCGTTCCGGTACGATGTTTCGTCATGAAAACCCAAAAAGAACACGCAAGACACAATAATAAGGTAAAATTCGAGATCGCCGAACAATTTAAAGAATAAATTCGATGCAACGAAAACGTAAGAAACGACGTAGATATATAATTTTTCGTTCTTCTTATTTATTGCAGTTTCGAGAACTCACCGATCCCAGTCATATGACCGTCAATGACATCATCATAAATTCATACTCGTGAGTAAACTATTTTTCTTTTTCCCCTCATTTTATCCTGGATTTCACTACCATGGGAATAAATATGGGTGAAAATATATTTGTTCAACTTGAAATTGGTTCGAGTAAAAAGTTTCATACTAATTTGAAATATATTTACCGTTTCGAGTTGAGAATAATGAAATCTCATTTGTTTGTGTTCTTTTTTAAATTATTGTTTCTTAAGTCGTTTTGCTGATATTCAAATATGCATTCACTCAAACTTTTTATTCGCGAGGAAGAAGCTGTGCTGGATTATTTGGAAATAAATCGGGGGCACGGTGGCAGTCTTAACAAATCGCACGTTCGAGCAAAGCTTTTCACAACGGCTTCGTTAAACCGATCCTTAGGATATTTTTTGTATTTTTAACCCTTCATCATCACACTGGGTGAAATCCACTCGTCGAAATACCGACGACCGCCGATTTTTGTTTCCGTTTTCATCTCGTTATGAATTTTTTCGAACATGTTGTCGTTTGATTTCCGATAAATAAACTTTTCGTACATCATCTGGAAGGTTCAAAGCATGTTCTGTAATTTTTTTAACGACTTCGGACGGATAGTTTGCTCAAAATCGTTTTTTGAAAATTAACTGGGTGAAATCCGTGCGACGTGCGAACACCCCGTGTGACGGCCGTGATTTTTTTCGGTTGTGCGACGGTGAAGGGTTGATTCTCGAAAGTGCATTTTGTTGCTAGCTACACAGATTCCACGTTGCTCTGGCGTTGTACGAGATTCGTCAAGTTACTGCTCCTCATGTGCCTCCGTTTGTTCGCCGGAATTCTGTTCAACAATGTACAACCTTGCAGAAAAAATTACGTGACTCCGAAACGCGACGAGGGTTACGCCGAAATCGTCCACGTCAATTTTGTTCCACGTTTCAACAACGACGAGCATCGGAAGCTCTACGAGATGTATCTTCTTGAAAAATAATTTTGACTAATCGAATACGTTTTTGTCGTTGTATTGGAAATTAATGGGATGCAAGAAGTGATTTCTTTATTTTTTCTTTAGTGATTTCTTTATTTTTTCTTTAGTGATTTCTTTATTTTTTTTTCTTCAATTCAACGACGAATGACGCGATTCGTTCATCCATCGACTGTCGATTGATTTTATTGTTTGGAAAATTAACGGATGGTGGTAGAATAATTATGAGAGTTAAATTTTTTTAAAAATATTTATACGTGTGCAGTCAGACGGAACGTTTCAGCCTTTCTCCAAGCATTCGGTTGGAATAATTCAGGGCTATTCCGTTGAAAATTCAGCGACATTCCAAGATGCACCCACATACGATTAAATTTACGTGAATAAAGAAAAATCGAACCCTGCGCAGTATTGATTTATCGGTTTCAGAAAATTCTTTTCCAATAGACAGTTTACAAAATGAGTAAGAATGTTGAAAATAAAAACGTCTGCAATGATTTCCTAAACTTGTCTGAGTCTTGCATTTTATGTATACGTGAATTTCCCTGTGTTGTTTATTCAACGGTTTTTTTTTTGTTCTTAACAGCGAACAGGACGTAAGATAAATTTTCGGGTTATTTCTTGTTATTGACGAGATAATAGTAAAATTACTGTCTTCCTGAGATTTCGAAAAATCTACACCCAACCTCCTAAATAAACGATCTGCTTTACTCCGCGTAGCTCCGGATTCGTCAGCTAAAATAATATAATATAATTAATATAATATAATACACATCTAACAGAAACCTTCATTAAAAAATCTAAACCAGAGAAAATGCATAAATGATTCACTCCTTCGTAGTATCGTAACGATTTCGTTATTCCGTTATTGCAGTTATCAAAAAATTATTTGCAACCATAGAAAACAGATTATAATTTAAGCATTAGAAAAAAAAAAAAATTCTGTCCCGCGAAAAAACGACTATCCGACGTAGTTCTCAATCGATGATTATTCAAATTCGTTGAACAGCTCGTTGAATATATACAGGGTCTAAGGTGGTCTAAGGTGGTTTAGGGCCAATAAAGGTCAATACTTTTTTTACTCAAGATTCCATTCTCTACCATATTTTGCTATAAAAAATATAGCGATCCGTTCAAAACAACAAATCTGCCCTTCAAAATCTTCGAAACCACTCGACCTAAAAAATAAAATTGATGCACTACGTAGTGCACCCTTTTGAACCATGCAACTTTTGTACGTAACATTTTTTCGTGCAACCCATACTTTGGAAGTTATAACGGTGCACACGTTGCGTGGACCACCCTGTATATCACACGCGAAACACGATTTTGGCGCGGGGTATTGTCGAACCCATTAGTTCTTGCCCTCGTGTGCTGACCCCCCCCCCCCCCCTCCTCCCGTGCTAGGAGTTATCCGCGTATCTTAAGGGAAACGAGAGCTTTCGTCGCACTTGCGACGGCACTCACAAGGAATCTCGAAGTTGGATGGCCATAATGTATGACTCGGTCGTGTAACACCGAGCCCGGGTTTGTATGGACGTAACGCGTGGACTTTGGACGAATAATGCAAAGCAAACTCGGTGCTTTTCACGGTGAAATATATGTCCGACATTTGTCCATATTAAGGTCCTTCTCAGGCACGCGTTAACTCTCCCGAGCTTTTATGCATTATCATCAGTGTCGGTGCGTCTGGTTGTGTGAATCAACAGTCGCGTACGAATTCGGGACATTTCGTACGAGCGTCAACCGGGGGCGGGAGGATGATACGCATGCACGTATAATAGCAAACGCTGAGTGGCATCAACGAATTCTCCGGTGTTCGTTCGTGCTCGTTATTATTATTATTAGTCGACGCGAGTCGCATTTCTCGCGATAACTATGTGTGCCCGTCGAGCCAAAGAGTCGCGAGACAAACCCTTGTATTCGCACTTTGTCACGGTTTCCCTTCGCGTCTTTGATTGGACGAAGATTCTCCGCGAGAAGGATAATTTTCTGCTCCTCGTATTCTCGTGTATCCTTTACGCAGGCGGCGGTTAAATATGTAATTCTTCAATGTTTCACGGGATCGGTATGAAATTTTCCGGTTCTGTTGTTTTTGTCGTTGGGACGTGGATTTTTTTAATAGACTTTTGGATTTTTGAGGTTTTTTTTTTCGATTGCGTTTTTTTGATTCATTATTATTTTGCGCAGGGATTTTGTTTCCGTTCTTTGCGTAATTGGGTTTTGAATTTTTTTTGTGAATTATCAGTACCGGGTTTTTTTTTTTTTTTTTTTTTTTTTAATTTATCAGAAGCCCTTCGACTTGTAATTCGTTTTTGCATTTTTACGGTTCTCGTGTTGTAGAAGAATCATAGGAAAACACCGGAAGAAATGAAAAATTGTTCAAGCTGAGTATTAGAATTTGTAAGTCGCATGCGGAAGGCGATTGTATCAGTTTTTTATTTCTGAAAAGCTCAGAGCGCAAAGCGATAACCGTTTAACAACTTTCGTTGATTGTCGTACTATCAACTGACTCGGTTCGACTTTCTCTGTCTTCGTTTCTCTTGTTTCGGGACAATATTATGTGTGGAAACCTTCGAGTTTGCAAACTAATAAGCCGAATATTCGCAACGGAAGTAGCCGAAAGGCCCACTGCTAGACCGTAGTTTGGGGAAGCTCTACGAGCGAACGGTGCTCGTACGCGTGAACGCCAAGTCGATTACGACGTCGATCGTATAAGCTCGACAGCACGCTTCCAAATTGGCCAACTTTCTGAAGAAACGTGATACGAGCTTTTCCTCGTTCGCTTTCTTACTTCTCACGCATACGTGCGACATTAACGAGAACATCCCGAAGTTCACTGTAATAATAATTTGGAATAATTTTTATTGTTACGAATTATTATTTTATTTATTTTCGCAATTTGCTAGTGAAATTTTTCATATTATTGTTTTTATGATATTTTGGCCATATTTTGTACTGAATCAAATTGGGAGACAATTTTTGTTCTTCTTCCAGATTTATGAAACAAATAAATTATTATTATTATTCCAAATGACTGCGTAATTTATTCTTGTAATTAACTATTTTTACTTTTCATATTCCTCTTTTTAAAGTATCTTTTTCATATTGCGTACCTTTTTAATTTGTAAAAAATCTTCTGTGCCTAATTTCATCACGAATAAAAATAAATTATAATTATAATGATTATTTTTATCATCATTTCGAATAATCTTTATCCTTCCAACTGACGGTTTGGTTTACATTCGTAATCAATTATTTCAATCTTCTATATTTTCTTTGCTACAATAATCACTTCTAATCATTATTCATTCGAGTATTCACTAATCAAACTTTATTCGAATTCTAAAAATAATGCTTTCATTCCACATTCATCAGAATCGTCACACGTATGCTCGCGTATTTGCTCGAATACGGTTTCAAATGCAGTTTGAACAAAGTGGAGGGGATATGCTCGAGCCCGGGTGTAAATTTGCATTGAACGAAATGAGGCGCTATGGGGGCATTCCAGTCCCGAGTTAATAGCTTTCCAACGATTAACTGTATCCTGCCGCCCTTCCCCATCGCGTCCCGCGCTTCTCTACGTACAGCTCTTTGCCTCACGCGTACACGTTTCATCCCGAACGACTACACACTTCGCGCACCACCACGAAGCGTTCTCCATGTTCTTTCGACAATGTCGCACCGTTCGTGGACCGTGTTTGTTCGCTCCGATCGTCCATAGACGAACCCCACACGTATGAAACTCGTTCCTCTTCACGCATACCGGTGTAGGCACGGTCTTCGCACTTGCACCCTTCCCCGCGCCGCTAATAATG
Source organism: Sussaba pulchella (assembly GCA_963971145.1). Lineage (NCBI taxonomy): Eukaryota > Metazoa > Arthropoda > Insecta > Hymenoptera > Ichneumonidae > Sussaba > Sussaba pulchella. Next base: position 18,770,293 of record OZ020165.1, read on the forward strand.
GATGTCCCTGGGAAAGGTCGGAAAATAACTGACGTCGCTGGTACCACGCTTCGTCCAGGGATTCCGGGGATTTCCTCCTACGTTCGGGCTCTTTGTTATTGCAGAACGAAATTTTTTGTACAGTCATTGAATTGCAACAACAATATAATAATATATATAAATAATAAATATAAAAATAATAATAATAATAATAATAATAATAATAATAATTATTATTATTATTATTATTATTATTATTATTATTATTATTATTATTATTATTATTATTATTATTATTATTATTATTATTATTATTATTATTATTATTATTATTATTATTATTATTATTATTATTATTATTATTATTATTATTATTATTATTATTATTATTATTATTATTATTATTATTATTATTATTATTATTATTATTATTATTATTATTATTATTGTTACTATACTAATACATTTGTGGGGGAAAAATTATATTGTGCTGTGCGTTAGGTAATGGGCTCTTTGTTATTGCGAACCGAAATACTTTGGACACTCATTGAATTTCAAGAACGCTAATATAAGAAATGCGTCAAAATTGCAATAAAATAATAATTAAAATAATAATAATAATAATAAATTTATTGGAAAAAAAAATAAAATTAAGCTGCGCGCAACGCATTGGTAAGTGCGGGAGTGAGTACTTTTCAGTCTCGAGTATTCACTAAAGTCCGGAATTTGGGGTTCGCGCGGCGAACCAACGAAGAGCCAATAGTTTCTAGGCGGCCGAAGGCGCGACCGAGGGTGAGGAAGGGGCGGGGGCCGAGGTTATAGAGCATAATTTAGTGGACAGTTTGATATACAAACAATCTTTAATGAAATTCTTGGTGTTCATTAATAACGCATTACAGCCTCGCGTAGCGGTGGCGAAGGCGCCTCCGGCCTGCCCCGTAGCCGGCACTTGCACGGTGCGACCATATCCCTTTTAGTCTTCAACTGTTGGCGTTCGGCTCGGTGTACCGAGGATACCGGCAACAGCCCTTCTCCACCTACTCTATTCGCACGCTCGATTTCCCTTCTTGCCCTATGAACGAGTATCCGAAGATCTCATGCTCAATATTACCGACGATTGTCGTCCGGTAATTTGTTGCGTGTATTTTTTTACTTTGTCGATAACGAGCTTTCATTAGACCGCTGCAACATAATTTTTTTTAATCATAAAAATCGAATAGTCCTCGTTAAATAACCGAGTAATCGCGTAGGAATTAATTTCAAATTATATATTTTTTGTCGAATTTTATTAGGGACTTGCAGCCTGATTTTTTTTCATAAAAATAAAATAATATTTGTTTGATAGCTGAGTAATCGTATAGGAATTTATCCCATGTTACTTGTTTTTTATGAATATATTTTTTGTCAACTAAGTTTCTATTAAACAGTTGCGAAAATATTCTTCTTTCGTCCCATGAAAACCAAATAATGCTTATTAAATAGCTGAGTCATTGCGTACAAATGAATTCGTAATTATTAATTAATTTATCAACACTAAATGTAAATGTCTCGTAAAATGTAATGTTTTTAGGTGACCGTACAGAAAACGTCGAGAGGGTGCGGCAAACAGGTATTGCTCATACTTTTATATCCAGTGGACTCCAGAGCGTGACTAAATTCGACGTGCTTTTAGAAATTTAGGTGAAAACGTTATCGAAGCTGATATGGGTTATGTTCGTGTATATTAACCCAAATTTGCGAGTCGGCATTCTACGCTATTAAGCTTTACGTAATTAATTAAATCATTGGAGCGCACGTAAGCTTGATATTAGGGTGTGTTTCGAAGAAAATAATTTTTTTCGGCAGTTCAAAGTATTGAAATACTAATAGAAAACGTCTGTACAAATCTGAGTCCAATCGGACTATTTTAAGTGGTTCTGCAGTCATTATATAGATTTTATATTATATTGACACGTGGAAAAAATGTATAACCAGTTGAGGTCGATTTTTTCAGTAAATATAAACATTCATGGATGAAAACAGAGCAATACATAATATTACGCTCACTTGAAGCGAAGAATCATGGGTTCCATAATGCAATTTTTTTTACCAACAACGATCATTAAAAACTTATAAAAATGTTTTCACCTCAAAAGAACGATCACGTAATGAATTGATAATTTTCTATCAGATTCAATGAAAATAAATGAGCCGAAAAAGTGATAAATACAAGAATAGGACGATATCCACAAATTTACTAGAACAATCGATTTTCACTTGTCAAACAATTTTTTTCACGCGTTAATCGAATGTCAAAACTATATCATGACTGCGGAATGATATCGAATAGTTTGATTGGGCTCAGGTTCGGGAAGATATTTTCCGACAGTATATACTTCAAACCCGAGAGCTGCCTTAATTTTTTTTTTTCCCGAAACACACCCTAATGTATATATGTAGAAATAATATATATGGAAATTCTACAACGAAGCGTATGCGATATCACGTCGTGATAACATATTCTCGAAATATCATCGAGGACACGCCCCACTTTTTAGTGGTTCGACGTGGACTTCTGGATTTTACACCAGGTCGACTACAACCCCGGTCGCATCCTTCTCTCTGGTACGCTCGTAAAACCATACCGAGCGACTCATGGGCGTATTTGAAAGACGCAGGAATCCCAGAGATCCACGGGCTCTCAATTTTCCATGAAAACGGTACGAGAATTTGAGCCTTTTCCATCAGCTACAGACGGTACAATAGGATAAGGGCTGTATTCACGATCTCTTTACGTCGAGGAGAATACGTATGATTTTCATATCGCAAAAGACTTTGCTATTCAAATAAAACTCGTCCATTAATACTCCTCATAGTCGGCATTTTATCACATATCAATCTATTGAATAAAGTTATCACGATAAAAATAAATTATTATGAATTGCCAATCGAATAAAAAGTATGTATACAAAGCTACCAGTAAAATTAAATTAAGTTATTTAAACGAAAACTAGAGGGACTAAAAATATATAATTACAGGAACAGTAAAAAATCGAATAATCGAAAATGTATCTACACGAACGTTTGACATCGTTTCTTTGATTCGTCATAATGGTATAACGAATTAGTATCATTATTATTTTTTTTTTACGATCTAGATGACTAAAGAATTACCAATTCATTAAAACTATAATAATGGCACCCTGAGGTATTATTTTTAATACAGGTAAAAACAAAACAAAACAAAGGTAACAAAACTTCTCTTTTTCGAGCACCGTTTGCGATTGTACATTAATTCTCTCTTTCTCGACATCCACACACATGCGATGCAGCATGATTCGTCGATTTCTCCCCTCCCCCCTTCCCCGAAGAGATCAACGTCGCGGTCGTAATGTTTGATTAATCCATTGTCTTAATTCGGTTCCGCAGTCGAATAATCATGACGCAAAAATAATGAAGTATCGGCACGCAAAGTATTCCACCGAGACTCCGAGCTCGTATCCATCTACGTACATGACATTTCGTGCATAGCACAAGTGACATCATCGGCTGAGTATTCAAAAACCCATATCGATACACATACAAACACGTATACGTCGTTTCGAAGCGTGAATGGCCATTATGACGTGTGCATGGTACGAATGTCGTTGAAAGGGAGTTTCTCTCCCCTCTCGCCCTTGCGCCTCGCAGTTTTGGATCCGCGTTCCTGCCTACGATGTAAAGATCGGGGATAATACGAAGGGACGAAAGACCGGACGATGAGAACGAGAATTCTGGACGGAGCGTCGGAAAATACGAAACGACGATGATGGCGATGGCGGTGCGGCCACTCGCCGGGGTATTACCGCGGACAGCCGGGGCGTGCACGGAGCGATATAGAATTTTAATATAGTGGTTTACGAGCGCGATTGTCCGCAATTTTACGGGCTCCATAGAACGGCCATTTGAATTCTTAGATCTGCATACTTGGCGGAATTGCGTGACGCCGCGCGGACCACGAGAGTCGGAAGGAAATATGGGAAAAGCACGAGAGAAAGATGGAAAGGAAACGCGGAGGGAACCCCATTGCCACCGGTTAGCCGGGTAGCACCATCAGCACCATCAGCAGCAGCAACAGCGGAGGCAGCGTGCAGCATCGTGCGAACTAACCCTATTACCATGGAGCTATCCGGCGAACGTTTTGAAATATCTCGGCTGCCTTTCTATACGTTATGGCTTAATAAAATAATAACGATATACGGACTTGGAGAACGCATTTGCGTGCATAAGTACACCGGAGTAACGTGATGTATAGGCAATATGTTTTATGGGACTACGGTTCCATGGATAAATGCTCTGAACTTTTCATCGCATTTATTTGACGGCCGTTTTCGTCTTTTATTTCTATTGTTTTTTTTTTGGTGATAAAAGCGGGAAGATGTGAAAATATTGAGTAGAGACTAATTTTTGCATTGGGGTGGGGGTGTCAAGTTAGGAGAGAAATTCGCGATGGATCACGATGCTGTGGTTTATGGATACAGGAGGATGGTAGGATTGTACGGTGTGCACTTAGGGTCTTCTCGACGCAGTCAAAGTATCGGCGAACCTGGCAATTTCAATGCAATTGATTTGATTTGGTGCTGGACCGTAAGGTGATTAAAAAAAACAAACGTTACGAACAAAAAAAAATTGGTACAAGATGGTAACTCGAGGTAATGAATTTTTTTCCAACAAGTAGAATCTCAGAAGATAATAATAATAATAATAATAATAATAATAATAATAAACTGAATTACTTAATAATTAACTAATAAATAAAAATTAAATAATAATTAACGTAATAATAATAATAATAATAATAATAATAATAATAATAATAATAATAATAATAATAATAATAATAATAATAATAATAATAATAATAATAATAATAATAATAATAATAATAATTATTATTATTATTATTTATTATTATTATTATTAATAATAATAATAATCCTAAACCTAAATAATAATAATAATAATAATAATTAATAATAATATTAATTATTATTATTATTATTAATAATAATAATAATAATAATAATATTAATAATAATATTAATTATTATTATTATTATTAATAATAATAATAATAATAATAATAATAATATTAATTATTATTATTATTATTATTATTAATAATAATAATAATAATTAATATTATTATTAATTATTATTATTATTATTATTAACAATAATATATTATTATATTATTATTATTATATTATAATAATAATAATAATAATAATTATTATTATTATTATTAGGAATTAAATTCGGGAAGTTTTTTGGCAATTGAATCTCTAACCTCGCGACATAAATATTCCAGCTTCTTCCTATCAAAAAAACGCAACTGAGATACGCGGTTAGCCTGTATCTCAGATACAGAAACCTTCATTTCGATTGTACGGCTTTGCTTCGTCGACGAACCGTTTCTCTCATCCGTTTGCCGAAACGATTCGTAAGATACGATTTCGAAGATCGTACGACGCTAATTCAACGTATCCGTCGTGCAAAGGCGAAGCGAAAAACGGAAGACTCTCCCACGGGGAGGGGAGAAGACGGCCAGAGGGGATGCGTCCTTCCTCAACCGTGAGTCCCGGCATAATCGCGCGGACGGATTGGCGCAACCACGAGGTTTTCGTAGCCCACGCGAATCTTTCTCTTTCCTTCTGGCGCGTCGTGCTCGCTCACCGAGCGATATAAACCCCCGCGTATCAGTTATAATTTACAATGTTATGGCGATTTTATGTATATCTCGTCCGTGTATAGCCCGTACGCCACCGGAGAAGTATTATTTAAATTAAACGGGGGCTAAACTAAGCGAACGGAGAGCATCGAAGAGTTGGGAAGGGATGCCGACCCGGGGTTGAGAAAACGGCGATGGCGGCCGCGGGGGTGTTCGGTCGTAGGTGCCGCCGCCGACGCCGCCGCGACCGCGGTTCTCTATGCAAATTATTATCGCCGGGCGATAATTTAAATGCATATTTTGCCTCACTATATCATTTTATTATTGCCAGGCGAAGTTAAGTCGGGAGTGAGAGAGCTACGGGCTTCTCTTTCGGGGCGTACAGCCCTCTCGTGCAACATTTTCCACAATCTACCGTTCAGTTCGGGGCGCGCGGTTTGCCGCTCGGGAACTTGTGGTCCACGAATTATATACATCTGTATCCGTGTATATAGCTATGGGGGAAGTGAGAAAATGCTAGGTAAGAGTGAGGGAGTGGGGGGTCAGAATCCAAGAAAACCGGTATTGCTCTGCATTACCCTCCGACCTTGTATCTACCCTTCGCCACTTTTCTCACCGACGTCGAGATTCACGAGCTAAGCACTTTCTTAGCTTCATCCTAAGATGGTTTAATTTCTACCGGAGAAACGTAACCGTATGAGCCACCAATCCGTCCAACCGAGATTTTTTTCGGGACTATCTTCAAAGGTTTACAATGCATTTTTTCAATTTTTTTTTCTACTTCAGAGTCAATTTATTATTTAACTTATAACAATAACTTGATAAACTTTTATCAGTTTATCATGTTATCGACATTTTACTTTTCTCTGCACGCAGTACAGCAATAATATATTTGAACTCAACGTGCGGATATCCGTGTTCACTGTGCGTAAATTCATTTCATTATCAGTACGGTATCGGATATGTAGCGAGCTGATGGAGATCTTACAAGCTCGGAACTGGACATAGATAAAAGTGGAACTGTAGGAAGTGGAAGAGATACGTGTGCAGCCAGCCAACCTCACCGAGCCCAGCCCAGAGGCCAGCCCGGTCCAGCCTCGGGAACCAGACTCGGGCTGCATCTCGTCAACCAATCTACTTACCATACAGAGAAACGCGCGCGTAAAACGTGGCGGGCTTTGAGGGGGAGGGGGGGGGGGGGGTGAGTCCCAGGCGCCGAACGAAGAAGGGCTGCGCTCTCTAAAGCCTCTGCGGTCAGTATTTTAATTCCCGACCGTTATCGCGACGGCGAAGGGGTCCGAAGAGGGTGGGTGGGAGGCATTATGGGGGGAGGGGGGAATTCCGAGGGCGAACCGAGCAGCATCGCCCTCAGCAGTAACGGCTACTCTTCTGGCTACTCTCGCTGGGGTCAGTGTAAAAGATACATGTAAGTTGACCCCGCCCTCGGGACCTCTCTGGACGCTTATGAATATTAATTACGCCGACCGCGAAAGCGCAGACCAACCCCTTCCCCCCTCCTTCTTTGCCCTCCCGCGCCCTCGCGCCGACGAGAACAAATTAGACCTTTCCTTCCATGCATTTCCCTTTTATTCGAAGCCGTGGCGGTTTCGCACGCGGGCCCGTGAGCGAGCGAGCGAGCGAACGAATGTCGGGCTCTTAAACTCGGAAAATCCGCTGGTGCTGTTTCTCCGCCTGGTCGTCCTGACCTGCCGGACTTTGGTGCTCTTCACCGTCCACCCTCCACCCCCCGTCCCCCCGAGGGCCCTGACTTCGCCCCTTATTATTCGCCGTAACTGCAGTACCGCCGGAATAAGGTAGACCGCAATTGTCCATTGCCCTATCCTCTCACTTTGAATTTCATGTATCACACGTACTGGGACGATTTTAATCTGAATCCTGTCGAGGAATTTTTTTTTACCGGGAATGTGAAGCTTCAAGTTAATTCCGAAAGAAATGGAATTAATGTTTTTATGATGGAAAAGAGGGATGTCGTTGTTTCGTATTGTTTGATGGAGCGCAACAGACGATAAGATAATTATTGAAATGTATTTATTATTACGGATTTTGAGAGTAGAAAAAAATTTGAAATTGAATTTCAGAAAATAAAACCAAATATAGAGAATTAAAATTATTCTTATTATTATTCAAATCCAGCATTCCCACGATAACTCGCGGCAGTGGATGCAAGGGTCGGCAATGGAAAATTCAAGTTTACGTCAAAGATACCAACCCCCTCGTACCCATACAGATATCATATATACCCCTGGTTCGTATTTATGCGCAAAAGGGTGAAGCTTTCAAGCCCCCCCCCCTCCCCCCTTGAAAGCTGCGCTAGTTTCATAACTATGCGGATATAAACAGGAGTTAAAACCGCAACACGAATGTCATATCTCAGAGCGTTCTTGCCGTAGAAATCTGCGCAACGCCTACGTCTTGAACCCCCGCGTTCACGCGTTTCGGGCGAATCTTATTATCGGACTAAATCCCATCCCCCGAAACAAGTACACCCATCTAGCCGAGTCAGACTGAACCCATTTCGAAACTCTCGAAGCTCGTATACATTTTCTTCCCCCCCCCCCCCCCCCCCCCCCCCCCCGCACGCTCAGTCATAGTCGCAAGGTTGGTTTTGAACATCGTGCCAAAAGTTTCATCGAAAAATTTCAGTGGCTCGACTATCTTCATTTTAATTAACCCGACTGTACAATTAGCGGATCTTGATGCGGATAGTGACGTTTATAAGGGTAGAAACAACCCTTGAGGACGGTCGAAGATTTTACTGCGTTCTACATTGCTTCAATGACACTTGGCGACACTGAAACTTTTTTTCATACAAGATTGTTAAACGTAATTGTATTACAAAAATCTGAATTGTATTTACAAAAAATTATAATCGAGCCGAGCGGAGTGCGATAGAGACAGCACCATCGGAAATCATTTTTATCACTGTTCATTCGTGTAGGGTGCCATGCCAAATTTCATCCTAGCGAAATAATCGAACGTGGTAGATAAATATGTTGCCGATGTGAATCGATAAACAGTAATGAACTTGGAATTTATCCGCATAATCGCGATAAAAAGCAAATAAAAAAAAACATCAACGAGTTACTAACGAAAGCTCCAAAAGGGCGAAGCGATGTGGGACGAAATTTTCTCGGATCCTGAACTTGAGTACAACGAAAAGCACACAGTCTTATCGTGTGAGCTGTGTTGCGTATACGTGGACCTGGTGCGTGGTCCTCGGATCGTAAACTCAACGCGGGAAGTTCCACGTGTCTGAATTTCATTTTCTCCGTTAGAGTTTCGTGCGTGCTCGGTGTTTGTGGTTAGCTCAAACGTAGCGTGTATGTGCTTGCGAAACGCGAAGAAGAGAGATAGAGGGAAGGAGAAAGAGCCAGAGAGAGAGAGAGAGAGAGAGTGAATGAGGGAGAAAGTATGTACAGTGCCCTGTCTTAATGGATTTTGCTTTAATTGTAAAATATCTCGCAAGTTCCTGTGCCACTGGGCTGTGCCGAGTGCGTTTACGAGAAGCAAAGCTTTCGGATCCGTTTAATTACGCAGGGATTCTCCTCGCACGCGGGGTGCCAAGATGAGTTTTGCTAGACCGAATGATATAGGTATAATCTCTGGTATGATAATTCAAGAAAACGAAGAAAAAAAGACAGGAGAGAAAAACAAATTATATGACGTCGATACAGAGCTTTTATAACTCCAGATTTTCAATTTTCATATTACACCTGACAGGCGTGGCGACCACAGAGGAAGGGTAAAAAATTTTTTAAATAAATGAAATGAATTAAGTTAAATAATAATACACACATGAATAAAATAAAATAAAATGTAACGATGAAATAGGACGAGAAGAATTGCGATGCTCACAATTAGGGGTGCTAATGGGCAGGACTTGGAGTGGTAAGGAGGCTCAAATGTACGTTTCTATTTCGTTCGAGTCGAGGCCTATGATGTAATCGCCATCGATGCGTGACTTTTCATACCTTTTTCCACCCTTTGCGGTCACGAAAAAAATACTGCAATGTCATGAACGCTCAGCAGGGTGTTTGTGCATAATATCTGGAGCACGTAACATAATATACCGTACGTAATATATTTTGTTCGATCTCGACAAAATAAAGATTTGAAAAAAAATCTTTTGTAATTTGTAGAAGTTTCCCATAGTTTCTTTGGTGATAATCGATTTAGATACAGCCAATATAGATAATTCTCAAACAAAAAGAACCCATCTCCCATTCATTCTAGATTCAATCGTTCCGATTTTCTAACTCATTCATGGGTTGAATTAATAAAATATCTCAAACCTTAACCGCTAATAGACAAAAAAGTGTCCAATAACAAACAAAAAACCTCTCACGACGACCCAAAACGATTCCATGTCCGATATTATAAAACAAATAATTATTCAACGTTACTCCAACGTGCAGGTATTGTATAAGACGTCGAGAACGAAATTTCTGAAACACAATGGTTCGTTGGTCGCGAAAGTATTCGAAGAAAGAAAAAGCCCACAGCGATAAATGATTGAGTAAACGGTTGAGGGAACGATGGAGAACGAGGGCGACGGAGCGAAGGTCCTGGACCGAACTATGATCGAAGGAAAAGTTCGTGCGACGGAACCCTCTGCCGCGAAGTTCCCGGGCGACGGACTATCTTTGATTAACGACCGCGACATCGGATATAATATAACGTTGTTCGGATATAGATGTAACCGCGATCCCGTATGTATGGGACGTAGACGCACGTTTCTATATGGACTTATAGACAGAAGAGGGCCGATCAAAACCCCTCAGATGCACTCACCGGGCCACCACCACCCCTCCCCCCACCTTTTTCCCAGCCCGCCTGCCATTCGCTAACAATAAGAAATCTACTGCCGCGCGATGGGTAATTTATAACCCGATGGCAAAAACGATTGGGAACCGCGCGGGGTTGTGGCAGCAGCAGGCTTCGCAAGCTTTGCCCGCACGATTATTACGAATGGCATCCATTTATTAACCATAGCGCCGCGCGGCTTCCGTACAACGGTATAACGATCCGTGGCGCTTGCTATGTTAAAATCAACCCTCGCCGATGTTGGCCATTGAAAGCCACATCGATATATATTTTCACTCTTCAGATCCGTGTATATGAATGTGCCGAATATTTTTCAAATTAAAACATTCGATTTGGTTTTATTGAATTTTGTTAACGAGGAGTTCCAGCTTTTCATTTATCGCTTATGAGTCGGGATGCTATGGAAATTCTCGGGAACTGTCAGAAGGGTGGAGGACGAGGGGGGTTTAGAGATTCTGTGTAGGGATTATTCGTTTTGGAATATTTACATTCTCATCTATTTTCCTTTATTTTGTTCCTTTTGATTTTAACTTTTTCATGAATTTTTGTTACTTTCATAACGTTATGGAGAGCCTGATTGTTCTCAATTTCATCCTCGATCGATGGCAATTGAGTCCAAGACCCCGTGAAAAAAAGTTTTCAATCGTTTTCGTTCGACAGAAACGTATAGAATGAATATTATTTTCTTTTTAAATATATTTTTCGTGTGAAACGTTGTAAAGCGACACTCTGCGAGGGTCTGCGATATCTTTGACATTGCAGAAGGCCGAGCTGAGTTACGGTGATACATCGCCGGCGTAATCGCGTCATTCTCGTCCGACGACGTTCTCGCAATTTATATGTGAATCCTTCTATAACTCTAACGTGTGTTCATATACATGTAGATATGTATATGATTCATACATATATTATACACACGTACAGAGATTGAACCGATGCACATGCGTCAGAGATTTGAGAACGGGGCCACGAAAAGCTCGAAACTAAATTGTGAATATGATAATGTGAGCTGACAATCCGATTCGGCGTTTCAACGGCATTTGCTCGATTGCACGGACATTTGTTCACGATGATGATGAGCATTTTTTCATCGGCCTGAGACAGTCTGACGTATGGGGGATATTCTACTGATGCTGTGCCTATCTTCCTCTCGAGAAACGCTGTCTCAATGCGCTAGAGTCATCGCGTCCCAACGGCTGGGTCTCTAAATACATCGTAAAAAAATTGGAAAAAAAATCTAGACAAGGACTGAGGCTGACTATTTTTTTTGAGAGGAAGATCGAATAAAAAAAAATTTGTTCTACGATCTGCCGATTGAACGAAATTATTCGATCGACCGATCAATAGTGATGATTGTTTTTTAGATCGATTTTTTTCTCTATGGGAAAAAATTGCTGATTAAAACGAATTTGATAGTTGATCGTTTTCTGGTGAATATTCTAACCTGTTTTCGTCCATGGGATCGACCGAAAACTGTACGATTCATTCAGTACAAATTTTCTCTGGAAGGACTGAAATATCGTCCATTGAAATAAAGAATTGAAAAAAAATGTTTGAGCCCATTCGGGAGCCTTAATGTCCTTCAATACATCTCCGGTTCTGCGAGATTGTATAACTCGTACCTGAATAATTTTACGTCACAATGTTATTTCTCGAGTCATAAAGATCGGATATTGCCGTCGAATTATTCAGGATAATTTGAATTGATGTATCAATTTCATCTCGCCTGTTCCGAGTGCTCGAAGGGGAATGCTTCTCTCGATCGAGAGACGGTACTGCCTTACCCGAAGCACCGAGAACGAAGGCGTCTCATATACTAACGCCTTACCGCGGGTGTTCTTTCTCTCGTCGAGAAAACAAGGGCATAAATTATGCAAAGACAGATATTATAATTTGAATTGCGCGAGCTACTTTCGCAACCGGGATCGACGGGTAAGCGCCAACGCGGGTTTGATAAACTCCGAAGAATTTGCATAATAACTGAATAAGAAAAATAAATAAAACTCCACTGTAATAAAGAAAAAAATATCGATAGCTCAAAATCAGCATTCTTTTGATTGAACGAAATTTTCAAATTCAAGCCATGAATCGAGCAAACATTCTTAAATAGACAAACGGACGTAAAAGCGTGTTTTTCTTCGTATTGTACGAAATTTGAAACACGTATCTTGATTAAAAATCCGGGATTCGAATTTTTTATGAGGTTACAATAATTCGTACGTGATGAGGGAGTATGTAAGAATATTGGTTTTTTCTTCATTCGTACGTGGTTGTTACTATTGAGATAAAAAATTGTCATTCGCTCATAGTCACTAGTTTTTTCGATCAACCCTTAATGGTCACACGCCAGTACAATTCCATAAGGATCACGGGGGGTCATGTCGACCCCAAGTGCAAAAATTAGGGCTCTAAATTAGTTATGGTCATTTTTAAGTTTAAAAATTGCCAAGGTCTTCTCCGAGCCAAGTCTTTAAGAATAGGGAACAATTGGTTATTTTTCAAGAATCATAATTTGAACATGCTAGAAAAAAAAAATTGAAAAAAAGACGAAAAAAGTGATCTGTTTACGACAATAGCAGTAACTTTTTCAAACCGCAATATTTTATCAAAAATGTACCGTCCAGATACCACATTTCACGATAAGAATTGTCACGACAGTGCTCCCTCTAAAAATAATATTTTCATTGCAATGAAACTTTCAGAGCAACGAAAAACTCGAGTAAATCGCGAAAAAAACTCAAATTATTTATCAATCGCCGAAATATCTTAGGGTCCTCCCAACCCCGACTGACCATTGACGTTTAACGAATTAGCAAGAGAGAATAACGAGTGTTTTTCTCCTATATATTTCATTTTAATTTTTTTAAATTTCACTTCAAGTACACCCGGTTCAGCATGTACTCGTCGCTTCCGAATGAACTGGAGTAAAGTCGTAGCATCGTGAAAGAGTAGCGGAGTGGTTGTACGAGGACAAACGTACAGTGCGTATAGCGTACACGTGTGTAAGCATAATATGAGAATCGGATCCGGCATTACTCCCATGATATATGGCGGGTACTCGGCAGACACCCTCTCGCGAGTAAAGCGACACGATCCACTTGTCTCTCGTACAGCCGACGCGGCGCAATGCTGCTGCCCCGTCGGTGCGGTGGGCGCGTCCTCGGAAAATTCGTGCTCCGTATATTGATGTCGGTTGTCCACCCAGAAAAGCCCAGTATCTCTGGCTTTCGACTCTCCATTCTCGGTGTCGCTATGTTTTCTATATCCCCCTTATGTATCCCTGCCAGACGAGCTTAGCCTCCAAACCTTCGCCGATCTATACGTGCTTTTTTTTTTTCATTCTTCTTCCGTCCTCAGACACCGAATAAGCTCTGGTTGCGATTGTCTCGATATACGACTGGAGCTGGATATGGCCACGGCGCACTAAGCCGATTCTTTTTGGAGCCATGATTAAAAGCATCTTATTGAGTATATCCATAAAAACTCACCCTCCCTGTCTCGCCTTATGAGGATAGCGATTACGGGACTGAAAAAATGATGGCGATTTTTGGATTTGGGGAAAAAGATTGCAAATTATCAATGGGATATATTACGTGAATTTTTTACGGTTGATTTTTGTGAATGTATATTTTTGGATTTTTTATTCACATTCACTGGATTTATTGTAAATTGTGGGATGGACAGTTTTTTTGAAATTATAATTCAGAATGCATTGCGATATCGGCGATGGTCGATTCATCGATTATAATATTCGACGTTTTATTCGATAATTGTTAATTTTTCCGTTAAAACTTCACATAAAAACACAAAATTATGTCGGCGAAACGAGTTTGAGTTATTTCGAGCTAATTCGATGGACAAACGGTTGCGAGAAGGAGACATTGAAATAATGACGAAGATATGTGAATCGACCACAGCGACGTTAGCCGTAACAAATCGTTCGGAAAATATTTGTACATTCGCAGAGACGAATTGCGGAAGAATTTAATTTTCGTTGGACAGCGACTGATGAATCGATTTATTGAGATAAATGTACGGCTGTGCAAGCTCAGGAAGAGAGATTCGTCATCGACGATTTCTCTCTCAGTCCGTCAGAACTCTGACACAGCGTGTACGCGAGAGGGGAGTGACAACTCCCACTTGGTCGAACTCGCAATCGTCCGTCTCGAATTCACGACCCGCGATCGCGCACTCATCATAAATCACGAAATAAGAAAAAGAAAAAAAAAGAATCTCTCGGTGAGCGAAAGTCCGAATCGCATAATAAGCCGTCCACCCTCCAAAAAACTATTCCACCGCCTTTATCCCTATAATACTTTTCTTACCATCTGGAAAATTTACAAAAGATTTTTATTCCCGCACCGTCCAACCAATACGACCACAACCAACCGTTTTTATCTTTAATTTGAAAAGGAACAATTTTGTTTTACGGACGTCGGAAAAACTTGGCGGGTGTGCAGCAAAGGGTTGAGTTTACGACGTCGGAGGGATCAACCGGGGTTGTAGAATATCCTTCGACCGTTGAATATTATTCTGAGATAAGGATTGAAACAATCTTTTGATATTTGAATTATGGAAATATTGCGAAGTAAATTATAAATTTGAGTTTCAGTCGGTTGAGGAAACGGAAGAGCGGAAAAATATTGAAAATTACTCTCTGTAAAAATGTTTAAGGTTGCCGAGGAAAATTTGGGGAGAATTGAGGTTGACCGGTTTTGAGTTTTGTAATGGAGAAAGCTTTTTGAATCAATTGAGACGATAGCGAAGCAGTTTATTTAACTTTTTCTTGACAATTTCCTTCGCAGGTTACGTTTTCATTTGAACAATCTTAAGTGCAAGATTGAGATCGATCAGTCGTTGAAAAAAATTCAAATGATCATAACTAACTGGAATATGTTAGATACGATAAATAAAACTTTGTTTATGAAAAAATCGAAGACAAACATTCCTCATTCTAACTTATTGAATAACAATTCCTGGACTATTTTGGTCCCTCAGCAAAGTGTGCTAATTATTTTTCGTGAATTTGAACAATTCAACTCAACGTCAACCGAGTCAATACCTCGATTTCTGTTCCAATAAAGTATAGCTGCAAATTCAATGAAAAAATACGTTTTCACGTTTTGTAGGTGATTCTGGATACCAACGTGTATCTTCAGTTCGTGGAATATCATATAAAAAAATCTTTCAACGACCAACGGTGGCTCGATAAAAAATCCCATTGGATTACCCGTCCAGCTTGTTGCCACTCGGCAATCCGTTATTTACGTAAAGAACGAAAGAAAAAAAAAAAAAAAGAATAAACCAACGAGAATATCGAAAAAAGCTACGGGTGGAAAGAATGGAGAAATAAAAGGAAGTGCTAATACTATGTTATGTACAGTCCTGGGGCTATCGTTCGTGCGGCATGGTAATGGCCAGTGCGGAACGGTCCGATATCGGGAAAGGATCATCACCTGTTGCTCTCGAACGATGGGGTTCTCGCCGAAGTATGGTGTTCATGAGTGTGGGAGGATGAGGATTCGACGTTGCGGGCTTCGAAAGCCATTCAGAAATCCGGGGTCGAGAGTATGGACGAACTCGATCGTATTTACTCATTCTACCGTTCTTCGGGGGTGAAGGGAGAAGAGTTAGGGGGGTAAGCGACGAGTGTGTGGCTACGGTAAATTGATGGCCGGGATGCACTATCCACTCCATTGACCTGATCTTTTCAACTTGTCTCACCTCTCTCATTCGTTGGTGTTAACCGTATCATCGTCACGTTCTCGAAAACTTCACATTTTTTTATGGAGTTTTTTTTCTATTCGTTGAATCTAGTAATTGGTTCATTGAGGAAACGGAATATAAATTTACTACAGATCGTAGGGTGATGGGGGTTGACTGAGGTTTTTTTTATATACATCTTGAGATCTATGGATTTGTGAGTCGTTCGAGTAAGATAAAGTATGACATTTTTTTAAAATTCTGTTTTTAGTTAATTTTCCCTTGGAAAAATTAGCGGTTTATTTGGAATCATCTGGATATAATTTATATTGATTTCCTGATTTTCTAATATTTCAAAATTTACTCGAAAAAAATTAGCTATTCACTGAAAATCACTACATATTATTATTTTTTTTGGGAATATTAATTTTTGTTTGGAAAAATTAGCTATTTACTTAAAATCATCTATACATAATTTATAATAATATTATGACTTTCTGGAACATTAAGATGGACTCGAAAGCCCTTCACTCAAAATCGTAACGACATATCAATTAATATTGTCGTTCTGATCTTTTTGGAATTTTATTTTCCATTCGAAACAATCACTAAATTCAGTAGAAAAATCATCTCGATATAATTTATACCGATTTTCCAACGATGTGTCAAGATTCCGCCCCACACCCGCACACAAACACCCACCTATTCAATGTTGGGTTAAAATATTGAATGCTGCGATAACAATTGTTTTGTCTGGGTCACTTCCATTTCCTCGCAATATGTCATAAACGTACGTGTCGTTGGTATATCGCATAATCTAGTGTCCGAAGAAGAAAAGCAAGCCCGCGGTCCGTGTAGGGTCTCGGAGGTCGGTGTATGTAAGGGTCCGACCGAAGCAACGTAAAAGGATAAGCCGAGTGTGTGAGAGGGGGGAGGGGGAGTATATGGAAGAGGGAATTCCTGTGGGATCCCCGAGAATGAGACCAGAATGCTTCATGAGAGTGCGCGGGGTAGTGACCGTCGACCTCGGCGCCTTATGGTCAGTTCAATGATCCATCACGCGCGCAAACTGAATTATCCGAGGCTGCATCAACCAATCACCAATAACCACCGGCAAAGCAGCTTTCAGACGTGTCTGACACGAGCTCCCTTATTTGCCCGACAATGTTTCGTGCGTAGCCAAAGTGAATTAATAACAGCCCAACACTTCAGCAGTGTCAAATAATATTCATATCGCTGGGTATTCTTGAATACCTCATATATATGTATGTGCAGAGTGTCATGGGGTATCAGCAAAACAAGACAAGGGAATTGATTGACTGGATTTCTGTTTCGATTCTTCAATTGTTTTTATTCGAATACTTTATTCGAATAAAAGAATTAAATTAGTGGCGACCAATACTTTTTGTTGATCAACAGTGAATGTTAGCTTAGACATGTACAGCCAAAATTGTAATTATAAAAAATAATGAATTTTATTCGACATTCGAATAAGTCTCGATAGAGTATCGATGAAATATCAATAAAGTATCCAATGTCTAAAATATGAACTCGTTCATCTTTTTGATCTAGAAAAGAATGAGAAAAAAATTTCACGATAATGAAATGTAGGCCGTGGAGAAAGCAAACTGAGGTACTTCAGGATATTTGTTGTAATTTGTCGGGATGTACAGAGAAATCGCGCTGCGCTACTAATAAATTTAGCTGCAATTTTTTTTCCCGATCGATGGGGGAGGTTATTATTAGTCTACATCCAGATTCCTGGGACCACAGGTCTTCGTCTTCGTCCGCCATATTGAATTTAAGGATAATCCGTTTTTGTTGAATAATTCGACTATTTTCAACTTTTGACTAAAAATGTTTATAACAAAACTTGTAAGAAATTCAATTCTCTACAACTTGAGTCTCAACAATTTTGGCTCAACGATCGATATTTTTCAAGTTAAATCTGAAAAAAGCGATGAACGATAAATATTTATGTACAGGTAATAATATAATATAGATATTCTATACATATAAGAATTAGAAAAAAAAATCCTGTTAATAATGACAAAATGAATTACTATTTTTTTTAACTTTTTAATTGATATATATACATATAATAAATATGAATCCAAACACACACATATGAATATTGTCGATACTGTGGAGACGGAGATGTGGCTCGAAGGGTCCTCGGGAAGCCCGATACGATGGATTACCGTCGACCGAGGGGGGTGACGAGGGTAACCAGGAGCTGGCGGGAGACAGGAAAAATTCCAATGGCACGTAGTAGGGCGAAAACCGTAGGGGAGGAGGAGAAACGAGCCCATTTTGATAATGGGACTTTCTGTCTCTTTTCGCTTTTCTCCCTCTCGTCCTCATCTTCCGCGCTCCGCCATGCGATATACATGCGCACGTGTGCACTTGCCTGTATTTGTGTGTGCGTGTGGGTGTATCTATCTGTCTGTCAGTGTCACGTTTATATCTATATATCTCATGTATATGTAAGTTATATATGCGGTATAGAGAGGTCGACGGTTCTCGCAAAGCTCTGCGGGGATTTAGCGAGCCATCGTCACCCGCGAATCTCTCTCTCGCAGGAGCGAACGTACTGCGTATACGTGATCGTTCGTACGCGGTTTGGCTCGCAGGCCCGATCGAGAAGGATAGCAAACGACGACTGGCAGACATATATCTATCCGCCTTACAAATACACACGCCCACGCGTATCACGTACGTACGTGAATCTGCCAGCCTTTATGCATCTGATACAGTGAGAGAATGTCTTTTAAGGCTCGACGTTCGTTTTTTTTTCTCCTTTGAATTATCGACTGTCGGATTCGGTCGAGAGAAAAATTGTCAGCTTACCCTGCGAGGGAGGCCACTGCGAAGCTGAAGTGCTGTGCTACAGGGGAGGGGGGTACTCCCCGGGAAATGGCTAATAACTAGTCCGAGTATGTACGTATAAATGGCTGTGATTGCAACATGGAAAATTTTGATATTTTTGCGATTATAAGAAATAATTTGGATGAATTATAGTTTTACAATCGATCCTAGTATTCAATAGCAATTATAATCCATGATAATGTAATAATAAAAGTATTTTCAATATATTTTTATTGAATAAATGATTATCCCCGATTGCTTTTAACCAGATCGAACCAAAGACTCGGAAGTATGATGACATGGTTTGTGAAAAAAAAACAATTGCGTGAATTTTGAATAATCATTGTCAATTATATTTTCACAATACGTTATCATCAATTTTTTTTTCATACACACAATATTTTACTTATTTATCACACTGGGGACCGGAATAAATTTTGTTAACTAATTTCAATCGAACATTTTTCTCAACCGATGGCGGTAAGACAACTAAAATAAGCAGACAAATTTTGTTAAAAACCTTTTTGAAAGGTGAATTTCATTTAACTACCGACCTATACGTTGTGCAATCGAAAAAAAAAATGAATAAAAAGTAAAACAGTCGAGGTCTGAGATTCCACAAGAAAATGCGGAGTACGAGCTCGTTCGCGAGAACCGAAGCTGAAAGGAGGTACTCGTGGTGCTGGCGACGAGCGATCCGTCGGGAGTTCGTTCTTCCTTCCTCGTGGCAAAAAGAGTTGCAAGTTGACTGCAAAGTGTCACCGGTAACCACCTACTCCACGCGGTAGTGGAGTACCACAGGCGTTAATACACGTTCGTATATACCTATGTACATATACACGGGTACCACGGAGGTACAAGTGGCTCTCGGTCGTCAGGGGTGGATGGTTAGTTTTAACGAATTCAGCGAAGCGACGGAAGGCCCGGGGTTTAACAGGATAAGCTAATTGTGGGGTATTGGCTGAGAGGTCGTCGACGAGACGAAGCGAGAGTACAAAGCCGTGAAGGAGCAAGGATCGAGCGGGAAAACCGGGAGTCCCAGCACCTTCGAACGAACCTCGTACCAACCTCAGAGAATTGCGGGGCAAGAGGAAGAGCCAAAGAATAAAACGGTTTTGGGTCTTCGTTTTCTACCTATGCCACGGCTTACTTTTCTCTCGTTCTTGTTACGGTTCTCGCGCCAACGGAGCCAGGATCGTTAGCAGCTTGGACGACGAGCGGAATCTCAATGTAGTTTCTTACGCGGGAAAACCTGGTTTTCGGGACACTACGGGTTACTCATGTTGGTCTTGACTCCGTTTTCCGGTAGGTTCTCGTCGTCTCGGCGGGTCTTCCCGTTCCGACGTATTCCACGTCGGGATTTCAACCGACTGGTTGCCCTGCGGCAGCGCATCTAGGGGGATGATTTTTTTCATTTTTTTTATGAAGGAATTTTCTTTTTAGGGTTCCGGTGACGACTAGGAAGTCTCATGGTCTTGGACTGTTCGTCTGCTTGTCTGTCTGGATGTCATGGCGCTTCTATTAACTCTTTGATATGTCGATTGAGATAGTAGGAAGTCTTTAAATAGGTTTCTTAAAATGCAACATCAAATGTTGTAGAACCTTTCGATCTTGACCCTTCGGTCACGAGATATTTGCTTTCAAATTGTTATCAAAGCAGACTGCAACGATTTACCGTCGGAATTGAGTCTCAATTTTTAACCGACACGTTAATTAGGGTGTCCATAAATGTTGTACCGACATCCATGACTTCGCGTCTCGTGTTTGTAACTGTTTGTACATTTCTTTCGAAGTAAGACCTTCGTGGCAATATTTTTGGGAGTGATCGATATGGTGGCAGCGAAAATACGAAACTTCGAAATAGTTGAAGCGAAATAAGACGGACAGGAAAACACAATGAGAGGAAATACAGAGGGTCCCGTGTATCATTTATCACGTGGGTATGCAGGCTCGTCACGGAAGAGAGCGGGAGGTCGGGGGTTCCCACTCAATGGTCGACAGACGTAATAGGCATTACGGTCCAAGGGCCAACAGCAGCGGGGGACAGATCTATTCGCACGAATACAATCTCGCAAATATATACGCACGAGTGTTTACCTTTTGTCCGAAATGTTCGTAACGCACGAGAACATTTACACTCGCTATTGCCGGACGTTCGGGTGGAAGGAGAAAACAGGATAGATCGCAATAATGAAACCGTTGCTTCATCACGAAAATGACGAGGCGTTCGTTGTGCCAACTGTCAGCCAATAATGTTCCCATACACGCCTCGCCCATGAAATTTTAATCGTTTTTGGAATGAGTCTGACCCTCATTGTTTCATCTCTTCGCTCTCCGGCAAGATTGTCCGAAGCAATGTCGGTTCCGCCGTGTCCAATTAAAATTTCAACGATGAAGAATAATGAATTTCGTCGCCAATGAGTGAGTGTCGCAAAAAAATATCGATAAGATGCTCGAGAATGAGAATATAAATTGGTTTATCGTTCGGGTCCATAAAAACAAAGTTGGAAAGAAAAAACTCACGAAAAATAAAACTGCGAAACTGCGAGAAGATAGTAGACGGACTTTTCCGTTTGTCGCTTTATTCCCGAGGCTTAGATTAAGTCCGCGAAGAAAAATCTATCCGTTCTCGTTTCCGAATAAGACGAGAGACTGCTGAAGGTGAGATACAAAAAAAAAAAGAAGAAAAAGCACGGCATTATGGATGTTGTCTCGTCTCGAAGGTCTCTTTTTTTCCCGTTCCGTCGTGGCAATGATACCGGAGGCTTCGGAAGCCCGAAGGACTCGGGGGGTAGTTCGGCGGCACGAGATATCCGAAGAGTGGAGGCCGCCGAGGGTCGTCGTGTGCTATCCGACCGTCGCGACGAGGCGGAGAGTCTACGAGCACGAGCACGAGGACTGGCTGGGCGACGAAGCAGTCGGAAATTCCTAACTCAATTTAGATCGAGTGGCGGACATTTGTTAGCCGGGCCAGCGACTCACTCTTTATTCCGGGGATCGTATAGCTACTTTGTCCCCGGAGCTGGCTTTTATTTCCTATTATTTATCCAGATAAATAAGTCAGCAGGGGCTTCGGAACGAACGAGACGGAAAATAACGAGATGGAGATGGAGACTGGAAATTACTCACGAGTTCTTTATCGATCGTCCATTCAAATTATTTTCAATCAGAATTTTGGGCAAGGGTCATCGTGATATCAAGCCCGTTCTCGTTTTACATAGAATTAAGGTGGACCCTTCGGCGGCAGTATAGATCGAATAAATGTAAAGTAGAAGATAAAGATTCAATGAATAAAGAATTCAGGTATTATTTCGTTTTCTATTTATCATAATAATATTAATAATTTGTATATTCATGGTTTTCGCACTAAATATAATTATTAAATTTTTCTGAAGTCGAATGAGTCAAGTTTCCATCAGTTGAATTAGAAATTTTCATTTTCTTTTATCAAATTCCCTTATCATTCATATGAATAGAAAAAATTCGAAAGAAACGTACGAAATACGATAAAAATATCAAACCGCTTGTTAAGGCGTCTCCGCGAAACAGCAGCTTTGTTCTGAGCTCGGTAGACGAAAGTGTGAGAATTAAAACGAAAAGAGAAAAAAAAGAGTTCGCAACACACATTGCACGGGGGTCGTCGGGAAGAGTGGGAGGGTTGAAAAGCGTTATAAATTCGTAGGGTCGAGCGATTTGGCAAATCGCACATAGCACTTGGCACCCAGATGGGGGGAAGAGAGCGAGGAGAAACGTAGAAAGCGTGTGAAGAGCGTTCGGAGTTGAACGGGGGAGTGTAAATGCCAAGTGAACAGTGCGAGTTCGAGTGAACAACCCTCGACGAAGAACTGGCTGGATGGTGATGCTGTGTTTCGACGACGACGACGGCGACGTCTATGAGTCGTTGGTCCTCGACCTTTATAATCCTAGCATAATTACTAGGCGCGCAGGGCGGTCGACAGCCCGTGGGTACCATCACCCCCTCCTCCCCTCTCCTCCCCGCGCCATTGCACCGTACGATGTTCGTACATTGCGAAGTACGAGCGATGTATGAGTAACGCGCATAGCCCTACGCCACACGAGAGATTAATTGTTATTAATTATTTTCTCGTAGCCGGGCCGGGTAAGGGGGGGGGGGGGGGTAATTGCGTCATCGTACGGCAACGCCGTTTAACAATGAGGCCAACCGCGTCCCTTTCACACGGAACCGGAAGCGACGGCCCCTTGAAAACTGCAACCTGCGCTCAGCCGCTGTGTCTCGGCTGGAACCGTTTCTCCCGCTCCTCGACTTCCGTTTAGATTCTTTCAATTGTGCTTTGAGCGCAGCTCTCTGCATCGCTGATGGTAGCGACATGCACATATATATATAATATATATTTGTATATATATATGAAACTATATGACGGCCCTGTCGTGATGTGATTTTTAACGGGGGCCATTGTTCGGCTCTTCAGACGACGCGGCAATGGCGGTCGTTGACCGGTACTGGCTGATCGTCATTGCCGAAGCTCTTCGATGATTGACAATGTGTTGAAGTGTTCGTAATGCACCAGCAGCTTTTCGGTATTCGGGGTTGGAAATTGGTTCAATGAAAATGTAGTTGAAATATCTCATGGATTATGATTGCTATGAAATATTAATATCAATTGTGAAACAATAATTCGGATGAATCATTTATTATTATTGGAGAGATGTGAAAACGTCAATCGTTTCATGACAATCAATCATAGTTATTTGTTTGAAAAGTATTCTAAATACCTTCTCATTAAATCCTTGCCAGCATCAGCAAACAAGATTCAAAACACCCCGGTACCTAGGAAAATGAGATTAAAAAGACGATCGTCGTTATTGACACCACTATAGGCGCAATTATAATCCGCCCGTTTACCTCGACGCTCATCGAGGACCCTCCGCTCCAGCCGCCGCAACCTTTGACTAAATATCCTTAAGGCACCGCGGAGACTGACCGCTCCGGTAGTGTAACTACTCTAATTGCCGTCGTATCGTTCCCACTAACGATCAAACGACCCGACGGTACGGTTACTCACGTACAATGCACGGTTGTCTTGAGGCAAAACCGCTGGTTTCTCGGGGAAGGAGGGCGGTCGCGTTGCTTCCGAGGGGTAGGTAATACAACGTAAGGACAATCGAGAGATTTCGTGGGCAGGGGATGCAACGGCGTAGCACTCTATTCGGGGATTGTTTGCGAGTGAGTTGGGTACCATATTCTTGAATATACCGTCGCGTGTATCGTCTCACGTTTTCTTCCCACTTTTTTTTTGTCTTCATCGACGACCGTATGTCGACCACTACGGACTATAGTGCAATTGCCTTCGCAAAGCTCTCGCGCGAGTTTGTGATCGCGTTGAGGCACCGAATCCCGCGGGAACTCTCGAAATTGTGAACAATTTAAGGGTGCCCGGGGTGTACTCGTACCGCGGTCGTATCGTTTGTCCGTTTGCGAACTCGTTCGGGGAATCATCGGTTGCGTCGGTGGTACTAAAGTTCACGACATGGGTCGGTGGAATGACGAGAGCAATATTCGTGCGGTCAATTTCCGGTGAAATGTATTTTATCAGTGGGAATTTGATAATTGCAATCACGATAGTTGGGCGATGATTAGTCTCATCACTACGAGGGATCGCAGGGTTCGATTTGAGGTTTAGCATAGTCGTTGGATGGGGATGGTAATCTCAACGAAGAAAATTCAGATGCAACAGAGAGCAACTACACCGATGTAAGAGATTGAACCAATAAAAACAAAATGTAATTATTGAACCAAATCCGATTATAGTCCGTAAATTCAATGGAATTATAATTACTGAATGAATTAAATTATAATTATCGAATGAAATAAAATTGTAGTTGTAAGATCCAATCAAATTATAATCATAAAACCAAATGAACTTATAACAATCGAATTATAATTTTCCGTTTACAGCTCGTTAAATAATTGTTCGCGTTTAAATAAATTCAAAACTTTGTCGCTAAGCATTTTCGTACCGTTCAGTGGTCTACCCAGTATTTCATCACAACCCTTGAGAATTTTTTTCAAAGCTTATGTCGGAAAAAATTTGAGTTTGATGATCTCCGAGGATGTCGAGAGTTGGAAAAATGCAGACGGAGTGAGATTTTGTGCTCTGAAGACGGGAATAAACAGCAAAAAGAGAGAGAGAAGGAGTGAGAGAGAGAGAGAGAGAGAAAGAGACAGAGAGAGAGACTGAAAAGGATCCATAGCTCGGGTACAACCACGCATGTAGGTGTACGTTCGAGAGGATATGGCGAGGGAGGAGGCGGAGGAGAAGGAGAAGGAGGAACCAAGGTACGGGGTAGCCAAGCGAGGCTGTCCGCAATTAAAATAATTCCCTTTCTGCCTGCAGCCGAGCGGAAAGACCTTACCAGCACCCCGGCGGTGCCCTGGGGTACGAGTCCGTCCACGGGCGCTCAACCCACCCGGCACCCTCTGATGCAACCCCGGTTACACCACCCGCCCCCACCCACTCCGCCACAACAGCGGACTCTTCCGTTTCGTCCCTTACCACGAGCATCGCAAGCATAGCTATTTTAATTGTGTCGCGGCGATGCGAGCGAGAGGAATATAGAAACAGAGCGAGACCGTAACACACACGTACACACACGCAGATGACACATACGCACACGAGAGATCCGGAGACTCGACCGAGAATGGCCGGTCCACGTGCGGAATAAACGCGTTTGCAACTCTCGGGTATGCAGAGTTCTGGGACACACGACGACGCGTTATGTTTTACTCCGGAGAATTGCCAGGGTGATTGCGTCTGGTTGTTGGACACGAGAGTTCCAGGGGTCAACCGTGTAATGGCGGATTCTGGTAGGTAGGCGAGGGGCTGGGGGGGGGGGGGGGGGGGGGCGATGAATTCTAGCACTTCCGTGTAGCTCGACGAAAGCCGAGGAATCGGGGAGCAACGCACGATGATCACAGGGTTAGTGTCTGAGAAATAAAAAAAAAAGAATTTTAAATGAAAAAAAAAAAAAATTACCCATCTTACGGTTAAGTCTAACATTTCTCCGCCGTGTTGAGGTTTGTGGCTTATTCTTCGGAACGGAAGGATATGCGGGGGAGTGGATATTAAAAAAAAAAAAAAAGATTAAGATAAAAAAAATATAGAAACAGAGAATAAAAGTAAGTGAATAAATGAAAGGAACGAAGGAGCCATGGGGTAAAGTTTCGCAGGTCGGTGATGCCACGGATACCGTCGCACCGCAGTCGGATTAATTCGAGCGAAATCTCGGTTAGCCTCAGAAGCACACGCGGGGGGGTTTTCCCGCGTTTGCACAGTGTTCCTCACAACGGTGAGGGCCTTTCACCGGTAGTAACGTTCTCGTTCATCCGAGCTGCAGCGAAACACCATAGCCGTCAACCCGTCCGCTTTTCCACGTATTACATTTCCCCTCTCGTTTCATGGACCAACATTCCCGAGCTACCAGGCCTCTCGACCGAGGACGCAAGGAGACGCGTGCACCGTAAAATCGCCGCGCCCTCCCCCCGACCATCATTCCACCCCCAGCCCGATGTGTCCTGGGTGACTTTTTGTTCGAATTAAAAATAGGGCGACGCGGCACGTTAGTCCGCAACACAGTTGCCCGCGGGATGGTTGAGTTATGAAAAACCTGTTGGTTGGATGTGTCGTCGACGAGTCTGTCGAGGTTTTGCGAGCGTGGAAAACGCGGTGGATGTTTCTCACTGGTGACGGAAAATCTTAGAGTCCTACCGAGCATGCTATGTGGCTTCTTCGAAATCCCTTTGTGAAGGGGACTCAAAGAACTGCGATTTTCGACTCGGAAGCCTGACTTGTTTTTTTTTTGGTCTCCTCCTTTTCTCTTCGTTTCTCGGTTCTCGGGCGTGATTTCGCCTGTGGTGCGAGATACGCTCGACGTGGTCGTGGAAGTGGTGAAGATAAAACAAACCGCGATTTCGCGATGCGGCCAACCAACCGACAGGCGGATAAAGACACGGCGGTGCCCGTCTCGAGACGCAAATATAATGAAACGCGAGGCGCATTTTACCTGCGGGTTGAAAGGACAAAAATCTGCAGGAGGGTGGAAGCAAGGGGGAAAGCGTGATAATAGGGAGAAATTTAAAGAAAGCAGAACAAATCACGCTTTGATTTCTTGACGTTTATCGTCGCATTGCCGAGTCTAAATAAAAGCTCTTTTGGCTGCGAGATTGAGGGGATTATTGTCAAAGGGAATATTCGGTTGTCTGGATGGAAAATTCATAGTGTGGATACTTAGACTTGTGGGGGGGGGGGGGGGGGGTAGATTTATGTAGAAATTCTTGACATATGGGGACGTATGGTGTACAAGAAAACAATTCAAGAATTGACAAACCCAGATGAATATTTCGTCGAAAAATCAGTTACAAAAGCAAATTCAAAATGTTCCGATGCCATACAAAATAACGTCGTTACAATCGTTGAAATTCTGAATCTACTGGTCGGGACGCGGTGGCGTCGATGTCTCTCGGTTCGGAACCGCGATTAAACGTTGAATCGCGCGAGGGAATAATTGAGTTTCGAACAGTAATATATAAAAACGAGACTAAAGTAAAGAGTAACGGGCATCGTCAGTGAGCCTTTATTCACCCAATGGAAACTCATTATTGTCACATACCAATTAAACGCGTGCAGCCGGTCTGCCAAAGATATTAGAAGCAGCGGAGCGATGCGGAGGTCGAGTCAAAAATAAGTAATTAGAAATACCGCGTGGATAATATACGGTGCAATTAAGGCCAAAAGAGGGCCACCTAGCCTACCAACACGGAGGCCACCATCAGCATTGCGACGATCCCGGTACATTCTGGAGAGAGAAAGATAGACAGAGAGAAGTAGGGGGAGATAGAAAGCAAGAAGGAAGAAGGGGCAAATTCGAGAGAACGATAGAGGTAGAAAGAGACAGAGGGGGGGGGGGAGGATCGAGAGAATACACAGAGGAACCGGTATCACCACTACCACCACCCACCGACAGCACCGCACCTCCTCCTGGCGAGCATCGCTCCCGGGCTCTGTTTCCTAGCGGAGGTGGAGCCTCCACCGGATGCGGATTCATAATTAAACACGCCCTTAAAACAAAATCATTACGGCTGCGTTGGTAGCCTCCACGGCGGAGGGGCAACCGGCCTAGAATAGGATGGAAGGAGCGTCAGGGGGTGAAAGTCGCGATGGGACGATAAGGGGCAGGGAGGGGAGCGGTTTGTGTGGGGTAGGGAGGATGGGAGCTCGTAACAGTTCGCAGGTGGACCGAAAGCGACGTGCCAAAGGGCCAACTATCCCCCCCCCCCCCTGAACGGCCACCCCTTCCTGTGGGGCGAAGGTGGCCACCCCCTCGTCGACCAGAGGGTAGATCTCTTCCGCCTTTACTGCGATATCATCGTTTCTTCCTTCTTTCTACCCCGCTGCTGCGAGTCATCCGTGCGACTTGGTATCTCACGTGCTATCGGAAGCCTTTCTTGTTATATTTTTTAGCTTTTTCGAAGAATCCATAACCCATGGAACGGTTACATGTGTAGAGCAGTTTGCATCGGCTCGATGAAAAACTTTGAGCATAAGCTGTTTAATCGATATTTCTTGATTATGTCACTCGTACAAAATCAGATGATTGATTTTTCAATTATTTCAGGGTAGAACGTTTTTTATCATTGCAGATTTTATTTGCGTCCGTTCATTGAATTCGGTGTGTAATCGTCTTAATTGTTTTTGTCGAAGGAATGATACCGAATTTCTGACGTGACGATCAAGAAGAATATTCTTGGGGTGGAAGGTTCTCCGTGCAGAGTGATGCAGATTAGTGTTCGTGTGATGAGGAAAACGGAATAGGTAGATCGAGGGAGGGTAGGGCGAGCACCTGGGGTACAGAGGGCAAGTGGGGGGAGGCGAGTGACTTCGGTATGGTAGCAACAGCAGCGGTGGGTGCGAGATGGGGTTGGGCATGCGAATACGGAGGATCCCGGGGTTTCGAACGGGAACCACCCACAGAGTCCATCGCGCCGGTCCGGCCGGCCCGCGAGGGAATAACCCGACCAGAGAAATTTACTATTTTCTTCCACTGTTTTTTCGGTGCATGTGTAATTCGTTCGAGATATTTATATTATCCGTATCAGCCGCATTATGGATTTGGCTCTGTGACAGCCGACATTGTCATCATCAATTGCAATATTTCAGCGACGAGAAAACGACTTTCGGTGTTCTTCCCTGATATTTCAAAATAATTTTGCAATTGAGCGAAAAAAAAAATGATACAAGGTTAAAGAAATTTTCTCTAAATAATAATAATAATATTAAAAATAATAATATCATAATATATATACAATGATAAGAATTTTTAGAAAATGTATTGTTCATCTATAAATGAAGATTCCGATAAAAATTATGCACGACAGCTCGGTAAGAAAAAATCGAATCAACGATGAAAACTATCTAAAGTTGATTCGTCTCATTTCGGATTATTTAAAAATATTTCGAAATAATTTTTACGCGAGCTCGTGGCGACGATTATTAAATTTGACGAAAAACATGGAGGTAGCATCGTCACGTTGTGTCCATTGGCAGTAAACAAGCTCTTTCCATTGCTGCATCGGCCAGACGAGAGACGCACACCGAAGACGCGACATGAGATGCGAGCTCGTGAATACCACGCTCGAGCGACGAAATGCGAAACGTTCGCAAACGAGTCACGATTCTCTAATTACGGGAGGCTAAATACCCGTTCTGACTTTACGTATTTTCTCGTTCTTTCTATTTTTTTTTGTTAATTTTTCATTTTTTTTTGTGTCGTACTTCTGGTCTGGCCGTCAGGCCGCCGTTGCAATATTATCATATTTAGTATGCGCACTTAGGCAGCCGGCTTAAATAAGCCCCCGGAACCTGAAGCTGCCCGCGGAAGCGACTCTCCGCGGGGCCGAGCACGAGTCTAATAAGTTGCTGTGCACCGCCGGCCGAGAAGCCGTCATATTTATTCGCAAGGTTCACCTTAACCCCCTTACCCGCGGGTTATAACGGCACGTAGAGTAACCCGAGTCATCCTACTTCTTCCCACGTTCTTCGGGGATCGTGTCCCTCTCGAGCTTTTATTCCTATTAAGGGTCTGAAGTTTTTCTGAAGGCTCGGAGAGTTCTTTCATCGCATTTTTTTATACGGTCAAGAACGGTCAGCGTGAATATTCGGGCTTCAAATTCAATTGCAAAACACTTGTGAGAGAAATTTTTTCATGCTATTCGGCGTCGAATGGAGGTGAATGAGAAGTAAAAAAAAAAAATTTCTGACGGTTCAATGTCTTTTTATCGAAACACGAAATCGGAGTTATCGTCTGGTTTTGAAGTGAAACGACGCAACGCCTTCGATATTTGCTCGCCATGCAGCATTGAAGTCTCTTCCGATCCTTGCTTTCGTTTTCATTGGTCCTTTGCAACAATCACTGCGGGATATCGTAATCGGATGACTATTTTCGGGTGGAAACTCGGAAAGTTTGTAAAAATTTCGATGAGTGTTCGTTATTTTTTCTTCAGCTGAAGAATGCGTTGAAACATTGCTCAGATAATGCGTTCGAAGTGGACGTTTATGGACTAATCGTTGACGAAAGAAAAAGAATTACGAAAAATGAAATGATCACGATCGCCGATTTAGCTAATCGTGGGAAATTTGGATTTTCAAATTCGGTTCACTGTCGAAAGTTTATGTATATGACTTTAATTTTTTATTTTTCATACCAAAACTGTAATCATCCGCAAGCGGAAATATGTTCGTCCTTGATTTGCAAAATATCGAAATAATTTAAGCCAGATGACGGAATTAAGGTATTTAAGGAATTCCTTTGCAATACGGAAAAAGGCAAAAGAAAATTATAGCTCGAGAAAAAATAAATCAAGGTTCTCAGAGGACTTTGCATCGAAATTATATTTTTTGTAAAGGTTTTTCGGATAAATTATACATGAAATTAGCGATTACCATAATTATTTCGATTGTTAATTTTTGCCATTTTCGAAAACAGATATCGAGTATTTGTCAGTACGGCAACCGAATCCGTTTAAAACCAAAAATGCACGAACTATAAAAAAGGGCCTCACCGAAAATCTCGAATAGGAAAATTTCGACGACCCGCACAATTATTCATAAACCCTTCACATAAATCTCGTGACTCGACCCAACGAACGTCGCTCAAATAACCAGCGAAAGAACAAAAAAACCTCACGTCTGCAAATAAACTGAATCTCAAAATTCCATTAACTCAGAGATACATGAAAAATTTATCGGTAAACAGATTAATGAAATACCAAAAACTTCCCCACAAGTTTTTGTTTTATACGTCATTTCGTACGTAACCTTAACTTGACTAGCACCTAGTAAGACGTCTGGCTTGAGAAAAGTTTTGGATTCGGGTTTTCGGGGGGTGAAGGGTGGATAGGGTTGATGCCGGTGGAAGCTCCGGCACCGGTTGCAAAACGGAAAGAGTCTCGCTCGCGAGAATAGCAAAGAGGGGTGGAGGAGGTAGGCGGGGGGGGGGGGGGGGCAGGAAAGCATCCTCGCCCAAGCGAAGGCCTCCTTGCCACTCGTGCCGTTGGTGCACGGTGTCGCGAGAGCTACGAGAGGTTCTAATTTACCGAGACGCAGGGACTTTGCGTCTGAGACCGCCACGAAGGCTAACTGCTAATTTAAGGGTTAATTCCTTGGGAGACAAGTTGGCAGAGTTACGACGAAAATATTCATGGCATTATGCATACGCTTAGGCAAGGACCGGCGTCGCTAATAAAAATTAAAAAGTCTAATTGCGAAAACCCCGTTTTCTCTACCATTTTCCGTGAGACTTGCTTGAGCGCCGTCGTTATCTTCGTTATTGTTCCATAAATTTTGATTTCCGTATCAACAATCGCGGATCCTTGAGAAGAATGAATAAAAATAAACACGAGTGCGGCGAATGATTTTTTGATTGTCGTCTTAGGTCCCTCTGGATACGAAGTAACGAGATTGGAAAATCTTTTTTTTTTTTCCGGGCATCTTCGTGAGAAAAGGAGGGGAATAGGAGCATGCGACACGGGGGAAATTTTCAGAGGTAATCTTATTTACAAGCGAGTGTGAAATCCGGCTCGACCTTTTTTCAACGACAATCGACAGTATTGAATTCGCAATGCGGACGAGTCTATCATAAGATGCGCGGAAATTGCGTCGAAGGCCCTTCGCGTTTTCCGGTAAACGATACACGAGGGTGATGTTTCGATAAAATACTGTCGACGATGATCCAATCTCGTCCACGCCACGGTGGAGCGTGGTATAGCCATGATAAAATGTACCGTGAAAAACGTAAAACCTTGGAAACGAATTTTTATTTGTGACTACAACGTTAAAGTTTAATTTAATTGAAATTTATAATTTCTCACGAAAGAAGCGGAGTGAAGCGTGGAAGATATTATCAAAAACTTCACTTAAATTGCGTCCTCAGTGAAAATAATAAATGGAGTTAGTAATAAATATACAAATGATTGATTCATATGTTGAATTAGACACATATTTATATTCCCAATGAAGATTGGGTAAAATTCTATAGATAATTGTCTATAAATTAATTTGTGGATAAAAAATCAAACAATATTTAATATTCATTGTTGATATAAAAAAGAAAATATATACATATTTCTATATATGAATTTATAATTTGTATATACATTATTAATACGATCGACATTATTAGTATTATGAATGTTATTATTGTTATTATTATTTACATACAAATTATTGATTTATATATGTATTATACACCGCTAAAGAATATCAAATACCGTTCTATTTGTCCCATATAATTGTCGACAAGCATATTAAATAAAATTATTATTCTTTTATTTATGTAAAAATTCCATACACGTAGCTTCTATACGAATGTTATAAAAATCCCATATTCTTCATATGCATTACGTATATTTCTCCATTTCGAACACCTCGTGATTCGTCAGAAAAAAAACAAATACCACATGATGTTCAACCTCATTAGAATTCTTGCGATGAAATAATTCGTTTTTAGACCTTCACCTAAAATAATGAATATCAAGATTCCTCCTATTCTTTTAAACATCCTACCAAGAAATTCCAACCCGCACGTTCAATTTTCCCCAAGCCCGTCTATATCTCATTCGCGATATCGCAATATACCCGAAATGAGACTAGCAATGACGTTGGACAAAGTACGTAGCCCTGTCCGACGGTCGAATAAAATAAGCAAAAATAGGGGTACTTTCGAAATCGTGACGGCGATTCGCACTGCCGGAGTCGGCTTGAAACACACGGTCGGTTCTCGTTCTTTCGGCACGGTTCGGTTGTAAAAATAAAGAAAATTTATTTGCGTAATTCGACCTAGCGAGCGAATATAAGTGGGTGACGAGGGAAAGTGGGCTGGGGATCCAGAGGTGAGGGTTGCAAGAGGCACAGCGTATGCCTTCCGGGTCGGCAATCGTTCTCAAGACTGAAAAGAGACTCACCGAAGTCCCTCGTCGTCGTCCTGTTAATCCCTTCAGCGGCTCACGTCTCCAGAAGAACACAGAGCGAGAGTACGGAAAGATATATACATCCATACACGAACATATACATGCAAAAACTTTAAAAAAAAGGGAAGAAAAGGTAGGGTGAGCGTTCAACGTCGGAGAGTGGCAATATAGTTTCCCTAATGGCGCTTAAAAAATCTTAAAAAGACGATATTAAGGATGTGACTATGGCCAGTGGGAAAGGAACTCGAGAGTATGAGTACGAAACGGCGCGTAGCCGGGATCTCGTCGGCTGCCGGGATAGAAGAAGAAACGTCGCGGTGTGAGGCGCGGAAATGTAAGGAGGAAGACGAGAGTCCGAAGACACGGGGGGAGGTGAGGGCGGGGGACGCGTTCCACGGTTCTGGTTAATCGCCGTAAGACAACCGGAGAAATGAGCGAACAGTACCTAGCGCTTTATGGTAGGATGGGGGGCGTCCTCGTCTTGTACGAGGTGCGAGGGGAAAAAAAAGAAAAGCGACACCGGGGGCGGGGGTGGAGGAGGAGGAGAAGGAAGAGGAGGAGGGTCGAATGAGAAAGCGCAGGGGTGAAGGGGGCGAGTGCGAAGGAGCAAGCCGAAGAACCATCGGTGCTGTGCAAGAGGTGGAGGAATTTAAACAAGTGTCGAGGAAAACGGGAGGACCTGGGAAAAAAAGAAAGAAAGAAAGAAAAAAACGCGAAGAAATTAAAGATGAACCTTGAGTGAAATGGGGCTCGAGTTTATAAGGGGCTTTCTCTCTCGCTTCGTCGGACAGCCCGAACATCCCGTGATACGCTCGAACCCCCGTCGGTAAAGCGCTCTGTTCCTCTCGTTCGAGCTTTCACGACGCTCTCTTTACGTTTAATCAGAGTGCTCGGAGAGAGATTCCCGCATAGGTCTTTAACACCCTTCGGAACGATTAGGGATGTTGCGCGTGAGAAAAAAATAATTATAAAAAAATAACAAAACCGGATATAACGCGAACCGGGAATTTCGTGGCCGTTAGCATTGGTTCGGGTAACATTTGCGACGTGAAACTTTGGGGTTGTGATCGTGATGCATCCAACCAGAAAACCACAAATGATAATAATACGAAAATCAGAAAAATAAGGTCGGGATAAAATAAATGGGCAAATAAATCAATGAAGAGTAGTGATAATATTAATGATGATGAAGAAGAAAATCACTGTTTATGATAATAAATCAATGCAATGCAATGCAATGAGGCAACACTGAGTTCTTTCGCTTGTTGTTGAAGAAAAGGGTCTTATTCAGAGTTCATATATATATTTAGAAAATTATAGATAAATATATTAGCATTAAAAATATTATTATTATTCAATACATCTTACTATTCTATTATATATTACATAAAAAATTTGATATACATATATTTTGAATCCTCTTTCAGCAGATAAGAGTAATAACAATCAGCAAGGGATTTCAATAGAATTCGTTGTTTTTACTAATATGAAAATGCAAGTAATATTAAATTGCGAAGCTGCCTTGAATCACTTGATTTCACTACTGGGGCGTCTTCGATTTTTCGAACGAGCACTCCCAACCCCCTCGTACCTCCCCCAATGACATCTTAAGCTTCTCGACCGTGTCCCTTCCGGCACACCGAACCTTCAAGATTTTGCCGGGGGGGATGAAGCGACAGAAAAAAAAAAGAACGCCAGAGAGGTGATGCCCCCGGGCTGAATACAAAGTATCAATCAGCTCTTCGGATGAAGGAGCCCCGGTCGTGGGCGAGCCGTGAAAAATACTCGGTAATTACGACACCCCCTTGAAAAGTTGGGCAAAAATATACATAGCACACTTTTGCCGACGTGGCCTGTGCGCGCTCGTCCTGCCTCTGCACTCGCTTCGGTCTCCCGATAAAAGCCCCCTCGACTAGTGACGGGGGATAGATCGCTGCAGTATTGCCCGCTCGCGACTTTAAATCTTGATGAAGATGTTAAATTTCATGAGGCGAATTGAAAAATCGCGTCTACAGCGAGTGAATAAAACAGATTGAACGAAAAAAGAGAAAAAATAGTGAATTGAGTTGCACATTGTCGAATGAACTTCTTTTTACTTGGATAATTTACACTAATTCAGGTTGTTCGATTTGTTTTTTGATCGAACGAGGTGTATTTCGTAAGACTCGTCTTAAATTCGAATCGTATGATCGATTAAAGTTTTATCTTTGAGAAATCATTTTCCTGGCTTAAACTAGCAAATAAACTACAATTTAATATGTTTGTATGATTATTTCAAGATGAGAATGATTACCTCGTCGACTGAAATGATCGAGCGAATAAATGTGAATATAAAACGCAAAAACTCTTTGCCCAAACCCAAAGAAATGGTTTCCTTTCTTTTTCTCCAACTATATTCTACTAAAAATTCAGCGAATCGTAAAACCCATCAAGTTTGACGCTGATGCAAGCCCCACATTCTTTTCAAGAATTCAAGTGAATGTTCTACAAGCACGTGCCACTATCCATGATAATAAATGCCAAAAAAAAATGGAAAAAAATGGAAAAAAGGCGAACGTGAATGCTGTATCTTGCTGAGTTAGTTCTCTTATACACACATTCTTGAGTACTAAACATAAAGCCGGTCGGTGGTTTCGCGGGTCCAGAGGCTGCCAAGTACGATGCCAGGGTAATTACGAAAATTCAAATTAACTCGAAAAACGAAGCGCAGGAATGGTAGCAACGCCGTTTTTCCTATTTTTTTCATTCTTTTTTTCAAAGGATCTCCTTCGTTTTCTTTCATAAGGCGGCTAGTCCACGAGGCAGATACGAGACGCGAAGTCGTCGAGACCCCAGCGAGCTCATCCGCGAAACGCGCAGCGAGCTACTTCGCGAAGCCTAATATAGTAGACCGAGAACGAGAACGAGAACGAGAACGAGGAACTCGCGGGAACGGCGTGTGCTTGTGTAAAACATTCTACTCGTGCCAGTGGCGGAGCTCAGGTACCGACCCACCTGAGCCTGGTGCGTACCTGGGCTCTCAGTCTCTGATATATTTACCTACTCGAGAGAGGCTTTAATTATACCCGACTCTGCGGATAAAAATAATACCCACCTATCTAATTAACGTCGTTGCGGCTTATTACGCGGCCCGCTCGTGCGTATACATGCTTTCGCATGTGAAAATTTTGCTCGCGCTATGCTCGAAAAGCTTTATTTGCCCCGGAATTCTTGATATTTTTTTCAATTCATTTTTTCATGAACGTATTTTCGACAAAGAAAAAATGAAAACTATCGAAGGAGCTTCCGTTCGTCCTTGGATTCGATATTGGAATTATTGGGGTACATTGTGACCGAATACTGCCGTATTTCGGTTACCTTGAAGCCTCAGATTAACAGCTGTAATTAAATGTAAACCCGTGAGACGGAATTTATATTTAATTTCTAATGAAGTTAATGCATCCGATGTCACTGTGTAATCTTCATTAAATTCACGGGTTTTACTCACTGAATTTTTGAAGATCTTTTTCATATTCATATATATATATTGCTTCCTCGTGGAGGTAGCTATGTGACGGTAAAAAAAGTTGTCGTTGGGATTTTCATTTGCGATATTTTCCAAATGTGCCAAAACGTTCAGATTACATTTGGGCAACCACTCGGTTTTTAGTGTGTTTAAATTTTCGAAAATGTTGAGTTATCGATCTAAATTATTATTGACAAATAAAATGATACTCACGGATGTTTGGTATCGTATTTTCGCCGAGTCCAGCGAGAAGTTTTAATAGGCGACGTAATGGGACTTTGAAATTTTTGAAAAATGTGCATTTAATTCACGTCAGCTTTGACCCACCGAAACCAAATCCGCTACATGTATGGAATATTACTTGACCGTGGTATGCATAAAATTTCGTAAAGATCGATTGAAGCGCCCAAATTTTACATGGGTAAAAAAACTGCGAGCTCAAAATTGCAAATTGCTTCCTTCGAATCCTAGATATTCGTGCATTACCTAACATTCTGAGGAAGCAATCTGCAAGTTTAAACTTTTTTATATTTTATTCATTTATTATTGTTGTTGGTATTATTATTAACATTTACATATTTATATATACTATGTATAAGTATTAAAAAAAGTAATAAATAAAAATATTTACATGTATATTATATATGAGAGCGGGAGATCCAGCAAGAAGCCTCGCAGATTTAGTTAGGATCGTCGGTAGATACCAGGATTTCGCCAAAATGTCATAAAAGAAGATCTGGTTTTTTTTTTGTTCCACATACGAATCGGTTGGGATATTACGACTCGACCCGGGTGCCGACGTTGCCGGTTGAGATTTGCGTTTCGCGATGCCGCTACCGCGCTGCTTATACGTCAAAAACATTCTCAACTATATTCGCGTTACGAGCGGCATAAAAAGTTACAGTTACATTATAATAAACCGTCGAGTACTGGTGAAACGAAGAAACAAGAGTTGCACAGAATGCGTCGTCGTGATTCCACAGCTGCGACAAATCCGACAAAGACGCGAGGAGCTTCCGTGTCTCCTTGCTCGCAATTCACGTTGGAAAATATAAATTCGCCTGAGCCACAATTCTGAAGCGACGAGTTTTTTTCTCCCCTCCCCCCTCCTGCCATTTTTTAACGTCACACAGATAACCGCAGGTGCGCTGACGTTGGTAAATAAAACAAGAAGTATTTCTCGTGTACGAAAGACAATTAGAATCGCTTTATGAGAATTTAAAAAGAAGCCTGTCAAGTGTGAGGTCGACGAGCGCGCAGAGACTTTTCTCATGGATTTTGAATATTTCATTGCTAGAAATCTATGAGACCTAGGACTGTCGTTATAATTTACCTGTAAACTTTAAAAGTAAAAGGCGTTATGTTCCCTTATTTTTTTTCTTGAAATTTCGGTTCAGTTGTTTTGGAAACACGGAGGAGGGCGGAATGCTCTACTGTCGCACATTTTTCAGAATATTGTTTCAAATGTGTTATTTAAGATGATTTAAAAAAACATATTTCTCTAGCCCACCTAGCAAACCCTTCTAAATGATATTCCACATAATATATAGAATACAAATAAATATAATATAAAATTTAAGAGCAAAAACCCCGAGTACTTACCTTGCCCCCACATCAATTCCTATATAAATATTTGTAAGTGTCAACTAGTGTTAAATTTGTGGCTTAACAAGAGATATTATCATGCGAAATTTCAATTTTCTACATCCCGCAGTTTCTGAAAAAATCAACTGCAAAAGACGGAAGGACGTACAGCCGCGCGAGTGATCTTACAAGCGTTCGGTTTTTCCTCTGACGGTACGAAACCCTAAAAAGGAGATAAATTATTTTTATTTCTCGGCTCTTGGAAAGCACCCGACGGCCAAAGAATTTTTTTTACGCTGATGATGTGGTGTGGCAGGATGAAAAAAGTGGAAAGAACGAAGTGATTGAGAGCGCGAGCGGAGGAAAGAAGACGAGGATGAGAACGGGGGTACCTGGATGCTGGGCGGGGGGGGGGGGGGGGGGGGGGGGGGGATTCCGGTCGAGGGCGAAGTCGGAATAAACGGAAATTACTGGGACCATCTTGTAATTATACGGCTAATAGGAACGTAATTTAGTGTCTCGAACTCGAGTTACCGCATTGCGCGTGGGAGTAACAGCTATGGCCGTTGGAACGGAGAAACACCGTCGGACGTTAAAGAACGGGATCTGGGTTGCAGTAGTACGACCAAGCAGGGCCGACTCCGGCCATCGTGGAAAATTAAAATAATAAACGGCATCGTTAGGATTCATCATCTGATTTTAATTTCCATTTCGAAATGATTGCGCATTATCTCCGGGCCGTAAACCTTACGAAATCCACTGCCAAGGGGTCCGGCTCGAAAATAATAACGCACACCGGCAGAGGCAGCCTCTCATCGTTTCGGATGGGGATCCTTCTTCGGCTCGTACACCTCCCATAACTCCGCATCGCTAATTCTCCACACCGTTGAGTCGTTTACAACGAACAATTTTTCACGTCTGCACGAGCGAGGACAGCCCAAATCGCCGTGGCTTCGATCGATATTGGGGACAAAGCGGTAGGTACTTGAATTGTTACGCGTGTGTGCCTTTTTCTCGGTGTTTTTTAGTTTTCGAAAATTATCATCGCGAGTCCCATCGCGACTGCATGGATCAAATTTTTTGAAATTAATCGAACTCGATTTATGGGATCCAACAATTCAACGGGTTCCGGATCCCATGAGAAAAATTACGAGAACCGTTTCTATTGCGTCTTATCAATTTTCGCAATAGATATAAGAAGTTAAAAATATACGGAATTTTCGATTTTGATGATATATACCTTTAGGTACGTATATTATTTCAATATGTCAAGATGAAAATAAAATTACAGAAATTGTAAACAATATTATGGAATCAGGAATTATCAATATCGAAATTATTCAAAAATTGATTGATTTAATGCTTTTTTCAGAGATCGTTATTCGATCAAACAGATCGAATAACGACAGAAAAATAAAAAAATTTTCATCTACCCAAGATCTAATACACGAATTCCAGCCATTTTCCTCCCTCTTTAAAAATTAAAAGTATTGGCGTTTGCATACCATCGTGTCCACGATTCAACCACAAAAAAAAAACAAAAGAAAAAGTAACCCCTTGATTCCCAGCCCCGTACCGTAACGACACTCGTCGCAACATCATAAATCCGAAATATTTCGCTAATTTGCATTTGTTATCACTAATTTCAAAGTTGACTCTGCCGTCTCAACAGGCGGTTATAGGAAGTCCTTGGTTGTCATACACTTCTCCCCGGTTTCGCGAAGGAAACCACGAGCTTTCCTCCGACGCGCATCTTAGAATAGCATCGCGCATAATAGAACCGCGTTCGCGACCGTTCCACGGTCTTCCGCGTTGGGCTCTTCTGAGACGATATAAATCCCGCGTTGTTCCATAAGCGTTGTCTTGGGCGTTGGGATCTTGGGACGAGCCACGCGGGGTTTGCAAGCCAGTTTCTCGGCCGATAAATAATCCGAAGACAATGGACACTGTCCAAAACACGGTACATCTTACGCCTTTAACTTGGCCCCCCTTTTCCCGCCCCTTCGCACCGGTTGACGGTGGTACAACGAGAAGACTCGACCCTTAGCTCGGTCCATGGTCGTCTTCGTCCTTCTCTCACCAGCGGATCTATCCACCCCGGCCCTCGTCCTCGATGCTCTTACTTGGACGGTCTCGCGTCTACCGAGACACCCCCCCGCCCTCGCAACTCTCTACTCGCCCGACTCAACGTTGGAATTATAATGTTTGTTTCTAACAAATTACCATGATAATACCCGCATCGTAAGCAGCCCCGAAACTCCGTCGTCTTCGGCTGTATACACTCGAGTGAAAAAAATATCGAGTATGTGAAGTATATACGTATATATTTATGTATGAAATTGGATTTATGTATCTTCTGTACGCAGACTGTATACACATTTTTATACTATTAATTGAACGGGATCTAATATTCCTGGTTGATAGGCAATGTATGTATTATGGATATGAATCACCCTTATGCCTATATGGTACGCGCAATTTATATTATATGAATCATTTTTATAATAAATTATTATTATCATTCCGTTATTATTATTATTATTTAAAGAGGAATTAAGTATGGACGGCACAGGGGATATTGATTG
Source organism: Sussaba pulchella (assembly GCA_963971145.1). Classification (NCBI taxonomy): domain Eukaryota; kingdom Metazoa; phylum Arthropoda; class Insecta; order Hymenoptera; family Ichneumonidae; genus Sussaba; species Sussaba pulchella. The sequence goes on from OZ020165.1 coordinate 18,811,554, forward strand.
GATATTCAATCATTCATCGTATATGTAATGTTCAAAGATTATGAAGAAGATTTTGAAAAAAAAACCCAAAGAAACCAAAGCTTCTCACGAACGACGGCAAACAGAGATTCAACGATTGGAAAATATCGTGAAATAAGCTCCGATCCATTAATGGTACAAATAATATTTTTAAATTAATCAATTGGATGAAATTTCGCAAATTCAATGTTGAAAATGGCGATCTCACATCGCGCGGGACAATTGTACGCGGATGAGATGTAATGGAAGCGCGGGGAAGCTCCCGGCGCGTGCTCGAGCACTTCCTGGAGCGCGTGCAGACGCCGGAGGAGTGGTTGCTGCAGCTTCGAGGAATTATTAGATATGCAACCACGACGGCTTTTGCTCCCCTACCGGTGTTATTAAACTTAGTTATGAATGCCCATTAAAACTGTAAAGGAAATGCATTAGATGCCGGGTGCGAAGGAAGCCCATCCCCCTTGGCTGACAATGCTTCTGGTGCTGGTACCGGGCCGTCGGTTGGTGCCGGCGAAGCCGAAGTTGCTGGTCTTGCAGGACCCGTCTCGTGGAACGAGAGCCAGCATCCACTTTCTTACTACGAGCGTTGTATTCAGCGTAACCGGAAGGGCACTCTTTCTTGATAGAATACGATGTATATCTACGAGGTACTCTGCTCCGCGGGTTAAGGTACTTCGGCAGAGTGCACGAGGATCGCCCTAGGAATCTTATATTCTTGCCGAACTTCGAGAAATCAAGATTATAACTAAGTTATGGGGATAATCTCAATAGCCACATTTACTGAGCCCTTGAACCAATTCTCTCGTCAAGGGTTTTGATGGTATGCATCAATTTATTCATCTGGACGTTGAAGACATTGACGTCATCGTTGCTAAGAGCTTATACAATTGATTTGAGGCTGAATGGAAGATTTCTAGTTTAATTAAAAATTAATTCTAATTTTTTAATTAAGATACTCTTTCTCTGGTATTGAATGAAAATTTATTCAAATTATAGAACTAAAAATTAGCTCAAATAGATCTCTTTCAATTACAATTTTAGGACAAAATATAAGCGCAAATTATCGAATTTGAATACTTTTTCGTTCAATGAATATTCATTCAATAATTATTTCCTATCAATTTTTCATCTTCTACTCGGAGGATTGAGGATGTAAGAACCATTTACTCGTGGACCACCTCAGAGAAGGTTATCTATTTGTCCCGTACTTTTACGTGTCACAATTTCCTACAAGATTCGAACAATAATTAAAATATGTACATGACTATCTTTTTCTTGTCTTTCTTCCCTCGAAGCAAATTTGTTTATCTAATCAACGATTATTTTAAAAAAATGCAGACCGGACAAATAAAAAGTAAAATTGTAACAACATTTTGAGAACGATTGGGATAACATCACAGCTTCAGGTTTATCGTGCCAAGTAAGTTTGATACGCAGTTCCGTTTGCACGCGTAAAACACGACAGAATCGGCGTACACGTTTAGTAGTTGTGAGTTTCGAGGAACAAACAAGACCCTTTGAAATTTCTCGACTCCACTAAGATTTGGTCACGGCGATTAGTGGAAAATTATTGCCATTGCTCCGCCGGTGTGAGACTCGAGATCGCGGAGGGACTGCGAGTTACTCGGTCGGGTTGAAGCTACCGCTACGTTTTCTCGGAGGAACGGGAAGAAGGCGTTTCGTGTATTTTAACGGGCAAGTTTGACAATAGGCAGCAACGAGTCATCGTGCCGAGCGGTGTATAGTTTGCGAGGTATGACTCGGTTTAAGGGCGGTACCGAGATAGAGCTAGCGACGTCTTATTCCGAGCAAAACGACCACCATTATCTTATATCCCGTATTATCGTGGTTAATATAATGATTATACGCAACGGAACAATTATCGTTGTTTTCAAGTTTTTTTTTGCGTCGACATTTTTTTCGTACGCTTCGAACTGTTGGGAAAGATCGGCAAGGTAAAATTTCACTACTCACGGAAATATTTGCATATATATATATATAATGTTAGGAGGAGTTATGCAGATGGACAACACAAACGTTTTGGAGACCCAATAGAGTTATCCATTCCGTATCTATTGCCGGCGTGAGAGAAATAATTAATCTCAACCGGAAAAAACGATTTCCTCACGCAAACACGCCGACACGTCACGAAACGCGCCTCGAAAAAAAAAAAAAAATATATAGAAATAATAAAATGCAGTCCGTGCATGTGGAAGAATCGCATGTATTGTCACGAGACTCGGGTTATTGAGCACATAACATATCGTCGGCAGTTTTATGTGAACACGCCGGATACTTTGGATCGCCCTCACGACCCTATTATCCCCTTCCTCCTTGCAACATCGAGCGAAAAGCGTGCGCAAAAAAAAAAACAATAAAAAATATATAAAAAAAGAAAAACCTCCCGCGTAGTGTGAAAAGCCTGAGATATTTTTGACGCTGAATTTTACATCCAAAGCCTCATCGTCGCCGATCTTTAAACTGTATAAAACCCTTAAAAATAAAAATAAAATATTTTTTTAACCCAACAGCATGACGTTTAAAAAATGTTCCAACGACGCGATACCCTGATAGTGGTTAATAAACGCCGAATTTAGCTCCACCCAAAAGAAAATTCGAAAGTTGAATGACTTCGTTCGGTGTGTACATCCCCAACCGCGGAACCTTCAAGATAAATCAGATGTCCGCTCTGGCATTCCTTTTAATCGTTGAACACGAGCAAGAGCTCGGGCAGTCACTTGGCTCCGCGATGACGGAAGAAATGAGACGGTTACGTGTCGGCATCGTTCGCGATAACCGCATTCGCAATGTTCTCGGTTGTTCGGTGCAGCGCGGTAAATTCCCAAATTAAAGAAGTTATTCCATTTGGGGCAACCAAAGGGGTGTGAACGTTTTCGCGTCCGTATTATCTCTGGCCTCCCGAGAAAAGATGGAAAACGAGAGGGAGTGGAGCAAAGGGAGCGAAAGAGAGAGAGAGAGAGAGGGAGGGAGGGAGAGAGACAGGGAGAAGGATATGGCAACGTTGGCCGAGCCAAAGAGGGGTCGGGGGCTGTACAGGGTGCGAGAAGAGCAGGAAGAGTGGGAGAAACGCGTTTAGACGTTCGTTCCAGTGGTAACAAAGATAACTCTATGCAATAAAAATGATTCAAAGTTTCCCGCGGCGGATGGTGGTTCCGATGGCGGAGTCGGTTGACAATGGCGCGTCTTTGTCTCCGTCCCCCTCGGTCCACCCCCGGTCGGGCCGCGGTTCCTCCCCGCCCCCATCCCTGGCCCCTACCCCCTTAACCCCTGCCGCGGTGCTCGGCGACACCTATCTTCCGGTTTAAAGTCCGAGCTCGCCTCGCTACGCTCCACACCCGGAGGAACCAACGTCGACGCTAACTTTTATTATTTACGACTGATATTTCAGTTGTGCCGGCACCAGCTCACTTTCAACCATCCAACCACCCCCGCATCGCCTCCCCCCACAAGCGCAACGAAGCTTCAACCGGCATCTCCGCGCGTATTAACGCCCTTGCCGGAAGTCGTATTATCAAGTCCAGAAGAGCGAGGGATGTATCATCGCGGCTCGAGGACTACATTCGTTACCGGCACTCTACTCGTTGCTTCTGAATACCCCGTGATACACTCGAGGTTGTATGAAATTCCGGAAACAAGGGGATGGTATATATTTTCATTGATGTGCGGGTTTTGAGGGGATGAGGGTGATTTTTAGTCGTTGAGGGAAAATTGAGAAAGAGAGAGAGAGAGAAAGAGGGATATGAAAAATATTCTTATAGGATGGTTTCGAGATTTCAAAGTTCATTTGCCGGAGGGTTCGAGTAGGTATTTAAAAATGGCTACTGGAGAGTCATTCGGATTTAATTGATAAGCGTGGCAGTAATTAGATTCGAATGGACTGACGTTTAGTAAATTTTGATCAAAATAATATACTTTAATAAAATAAAATGAATATACAAACATAATATAATATAATAGAATAATAATATATTATCTTAAATATATAAATATAATAATATACATATATAAAATGATAATAAATTTAAAAAATCATTTATTATTTTCCGCAATATTCCATTACAGGAAATCACAAAAAGAAAAGTTTCAGAGGCACAGATCCCTCTCAAAAAGTTAAAAAAATCAGTATTTCAATCGAAACCACAGCAACATCGATGTTTTCCATATTACCGTGAAAAAAATTCCAAAACGTCGGAGATATGATGGCATCAGGAGCCAAGCTCGTAGATCAGCCAACAACTCCAATTTCCACCTACATATTTGCATGTATCACGAGGTGTATCGTCAATCCGAATACATCTACCGGTCGCGCATATAGACGATGGTCGTAAAAGGGTCTGAATTTGCATTTTATTCTGACCGTCGGTTGCCCATCGGGGTGGGCGAGGAAAAGGTCCGTTGAACGTGGAGTCGCGGCAATGCTACCATCACCGCGAAACCGTTGCTCGGTGTGGGACTAGAGTCCGCTATTCGCGAGCGCGGACATTTATTTTAATTAAATTACTCCGGAGCGTCGAACAACCCATTTCCTATAAATTATCCCCTTACCGCTCTTTTGGAGGTCGGTTGGAAGGCCGCCGAGGCATTAATGTACCCGCTGATCCAACTTCCCCCCCCCCCCACCCTTCCCCATGCGTTTCCCATTGAAATGAAATAAAAGCACCGGCGCGAACGAAACGCTCTTTCTGCTCATCCTCGCGTACCTTGCCGGACTCCGATTCCCTCTGTGAATGTCCTTCTGCACTGTCTCTCGTATTTTCCACACATGCGCGTACTCGCGTACGGACAGCGCACATTCGCATGCTCTACCAGCTCCCCCTTCCCCCCTTATCCAGTGCCGCTCCCCCGCTTGCCCACTTTCCTTTCATTTACCGCGTAATCATTTTCCAAGTGCGGCTTCCTCGCCTGCACTTACCAGCCACCTACGTTCTCCAACCCTCGCGTGTATTTTAATCGCAATGTGCGAGTTTTACGGCCCGGACAACACGAAGAGCAGTCGATTTTTTTTTTTTGTTTCGTTCTTTTTTTTCGCGCTCACACGGATTCCATCGGAATTTCAAGTGTTCGCGACGAATATCGAGATAAAGAATCGTTCTTCCGGGGGTTGTTTTAATTCGTCGGGGGAAGGGTTAAAACGATTCGGGTTTGTAACGCGCGGGGTTGACGCGGTTCTTCGCGGTACGGCGATTCAAATTGATTGCGATTATTCGCGGTTCTTGTGAGGCGAAAATTGCGATAGAACGATGGGATATTTCTGTTTCTTTTTTTTTTTTTTTAATGACGTGACATTTTTTTTTTTATATAAATTATGGTGGAAAATTGGGGATTAGCATTCGTATTTTTTTCGGAAGGAAAGTGATCATCGATATTTTTTCGCTAATGGTATCTTAATATATATACTATCATTTATGAATAATGAAATGATATTAATCTTGTTTGCATTATATTATATTACATTAATGTAAATTATAAAATAAAATATTCTAATCAATCGTAATATTTATAGATTTCTATAATAATATTTTAATCTATCAAATATATTTTATGATATAATATGTATATTATAAAATATATTTATATCCATATTATGATATATGAATAATAAAATTATATTAATCTTGTTTGCATTATATTATATTACATTAATGTAAATTATAGAATAAAATATTCTAATCAATCGAAATATTTATAAATTTCTATAATAATATTTTAATTTATCGAATATATTTTATCAGTATTGTGTCACTAACATTTTCCTACTAATGGTATATTAATATACATATAATGATATATGAATAATGAAATTATATCAACGTTATTAATATCTAACTAATATCGATGTAAATTTCAATTGCTCGTAATATTTATAAATAAATCATAATCATATTTAAAAGAAATGTATTTTATATGCAGTTTTCATTGATTCATCCTATTTCATATTAAGTTATGGTTTTGATAGTTTTATAAAAATTGCCGTCGCCCTCCCCCTTTCCGCCCTCCCCCTGCCCGCGTAATCGTATTGACGAAAACGAGTCCGTATACCAGTACGTGGTCAATAATTGGGTCACAAGCAGAGTAAGCGCCGCGCGCGACTGCGCCTGCGCAGACCGTACACGACTCGACGCTTCGTAGCTCGTACCACGAGGTTAGGTCAGATATGGCGCGGAATCCAGCGATAATTATATCAAGTACGATATTTCTTCAACCAACGATTGAAAAAACACAACCGTTTTACCAATAAAATTGCAAATTATCGTCGTTTCAATCAATTTTCTTAGTACTCACTTGGTAAGACACAGCCTCGCCGGGTTTGCCGCACGTTGCAGCGATGTTCAACGTTAGAATGCAGCATCCTTCGGCGTTCCAAACGTAAAGCATGTCGTCTCGTATCTCGAGAATATTACGAGTTTCTTTGGCAATCTTCGGCAAGCCTTCTTTGAGTTTCTTGAACAGACGATGGTCGTTGAGACGCATGGGATCGGTGCACGAATTCATGTTTAAAAACGTTTGTACTTTGAACACTCGGAGGCGGCAACACGCACGACACGGCGAAGAGCTCGCGAACAAACAACAACGAAGTCAGCCGGCCGCCGGCAACAGCTGACTGCCAGGTTTGCCAACCCAGCGACGCCATTTTCCTCAACTCGGCGCTATTGCTATGACGATTGCTCCGACTTCGGATTATTTACAATTATTCACGCATGCTTATTACTCTGTTTAGGGGTTTTCAAAAAAGCTTCATAGTTGAATAATTATCAATGTTGTTTGAATATTAAATTCGATTGGGAGAAATTATCTTTTTATTTTTTTTGGGATGATCATTTATCGTTGGAACAGAAATTGTGAGGTGAAAGAATGATGGTTGGAATGAATTTATACGAATGAAGGTTGGTAATTTTTTTTGTTTAACGGATCTATTATCATGATTGTTGACATTTTTTATTCGACTTTAGACGTTTATTCGCTGGTTCTTATTTATTATTGCGATTAAATGTTTTATTATTGTTCGATGGTGTGGATCAGGATGGCAAATCTATGAGTGAATAAATGTAAAAATCATTATTTTTGTTTTTGTGTTGTTGGAAAAATCATTTGTTGTTGAAAAATGGTTGGCGAAATGAAAAAAAAAAACTGCAGGTGACATTCACGAGTAGCGAATATCAACCTAGGCTCCGGAGGGATTCGAACCCTCGATCTCCTGTTTACTAGACAGGCGCTTTAACCAACTAAGCCACGGCGCCTTCTTGCAAGCGATTGGAAACTTGTAAGTATTCAACTGTATAACATTTCAACACACGGATTTTTAAGGCTTGTGATTATATCCTCAAACCCTTTGCACGTTTAAAAAATTCCCAAAATAGATAAATAACTCCGGATTAACTTTCAGTAAATCTTATTGAGATGCCTTCTTTTTCTTTCGAAATTGTCATTAAAATTGTTTTTTAAATTTGTCCGTCGTTTTTTTTTCTTTCGAAATTTTCATTAGAATTATTATTAATATTTGTTCGACCCACACAAGTGGTTCGCGGTAGGAGATCACGTGTTGTAACTGACAAATCGCTAAAGATAATGGGTACAATTCGATACGAGATATGTATTTTCGGTATTTTGCTCTTTCCTGGGGGAAGCTTCACGATGATGAATTTTTGTTTTCAATAATTACATCTTAACAGATGTAGAATAGGTTAAGCATCGGAGAATCACATACGTAGAAAAAGATATGAGTGTCTGCGCGCATATCTGGTGCGTGTGCGTTGACCTTAAATTGATTGAATAGTATATTGTGCATCGAGGAGGCAATTGAGCATCGTTAAAGGGATGGTTTCAGTCTGCCCCGCCACAGTTTGACCCGGCACAGTTTAACCCGGCCCAGTTTGACTCCGCGATTTTGACAGATGAGAGTAACTCTCTCTCCTTGACATTTGACATTCTCTCTGAGTTTGACAGAGAAACAGTGACTCTCATCTGTCAAATTCGCGGAGTTAAACTGTGCCGGGTCAAACTGTACCGAGGCAAACTGTGGCGAGGCAGACTGTGGCGAGGCAGACTGACACTATCCCCACATGTCGTTGTCACTGTCAGTCCATGTGACAGGAAATCGAATGAGCTGATGTGTCTCCTGTTCGCAAGTCTTTTGTTCTGCAAAGACGGTCAAAAAAAAATTTCACGTCTGCTTGACGTAGGGGAAGGGAGGCTCTATTTACGTCCTAGAAGTTAAATGTGCACTTTTGCGTCCGATATACCATACGAACAGTCGATAGTGGCAAAAACACCTGTGTTGCCTTCCGCAAACCGAAAAAGTGAGGGAAACATGGTGGCGTTTTATAAAATATATTTTGAATTGCATGATTATGATCAATTATTATCATGAGACAATTAAAATGTTTACATTTCTGCAGGTATTATAAATAACTTCGACGAATATTTGTTTCACAGTGAATTATGATTTTTTGTGAGACCCCTAATCCACGAGTATTGAAAATTTGAATTGTTTTATGAGAATCTTGATCGAATACTTAAATTTCGACACTGAACGAAATTCACGTAAGATCAAACGAGTACGATTAATTCTTTAAATGTCCCGAGATTCTATTCCTCGATTTTAACGCAACGTAATTAGTTCCAACGAATTGTAGTTATGAAATTGAATAAAAAAAACAATACCAAGTTTCTTCAAGGCCTCTACGATAGAATATTCGACTCCAAAGCAAAAATACTGTAAAATTCTTACGTCGTTCAAACTAAGATTAACCAAAATTGTATGATTATAATTAAAAAAGACAAAATAATCGCCCCCGGGTGGGCTTGAACCACCAACCTTTCGGTTAACAGCCGAACGCGCTAGCCGATTGCGCCACGGAGGCTTTCCTCTGGTGTTTCCATCCCCTACGACCTCTCCAAAAACCACCCTTAAATATCATCCCTCAAAAAAAAAAATTAAATCGATCCCCGATCGTTGATTAACTCGCTACCACGAAAATCGCTACTCCCAAAAATAAACGAGCTGAATAACTTAGTGAAGATTCACCGAATTTTCTTGTAGCAAACGATACTGCACCAACGTTGCACTCCGAACACGAGACTCCGGGAATGTCGACATTAACGGCCCGTTTAAATTGTGTCTTTAATTACAAGTAAGAGACAGTCACGGCCAAAATTTATCGGTCGCTGTTTTCGAGGCAAAACCCCTTCGTCCCTAATCCACACCCCGGTAACTATCTCACGTCCCGTCCCCCAAAGTAACAGCCGAGTTATAGATTTTGCTTCTAACCGGTGCACCCAAGACGCTACAGTGTGTGCATTTAAGCTTAATTTGTGCAACGCAAAATAAATGCTAACGGTGTCACACATCACGGATGTAATTACGCATTGTCACCTTTTTAACAATATTCTTCGTCTATATCTTTGTTGCGAAGTCACGTGATCCTCGGTTTATTATTGCACCGAAATATCTGTGGTTGAGAGGCAAAATTAAATGAGTCGATGAGAAGAGTTTTTATCAAAAATAATAATTATAAGGTTACACTTAGATTCAGGTACTATTCGAGGTACATTCGAAAAAATTTAAATAGTCCGTAACTTATGAATTATAAAAAAGAATCGATTACTTCGCCGATTTTTCTTTCGATATTACATATTCGTGTATGGGCAATTCTCAGCAACTCTGTGTTTAAAAAAGATGTTTACGATCTAAATTACAAGAATCTGATTTGATCTCGATATTTGGAAGAACGGACGTCTTTGGTTTTGTCTCCAAATCACGGATATAAGCTCATAAATCTCAGCGTCTGCGCTGGCCGAGATGTTGAATCTGGGAAACTCCGAGCGGGCAACTTTACCATCCCTCGTATCACGACCCTTTAACCAGCCGCTTTTCCACGTCCTCCTGTCTTCCATCTAACGGCTTTCGCCTCGAAAGCACAGCGGTTTACAATCCTCTCGCGGTACTTCGAAATACAGCATAGCCTACCTGCTCCCCGCCAGAAGGGAGAGCACATCTCACGCATAGTCATGTAACGGGTGAGGAAACGTTTCGCTCGATGATTTTACGCATAGTCCTAAAACTTCTTTCGTGAGAATTCGGGAGGGAATAAGTACTTTGGTACTCAATTGCAATTGCTTTCAGCAGAAAGTGCGGTTGGTCTTTAAAGTTGACACATTACAAACAATTTGGTTCAGTACTTTCAAGCGTACCCTGCCGATATCTGATGTCATGCTTAAAGATAAGAGATTAAAAAAATTGTTATATCTAATTATTTATCCGTGTGTTGAGTCGCAATAATGATTTATGCTTAAATACTTATGGCACTCGGAACTTCATACTTCAAGAACTTTTCGAGAATGTGCCCGGCTCTGTACATCAACGTTTTCAATTCAATTATATTTAATGATAAAGAGCTTTCCGAGCACGTTCGGAGGTACTTTTTTGTTGAATTATTTATTTAATCGTCGAATAACAAGACTACTCAATGCTCAAACACTTATAACTTAATACTCCAAGTGTTCACCGCAACTTAGCCCAGTTCTGTAAACCAACGTTCTTCGTTGAATCAAATTTGAATTGAATTAATTACAATTTTCCATTAAACCAACGTTCGATTTATCCGTGTATTTGTTTTGGGGACGTGTTCCAATGCACTCGTGAGACTGCAGTACATCGATACAATTACACGTCCCAGTCACGCTGGCGTCTTCGTTACAACACGGTGGAAATGATGAATTACAGGGAAACGCGGACACCCGTTAGAACGTTACGTCCCGGCGCTCATAGGTCATTGCGGCCCCGTTGAAAGGGAGTAACTTATAGGAGCATTGGGAATTGCCAGTTTATTATTAGTAAGATAGCATACGGGGAAGAGGGGAACGACTGGGACAAGATCAGGGGTTGCTGTTAATTCTCCCAACATTTGGGTCCCTGGAGAAAACAAGCGAGCACCAGTGAGCGCGAGCAACGCCTTAAGACTCGCTACGGCTCGGGCTGGCTCTTTCTCCGCGTTCTTGCAACTCCCACCCTCCTCTTTCCTCACTTCTATCCTCGCCTTCTTGTAGCTACGCTTATTATATGACACTCGCCGCAAACACCGGCTCGCACCCACACTCGAAGCCACCTCGAATCGCTGTGTCGTTAATTAGTATACACCCTGTCGTGTTATCAGTTGAATTCGCAGCCAAGATAGTCTCCTCGGAATTTTATTTGCTCGCTGCGAAGCACGCGCTACGACGATAAGACGGTACAATTGTGTCAAGAGATTCTTTATGCTTGTGGCATTAATACTGATAAGAATTAACGACCGAAATAATATCGAAGAGCTCGCTGATATTTTTACACTGCTCGATGAAGAAAGAAAAAGAGACTCAAAGTTTCGGAAGTATTAGGCAACAAAAAAAATGGTCAAGAGTGCACGCTTAGACTGTTTTTAAGATTTTATAACACGTATCAAGAGCTATTTCGACTTGACGAGTTTGCTTGCTTCCGAAGAAGATTTATTTCTAAATTTTTCGTGACCTATTTGTGCCACAGTGTTCGTTATAGTTTTAATTCAAAGTACTGATTAAAAGCTACATTTTGAAATTTGTTCATATTGTTTGCATCAATAGTTTACAAAATGAAAGGGGAACATTCTGATAACGACTTTGAAAGCAAATGTCTCGTGATTGAAGGATTAAAATCGAAAGGTCCCGGAACATATTTCTTAAATTTTAGGAGACCTATTTAAAGATACCCCACTCGATGGGGTAAGCATAAAAATACACGTTTTAGTCTACGTGAGAGGGTTCCAAAAGAATTATTTATCAGAAAATCTTGAAATTTCTGTTTCGTAAATGAGAGAGTAGAATGGCTGTGCCATCCATGCCGACAGACGGACAGACCCGTAATCATAAGGGTCCCTAGTTCACAATAAACCCCTAAATAATAAGAACGAAATTAATCAGCTATCTGACGATTGGATATCTTTCGTTAATGCCGAATAAGGTTGTAATGTGATGATTTTTTTTTTGGGCGCTGATAGGAATGATTGAATTTCAGAATGTTAGGTGTATTGGGTGGTAATCGGGAAGAGTAGGTATCTTCGGTAATGGAGGAGTTGAAAAGAGATGAGATTCGGCTTTGACGTATGGAAGATGTCGGATAGTGACTTGAACGCTATGTCGTCGATTCGTCTTCCGTCCGCGCAAGCTCGCAAGCATCTTTCCCCATCGAGTCCTCACTCCCTGGATTCATTGGTACCAGCTTTCCCATATCCTCTTTCTACACTGCTGTTTATAAATTGAGTCTGCACAGCCTCAGAGGTTCCTGACAGATTGAATAGAGGGATATATGGAAAGGCAGGGCAAGTTTATTGCCGAAAGCTCATTAATAACTGTTCGGTGTGGTTGGTCAAGTTGAGGCTAGTTTTCGGAGAAGACATTTTTCTCGGGTTTTCGATTATTTCTCTGTTTTATAGTTTTTATCTCATTGCTGAATTGATTCATCGTGCTGCTATGATGGTTCACGATAGATTCCCATGCTCGTGGGATGTCGTGAGCCGATGTTAGCTCCAAAATTCTTATCTAACCATTCAAAGACGTCAATTTTTTTTCCTTAATTCGTTAAAACCAATATTATGAGACATCAACGGCGGTTAATTTGCGACATCGCAACTATTTCGTTATTTGCATATAATTTCCAAATACGATTCAAACTGAATCATAGTGAATTTGACATAACAAAACTCATACTAAATTCACCGACTTCGAATCGATCGATTTAATACGAATACCGCCTGGGGTTACATTAGTTCGAACCGATATACTCTGTACCGTTTCGTCGTTGTTTCTTTCGTTACTCAATGCGTCATTCTTGTCATCTCACGGCACCTCAGTATCGTACCACATGGAACCACACCGTCACCAATTCCACGAGCAATGTTGAATAATTTTCAATTTATGCATCGAAAAAGTGATTGTAACGACTGCCCTGGCGATATTGGCTTTTCCTTCCTGGTCTTGGCGAGACAAGTTTCTCGCGTGGTGGGCGAGGTCGATGGAGGGGTTTTTCAAGGGCTGACGTTAGGTAGAGCAGACGGTGGTGGAGTTCTGCATGGAAAACCGGGGAGGAGGTCGACGAGGCTAACTATGTCGATAAATCAGCGGTCTTAATGAAAATGTGGTTCTATCCGGCGTTTCTCTCCGAACATACCCTACCCCTTCCTCCACCCCCTCCCGACCGCCTCTGTCTCTCCTCCCACCACCCGGTCCGCAACGCCTGTATCTGGTCGGTGTACTACGTTATGCTGAAGTATCCTTATCCTCGTCGGACCTGTCTGGCTCCTTCTTTTTTTTTTTCCTTCAACGACACGCTGGTCCGTCCGTCGTTTAAATGAAATGAAAAGAACGTGCAAGGCGGTGGAAAATACCCTCCTAAAAATATCAAGATAAGAGGGTCGGCGCACGGGCAATGAAGGAGGCTAACGTCGTCGTTGTCGTCGTCGTCATTTCTCGGAGAAAAACAGCATGCAATTAAGGAAACGTGAAAATCGTTGATGACCCGAAGCGAGATCTTCTCCCGTACTTCCAAAAGCAAACTGGTCTTTATTTTCGTGAAAAATCGGAGAATCCCAAAAAAAACAAAAACAATATGAAGAAGGTGAGATTTATTTAAAAAAACGTTATCTGTATGCGGATTTATTGGATAACGAATTCGTTGTTTAGAAGTGATTCAGTAGTTTCCAAAAACTGCAAATAAATTATTGATAAAAATCAAGCACTGGGAATTTATGATGATTTCATTATCAGTAGATCCATTCTCACTTTGTTGGAAATAAAAGTAAAAGATATATACGCCATCGTGATGTATCGTGAAAAATGGTGGAACCTAACCCGTAACTGAAGAATATAATAAAGCTGATTGAGTTGCGGATTACCAAGTGCGACCGGAACACTAATTTTCATCTGATCGACGCTCGAAATGGTGAAGTTGACTATCACGATAAATGAGACTATAAAACATTCCACCATCTCGCGTGACCGGGTTCTCCCTTATCTCTTATAAAATGAAAAGAAAAAAAAAGAATTACAATGAAAAATTGTTAAAATCAGTTAGCTCTTCGAACGAAGGCGATTCATCGAGAACCAACGGAACCGACGTACTTTCGTTCCTCCCTCGACTAATTAATACATGTAAATATTTTATCGATTCATGAAAAGCTTGCGTGGAATACGATTATAACCGTTGGCTGTGTATACGAAACACGTAAACTACAACGCGACACGTCAGAACATATTCTAGCACTTCATCAAACTCCCTTTGGAGTCAAAGGGCGCGTTGAATTCGACTTATTTTTTTTTTCTCAGATTGAAAAATTAAAAAAATATATATTCAATCGAGGCAACGCCGCATGGCCGCAGAACGACAGCGTTGGCTAATTAGGGTAAAAGAGCCTCAACCGACTTAATAACCAACCGGGCCACGTGTCTGAGATGCTTGCTAAAGATAAAACGTTTTTGTTATGACCAGTTCAGGCGCAATCGTTGGACTTTCGTTTAGACGGAAAGAAAAATGAAAAAAATAGAATGAAATATAGAAAAATAAAACAACGGACAGTCGGGGACTGGTGTAGTTTTACTTGCTGCAGTGAATGAGGAGGTCTTCCTTCTTTTTCCGCTTTTTGAGCGGTGGAGAGGGTGTGTTGACTTTCGAAGGAAATTTCGTTGGGCGACCCACCCCTGCAGATGTGATGGACGAGGACGGGTCATCTCGGTCGGCTGATCGCAGTCGAGTCGTTCGAAATAAATCGTGTTCGCCTTCATTCCACAAGCTCTCGGGATTATTATTTTCCATCCTTATCATATTCATTATTATTATTACTCATTAACGCGGTTGTTGATATTTTTACGTCGGTTGAAAAGCACTCAATTGAATTAACTAACGTGGTTTATGGACGGTTATGTGAATATTACGAATTTAGTTCGTGGTATGTTACTTGGGTTTATCGGCTTAGATTTATAGTACACGCGACCTCATCTGGCGATTTATAGCGACGTGGCGTTGGATAACATGGGAATGAAAAAATTCAATACAAAAATGTAGAATATTATAATGAAGAAGGACAATTGTGTCGAAGCGCGTCCTAGGGTGAAGTGATGAACTAATTAGCTTGTACTCATAGAAAGCAAACATGTCTTATTGCCTTTGAAGGATTATTTTCGTTGCGAATTGATCGCAATAATTTCTGTTGCGATTTTGTGAATTTGGTCGAATTTATATTTCATGGTCAATTTTTTCGTAATCTTCATTGCAATTTAAATATATTCACGCTCAATTGGCGCACATAAAAAACTAAAATACAAATCGAACTTCCTCTCCCTCAAGATTTCATTGAACCCCAAGATTGATGATAATTTCAAATCGTGCTAATTTTTGCAAAGAAGAAAGCAAAGAAGAAATTGAAATGAAATAAAATTTCGATGATGAAACATAAAGAAAGTGAAATCTTCGAGTCTCATTATTTTTCATTGAACGTACGACAGCGACAGCTCGGCGCAACGGCGTTGAAAAAGTTGCGAAGAAACTTGATGCCGAGAAAGACGTCGAAAGCCGAAGCGATGAAAAACTTTGCATCGCGGTAAAATAATCGGGCAGACAATGCGGATGGAAAGACGGATGTATGAGACGGAAGTGGTATAAAAGTCGTTCGCTATGGGACTTCCGATAGGTCGCATTGTGCGCGATTGTGGGCATGCAGATTTTTTCGAACGGGCGACGAAGGCCGAGAGACGTCGGGAGGGTTGGGAATTCCTCGCATGCGTATCCGACCCTTCCCCGGACTTGTCGAGGCTTCGTGTTTTTATTGAAAAATTGGAAAACTTTTATTTTCCAATGCCAATTTTTCTTATTTCCAATTCAAACGTTTCTCCGTATTTTTCAAGGGATTCTTCTCGAAGACCATGAACAAGCGATCAAGATACGACGTTGACTGTTGGCCATGATAATTCAACGACATTTAGAGGTAAAAAATATACATCCGTTTCAGGGTGTTCGATAAAAAAAACTTTTCTCATTTTTTTTCTCATTTAGTACCGATAAACAATCTAGGAATACGTCCCATATCATTTGAGGCCCGGTGCGGCATTCCAAGAGGTTGAATTGAATGTAATAATGTACGAAAAATAGGTTCGCTGCTCCTCAATCTTTTTACATAATCCACTTTAAGATCCTAAACCCCAGTTCGATACGGCGAAGGCTAACAAGCGAAAGAAAAATCTTTTCTCCAACACGCCCGTGTAGATGTAATTTACATCTACACACATGGCGGCAATTGTTACAAAAGTCTATAGTACATTGAAAATTAGGTTAAAAAAAAAAAAACAGACACACACACACGCGCACAGTATGCGACGGACAAAAGAGAATGTCGTCCGGGAGTGCGAGTACTCGGTTGGTCGTGATTCTTCCAAGCGGAAGATAAATAACGAGGGTCTATGCGTGGGAGGGTTGAGTTTGCAACGTCGTGGCGTTGGTTCGCCAAAACGTGCCGTGCCACGCCACGCTGTCCTTTTGCGACGACGAAGCCGACGGTGTGGTTGAGCGCGCGAGACCCGAAACAGAGTAAGAGGGCTCGGAAAAATGAAAGAGAGTGGAAAAAACAAAACCGTAACAAAAAAAAAAACACGCGAGCTTTGGACCTGGGGAACACATTTTAACGTCAACAATTAAAAATATTATACATATATTACCGGAGCGAAGGTACGACCCCGTAGCCCGCTACTCTGGGCTCATCTTTCTCCGCAGACGAGAGAAAGAGGGAGAGAAAGAGTAAGCATACACCAACATCTGCCGTGCCAGGGACACGAAATAACGCTACACAATGTATTATAAATATTACGTAACGTTGCCGGACTTTACATACGCACACTCTTGGTTTCGGAGAGCGCGTTGGCGATGCGCGATAACGATACCAAAAGCAATACGGGCGAGTGTGCGATTTGAACCAACAACACGTACACACGCGTTACGCAGATACGTGGCTATACTACCACCGAACCCTCATCCTTCCGCCGCTGGTTCCATCCCCCTGCGGATTTTACACAACGTTTCGTCGTCGTCGGGTGTCCGTTGCGGTTCGCCGCGGTGTTCGGACTATTTCTAAATGTCACGAGAGCTTTAATCTTCGCTCTCGCACACGACCTACGAGCGTTCTGCGATTTTTTCCGTTACCCATACACGTGTCGCGGGAAACGCGATGTTTTTTATATTCACGTCCGGGCGAATTGTTCGTAACGGCTGGATCGTCGACATTTTTCACTGTTTGTTTTTTTTTTATATTTCATTTGTTATTAGCGAAGGAAATTTTGGGATATTGATGAATAAACGATTGCGTAACGTGGTTTTTTCTTTTTTCTTTTTAGTTGTAGGTATGAATTTTATATATTCTTGGCGTGTGATTAATGTTTTTCAATTATTCATAGAGAAATTAGAAAGAGAAATATTAATTGTGGACGCTCTTCTCTTCGTATTGCAATAAAAATGTCGTACGTCGTTGGGCCTACCATAGTATTCTTAGTTCGTTATAATTCTTTTGACGAACTTTCATTTTCGAACTAAACAAATTACCTGTGTACAGTTAGTTGGATTCGTCACGTTCAACAATGATTTGTTATTGCAAATTCTACGTTGACAATATTTATTTTTGAATCTCTCAGCTTCATCGAAAACCAAAATTTGTGAGACCACATCGCAGATGTGGAGAAGCTTGAGAATAGACTAGAAGATCAAAAAATATAAAAACCCAGAAATCGGTTATTTTATATTCTTCATATAAATTAACGAAAATAAATAATAATAATAATTTCTCGAGATAATTTTTTTAATTCCCATTTTTGGTTATTTAAATCGATCCAAGTGACGAAAAAATCGGGAAATGTTGGGTAGAGTATGTTCTTACACGGCTGGATACTACGAGAAAGAAAAAAAATACAAGGGTCGTTACCCCGAAATGCCCCATATAAATACTGAATAATATTGGAAGTGGAGCGTGTGAGACGAAATGACTAACGACCTGCGAGACACGATCGAATAATATTGGCATGCCCCATACGTTATACAACTTGGCCCCACGATGGTTCATATAAATGAATGCATAGGCACATACACGTTATTCCCAGCGGGGTTGTATCTTACTTGGGGAATACAAAACACATTAATAGAAACGCGTGGATGTAAGGTGGGTCGTCGCGGACGGAAACAAATGACACGTTGCGACGTATGATCGATTCATCTCTCTCTCGACGAAAAACGATGGGCACCCTCAAGTTGCGACCGAGCCACTTTCGAAACGCCTAATGTCAGCCACCCTTGTGCCAAAGCGCGTCCATTTTTTTCCGAAAATAATCGAAATCCCGTCTGTAATCGGTATGCATTCGAAGAAATCTATTGATTGATGGTTTTTATTCTTGAGCTTTGTTACAATATCACGTATTTGAGACGGAATGGACACATTACTTGATTATTGTATAAGAACTTGAATTAGGTTAGCGACTATTGGCATAAAAGAAATATGAAATGGACGATAATTTCGCTATTAATTTTTTTTGAATCTTGGGTCTGGGAGAAATAATAAAGTGACTGCGAATGACTTTATTCGCCGTATCGTGAATTGATTGAAATAATTGAGAAAGCTTTTTCCAGATAGAATCTATTTTTGTATCACTGAATCACAAAAAATATCCTGAAATAATTATATTTTGATTTCATTGAAAAATTCTGAAATCGCATAATAATATTTCTATGACATGCAATTGGATCGATATAAAACGTGGTGATAAAATAGTTTCGGAAATAATTCGACGATTGTTATCTCGAATGTTATTCATGATACCTGCATAATTATTGCGAGTGCTGTGACTGCAATTTTTTTTTAGTTTGCAACATATAATACAACTTGAGACGATAAAAACCATTCGGGGCCAATGCATCGAGAACACGAGAGAGCCCCGTTAAAATTCTTGCGAGGAGCTAGAAGGTTTTTCAAGATACCCTCAATACGTTCGGCTGGTATACATACATGCCATTTATATATGCATATTTATTAATGCATATGAGGTTTTCCACGGAAAGTCGGACCCTCCAAACCCTGACCCTTGCCGATGCAGTTCACATTATTTTTTCGGCTTTCATTTCACCCGAAAAATACTGTTGTCACCTTAGTTTTCCAGAATTTTTGAATGCCCCTACAACGGTTAAAAAATGAAAAGATTCCCACCGAATGAGAAAAAGTATAAATAAAGATTCCGATTTTTTTGCGATTCCAGTAAGTCTAAGAATAGGATTTTCCAAAAGTCCAGATGGGATCTTTATTGCGACTATTTTTTCAATCCAAAATAAAGAATATTATTAATTATTCAAACCCGGAACGAAATTATTAGTATTATTATTATTTTCAATATTATTATCAATTTAATTTTTTTTCTTGATTGATTCAAAAGAAACAATTATATACAATACAAAGGAAATAGATTGGAAAAATTGTTACATCTTTTTATTAAAAAAAATAGTTTCGATAAAGATCCCTCGGAAATTTTGGCAAACTTAATGTTTCGACCTACTGGAATCACAATAAAAAATCAATATTTGTAATTATGTCAAAGTGTGCTTTTCCTTATTTGAAAGTAGCTTTTAATTTCTTAAGGGTTGTAGGGGGTTTCAGAAATTCTGAAAAAAATCATAGGTGTTTCTGGAGTCAAACGAAAGCTGAAAAAAGTCATGAATGGAAACAGCAAAAATGAAGGTTTCGATCGTCCAATTTTACGTCGAGTACCCCATATACATATATATATTGGAAGTACCGTGCACTTAACGAGAGACCGGCGACTCGTTCTTGGGCTTATACAGTACGCTACGACTTGCACTTGATCGTCGTCGGTACTGTAGACGGGCCGGTAAGAGACCTGAGGGTTTCGAGCGCCCGGGCTACCCCTTTCTTCCAGTAGTAGCGGCTTTCAACCCCTACAGTTCACCCTGTCAGGGTAGCAAGCTCTCGCCTTATCGACTGAACTACCCAGGGATGAGAAAACGGCTCGCGGTATCGCCGATAGAAAGGGGTAGCAGTGTAGAACCTCGTACAACCAAATCCATAAATTTTTTATTCCCAAAAATATTCTCAATCAATCCAAATATTCCAATTTTTTTTATTTTTTCGTTATTTCGTTTAATTTTTTATAATCAATTAATACTAATAAAATTGAACGAAATTGTAAAAAAATCTTTCTTATTAAATTCAAGATAAAAATTGTCATCCATGACACGCGCGATTTATCGTGACAAAGTGTATAAGCACGTGTGCGTGTTTCGGCTGGAGCAACGTTGGAAAGTATCCGAACGTTTGATCGCTGCAAACCAGTAATTTCAAAAGCACATAAACATTTAATTAATGTTCCTTACAAGGAAGTGGGTGGACCGGCGTACATCATGCAAAACTCGTCGTGAATATTATCGTTTTACTTTATATTTTTTTTAACCGACCGATTAAATTGCGTTATTGTAGGTTAGTTCCCTATTTCTCGGGGTAAAAATGTGATTGATAATTATTGTACGGCTTGGAAAATATCGCGACCATGGACGGAGTTCCGGAACGAGAAAACGCGGATTAATTGTGCCCGAGCTTGCGAGCTATCGAAGACTTTCACAGACCCATTTATATGCAACGTATACTATTTTAGTGTTCAAGTGCATATATAGATATAAATATATGTGTGTATATATCCCGACGTTGTATTTGTTGGTTTTTCGCATGTTTCGTGACCTATCTGCGTCTGCGATCGGATATATCAATGAAATTTGCATAAGAATCTATACGCACGTCGAGCACCGAGCCCCGACGGGTTATATATTTTCAAGCGCTTTTGCACCCTTAAATCGTGCGACGCGTGGCAAACTCGGCAGGTTCGCGATTCGGTGAGCGGCGGTTGCGGTGTCGTATCGCTTCTGATGGCCGTGTGAGCCACCCCCTCGGGGTCGTCCGTACATATGGTTTTTCACTAACGATACCGTATATGGTTCGTACGAAAAGTATATACGGTCAAGCTAATTAGCTGCGTGATTCGCGTTAACACTTTTACACGTCAGCCGGTAGCGATATACCTCGAGCCCTTTTGACTTTATTTTCATGGTAATTGCACACGATTCTACGAACTCCGACGATGTGATGCTTGATTATAAATCCAACTGGCTGTGTTATCGGAATTCGAAGAATAAGTTTAATCGGGGGAAAACAAATTTCGGGACCTTTAAATCAATGTTTCGGTTTTTTTTAGAGAGAATAATTTATATGAATGTATAAATTCGTTCTGGTCTCGAGTGCATTTGCAATTTGTGATTAATTACATATGGGGTATTCCTGGGAATTTCGGCAACTTCGGACAGTTGGGTCGAAATTTTTGCCCGCCAATTTTTTTCATTAATATGTGTTCAAAATAAAGAGACACCTATTTCGGCGTTTTTTATTTTGAGCCCCCACTTTTGAAATACAGTCAAATGAAGTTTTTGAAGTATTGACCACATTCGGTCATTCAAATCGATATATCTCAGCAACGGTTAGTGATAACTCAAAAAACTACAGGTGTTTTTTTTTCGTTTTTGAACGCTTTATACATTGAAAACATTAACGATTATGTTGCACAAATTGAACAATTATTTATAAACAATTCAAAATTAAAAATGAAATACAACAAAAAATGTACCCTTAATTTTTGAAATGTATTTTTTTTTTAATTCCTTGAACAAAAACGAAAATTTAGCCACCTTGAACTTTTTGGGCCGACGCTTCGTTCGGGGGTTATAGATTTTTTTGTCACAAAAAACCCGTAAATGTTTACCCGGTTGTTAAGAATAAAAGCTATAACTTTCGAACGAAACGTCGGCCCAAGTCCGGCCGGGTCTCAAAATTTTTCTTTTCATCCAAGGAATTCGAAAAAAAATCAATTTCAATAATTAAGGGTACTTTTTTTTTCATGCAAATTTTTACTCATAAAATACGTAAATTTACGGGTTTTTTGTGACAAAAAAATCTATAACTTCCGAACGAAGCGTCGGCCCAAAAAGTTCAAGGTGGCTAAATTTTCGTTTTTGTTCAAGGAATTTAAAAAAAAATACATTTCAAAAATTAAGGGTACATTTTTTGTTGTATTTCATTTTTAATTTTGAATTGTTTATAAATAATTGTTGAATTTGTGCAACATAATCGTTAATGTTTTCAATGTATAAAGCGTTCAAAAACGAAAAAAAAACACCTGTGGTTTTTTGAGTTATCACTAACCGTTGCTGAGATATATCGATTTGAATGACCGAATGTGGTCAATACTTCAAAAACTTCATTTGACTGTATTTCAAAAGTGGGGACTCAAAATAAAAAACGCCGAAATAGGTGTCTCTTTATTTTGAACACATATTAATGAAAAAAATTGGGGGGCAAAAATTTCGACCCAACTGTCCGAAGTTGCCGAAATTCCCAGGAATACCCCATATATAGTAAATATAAAGAGATAATAAAAAGCTATAAAATCGCATTGGAATGTAAAACCCGAAAAATTAGCAATATTCGCATAAAACCATCGTTATCGATCATACTCCTTTCTGTATTTTTTTTTATTATGTCCAAAATAGAGAAAGTAAGAAACGAAAATTCTGGATGGTAATTACTGACGATCTTTCAAACTCCGAAGAATGCAATGTTCGCGAAGAAATCGATCGAATTTGCAACAAAAAAAAGGATTGGAGGTCTTAATATACACAAGCGTTGAAAAGCTTACAATTTGTTTCATTTTCAAGTCCATTCGTAATTAATTTCAATCATAGTAATTGCAGAGAAACGATGAAAAGCTACAAAATCTCATTTCAACATAAAACCCATCAAAATTCATATTTTCATAAAATAATTGTTATCGATAATAATATTAACGCCATACTCATTTCTCATTATGTTCGAAACGAAGGAAGTGGAGAACAAAAAAAAATATGCATGAGAGTAGCGATGAGACGACGAGGATTGAAAGAGATGGGTTACTCGTTGGGTATCGGTCGTTCGGACCCCTCAATACCCTCGATACAAAATTCTTTTCACTCTCGTTGAATGGAGCCTATAGGAAATACCATCGTGGGTGGTTACGTGTAGCAGAAGGTTACAAACGTGGCGGGGGTTAGGTGTATGTGAAAGAGACGGGAGCCCTCAACGTTAGCTCCGTCAGATTCAGAGAATGCACGGTGAGGAGGGGATGAGGGTCACTGTGTGTGCACAGGCGCTTTCTAAATGTACGGAATATAGCGAGCGTTCGGAGGAAGGCGCTTATAAGCCCGAGCTCCCCGTAATGAAACATAAATTATTCAATCGAAATCAGCCCGACGTTGGACCGCGCCGAGTCTGTGGAAGCCCGCGCGGTGCGCCTCCGGACGGCGCCTCAACCGGTCGAGTGTTTTTGGCCAAGCACGGGCACCGGCTTTAAGCTCGAGAACCCCTCTTTGCTATCTCGCGACTGTCGTCGAGTACGTCTGTACGTGCTTAGCCCATTATACACGAGTCTGCAGGAGTAAACATTGTCATTTGTCTTTTGTCCATTTATCCAAACAAAATACGAATAGATTATAATTTTGGAGAAAGAAAATTCGCGAAGGATGTTCGATTTGAAGTGAAGCCTTGTTTGCTTTGTCGCGATTGTCATCGAGAAGGCTGTACCCACATGCTCAGAATATTATACACGATGCTGCAAGAGTGAAAATTGTCATTTGTCTTTTTTCTTCAAACCAAATACGAATAAATTGCAATTTTGGAAAAAAAAATCGGGGATGATGTTCGATTTGAAGGAAAGTCTTCATTGCTGTCTCCCAACTGTCGTTGAGAACGTCTATTGTACATACAGGAGTAAACATTATTATTTTGCCTTGTCTTCATCCATACAAAATAATATTGAATTATAATTTCAGTAAAAAAAAAAAAAAATCGCGAACGAACTTCGATTTGAATGATAATTCAAGGGTTATTTATTTCCATTGGGAATTGCGCTTAACATGTATAATACATTGCGGTGTAAAGTTCACAAACCCATCAACTACCCTATACGGAGTAATCAATTATTTTCGATAGTAACAATTTTCAACCCTCGAATTCGTCTCGAAATTCGTCGGGGTTTTCCCTTTCGCGAGCCTCCGTACAGGCGGAAATAATCGAAGTCCCTTTGCACTTTCGGGCGGGTGCTAGTCGACGTTACCTCGATAGCGACGCGGCAAGGGGTCGCGGGTTTAAAATCGTGAAACCGGGGGGGATGGTACGCGAACGATCGCTGCAAGCTTCGTACAGTTGAAATTTGAGAAAACTCGAAAATCGAGGGTTGCATTATTAAAGATTCTTCTTTCTTCATCCCCCCAACGATATTCGGGTTCTCGGCCTTCTACCCCCACCCCCTATCGCGTTCTTCGCCAAGTTGAATATATACTGCGTTACCTCAAGTATCTATGGCGCGAACGGAGGACACGTCAATATTTTATAGCACGACAAGGCGAATTGGAAACTCCAAGAAAAAGAAGACTTCGGTATTCGACTTTCTGTTTTTTTATATGTAGGGGTGCGTGGGTTGGTTCGGAAATTGATAGGGACCCGGTGTCTGTGTCGAAGCAGCGATACGCGTAAGTACCTTCTCACTGTCGGAGTGAGAGATAAAGACACGAATTCCCTACCGGAGCCTGCCGCAATTTTTTCTTTCTTTATGATTTTTTTTTCAAATAATTTGATGTCAGTCAATAATTTAACGTGGTTCTCTTTGATTTACGTTCGTCGCGATTTCCCCTTCGTGCTAGCTCCGTCTCTTCTCATATTCTTTCATTATTGCCAAAAGTCGTGCCTCCTTCCCACCCCTACCCACCGCCTTTGTTTCACGAACGAACCATTCGAGTCGATCGAACTTTTCGTTCGTTGCAACGAAACGAAACTTTCGTGCATCAACCAACGAAAAACTCATTTCAATTTCGTGAACTTTGCCCTCCCCCCCCCCCCCCCCCGGCTACTTTGCCATTACGAAATCGAGGGGACGTGCATATAAATATGAATGGGTTTACCGGTTGCGCGTATACCGGAAAAGTGGAATTCAACCGACTGTCAAACTGATGCGAGATCTCCGCAGATCTTTCTTCGTCGTCGTTCGGCGCGCGTGCTGCTGCATCCTGCCGGAAGAACGAGTTGCGATGATAAAATTTCATTGGGAAAAAAATCTTGGAATGTCTCTGCTGATGCTGTGGCGAAATATATACAGATGTATATATATTTATATATATATATATAGCGTGAGTGTGTGATGGTTGTGCGAAAGAGACACACGAATAAAGTTTTGCGGGAAAGCTCTCGCGAGAACGACAGACGTATGTTGGCATCGTTTTATAGTCTGCGACAGCATGACAATGAAAATAAAATAAGGTACGTATGAAACTGTGCGTATGTGTGTTTGTGTGTGGACTGTAGAGCGGATTGAATAACGTTGCAATATCGAATTCCGCATTCTCAAACCTCAGACATCTGAAAAAAAAACCTGAGGGGCAACGTCACTCGTGTTATTGGAATGTTGTGGAATAAGACGAAGAGTCCTGTGGCTCGACTGTCATCGGAATGTAAATCGTTCGAATAGACCTCAGCACGAATACAAAAGGTAAACGCATGAAAAGAAGAAACAAAAACGAATATTTGTGCAATAATGTACGAAACTGGCAAATATTTCAATCGGTAAATTCCACGGAATTTATTTGGAATAAAAGAGCACTAAATAGTACGTTTAAAAAAAAAAATTGCATATAATATCATCAGAATAACAGTGACTATGGAAACAACATTAATCAGCATTTGAATAAATCATTAAACATAAATTATATCTTGAAAATAATTTTAAATTATTTCTCTGTTATTTTTCAATTTTTTCATTATTATTTGTTTTTTTTTCTCGGTGGTTTGTAGCCACCGATTACAATACAGTAAGACGCATCCACGATTTATAATAAATTTACTCAATTAATTATACGTTAACGTGTTCCGCATAACGCTGTATTGCGTCGAATTATCGATTGCAAACATTTAATTTCTAAAATAAAACAATATAAAAAAAATAAAAATAACTCTCATTGTAATCAATTTGATCGTTTGATGCGTGATAAGCGAGCAGCGAGGATAAACGATGTCAAGTCACAACCGAGGACCGAGTAACGTTGAGCGATCGCAGGGTCTCCCAACTCGTTATATCGTTGACGCTGTATATCACAGTGTTTGTCGTTATAATTGCTTAGCAACGATACCACCCTACCATAATCCAAACCCGGCTACAACTACATATACGTCGCACGACAGTACAATACCGTATTCATTATCAAATCGACCATAACCAATGGAACGTGTTATCGCAACGATAGTTGAAATAATAATAATAAATTTAAAAAATAAAGGAAACGAGGGTAGCACGGGGTTGAAAAACGTGGACGTAGGAGGATCGAGGAAAGCTTAGATACACGACAGAAGATAATCCGTTCGTTCGTTGTAAATTCGAATTTTTTTTTCCCGTTATTCCGATCACCTCACGTTGATAGCCGCATTGTATTGCGTGCCATCGATTCAAACACACATTACGTCCTTCTTTACCGCGGCTCAACACCACCACCGATTCCACAATTTTTCATCCTTCTTCATCTTTCTTTCGGTCACAATTTTTTTTCGCCCTTCGTTCGATATTTTCTCTCTCTCCCGCTCTACTTCGCCCATTGCCTTCCGCGTTATCCTCGTTTCCCCCTTTCTCGTCCCTCTCTTCTCATTCTCTCCACTCGTTCTATCTATATCCGACCCCCGGCGATGCTTCTGGGAAAACTAGCCTTCTCTCTATCTACACATTTACCAACGACTACCCCCGTGAAAGCTACAACCTTGGCGAAGCCGGTATACAGTCCGGTGGCAGAAAGACGAGCCACAGCACATTTGAAACCAGTGAGTGTAGCCACACACTCCGCCACGGACCCTCGTTTCGTACTTTATGCTCCCGGTCTATCGTTCGATCACCCCGGACCGAGCGACAGCTGGTTGTTAAAGGCGCGTGCACACACCGGCACGCTACTTAATTGGCCCCTCTCGGTCCTCGTCGGTTCAACAAGACACACATAAACAAACCAGCGACACACACGTACACATTTTCCTATTAAAGATTGTTGAGCACTTTATTCGTGTTTGTTCGCGTGTGTGTGTGTGCGCGCGGGTGATTTTACTCGATAACTTCATTCGATCATTCACCTGCGAGATTCAACGATACGATGTAAAATGATTTCGTGATTGTGCGGTAAAATATGGAAGCATTGTAAATTGAGTCATGAGAAAAACTCATGTCTGTTATTGTTGACCTATTTATTTACGATTTGTTTGATTTCATTGAATTTGCTTTGACTTTGGGATGCATTTGAAGGCTGATATGACGTTTGGTCGTACGGAAGAGTGTGGGGGTTGTTGATGTTTGGACGATTTTGGGAGACCAGATTGGGCGAGAGTCTGGGACTGATGCCAGTTCGTTGACCACGACGGTTCTGGTGGTTGAGAAAAAATCACCCATAAGGGAAATGTCGAGGAAGAAATATTATTTTCATTGAATGAATATAGATATATATTTCAATAATAATATTTTACAATATGTATTTATAATAATATATTGGTGATGCACATAATAATTAATCATTGATTTTTCGTTTCAATATAATTATATATATATTATTATTGTTATTATTTTACACTCATATATAATAATATACATATAAATTACTTCAAACTCCCATTCTATGTAACATTGGCGTTTTGTATCAATTATTACTAACTGTCTCGATAAAATACAGCGTCGTCCGTAATTATAAAATACATTCGATATGGACAAAGTCGAAATAAAGAAAAAAAACTTGTAGAATAATATTCGAAACAGCGCTACCAGCGGCGATTAAGTAAATTATTGGCAATGACCCCAACGTTAGACGTATATATTGTCGTCTGCACGAGTAAGCTTGCGCCCTCTCATACATCGTCACACAAATACATCCAAGTTTCCGGGCGCACTTGGGAATATATAGATTTGCCAGGGTCGTATATCTCGCTCCGTGTGTGACCAAGAGTCATGCGTCCGCATGCACAAATCCCTTGACATGCCGATAAGACTCGGATGGATCGTTGCGCCGGCTCCGGGTCTATGATTAATAATTACCGGCGAGCTTTTATCAGATGCTAGACGCTGCCGTATTAAGCAGGAGTCTGTGCAGTCTACAATCACCGGAGCAACGCCAACAGAAACGTCGAGAGATGAGGAGGAGAAGGAGGATGGTGGGTGGGGAGGGTTACTCCGTCATATAATAATGCGTAATCCGAAACCCGGCACACGTCCTCGTCGGCACCGCAATCCCGTCACTCCATCTCTGATAATTAAATAGCTCAATGGATTAACCGTAATTAATTATTATAATGACGATAATGAGGATATTCGTCACAGGTGCGCTCCTGCGGGTGTGAGGAAAAGAAATGTAACACGAAAAACCGTAATTAAATAATAAATAAATAAATACACAAATTGGAAAGACATTTTTAATGATAAAAAATTCAGTATATGTGATTTTCGTCGTTGTATTATTATGTTTGTCACGACGATTTGTTTTTCAGCTTCGGTCGCGAGAGCTTACGGGAATCCACGAGCACACGGGTGATTCCGCGTGGCCACGTGCTTTTTTTGTTCTTATTTTTTGCGATCTTGTAAATGCAAATTTTATTAATAACGACTTACTCGTATTTCTGCGGAAGATTTCGAGCGTATGCGTGGAAACGGGAAAAGAATTTCTCACCGGCACACGGTAATCGCCATGCTTCGGAGTCACGCATAGGCCAGGTACAATAACACGCGTGTGTATAACCGTGAACGATGCATCGCGAGGGTGGTTGAATCGGGAAGGTTGGAGTGGGAGACCCGGGATGAATGTCTCGCACAGCTTGCTCACGCGAAGGGGTCGAAGCCGAAGAGCTTTTCCCTTTCCCATGCCACTTGAGTATCACAGATTGATTAGCTCTCTGTATCTATGATCACGCGTTGCCTCCCCGCGTGTTTAACGTCTTGGCATTGATAATACTTGATTAATCACATGCCTCCGCACGATTATATTCAACGGGTAATATTATTCGCAAGCTTTTGCGGAGACTACCATTTTTTATTTATGCATTTTTTCTTCTTTTTTGGTTGTATGTATGAGTATTGGTATCGACTGGTGAGTCAATTCCGTTTCATAGTAGAGGTAACATTTTCTTGATAGCTTCATGCTGCATTTATCCGGAAGGGAGTTTATTTCTTTTACACAGGATAGTTGAGATTCGATGGAATTTATTCTTCCGTGAATTTACGAGTTAGCTCGAGGAAGGGCCGGAAGTTCTTTTGCACATAGTTAAACATTTTGCATCGTTGATGAGAGACATTGAAGGAAATATCGCAGATAGCCGCTCCGTCAAGTTCAATAGATTTCGGGTCCCTCACCTGCTGTAGCTGCTTACAAGTGAAAATAGGGCAGGCGGAGCGGTTCTTCTAGACATTGCAGGTTCGAAGGGAGAAAAAGAATCACTGTTACTCAGTACGTTATGGGCATTGTAATTAATACTCATTTTTCTATTGCTTTATTCGTATTTCATTAACAAATTTCTATAGGTGGGTGTACAAGCACCCTGGGTGCGGCATAGACGACTATGCGGAATTGAACGCACTACTTATTTATTTTTTACTTTCGGAGCTCGGAAAATTCTGTTCGAAAATGTTATCAACTTTTTTTTTCATTTATCAGAACTGCTCAAAGATTTTATTGCACGCACATTCCCACATCTTTGTTGGTCCGGCACCCTCAACTCTGCAGTTCTTCGTTTCTGCGACTATCCTCGCTATCGAAGTTACGTGAAAGTTAATCAATCGATTTCGTGACAGAGACCCGTGGGAATTGACCCCGGGAAAGTGCAGATGTTGGTTTCCCTTATTGCCGTTTGCTATTGCAGCATTCGTGATCGAGCTGCCCGGGGAGCCCGTATTTGATTGTTTAATTAGTAAGATGACGTCCCCGGGTTCCCTCGGGTTCTGGAAAATCGACCGGGTTTACGTGTAGATGCTTCTCATCGAACGACGAGGAATTACGTGTCAACCGTAACAATCCAAAGTCGATTGGATCAAATCCAATGTCGAACCGTTAATTTATATACAAATAACTTCCTATGTGTTTTTAAATTGGGTAATGGTGCATATGGTCTTCGAATCAAATTCTACTGAGCACCCTCGACTTATCGTATCCAAGCGATATAAATTCCGATCATTTTCATGACATCCGTATTCAAAATTTTCTCATAGATAATACCTCATCGACCCAAATAATCATTAAACAATTCTTTCAACCGAAGAACACACGGAAACATCGAGAAAGGACGTATAGACGTAAGATAGTGTGAGCCGTCTCGACCGAGGAAGAATTCCGCAGGACGATCCGCACGGGCATCTCGAGAAAGGGAATGGCGGTGCGATGTGGTGTGCAACGAGGTTCCGTTTCCTCGGCGGGTGAAGAAACGGAGAGGGATGTTCACTTGCCACGACCGGAAGAAGCAGTGGTAGAAGCAGTAGCAGAAACAGGGGGGAAGGAGAGAATTGCCGGGCGGGCGGGCGAGCAGGCCAGAGGGCGGGCAGGCAGGGAGGCTGAATTTCTGGTGTATAGGGGTATTAATCCCTACCCTCAATTACCCTTTGTCTTGGGCACAGCTTGGTCCACTTGTTAAGACACCGCCACTGTTTGTCTTGGGAGAGAGCGAGCTAAAAGACGGCGAGGGCGCGGTTGTAGGTTGAAGGTTGTAAGACTTGTATAGATATATTTATATATACGTATATGTATATAGATTCCGGCGAGGAGGCAAGATCCGGGAATAAGGGAACGAGGCTTCAAGCGGTCGCACAGCTAAGGTTGTTTCTCGGTAGGTGCTTTACATACGTCTGTAAACCGGAGACGAACTGCTACGGGCGGACTACTGATCGTTGTGGTCTCTGTCTCTCGATCTCGCTTTTCCTACGTCTCCGTCCCGAGATCCTTTGCTGTTTCGCCCGCGCTCTCGTCTTACCATCCGGCTCACACCTAATTTACAGAGTTGTCGAAGCGACAGTTTCATCCTTCCCCCTCCCGCCACCCTGCCCCGCGACGCCGCCCTTCGAGCAGTTACGAGCATCCCTGAATTGTTATTCGATGAGCAATTATCGTGAGGTTGATCCGTTTTGAAATGTCACATTCGTATGATATTTTTGGTGGTCATTTGCCGATTCTATCGACTGTATTGAGCAAATGAATCGATCATTCAGACCAATCACCAATCATTTGTTGACACAGTCAATGTCATTGAATACAATTTCCTTTTACTTGGGTTTGTCTACTGACTATTTTTACACGTCGAATGCTCTTAGGAAGATTTATTTCACGAGAATGTAGTTTTTTTTGTCGAATCGAACAGATAAAAATTGTCAAATACCTCGCCTCAAATTAGGTTGCCTTTCTTGTGAATCTGAAGTTGACTAACTTACGAAGCAAAAGACATAATAATATAAGATAAATTGAGTGGCTTAATATAAAATTCTGAAAAGTAGATAAAGAAATAATTTCTTTCCATTCGTGAGCAAATTGCAATATTTTCGATTTAAAAAATTTCCAACACTGTTCGATTTGCGTCTGAGACGCGTTTTTCCGAAACGAAATACCCACCCCTACGAAGGTAAGATTGTTCTGACTTCTAGCTGTGTTCCAAGTGGCGAAAGGTCGAGAAAGTGAGAGCACATCGGCCAAACGGAATAATATATATATATATATACATATCAAGGAGTGGATATCGCGAAAATCTTGTGTAAACATTTGCAATGGATTTGCGAGCTATTCAAACGGTTAAATTCTCTTAAGAATTTGGTTTGTACAGGGGTGTGCCACCTTTACCATACCCACAGTCGTCAAAGCAGCCACATCTACCACCGTGCCCCCCCCCCCTCTCTCTCACTGTTTCTCGAGCCTCGCAGTTTCAATACTTTCCTTTTCTTACTCTCCCGACACGAGATCTCGAGACTCTGACTCTCCTCGCTTCTCCACGCCGTCGCAGACGATTCCTCACCCTTTGTATTTCTAACAATTGATATTCTTCGGCTGTGCAAAGAAACAGATTTCACCCCTCGTCGATGTTGAACAAATAGTCACCGCGGGGCGTAACCCAATCGGGTTTCGTCAAATCCAAGTAAAATCGGCGTTCACTCTTTCATCGTCCCTCCGTGGGGTTATCAGTTTTCTCGGACGATTTTCGTTGAAACGGTCCGCAGGGGTTGCGGCGGGACTCGATCAGACCGTTTCGCGAAGGGTCCTTCCGACCAAAAAAGATTTTCTTATATATTTCAACGACTTCGGGGAAACTTTACGAACCGAGTTATTTCGGAAGAACGGTATTATACGGGCTAATACCGTAATACCTACCGCATTAATGCAAGTGGCTCACCGCGGGCTCACCGACGTTCCAGATTCTGTGCTTGTGCAGACACAAAGTTCGCCGAAACGACCGGTGAGGAGGAAGAGGCGGGGGTGGTGCGGGGGTACTATGGCCATTGTACCAGATATAAACCTTGCGGGTGTACAATTCGCACGAAAAAGTATAATATGGCTTATTTGCGTGCCGGCAGCGACCGGCACAACCAAAAGTTAACGTTCGCAACCGTTTCGGTTTGCATGTTACCGGCATTCATAATTGCTTCGCAACTGATTTTATTTTATTTTCTCCGTTGTGCAAATTCTTCGCGGCGGTAATGCAGCGTATTTTCATGTACGAAATATGGATTCGCAATGGCAATCAGATCGCTTTTGATGCGGCACGAGCGGTGCAGCTGGTCGAATTAGGGTTGAGTTATAAAAACGTTGAAATATCGGTATTTCAATTTTTTTTTAAATAGTTATGTTATAAATGAAAATAATAAAAGAAGAATAGTGAATAATGATTTCAGGTGGGCATGTTTTGCATCGCCGTCGGTCGAGACTGTAAAATAAATCTTTTCGTAACTTTGTCATTTAAAAAAAAAAAAATTGCATCATCTAATACTTCGATTCCGATAAAAAAATGCTAACTCTGAATAGCACGATTTTTAATTGAAAAACTGCCGAATCTTGTTAAATGATTAATTCGGTCAACGTGTTTGCTAGAGAACTTTTTCATAACCTTAGCATTTATTTTTCTAACTGTTATCCTTTTGATTTTCATCGCATTTCGTTTCATTACGACGTTGTAGCTTTTTTTTGAACTCTGCAAAAGTAAAAAGAACAAATCAGGAAGACCAGCTACATGCCCTCGGAAAGTTTTCCTCGCTGATCGGTGGATAGCGTGATGGTATCACCTTTCGATAAGCCCGAAGATAGATAGGTGCCTCGATTGCATCCCGTTCTGCCTGCCACGGAGTATGGGTCCTTACAGGTGGAGGGGTCTGCGAGGGTAAAAGCACACTGCGAAGGCTCTCCGCTCATCCCTCATCTTCCGTGACGCTGAAAGAAATCACGTTAATCTTACCGTTCGTTCGTTTCGATTTTCCACCTTTCATCGCGATCCCCGGTAAATCCTGTATCCGATACAGTTACAGATAATAAACCGCAGCTGAGGATTTCGCTCACGATTCGAAGGGTGAATTGTATTTTCTTGCACGATATTGCCGTTTTCTCGATTGCTTTACGCTCACAATAAATCTAAAATAAAACTCTATTCCACGCAATTTTTTTTAAATTTTTTTTTATTAACAATGTAAGATTATTTAATATTGTGACATTTAAAAAAAAAATATGACGTGAATAATTCGGAGATTTTTGTGCTTGTTAGTTGTATTTTGTAGCTGCTTGTAGAATTTCCAAACTCAACTATAAATCAATATCAACAGTTATCAAATTCATGTCCCGAAAATTAAAATTGTTTTTGTATTTTTTAATTTTCCAGTCTCGATGGCGTATTTTAAACTCGACCGAATACGATTCCAACATTATGGTTCTTTTTTAAATGCCTTCAATCAAGGAAATAAGTCCGATACCGAAGAAGCTTGTACGACATTTGGTGTGAAAAGTTTAAGCAATTGAACCAAACCCTTATTATAGGAAACGGATTTGATTTCAACGAGTAATCCGAGGAAACAAAGCACAGTCTCGCGCGTGCTCCGCATCGGTCGTCGAAATAAAAAAAAAGAAAAGAAGGTTTTTACGAGATTTCGCGTGTTTCTCTGTCCCGCGAGGCAATACCGGCGGCGCCTCAACCACTTACCCTCTCGCATTCAGAGTCAAACGGATTTGTAAGAAAGTCGAAACTACGGTTACGCAGACACGTGCAGACCGAAGAGAAAAGACCGAGGGCCGTTTATATCCGGCCGATAATTACGTGTTACCCGTTGAAATTCTTCGTTTCGGCAAAGTATTGCAATATCCACGTCACGATACAGTTATTATCGACATGAACTTAAGGTAATGGACTACATCGCCCAGTGGAAAAGTGACAGCGCTATCGGCGCTCGCGGCGGAGCGAGACAGAAGGAGAGAGCGTTTGTAGTCCATCGTCTTAAGCCTCTCTCCGGTTATATCGCTCGATGCAACTCGAGTCGAGTCGGTGCCACCGAAAACGGGTTGCAAACGTTTCATCGTCATAAAGAAATCCTTGCGCGCCATTTCTTCAACGATTTTTCTGTCTTTGCATACTCGGCGGCATGGAGAATTATGCACCGTGTATATTTCGCATAGCTTATCATAAATACGATTTCGTGAGAGCTGAGAATTTTTGGGGACTCTCGAAAGGATAAGAAAAAGTTTACCGAGTCTCGGACGGAGAATGATTCATTTGTTAATCAAAACAGTCGTTCGTTCGTGTGGTCTTCCGAATTTGGGGCCAATTAAAACTAATTGAGAAAGACGATTCGAGTCAATATTTTCAATTCACTCCGTATAAGCTTCGAAGCTTCCTCTCAATCCGCTTCACTAAAAAGCTTCATCGATAAATATCGAACGACGAAAATTAAAAAAAAAAATTAATTATCGAAAATACTACCTACATTAATTTCTAAAAATATTTAAATCCATAAATATCAAATGACAGATTTTTTCAATTCGATAAAAATGAAATTAATTAAAAATGAAAAGAATTCACGAGAGAGAAGCTACGTCGAACCATTCTCGAAGACTCGAATAAATATGATTAGCTACGTAACAATGACAACGAATTTGTCGTAATAATTTATGAAATTCCATGCTGTCGAAATCGTCTTTTCGTACTATGGGCGAGTTCTAGGTCGTGCTACGCTCTCGTAACTCGCTCGGAGGTTACTCCTTCGAGCTCTAAATTTCTGCTAGTATTGCTGCCTACTTTGAAATTCAATTCCGCCCCCGTGAAATTGAACGGAATGGACCGGGACCCGCGTTGTTACGTCTGCCAGTGTATACTGCGACGAGAGCAAGCGGACGAATAGGTGGCCGACATGGAGGGGTCAGGGTGGTTTGTGGGGGTCGTGAACGAGGGCGTGGATGAGGAAGAGTCGAGAGACAATGTGCATCCCGATTCCGCGAGCTACCGAGCGAGCCAGGGACTAATAATCATAACCCATTACCGTCGAGCTAAGTGTGCTTCTGATCGAAGATTTGCGGCATTGAAAAAGGATGCAGCGTGAAAGTAAAGCGACATCCGATGCGTTAAAGGGTGACTGTAGGAACAGCTGGGCACAGGGTGGTCGTTCATCTTCTTATGTCAAATTAATGTTGTATAAATCTCGAGTAGATGAATTTCGTCGCACTCGTAGCCTTGAATCCCTTTTGAACAATCACAGTAAGTATGGATTTGTATTCGATTACAATCTATCGATATGAGAGTGCTAATTCGATATTTAGGTGCTAATTAGCTTTCCAGTAATATTTGAACATATCAATTTTAGATTAGAAAGAAATCTATTCACACTATTGAAGAATCAAAAGATTAAATCCAAATATATTCCGGTTTTTTCGACTACATAACAATAACAACAACAATAATAATAAAAATAATAATAATAATAATAATAATATAAAAAATAATAATAATAATCGTATAAAAAATAATAATAATAATAATATAAAAAATAATAATAATAATAGTATAAAAAATAATAATAATAATAATATAAAAAATAATAATAATAATAATAATAACATGCAATGTTCTTATAATAAACAATAGACGTAGAAAAAATCTGACCCCTCTGCGAGCATCATAACTCAAAAGATCGAAATGGTCCCTCAAACGCCATAACAAAAGCTCTTCGATAGCATTTAACGGTCCGTTCGGTGGCGCCAACCCGGTGGCGAGCCCCGCAAGCTCCGAGTCGCGGTATACCGTAGAGAAGTCGGATCGCGTCGGATCCCCGCATGCTCGACGCGAGTTGAGAGGGGTTTTCAAGTCGGTGCGGCGGAATCGTTCGTGGCTGTTGTAGTAGGGGTTGCGTCGACTGCCCGAGGGTCGGGTGAAGGACGAAGAATGAAATGGGTATCGGGGGTGGGCCACCACCAGTGCCGAAACCCGGCATTCGTTTCGGCGGGCCGGGTAAAGGGGTGAGGGGGTTAGGGGCGAGTTTAACGTTGAGGAGAATGAGGAAGGAGTAGTGCGCCAGCACACTTTGCGATACCACGTCGAATGACTAATACGTTGAAACAATAGGCTGTCGTCAGCCGGGCGAGGCTCGATGTGCGACGATGGTGCGGGCTAGAGGGTAGTCGTTAGGGTTCGGAGGGTGGTCTGAAGCAGAAACAGCAACGCACACTTCGAACCTTTCTATATCCGTTTTACCTTCGGGTTTCCAGCTCTTTTTTCGTTTTCTTCTTCTTCTACTTTTTCTTCTACTCTGTGTAAGGCGTATGTGTGTTACATTCTGCTACCCGAATAACAGTCATGCATTGTACTGCGGAAGCTACGGTCCGAACAGTTGCCGCATGAACAATCGGAATAACGAAAAAAAATGTTAAGCTGCATTTTGTCGTGTCAAACGACGTAGACTCGTTTCTTATTTTAATAAGGTTCACAGTACAGTTCGAGACTCCGTGACCCCAATGATTGTCATGTTTCGAGCTTTTCCATTCTGCGATTCTCTTTCAAGTCTTCGAATCCTGAATAATTGTCGTGGCGTGGCCTGTCAGAATACCGTAGGTTCTTGGACCTTGTGAACCTCCAACTATTACCAAAAGACTAGTCAATATAGGTACAGTTCGGGTTTTGCCGATAGGTGTCTACCGATTGCGAGCGCTTGTCTAAAACAGTCCACGGGTACTATTTAATAGTTCCACAAACCTATGCAAAGTATTGTCAAACAAAGCTGTTAGTGTTCAAAAAGGTGTTTCATTCGAAATTATTGCTTATATATTATATCCCGAACGTCTTCTTCTCTTCGTCTTACCTAACAGGTTTATACGCACTAGAAGAGAACTGTACTTGTAATTAAACGACAAGAATAAAACATAACTTATCGGCGTTATTTCCTAGAAAGCCTCTGATCAGTTTGCTTTATCCCCAATACGTTGCAAACGCATTTCTTTTCTTCAGGACCCCCACGTTTGTCGTCTGTGGAGTTATCTTTCCTTGTCGTTCAAAATATCATCGCACCCTGAAATATATTTTGCATTCAAACATGTTGTACGAAAAGAGCGGACGCCGTCAAAGTTCAAAGTCCAGCTGGATTATATAATGTACATACATATCCCCCTCAGACACCCACTTTCACACACAGACGAACGATATGGCTCAGTCACTGAAATAAGTGGGATGAGGCCGGGATGGGCGCTCGACCACGTTGTCTAGAGCCTGGCAGTAGGGGTTGAATGAGGGAATGAGGTTTCTGAACGCCGATCCCAACCGGCGCCGCTGATTGCTTCTCTCTCCCTTCTACCTTAAAATTGACGTCATATTCGTTATCCTTTCGACCTTTCTTCCTCCGGGCGCCATACCCCTTTTCAACCCTTTCTCTCCACACTCCAACCCTCTCCTGCTCTTTCTACATCCCGGCCGCGTCTCCAACGATACGGACTCGACTTTGGCGGCCATACGTGCAGTTATATAATATTCCACGAAGCTTTAATATCTCTTTCCCTCGTGATGCTCGCACATATCCAACCTCCGTCTCTTCTCGCATCTCCTGCTCGCTCGGACTCACAATTCCATTTTCCCTGCTTCGAACGCGTAGATAACGTACGTTTACAACCGTACCCTGGGTTGCTACGCTGTACCACAACCACGACCCTTCATTCGTCGTACGATTCTTAATGATTACATCGCTGTAGTATTGGGCTTCAAATTTATCTAACTGCGACGAATTTGTTTCTATCCATGGACCCTTTAATCTCGAATTTATGAATTTTACATTTATTTACGTGGGGTTGAGAAAAATAATGAGAATTTCTTTCTGATGTGGGAATAATAGATTCAAAACCGCCAACGGAATTAATCCGTTGAGTCGTCACGGTCTCATGAGCGGTCGTTTGTCGCCGAGGTCAGTACGATTTGTCCTCATGTACTTCATTCTTTTATCTCTATTTTTCTTCCCATTTTCTCGTTCAGCCATGTGTAAGTTCGATCGTCCGATATCGAGGGTCGACTATAATGCTCGCCTGATCTTTTTCTCACTTGCATTATTATTTTTTTATATTAGCTCCCGAGCCCGAAAGGAAACTTCATCTATTTTTTGTTTCGTTCACTGGTTCACTGGTAACTCTTGGCGCTCGGTTATCTGGCAGTCAAGGCGGACTTATTCCATTTTTCCATTGGTCCACGAAGCAGCGGCACGATTTACCACACACTAGGTCCGGTTTCAACTATCCAAACTATCACTTCAATGTTTTGGCTTCCAGTATTTCACGCGTCGAACGATGCTAATAATTTTTTTCTCTGAAAAACCAGGTACCGGCCAACCGTTCTCGGAATTCTATCGATGCAGGGTACGTTCGTGAAACATTTTCCTGTAAAACACTACCAAACTTGTTATCTGAACCCCGCTGATTCTGTGCAAAGCACTGTTTACAAGTTATATTGAGAAAGTATATTTTTTTCCAGCAACGCTGATAGCTCGACAAAATAATCAAACATTTGTTTGTAAAAATGACAATCAGGTTTATTTCTATACTAATGTAAAGAAGAAATATGACAAAGGTACCATCGTACCTTACCTTACCATCGCAAAACCGACGTAATAGACTTTCAATACCGATCTTAAAACTCCAACGAGAGACATCTTATTAGAATTCGATACATCGAATCAGTGAAATACCAATTATTTATTTATTACCCTGTAGCAGTTCACGCGGTTTTAAGTTGTCAATTCGTCTGAACTGAGTGAATACGATTGATCTATTCAGAGAGATATTGAATCGGAACAAGGGCGATTTGAAAAAAAATTTGCCGAAATAGGGAAAAATTTATAATTAAAAATCGGCTACCTATTTTTCACCAATTGCGATTCGACTTTGATTAGTTGAGTGTAATTTTCTCAAGGTAGTCGATGCGAATAGATGCATTTGAGGATGTTGTTTGAAAATATTATCGAAATGTCTGTAGCCACTTTCAAACCTTCATTTACGACCATGGATCATCGGTTTTGCGCTCTTGCGGTCTTATTATTATTGCAAACATGCTGACAAAAATATGCACGTAAATTACATAACATCTTCGAAACACGACCTGGACGTAATAATGAATCGATGGAGCCTGAATGTGTGTTGATACCTCAACTGTCTCGTGATGAACGAGCCGTACTAATCGGTGATAATTGGATTCGAACCCAGGAAATTTTTCGACCATAGCATCAACCATCATTTTCCACCGATTCATCCTCGATTTAAATTGCTAAACAACGATGGCTTTGTGTAGTCGCATCAATTCACTTCTTATTTCGAACCCAATATCAGTGGGAATAAAGGAAACGTCGACAAACTATTCGGGATTTTGTATCTTAAAAAAGAAATCATGATTTTTGTTTTTTTTCTTTCATGAAACGATTTCAATAAGAAAATTTGTCTATACAACGATTATATTTTTATAAAGATGCATATATAACGAATCATAAATTATACAAACAAAACTTCTATCATTTGAATTCTCATACGAGGATAGCTTTGTGCTTGTACATTGGTCGAGTTCTGTCAACCGTCGTGACTTTCTGTGACTAGAACCAGGAGTCTTATCAAACATATTATCGATCGTGCTAGACTACGCTATGCATAAGAATTTTATGGCCGAACTGCAGTTACATTATTATTGATTTTTTTACTATTGCGATTATGTTATCTTCACTCTCCTGCTGCGAAGGCTTTTTTTTATATCTCTGGATTACGTCAATCCGCACCGTTTTACTGTAAGACGGAGTTAATGCTTCTACTGCAATAATTTTTCAAAGCACGGTCTCGATGATATCATAGGTGCACGATTTTCCCATATCTGTTGCTGCCAAATCGTCCGTGTGATTTCGAAGACGTACTCGATTTTTTTTTTTCAGATCCGGCAAATATTACAATTATATCATCAACCATGATTTTTACCAGGATCTTCGTCGACTGAAAATGCTGAACGACGATGGCCGTGCTTTGCATAGTTGAGTCAATTCGGTCCTAATACAAAGCCCAACATCAGAAGGGGCGCAGGTTACGTCTGGTTACGACTGGTGATTCAGGATTTTAGTTTTTCAACGGAAAATTAGGTTTTCATTTTTTTTTTTCATAAGACTATTTCTATGAAAAAAAATTCTCTATGATATTTATATATTAATGTTTTTATTTATGCATATGTTATCAATTACATGTCGTACGAAAAGAGCTTCTAGCGTTTGAATTTTTTTATAAAGATATCTTCATTCTTGTACATTTGTCGGGTTCTCTTAACCGTTGTGACTTTCTGCGACCATATCGAGGAGACTTATCGAAAATAATACCGATCGTGCTGGACTAAGCTATGCATAAGAATTTTATGGCAGAACGGTAGTTACATTATTATTGATTTTTTAACGATTCCAGCCATGCTATCTTCACACTCCTGCTGCGAAGGCTTTTTTTTATTTCTCTGGATTACGTCAATCCGCACCGTTTTACTGTGAGACGTGACTAATGCTTCTATTGCAATAATCTTTCAAAGCGCGGTCTCGATGATATCATTCGTGCACGATTTTCCCATATCTGTTGCTGAC
Organism: Sussaba pulchella; assembly: GCA_963971145.1. NCBI lineage: Eukaryota > Metazoa > Arthropoda > Insecta > Hymenoptera > Ichneumonidae > Sussaba > Sussaba pulchella. Next base: position 18,852,840 of record OZ020165.1, read on the forward strand.
CAATCGCTTGTGTGATTTCTAAGACGAACTCGATTTTTTCTTCTTCGGATCCGGAAAATATTTGAATAATAACATCAACCAGGATTTTTACCGGGATCTTTGTCGATTAAAAAATCTTAACGACGATCGTTGTGCTTCGTATAGTCGAGTCAACTCACTTATGATATTAATGCAAATGCCGAACGGGTGCAAAATACGTCGAGGGACTATTCAGGATATGAGTTTTGTATCGATAATTTATACTACAAGTCTCGATCTGATGATTACTAAGTGTACCGCTACTTCCCGCTCGGTGTCGATACAATAGTGTCGATACAAATCTTTGTTCTCAAGTGAACCACGTCTTTTCGTATCGATTTTACTTATTCTTTATCATCGATGTATCTTAAGAGTTTTTTTTTCAACATTATCAAAAGAAAAGATATAGAAGACAACGAGATGGGGAAATCGAAGAGAAGATCACGATCGCCCGATGCCAAAACTATCGAGATTCTTTTCAGAAAATTGAAACTTCAGTCCAATCGAGATGCAAGGCAGCCATTTCACTCTTTCGAAGAATTTGATGATGCCTCATGACGGCAAAATTTGAGACGTAAATAATCACATTGCAGGCTATGTTCACCCATGGAGTGAAACGAGAAATTAATTGAGTTCGTACAAGACATGAAACCATTGGAAAACGAAAGTTGCCTTAGAGATCATGTTTACACATGTGGTAAAACTATCTTTCTATTGGGTTCACACAAGATGTGAAACAATTGAAATACGGACCGTCCCAAAAAATAAAATTTAAAAAAAAATGCAATTCTTGGTCTCTTCCTTTTCTTCCTGTAGGGAGATCAAAGGACATTTTTCTACCGCCAGATACTGCGTTTTGTCCAAGGGATGTAGGCATAGTAGAAGATCCTCAAAATTCAGAACTCCCTGTGGAGGACATCTTACAAGCAGCAGAGGAGAGAGAGACAGAGCCAAACATTCTTGAAGTGGATGAAGAAGCTTTAAAAATATTAGGCAATGAACTTTACAGCCAATGTCAAAAGGGATGAATCTTTATTCAGCTCTTGTTTCCAGACTTCGAGTTTGAATTGAGGATGGTCAGAAGTAGGATGAAAAGAATGAACTTTTTGAGGATCACCCACGTCCAACAGAGTTTGCATTGGAGGCTACCCGATGAAATCCCAAAATAGTCAAAACGATGGGTGAAGCTACACAGAAACGACATAACTATTTTGTAGAGGTACGAAAGATACTAGGATCAACAATGTCCGCCCAAGCTTTAGCAATTTCATTATTGTTGAACGAAGAAAATCTAGATGTAAACAGAAATCAGCTATTTGCGTCGCTAGTTGATACCTTAAAACTGATGGCAGGTCTGCACCGACTCTTGCGAAAGAGTTTTGGCCGTGGTGCGAATCTGGAAAAATATGGCTATTTTCCGCCTATAATGGATCAATAGAAAATGTTGAAGCAGATGAAGGATCAGAGGTAAAAAAATATGAATACTGAGTGGGGAATAGTACCATTTGGCTTTACATTTAAAGTGAATCCATTTTAGTAACCGAAAATAGATTTGTTTCCGTCGAGAATAACTAAAAAAATGCAAACAGTACTGTTATGGCATCGTGATACGGAAGCTATATCTACCGATGCCTTTACAATTGCTTGGTAAGAATAATATTTTTCTTTCTTTCCATCTTTCTCTTCAACACTGCGAATATTATAAAAATTGAAGATGATGAAGCACACAGTCATGGTTTTAATTTTTACTAAACTGTTGATTGGTGAATCAATAGAATTCGCATCAAATGCAGACCTTTCGTCACCCTGTAGGACCAAGCAGCAGCTTCCGAGAAAAAAAGCTTGTCTTATTGGCGGGGAAATCGACCGGGCGGTTTTCTTAAAGAAAAAGTGGCCAGAATCCACTGTGACCATCTTCATTACAGGTCGCAACACTGAAGCAATACAAGGTACCACTACGGAAATTTTGGAAATTCTGCATGGACGAAAATCTGGATCCCTTCAGCATTGGAGTTGTCACAATGAAGGAGAGTTTTTCAAGAACGGATCCAACAGACGAGGGTCATACGGAACATTAAATTCTATGAGATCGGCGAGATCATTAATATCAACTACGCATAATTCTAACACCTCCGAATTGAGAAGATTATTCAAGTGGATCTATCGATTAAAATTGACGAATCGAAAATACTTAACTACATGGGGTACTAACATAGAGTTGCAAGAAATGGCAAAATCGTACCCACTAGACATTTTTTAGTTGAAAAAAATTACGGAAAAAATGATCAGCCTATTGGCCTTGGCTATTGCACATTCGGTGCATTTTTATTGATAGATATTTATAATATCGTGTCGACAGAAACGAAAGTCAAAATTAAGATCACAGCGATGATCAAAACTTTGAAAGCATCAAAAGAAAAGTCTTTTGATGCAGTTTTTCTTGAAGAACAGAGCCAATATACTATTTTCGAAGCCATATTTCTCTTCTACGTGGAAATATCTTTAAGAATCGGTTTTCACGTTTCTTGATTTTTGAATTTGATGAAATCTTGTCAGCCTGTGCCATCGGTGGATGGGTGGGACGTGTGATATCACAGTGACACTATTCGCTGCGCATGACCGGCGTGAGTTTTGATTAGCGTTTGGAATTATTTTAAAGTTGCTGCAAGCAGCATTCAGATGTTCACATGTGGAGTTTCCACTCAGTAATAAGTGGGGCATATTTCGTTGATCGGTACGCCTTCAGAGTATAAATACAGCGGTTTTGGTTGGGGTCATCCATTCCATTGATAACGTCGGAACGGGCCTTCTTGTCAAAGTGAAAAAAAAATCCTTCGAACGAACTGCTGATAATATCGCTGAGCCAAGCAGTAGAGCAGAGCAGAATAAGGACGTCCGGTAAGAATAAATCATAATACAGGAAATTAACCCAATCGCATCGGGGATTTTTGAGAATGAACGCCATTCTTCTTGAACAAAATATATTGAATACGTGGAAATCGAATTTCAACGTGAATGCAGTGTGACTTTCCACATTAGGGCCATTTAAATTAATGGACTTGTCTAACGTTATTTCGACTTAAGTTCTCCATTCCGGAATCTCGCCTCACAGGAAGTGGGAATTTCGACTTTTGAAAGGTATTCGGGTCCAAAGAACAGATTTTTAAGTAAGCTGATTTTCAATGTCCGAGTAGAAACCGGTTAGAACCTTACTGTAGATTTAAAATAAATGACTGCCGTCGGAAAACTAAGGATCTACGAGCTGAGCTCTTTTAATGGTGTCGTCATTTCGTTTATTCAAGTGAATCATGATATTATTGTGCTAACTCGGCAAACTTAACTTCAAGACAGTAATAAGTTGGTAGAAGGATCGTGATCGGGTCTTCGTCAGACTCGTGAGTAGTTTAACTTCCTCTGGTTTTTTTATTTTTTTAATTAAATATGGTTCCGTTTCTGACAAAGCGTACCAAGAAAAATCCGTTCAATGAATTTCCACAAAACGATAAGATAACCACTTTTTGTTTAATTAGTCGTGTGTCTGTGATCGAAACTCGGGGTCTTACCGCTGAAATTTTCATTTGCTGGCGAGTCCTAAGTGAATACTTTTTTACCCGTGGACGTAACCAACGCTTTTGTTATTTCTGTACACTGTTTCCATCAAGCTGTGAATCGTTCAAAGAGTTTTCGTGTGATTGGTTAACTTCCCTACACATTTTTTTCACATTCGTTCAATCTCTTTGTTACAGAATGAAATCTCTATTTTTATTCTGACGCTATAGCAGCATTATTTTTTCCGCGTTCCTAAAGTCGTGGAGTTAGTGAAGACCACTCGCAAACAGATTATTCTGCCCTACTCAACATAGAGTCGATGTGTACAGTCGTATAAACCATAATGACAATTGATGAGCATAACTTTCCAGCATATGTTCACATTCCTAAACGTAGTTTAAAAGTGAGATGTATTTTAATCCGATGGAAATGACTAGTATAAACCTGGGCATTGATACAAAACATGTCAAGATATTGCACATCTAACATTTTAATCGCGCAACCATACTTCAGGACCTACTGCCATCACTTCGAATGAGATAATTTCTTCGCTGTTCATCATAATGCTCTGCCATAAGACTCCAACATACTTACGAAGTTGAAAAAATTAACATCTCATTGTTTATTTATTTATGCATAAATAAATGCATCAATCCTTCGTAATCGTGTTCAGCGACTTTTAATTATAAACAATAGTTCCCTAAGTGTAGAAAGTGGCACCAGGGGAATGATACATTTTGGTCGATAAGTTTCCATTCGTAACGATCATTCAGTCAGCTTATAATTCACGCGTGTGAGCGTAAAATAGTTTTTTACCGTCATCCAATTTTCAGAACTTCAACGAGAATAATATCAGCGGGCCTAAATATTTTTCAACGAACGATCCAACGTGTTGGAAATATGACGCGTAAGTCTGATAACCGGCTGTTCATGTTCCAATTCAGAGCGAAGAATAATAATTTTCGTTATCGTCATTTCTTTACTTTTTTTTTGCAGCGTCGATCGCAATTTTTGGTTTGATATTTTTGAGCCTGATGACGGCGGTTGTTCTTGAACACCGTAGCTGCAATGACTGGAGCTGGTGGACTGGAAACAATGTTTTGGTTGGAGCAGAGACTCCAGTATATTTTTACAGAGAGGTTGATGGAAAACATGAGCATGATCCCGTGCCGGATGTAAGCTGTCACTACTCGAAAACGCGAGGGAAATAATATTAATTTCATACCAATGGAAAGATCGATTTCAATACTTAATTTTTTTTAATCGTAGGTATTGGCCGAAGTGGATGATTACTGGCATATGCCCAATCCAGTGGAAGGACTTAACGATAGTGAAATTGACTCATATGAGAATGAGGTCTTATATAAACGTGTTTTAGGAATTTTGATAAACGAACGATGAAAACTCTAATGGTTGATTTTTGTTTCTTCTCAGTGTTCTTCTTTCGTGCGGGCTTCCAAGACCATCTACCCAAGGATCGTCGTCATCGTCGATTATGGAATGTTCGAGTAAGTAGATGAAAGAGTTTGCGTCCTTGATGAATAATGATTATATGCCTGCAAAAGAAATAAACGAGCAAATAAACAAATTAAATTAAAACTAACCCAGTTGTTCGATTTAGACGTCACGAAAAAAGCGTACATAAATTGTTGGAATATTTGGTGGGCGTCTGGAACGGCGTTGATCTAAACTTTAAGGACCTCAACTCCCCAAAAGTGAGACTAAATATCGCCGGGATAATAATTGAAGAGGTAAGAATAGATTATTCGGTGGGAATAAAAATAAAGAGGATGGTCAAGATTCCGTACAATAAATCGCTCAATCATTTCTCAGCGTCCTGATTTACTTCCGTTTTTGCCCAAAAACGAAAATGGCCGGCTGCTCAAAAACGATGCAATAAAACTTTTTGGCGAACATACGTCGACCGGCAAATTTCCTTGGGTAGACTTCTTCGGCCGTCATCACGTTGCCGTACTCATGACATCGTAAGCACACCTCTTTGATATTGATATGAACCGTCTATCATCGTCAATTTTTAATATTGTCTCATTATTCAGGGCCGAACTCGACTTCGGAAGCAGCATAGGTTAATAAAATAACAAATTTTTGTAGAAAGTGTGTACAGGGTAAATTATAATACTGATAATAAATTTGCTGTCGATGATAGCTCAAAAGTCTGAAATGTGCTTCAATGTCGATGTGGGGCCACCGTCGTCGATTATACTGCCGGACGACGGAGGCTGGTCGATAATAACTCGCGAACTCACTTACCAACTCGGATGGTGGTGAGTCGTCCGTCGGGATAGCACAATTTCACGACAGCAATTTACAATCTGAAAATGTACCTTGAAATATCGTTCATTTTTCCAGCCTCATAGAACTGGACCTTAGGGGCTGTCCGGATTCAGACAGCGTGATCAACGACAATAATGACTACAACCCGGATCTGCCGCTGTGGTCTGAGTGTCATTTAGAGGTGTTCGAACGAAGTTTCCAGTAAGTGCTGATTGATTTTTATTACCTCCGTTCCGTTCATGATCTTCAACTATCGGTCGAATGATCGTAGGGCCGATTATCATACGCAACACGTTCGATTGTCAATATTTATCGAAGCATCTTGATATCAAAAGTTGAACCAACGATCTGACGTCTTCTATAATCCTAATGGATTATTTACTTCGACAGGGCCAGTGAGGCAGATTGTTTTTACGAAAGACCAGAAGTAACATCACCGCTCGACCGCATATTGCCCGGGTCCGTGCTGGCGTGCCACGGATTGTGCGGGGTCGACGATGAATCAGAATGCTGTGTAACTGCCGAATTCAGAATAACACAAAGAAAAATATTCTTTCGATTCGCTGACGCATTATATTTTTTATTTGCAGGAACAAGATGAGGAAGATATTTGCCGGAATCAATTATGCATTACGGAAGAATTGGATTCCTCCGGAAACGTCGAAAACATGTGCACCCTGCATCAAATTTTCGCTCCCGCCGGAACATCGTGCGCTGAGGGAAAGGCAAGCTGAATAGATTTTTTCTGTGGAAAATATATTCAACGTGAAAAACCAGAAATTATTATCATGTATTTGTTACAGTACTGCTACCGCCGTAAATGCGTGTTTCCGGAAGAGATGATGACTTATTGGGATCGCGAGGCTATTTAGCACTTTGGATGTTTGTCAACAAATAATCCGTCTTGTTGTCCTAAGCATTGCAGTCCAAACTCCCAAAATTTGGCCACTCATTTTTCTTATTTCTTAATCTTTCTTGATGATTGTAATTATTATGAATCTACATTTTAACTATTTTAACACGGTAAACTAATGATGGCCATTTTTAACTATATACTACGATGATTTTATGATTATAATATTTTTTCGGTAGCACTAGATGTTTCTCTGGTTTCGAGGCAAAACTGAATGAGTTCATTTACAGAATTTCCGAGATATTAAATTTTTCTGTTGCGTACCCTCTGTTACAGCGGTCAAATCAATTTCGAAAATAAGTATCAGGTTAGGAAGCGTTCGGCAAAATTTGAATAGTCTGCACCTATTAATTGAAAAAAAAACAAGGTCCAACTTATTTGGTTGTTGTCAAAACATATGGACTCATCGGGGAAAGATGTGAGAATTGCTGGAATCTACTTTCTAAAAAAATTTGATTCATTAATAAATAATTTTATTGTTATCATTTTTTTTATTTCGGGAAAATACAAGTAATATAATTGAATATTAAATCTTGCAAAATTATTAGAGTATGCCTTTATATCTTTTATTTATATATTCCTATACCATTATAATAACCCAACGGTTACCGAGTACCTCCACCGCGTTCATCCGACAGCGGCAGCGGAGTAGAGAGATCCATTCGACGCCCCGGCAACGGATGCATGCGACGGGCCAATAGGCGTTATAGATCCAAATTCGCGATTATAGATATTCCACGCCGGCTGTTGGAACGAGATGGATGGATCCCGTCGAAATCTAAGAACACCGGCAGAAGGTATCGTATGCAGCATTTTCTTTGCCCACAGATCGTCGCTGACACCGAAACTCGCGAGGATCGAAGGAAGAAAGCCGTAACGAATAACAGTCGAATCGGATCGACGAGGAACACCTGGCCGGCAATGAGATAGCCAGATTTTCCGACGAATGGTCATTGAAGCCGGCGATTCAACGATGGGGCAGCCAAAACGACACGATAACACGAGCCTAGGGTAGCTACGCAGCTTTTAGACATTCGGCTGACCCTTGGCACATCGTCGGGACTCGAATCGGGAGAATCGCGCGAGGACGGGACGAAGAAGAATCAAAACAAAGGTCTGCACAGCGTATATCTCGGGACTCAAATACTGTAAGGCAGATGGACGCCAGAAGATCTATCAATTGACACAACTTTCCGTTAATTGTGTAATTACCCCTACTTACAACTATTAACTGTATTATAAAAAATCAATTTTTCTTTTCCGCGGGTCTGGAAGCATCGACTTCAACCCGATTAATATTTGGTAGTTGAAAACTACCGTTACAACCTTCACCGAAAAATCTACTCAATATTGTATGTCTCAATAAATATATATCGACATAGAAGATTTTAAATACCTCGTAGTACTTGATTTACATGTTCTCCAACGTCCTCTCTTATCTTATCAAAATTGATAGTTGTCCGTTTTTCTAAAATAATAAATTTTATCACAAAGACGGTGGACTTATTGAGTTTTTCTCCGAAACAACCGATGCAAGACGATTAATAATTTCATTGGCTAAAAAGGCTCTCGAGCGATCTACTCGACTGTATATAAGTTTTTACGATTTTCTCCGTTCCGAAACATTGTTTCAAATTTTTGCACCGTCAAAGCATAAACATTCAAAACTTCGATCTCTCGCCCGAGCAAGCGTTGATTTCAGCCCCATACCCTTTCTGCGACCAAACGCGATGGCGGCATCAGTAGAATGAGATGGATAATCGAATCTAGATACGCCGAAAACCTTGAACGCGTAACACACGGGATTGTTATACCCTCCGGTGAATCCACACGTCTACAGTTATATTCCTACTAAATCCATGGAACATAAACGAACGTAGAAGCCATACAATGCCATACGGTACACCGGTGACGTGTGTTCGTTTTCGCAATAGGTTTCTCCCGCGACGAGACGTACGTCACGGAGTCAGCACTACCCGATTTCCGGGATCATCCTCTACCCCCGCACTTCGGCTCATCCCCAACGCGTGTACCGACTGCATCGCTATATCAATCACTCCGCAGCGTGACCGGCGATCCCGCGCGTTTTCATCCCCCGTCCTCATCGTCCGCCTCTTCATAAACCGTGATCATCGTTCTCTTCCTGCTGGCCTCCGATGCTTCGCCGCCACCCTGTCCTCTTCGACTCTCGCGCACATTCGCGAACACCGCGGTCGCACACGTACGGTCCCCGCGCGTTCGACACAACGAACCGAATAGCCGCACGAACGACCGGATGAACGCACGTTTAACCCGTTCTACAAATCTCGAAGCGGTCGCGCGAATACGTACAACACCTGCTATTGCTTATGATAGGATATGTGCGTCTGTACACGGGCGCGTGAGTTTCTGTGTGTGTGAGTGTGTGTGTGTGTGGAGCACTGGTACAGTACGCTCCACAACAATTCAAGTTCTTACATTTCAAACGACGCTGTATGTAATAAGCAGCTGATGATGTTCTGCGATTACGCTATTTAACGGTATTTAAAAAGTGTCTTATCTGCATCACGTTACACAGAGTCTGGTAGAATTGAATTGGATGTCGTTTTTATTTCGTAATCCGAGGCCGAAGTGCCCTAAGAGTGTCATGAATATGACAAACGTCACAAAACTCGATGGCAAAGCTTACACTGTAATTTTAAATAAGCAGTCATAAACTTATGATTCAACCGAAGTAATCTAGAATGAATGTATTGAACGCATAACGAAATGGAATGAAGTAAAGTAAACAGTGACAAAATGATATCCAATGAAATTAAATGACATAGAATAGAAGAAAATAACACAAAATTGAGAATTAATTAAAAATAGAGCGAGAGGGGGGAGACGGTTAAATTATAGGATTGTGGTTATCCCAGACTGGTCGAAATATGAGAACGTGTACTGTGGTGTCCATACTGTCAGGACATAGGAATATATGCATACGAAGGTGTAAGCTAAAGCGTAGTGCACCGACGGAACAGTGAGTAGGAACCATCGGTACAACTCTTGTGCCAGCAGGTTGCAGTACCTCCGCCCTCTCCCGTTCCCTGGCCCACCCTCCTGCGCTAACCGATGTTCGGATTGATAATTTATGTCCGTTAATTATGAGCCAGCGGTCTCAAGCTCCTGTTGCCGTTATTCGTAACCGCTCCTCTCGTGGAGATGCAAGTTACGAGGCTGTGAGCGTTTGACGCTGTTTTCACTAACAATGTTCAAATGAGGCAGCGTTATCCGGTGGTGATTAAGTTTTTTATTTTTTTTTTTTCATTTCTCAGACAATTGATTTCACGGTGCTCTGTTAAGATCCTTCGTTCATCCAAGCCGAAAATATCTCGAAAATCGTCTTCTGACTTTAGAGAAGGAAAATTTCGTAAATCATCAGTCTATGCCCTTAAATGGTGCATAAGTGCCCGAACAACCGGGAGTTTTTAAAAATTAAATTCGGGGTGTGCTGCCTCTCCCTGGTTCAACTTCTTTTAGCATTTTGCTTTCTGGCTTTTGATAGATTAGAAGCCAAGATTAATATAACAGGTTCGTAAAATATAGCGAAAATATTTCATAATTATTTAGGTCATTTTGTTGTGATAAAAAAAATTTCTTCCATCCTTTCGTTACCGTTTTCTATATCCTGCGGTTATTGCAATGCTTCGCTTGTATCGATGAAATCGCGGAGATATGAAAAATGAATTTTACGTCTCAATTCCGATCGCTCGAACTCGTGTAACCATACGTACGCAAACATGAACTTCGTTGCTAGCAAAAAACTTCCGTCAAAAACAAAACCAGGACGCGAGCGAAAACGTATTTTAGAAATATTATTTTTCCAACGATAAATAAAACGTAACGAGAGCGGAAGTACGAGGGAATAAAAATCGTAATGATGCCACGGTTGCACATTCTAATCGCCTAGGGTATCTCGAAACAAACACCCGCATAAAATGCACGTATCGCTGTACCCCGTGTTGTGTACGGAAAAATACAAGATGAGGCAGCCCGTGTGACACAAGCTTTGTGCCACGTTCGACGCCCGTTTCTCTTTTCCTTTCCCAAGGTTCGACGCCGGAAACTTGCGCGCATCGTTTAGTCCGCCAAGCCAAACGGACGCTAGTCCTGACAGCCGAGCTCCGTGCTTGCATTCTGTGTTTCCACACTTTTGAAACACATACAAAAAAGTTTAAAAAACGTATTAAAAAAAAAAAAAAAAACAATTATAATAAAAATGACTATGGTACGAAGAAAAAAATAATACACGGTCGAGAAATAATGGCGTGCAAATTCGTTCTCTTCTTTCTCGTCTGAGTCGACTCTTTCGAATATTTTTTTGTTGTTTTTTCCTTTTTTTTCCCTATGTAACGCTCGAGCGCGCGTCTGTGCGTACGCCCGCGCGTTTGTATTATTTTCTTCGTTATCACGTGTGCGACGGGACGAACGAGACGAAGTAAAGTGTGTGCGAGTAAGCGATGAAGGAACGCTTTGGTTAAAGCTCAATCTCATTCTCAGTCTGATTTTTTTTTCTTTCGACCGAGCACAACGAGTTCTCATATCATTAAAATAGAGATATTGACAAAAGCCGGGATATATACACACGGTCGCGACCCCGTGGCGATAACGGCACGCTCTCGCGCGCGGCACAGCCTCGGCGCGAGAACCGCTTAGCGAGCTTTTGCGGCAACCCCGAGGGCGTCTCACAGATCAATGGGAATATTGAACAATTGTCTCTTGGCTACGGATGAAATGAGCGGCCAAGACAATCAGCTTTTCGCGAACAATGCGTAGCTTAATGACGTAGCGGTACCATTTTCGCCGCCGCGATATCCCTCGGCCAACGAGTTTTCGTCCCACTCGCAACCCTTCCACGGCGACTGAGGCCCGCTAAATGGTAAGCATAGCGAAACCGCGTCTCGCTCGCGACTATTCGTATCCCTGCTTGCGATATAAATTGGACGATAAATAATTTAAAAATGTTAAAAATGGATTTTCAAAGAATTTTACAAAATTGTTTACGATTGAGTAATTGTAAGCAATTTTTTTTTCGATTTTCATAAATATATAATTTTATATCCATTTAATAATAATGATATTTCATAATAAAAAGAAAATTATTGTCATTTATTATTCTAGTAAAATGCTGCATTTCATCGTCGCGTCCGATAATTCGTGAATGATTTTTCTAAAAACCCATTTCATTGTTTTCCGTACGTGACGATTTTGCGTTGTCAAACGCCAGATGACGCAAGCAGATGAAAACCGAGGACTACAAATATTTCGTATGCCTGGCGGGAATTCGATCAACCCCCAAAACGAATTTTTTCATATAATAGATGCTTTTTATTGTGAGTGAAGGAATGGAACGATTTCTCAATGGTACGCGTGAGGGGGCTTCGAGGAAGGGGGGCGGGGGTGGGGCTTATTGGTCGCGAAAAACTCGTAGTTGTATCTCACTTTCCTTTCGACCCTCCGCGTCTCTGTCCTTATATCCCCGGCTAACGGCAACGACTTTGGCGGCGTGGCAATGGCATTGCAGGCGGCGTTGGTGTTTTAGAGATCAATAATTTATGTAAATGTGTACGCAGCAAGGGCGCTACCTACGTGTGGCGGTGAGTTACAGCCTGCCGAGAGGATGAAGGGTGGTAAGGAAGGGGTCGGATCATGGGTGGAAGAGGTTGCCACGACGCGCCGCAAGGGCGAGGGGGGTGGCAGAGAAATAGAAGGAGAGAGGGAGACAGAGCGAGAGGAGGAGTGAGAAAGAGAGAGAGACAAGAAGAGGGAGGAAGGAAGGGGACGCGCAATGTGCCCCGGAGGGTGGAGAAGATTCGCGACACGAAGGGGTTTGACGTCCAACCCTTTCATCGATTGTACCTCTCTCCACTACGTCTCTGCTACTGCTTGCCTGCTTTCATCCGCACCGTTCGGTCGCAGCCACGCCGAAAGCCACCGCTAATGCTCGATAATGTCCGCGCTCTCGACTCTTTCTCGTTTTCATCGTACTCCCCCATGTGACGCGATAAAATGTATTGCACGAACACCAGAAATCCAGTGACGACAATTTAATCCGTCTTTATTTCATTTTTATTTTTTCATTTATTTTTATTCTTTCGAGTTTTATATCACACGCGTATTGCGAGAAATATTCGATTTTACTTTGATAGAGATAAGGGATGAAAACGAAAGGGGGATGAAACAGGTGAAAAAGAAAAGCTGAAATGTATTGAAGCTACGATGCTTCGTAGTGATTGAAATGTTTTCACAAAGTCCATGAATATGAATGATATAGATCGGTGGATTGTTTTCCACAACCCTCCGGTACCTGTGAATGATTTTATTTGAAAATACAATCCGTCATGGACGATTAAAAAAAATGGCAATTATATGAATGCACCTTCCAATATTACTGATAATTATTGATGAAATTTCGTTCTTTCGGAAGGGGCTAATATAGCCCTCGTAAAAAAAAAAAACAATCAAAAGAGGGTTGAAAAGGTTCCTCATTTTTGAAGCCTCAGGGAAAACTGGACACAGGAGTTTCGGCAACGAAAATGATATGTTTCATCCTTTATTCTCTGAACTACCCTTCGGCCCACTAACCCTTGTCGTACCGACGTGGTAGTGGCAGTGGCGTCATCGCCACCGGCCCCTACTCTTTGATCGTCCCCCTCCCCGCGTCTCTTCCTTCCCCCCAATAATCAATATATTCTAACATAACTCTAATGGCCAACTCCCTCGAATTTGAATAGCAGCCCCGAAGCTACAGTCAGCCCCGCTTTTAGCATCCCGACGTGCGACTACGAGTCTTCGGCTTGAAGCCGAGCACGTATATGCTTCCCGACACAATACCAATCATCCAAAATATTCGAGCATCCGCATCTCTCGTTCCTCTCCATAACGTTCCATCGTCGTCTCTTGTTCGAGCCCGCGGTTCAAACCCCGACCCGAGAGTGGTATTAAAACTTCGGAGAGCAGCGTTCCTTGCGGAAGAGACCCTCGGGTGTCCTTCGAGCATAACGCTCGGACGTTGTCTCCGCCACTGTACTACGTTTTGTTTTCATACTTTATCGCACCGATGCCAAATAATCCGTGCTTTGGTACACGCGGTCGATACAGTTCAATGAGGTTCGTACATGATAATCAATTGACGAAGATGAGTTTCACTTTCATTCTTGTGATTAATTCAATCAGCGAATGATACATCGGTGCTTGCGCTTGAGTCATTTTCATAAAAATGCTGCTATCCGGACTTCATTTTTGCAACAAAATAAAAATTGAGAATGAATGGGTTTGTATTATTCGGAATTTTTCGATGAGCTATCAATGCCCCCATTAACGATAAAGAAAATGGAATAACATTTTTGATTGCTTTGAGTCGAGGGGTACTAATTTCGTTTCCCGAATTGAACTCGTTACATTTGGAATTCATTCGTCGCATATTTTTTTTCGGTGAAAAATTTTCCAATCCAGCTGCGTCATATCTCACGCGATCGTTCCAGAAAAGTATTACACCAAATTTGGATCATGAATCCCCAGAAACCCATCTCCACGTATTGGTCTTGAATTTTAATGCAAATCGCATTGTATTCCATCGCAAGAATTTATTCCTCGCTCGCCATACTTTTATCGCTTATAGAGGGATGAAAACTCTTCATCTCGTGCACTCTTACACTTCCAGCGTATAATTTACTTCTACCCCGTGTCGCAACTCGGGCTGTCGCTGTTGGGTATTTATTTCGACCTGGCTAATAAATCAATTTCTACGCGGAAATGGAAAGAGGCTTTTGGGCCACGAGAGAAGGGGCGAGGAAACGTGGAGGGGAGGCGCGTTTGGTTTTCCAGGTTGGTTTTTGGTCGCGAGTGCACTCGATCCGAAAATAAGGATTTACATATTCATGCGAGATAGAGAAGCGCGGTTAAGGTTTCTCTTTCCTTCGTGGTTATGGCGAATCTGCCGCATGGCTTTCCGTCTCGGGGTGAACCCGAGGAAGCGATAGCCCAACGCAAGCGTGCGCCACCCGAGAATGCTTCGTGCCATCGGCGTTTCTCGCGCGCGCACACCGACGGATCCGGCTGAGAAGCCCGTTTGCGACGAGAAAGCTCCCGTCGAGAGGATAGTTTGTAATGGGATTTTCGGTAGCCCATCCCCGTTGGGAAAAGTGGCGACTCGTGACGTATCGAGGCGACATCGCAAACGACGTTGCCTCGTTCGCTCCACGAGACCACGGCCATTCTCATCTGCTGCCGCAGATATTGGATTAGCGAGATTTTACATCCTGGCTCGTACGGCGTCGCGTCGCAATACCCTTCGTCGAACGAATTTCGACGATTCCACGTTTTTTTCAAAGTAGTACCATTGTTATTATGATTAACATCATCGTTGGAATAATAATGATAATTTGAATGAAGATGATGATGATAACAATAGCAATATTTCGATATTAATTCTATCTACCTGAGGATCTGAATGTGTGCGATCGTAATTATATTAGAGGTGATACAATGTAATTTTTAAAATAATGATATTAATGATAATAAAAATAAATATGGAAAATCTTAGGCTGCAAGATCTTGTACTATGGCCTGTTAGCGATATAGATTGCAATCTATCGCTAGATAGATGTATAAACGCTACGTCAACAATTAATGAAAAAAGGACTTGGAAAAATGGTGCTAATAAAAACCATTGTAATGTATTATTATTTAACACATTCATTATTACTACCTCTGATATTAACAATTAAAAAGAAAAAAATGATTTCGTATCACGTGTAACAAAATTACGATGGCACAGATTTGAATCCTTGGGCAAATAGTAATTAATACCAAAGTTTTAACGATACCTCTCCGCGAGTTATTTAATACGTCGTCGACGTTTCGTTCCTCGCTTTATCGTGTCGCTATTAAATCCAAACGAAATTATGTGTACGTGAGCGAAGACGATAGCTTTTCTCGAGTACTTCGGGCCTACGGTCTCCATCTACATCGGTACGAGTGGTGTGGCAATGCGCATCCATCCTCCGACGAAAGTTTCTCACAATCAAGTGTCTCCGAGGGCGTTGGTCGAGACGTCGTTGTTTTCGAAAGCGCATTCGAAGAATACCCAGCCACGATGCTACACGATTATACAGTTTCGACACGTACGATTTATTTAAACTTTGCTTTTATCGTTCCCTACCGGAACAATTGGCTATACAAGCGCCGAGTTTGTCTATCGTTTCCGCACACATTTCTCGTCATTCGTTTTCACGTGTCTTCCGTCATTTTCTTATTTCATTTTTTTGCTTTTTGCACTCCGCAGCGGTGTTCGCAAGAAGTTTGTATCGCACCCTGGCCAAAATTGCATGAGCTATGCTGGTGAAGCCATAGAACGAATAATAATTCCGGAAGTGGAGGGAAGAACGATAATAGGAACGACGAAGTGCGACAAAGCAGGCATGAAATCTATGATAAGTGTGCATTCTTTGTTTGAAAAAAAATCCCATACTGCGTTAATGCAAAAAAAGATACCCTAATAAAACAAATTGGAAATAAAGCTAGTTAAACAATGTCACGGCTTCGAATTTGAATATTTTTCTGTAATAATTTGATAACGATAACACTATTGCTATTTAATATTTGATGTAAGAAGTTATTGATTGTGCTATGCAAATAATGGCGCTTTTGACCGTTCATTGGAGTGATTAGTTTTCCACAAATAAGCCGAAAAATGATTTCCTCTACCCGTCTATTGAATTATGAAATTTCCAAACCCATAAATAAAGAAAAATATCAATCATTAGTGAATATCCAAAAAGCCGTCTCGTAGAAAGTATCGATATAGGTAATTCAGTCAAGTGTATATTAACGTCTTCCACATGTGTTAAAGTGTAGAACTATGGGGTAGTAAAGTAGCCTCGACATGAGTGGCGGCGAACCATCCCGACTGTTTTACAAGGCTCACCGCGAATAGGGATGACGAATCGTTCAGCACTTTTCAAGGGTTTTCGTTTCGTTCGTGTCTTTTCTCTTCCGCTCTGTCTGTTTTCCCGTTTTCTTGCATATACCCACGCTGTCTTACTCCCCGTTTTCCCCTCTCCCCCTCGCTCTCTTCGTCTCTCCACATCTCTTCATCCCCGGTTATATATACATCGACGGGAAAAGCAACGAGCGATTCCCACGACGGATACCGCGAGCCAATCTTTCGGAAACCAGCCCCAAATCCAAAGGAGCGTGATATTTATAGGACGGGTTTAAAGTATAAAGTCCCCCGGATAAGGGGTAGCTATGGTCGAACCTCGAGGAGTTCGTAACGCCCGAGCTCGCCCGCCCACAAGACTCGTGTTCCTATTTTCCAAGAGACAATCGTGGTTACCCCCAGCTCCCCCCCCCCTTCCCCACCCCCCTTCCTGCCACTTCGATCGACCTCCTTCCACCAACTTCGCGAAACGTCCGAGGGCGCGACGGAATCGCAAACCGGGGTAGAGATCGCGTATCAGGTCTCACGAGAAATCGAAACGGTTCGCCCTCCCATCGGAAAACCTTCCAACATTTGAGTCTTTTTTTACCGTACCCCCGCCCCCCTCGGCCTTGTTGCAACCGCCTGCCTACGATTTAACGGAATCCGCATGACTGGATCTCCGGGATCGAGAATAACGACGTGCACAAACCGAATGTTAAAAGCTCGAGCTTGTGGATACGACTGATGCTGGGGGTTGGACCAGTTTGGGAAGCAGTTTGTCACTCTTTTTGATAGCTCATGAGAAATATGTCTCTCACAATTTGTCGGTAGAGTTTTCATTTTTTTTTTTAAATCTTGGGCGTGCTTTATTTTGGTAGAAATTGGGAATTGGCGGGTATTATCGAAATTCCGGGGGTCGTCGATGGAACAGCATATTTTTTTCTTTTGGGAAGCAGTGAGTTGTTGAAAATCGAAGATGGAATGCCGAAGGGTTGAAAGCAGCGTACCGTCGTCGATGTCGTCTTTTTGCCGCCTTGTTTCGTCGAACAGTTGGACCCAAACTCCCGTTAAGGGGAGTCTACCGGCTTCGCTGATATTGTACTTTGCCTAGGTTCTCCTCTGAGCTGCGCATCTAACAGCCTTTCAATCCAATGCTTCCGAGCGATTGCCAAGCAGCGATAAGAGCATTTGGATAAGTTAAACTATAAATTCGTCGGCTTACCATTGTCTGGTCTGCTAAATGTCGCGCAACCCCAAATGTTACATATTATGTTATGTTACATATTTATTTGTTAATCTCTCGGTCAGGGTCCTGAACGTCACGACACATCTCGAGTCACAGTCTATAATTTAATGTGTCAAACCATACAATTTCCCTAATTAACATCCATAAAAAAAATTACACAGTTGCGTTTTTATTTCAGAAAATAGTTAAACAAGCTACAGGAAGGCTTGGTCATGCTCGTTATCAATAATTAATTTGTTAATTAATTTCTTTTCACATCCTTCATCATCGTATCAAGTTGAATTCCGACACATGACAAAACTTGGACGAAAGGAAATCAATGCACGACTTGCGTCACGTAATCCGTTGATTCACCGTCTGGTTATCCGCGAGGGTCTCGAGGCAATGAGAAACGAGTAGAAACCGCACAGGACTGATTTAGGATTTGGAACCGCAATCGAGCGTGTGCGGCTCGAGATACAGAGCACGAGTGAGATAGATAGCTGTAGGACGTCCCACGAACTGAATACTAATCAAAGATACACAAATTCCAAGTCTAATACTTCAAATCCCCTTCAGCCGGGAATTCCGAAATTAAATTATTGGATTAGAAGGAGAGTGGCAATGGCGCGCGCGTCGCTAACCAACCCTTCCGTGTACTCTCTCGCTTTCCCTCTTGCAAGATTCATTCCCGTTTCGATGACGATCGGTTGTTTCGGTGGTTCGTAAATTTTCCAATACCCTTCAACAGTCGTGTTTTTTTTTGTTTTCAAGTAAGAATCCGGGACGTATGAAGCAGCTGCATCGAATTCGCACTGACGCAAAGAGAATCTGTGACAACCCTGCGTAAGAATACATTGAGCCTCGCCCTGCGACCGATAGATGGCCGACCAACCAAAATAAGTATAAATACATCAAAATAAATGAAAATGGATAAAAAAGTAAATAGAAATGAATCGACAGATATCATGATCTACCAATTCCGTGGATTCGGAATTCATAGCAGCCCAATTTTCTAGCTCACACAGGGGTGCGGTGCGGTCAAGCCACTGGTTTCATTGAAACATTTTTCATTCAGAATTTATCACCGACATATTTTGTCTCCCAGCCGAATCGACGGATGATTTCGTACGTATGATAATTCATGGGTAACTCTTCGAAACAAAAGATCTTTTTCATGACTCGCATAGTTCCCGTTTGTTCGGGTGGCTGATTTCGCCGCTGTCGACGATCGAGCGGGAAAGTTGTTGAGGGTGGTCGCTCGCGTTACGCAATTCGAAAGCGAGAAGGGTACACGGTCCGAGTACGAGAAAGGAGAAGAGCCGGGCTATATTTTCATATCAATGATTTTATGACCGCATCCTTTCTCGGTGAGCTCGCCTCTGGCATTATCCCTTGCTTCGTCGCTCTTCACGGGCGGTCTCTTCTACTGCTCCTTCCAATCCTACGCTCTCTCCCGTCGTTCTCAGCAAAAAAAATCTATACTTTATCGGGCGTAAAATTTTTGCTATTTATTCGCGTATAAGAATTTAAATGTTCACAAAATACGGCGAACGAAGAGAAAGAGGGTAAAACGCGAAAAAAAAACAGGGAGTATACATATATTGGGGAATAAAGTGAACGAGCCTTCCTTCCGCCCCTCTTTTCTTCTCAGCCGTAATCCTTACATGATTTAGAATCGGGGGTCGTTCGAAAGGGACGGGGCGTGGGGGGTGGGAGGGTTGTGCCGTGCTAAGAGGGGTGGAAGCCAGCACGAGGCGATAGAACCGAGAAATGGAAAATGCGAAGGTGGTGTGGCGTTGTCAGTGGTAAGGGTAGAATCGTCAGGCGGGGTTAGTGGCGGGAGGGGGCTCAGGGGGAAAACCCCGGCAGGACAAAGCGCCGCGTAGATTAAGTTCGATTCGCTGGCATATTCTTGCTGGTAAAAGTATAATACCCGCGGGTTTGAGAAACAGTGGGAAAGGCAAAGCGGAAGCGGAAAGGCGACGGGTTTGGCCATTGCCGGGTTTGCCTCGACTGCGCTCGAAGAAGCGGCGCCTTTGGAACCCAACCCCGGGGAAAATATGATCGCGGTATTTTAAAATAACGACGCCATTAGTGAAACTCGTACAAGATGAACGAAGTAATGCTTCATTTTTGTATGGACCCGCGCGTGCAGACCCGGGACTCGTTCGCGTAGTTCCGGGACTACGGTTAAAAGGGAAATTTGTTTTTGATATTAGGCCACGTACTCTAAGTGCGTCGTTACATGCTCGGTTGGCCAAGAGCTTGCGTCGGAGAAGCTCTCACCTTCTCGATTATCGAGCCTCCCACAGCATCCCCTCGGTGACGGTGCGTTCATCAACAATTTTTAAAATAACACAACAAAATGTCGAAGAGACACCTGGATTATCGATGAAAAGAAATAAAATAAAATAATCGAACATCGTGCAGAGAGTTTCTTAACGAATGCTTCGATAGATGGCCCTAGATTTTCGATAACCCGCAGATAATTTTTGCAAACGGATGCGACTATGGGACGGCAATAATATGTTCTGGTTGCAGTACTCGCGTCCCTTCGAACGAGCATCGGGATTCGCTTCGTATGGACTCTCGAAGCGGCACTGGGACTACCCTACTTCTCGTTGACTGCTCCGGCACTTCATCCCCCAACGGAGGACGCCCCACGTTTCACTGATATACCCCCGGCAAGCTATAAAGTACGAGTTTACAGCGTGAAATGGACCGGAAAGCAAAGCGCAAAAAAGAGAGAGAAAAAGAATGAAAAAAGTCAATGTTTCTCCGCTGGCAGGCAGAATGAGAAGCGTGCGGTGATCTTGGCAGCTAGGAGTACACGGCGTGCGGTAACAGCGAGCGGGACGTGGCGAACGATAGTGAATGCAGGATAAACCGGGAGAGAACGACGGAAGGCTAGAGAAAGCCGGAGACCGATAAACAGCGAAGGGATATCTCATGCACATCGCGTACGTTCCGCGAGGATGAACTTTAATTGGAATATGGATCCGTTCCGCATTTTCCCTGATACCACCGATAAATTATCGCACGTTCCATTTACCAGTTGAAAGATGAAAAAAAAAGCAAAACAAACGAGGAGAAAAATTACGAGAAAACAAAAACCTCGGAACCTATGGTTCGTGAATGAGGTTTTATTCTCGTTGTGTACGTGTCCTCGTGCTTTTCCGTTACAACGCTTTTCTTAGTAGGGAGTTGTTACTATTCCAGCATCTCACTTTCGAATCGCGGAAGCTTCCATTTTGTGGAATGGAGAGTGTTCCCAGAATGTTTTGAGATTTTATGAAGGTTCGCATTTGATGTCAAGAATTACATGACTGATTAAATTGTTATTGTCCAAACTGATACAGCTGACTGCCGATGCGATCGTTGCCCTCGTTACCAGCGCAGGGAGAAAACCTTTGTTCTTCTACAATAATTATGAATGAATATTTATCGACGAGCCAACACGAGAAATAGACATTAAAAAAATACATCATCCGGCTCTTCAAACACGTTCTCAAGCACACCACTGATTTTTCTCACGCAATACATTTACGAATAAACACAGTGAGCGAGGCCACAACGTTGTACACGATATCGCAATCTTCCGGACGAGATTGTCCATTTCTATCACCAACAACTCCAAAGTCGGACGGCCAGGGGGTTGGACGGAAGGCAAAGGGTCCAGTTGTTTCCAAGTGGTCCCGATCTCTCGGGAGACGGTTGGATGTATCCTCGAAGGGAGAGAGGAGAGAATGGAGAACGGTCGTACGAGACCGAACGGGGGAGGAATATCCCGTTCGGAGACCGAAGAGAAATGTCCGGCATTAGGTTCGGGATGGCGGGCAATGACGGAAGTTGATTCGCCAGCGATGCCAGAATCCAGCGAGCCGGCAAGGACCATAGCTCCGTTGGGCCAACACACAACTGGCTCGGTTATACGGCTTCGTTCTTCGTCTCCGGTCGAACTCCAAGATGGCCCGGCCTTGCGGGGAGAGAGAACCATCCCGCGGGTTGTGATCTATGCCGGGTATATTCCTTGACTGGATCCTTGGCTGAGAGGAGCTACTTCTCGAGGGGATTCCAACGTGACGTATGTGGCTACCTGACGAGAGAAAACAATCTTCGAGAATATATCGTCGCTTGGCCAAGCCCTATCTCTCGACGTTCTCTATCCCACATCCGTGTGTTTCTATGGATGTATATCGCTGTGTGTTTCTCGTTTCGTGCTATACCTGTGAAAACGACCGATGGATCTTCCTTCGTTGCCAGGTCCGTTGGGTATAGGATGACCGAGGTGCCACTGAGCTTCCAGCAAACACGCGGATCGTGTGTCATAGAAACGATACGCGGACGAGCTTTTGGTTGCGTGTGATGAGAGGCTATGGTGGCAAAAATCTTTATCAGTGAATCGAGCATGTGAACTACTGAATTATTAAATACGTTTCTAAGGGTACTAGGAAGAGGAACTAACTGGTAATTCATTACAATGATTAACTTCAAATCAATCTTTGAAGTGCTAATTTTTTTTGGCCAAATTTTGTCCCAAACTGAGAACGAAAAGTATCTTACGATAAAAAATTCGGACGTCCGTGGAGGCAAAGTGATATCCGGGTGAGCTTGTGTATTCCGATAGTTGACTATTCACGGGAATGAGAAAACATTTGCTAAAGCAATTGAAACCCAAATAGTCCGTGGTACAAACTGTTACAGTAGCGTTCAGTAGTATTCGAAACCGTTGCTTGTCCGCCCTTTATTTTACGAACGATCGGAGAGG
Source organism: Sussaba pulchella (assembly GCA_963971145.1). Taxonomy (NCBI): domain Eukaryota; kingdom Metazoa; phylum Arthropoda; class Insecta; order Hymenoptera; family Ichneumonidae; genus Sussaba; species Sussaba pulchella. The sequence continues at coordinate 18,875,557 of OZ020165.1, forward strand.
GTGAAAAAATAAACGAAAGGCGCCGGTCCCAAGGGTTGGTCGGGTGTTGCAGAGAGTCGATTGTGGTCATAGCCGAGGATCTCCGGTCGGGAGAGAAAAAACGAGTGAGGGGGATATCGAAAGCGCGAGGTGGCGGGGACGCGGGGCGGCAAAGGGGGCGGGGGATTCGTTGGGGGGTGAGTCAAGCCGGATATCCCAACGTCGTCGAAACGGTAGTGTGAGGCCACAGTGGTCCTTCCACCTCCCCGACAATGCTCACCCGCTACGGCGTTGTTTTCCACTATCTGTCTTCGGGTAAACGCATGCGGTTTAGCCAATTCACCCCCTCTGACCGAGAAAAATGGCTATCGGCCTTGGGAATACATTTACGACTGTTCCGAGCCCGGTTATTCTATTACCGAAGGATTTTTTTTATTTTTTTTTATTCGTTTTATAGTATATCGGGAGTTTTCCGGTGCTCGGTTTTTTCACCTCAATACAAACCTACGGTCAGCCAAGGTCCCGCGCCGATCGTTCGTCTCTCTTAATAAGGTCGGGTCACCCCAGGAAATCCAGAACCCCGCAGCGCCCGGCGGTAGACCCGATCGTGCGTATTCCCGAACTCCGAAAACACTGATTTTTATTGATATCAAGTGACTCTCGCTGCGGGTATTTGTTACCCCGTCCAGCCACCATAAACCACCCCTACACGAACGATATTAATATTATAGTTACGACTTGAACGAAAGGAAAAAAGTGTAGTGGTCGACTATATTTAGATATTGCTGTGAAAAATCAAAACGGTTGTGTAGGCAATTTTAATTGATTTTTTACATTACAAGAAGGTACTATTGACGAAAATCATTATTGAAAAAATGAAAAATAAAAAATATGCAGTATGAAGAAGTCCAGCACAAAAAACAGAAGATATTTTAGCTGCTCGACAGCGGTGCCTCAGGCTACAGACTTAAGTATGCCATTATCAAAACGGTAGAGCAAGTATCAATCTGTTCATTTCTTGTTCGTCCATGAAAAATAAATGGTCGAAACACATCAGCAAGAGTACAATCCCTCCGCGAGGACGTCGTAACGTTTTTTCCTCCATATTTCACGTACTACCGATGGCACTGGGCGAGAAAACCACGCGATACCCGCACAGTGCCACACTCGATATCCAACCATTTGCATATTCTTTATGAAAATTCTATAGTTTATGGGGACATTCGTATGTATTACGGTATTAGCATATTTCCAAAGACAGCAATCTCAATATTGGATAGGACTTGGTTATATCGCTTGTTTACTGCCCCTTGCTCGCGAATTCCGTCGAGAGTTTTGCCTGCGAATCGCACCCGTCACTATAGTCACCCCTATGGTTCCTGCTACCACCCTCATGGAGAACCACACGTGCTTTGCCTATCCGTTTTGCCGTTCTTTTCAAGCCTAGAGACATGTTTTTGTCCTTCTCTTCTCCAATTTTCGATAGCAGCGTGATAAAAGAAAATGGAAGCGACGAAACTATGCAACTTCGATGCGGAGCAAAAATGGACACAACCCGAGGTTATGTCGGTCAATATCAAGCTTATCTCATAGATCTCGTGGGAGGCTCGAGTTTGCGCAAGATGGAATGACAACGGATTTATATTTGCTGAAACGTTTTTATCGCGAATCTTTCCGTTAGATTGACAATCCAGATAAATAGAAAAATTCTATAAAATTCAGATGTCGACAGAAAAAAATCGTCTTTTTTTTATAATGTGCGAGTGGAAGATGATGTTATCATCAAGACTTTGGGCTTGATCGGATTGAAACGCAGATTCTCAATCAGCAGATACTAACCGGTAGAAGGCAGAAGGGGTGTTGCCTTCTATCTCTCATTACTTGTTTCAGTTGAAACCTGAGGTTGAACCACGTGACTGAAAAGACGAATCTATAAAAGTTCCTTATCAGTTTAATCTAAAATCGATTAAATTTTTGTGCTTACTGAATTCTGGTATCATCGACGCTGTAGATATATTGCCAAGTACGGGCAATAAGAGATGTCTGAAATAGCAATCAATTAAGTAAAACACAATTTTCCATTGTCCCTATGCATCACTCATACGCTTTCAAATTTTCCTCCAGAGGATAATAAATAAATTATAAAAAAAAAAAAACGAAAAAAAAAAAAAATTAAACGAAAAAGAAAACGTTACACAGTCGAAACGAGATAAAAGACAGAGACAATGGAGCTGTGGAGAAGCGTAACAACGACAGGGCACGTATGAGTTGGCCACGTTCTCTGTAGTACGTACGGACGGTAATTGCATTCGAAGGGTAGGCAGCGAAAGAGGATGAATGAGGATGAGAAGAAGAAGAGAAATAAAAAATTAAAAAAATAGCTTCAGAGACCGGAGGAATGGAAAAGAGCCGTGCGAGGACGAAAACCGGCGGCGGCGTCGGCAACGACGCGGGGCAAAAGGGTTATCCGCCTCCTCCGCGTCGGCACGTCCAGTGTTTCATTTAGATGAGAAACGTTCCTCACCACCCTTCGATGGCGAACGCGTATATTATATATTTGCGAAGGCTCCCGCGACCGTCCGTTAGTTGCCAGGCAACCCTGTTCCGGCTATGGCTTTCGTACATGCATGAGTATTACTTATCAGTGTCCGGGGTGTGTTTTTCTCTCACAGCCATCGGTCTCATCTTCGCACCCCGTTTCCATACCTAAAATATTTCATGCAAACATTTTTTCGTTTCGTTGCAATTTTCGTATCCAATTTTATTTCGAATCTAATAATTTTTCATCGCGATAAATTCATTTATTGATTAATTATTGGTTATTATTTGTTGTTGCTGTTATGATTAATATTGTTATTGTCGTGTACTATTTATATATATTTTTGAAATTTGGTTTTATTGAAATAGGCATTTAGTTGTCATTGTAATAACCAGTCGAGTGGCTCATTAGTTCACTTTGTCTACATTTGTTTTCAAATTTCATGCAGTTAGACTAATTCATTTTTATATATTCTGATAATATACTACAGTTTTACAATAAATATTCTTCCGATCATTTTATTACTCGAGAAGATCCGCGTGATCAAGAAGAAAAGTGGATGCTGCGCAAAAGTGGGGACGAGTGATATGGCGAATGTCGACAACTGGACCGTATCGTCTTGCCTATACCGACTCAGTGTGTTTTCGTTGGGATCGATGCGCCAATTCCCATGGATCCCGGTCCACCGGGGATGTTTCCTTCGGCCAATTCCCCCATACTCGTCTATACTCCCGTAGTCTTCGCCGTAGCGAACCCGGCTAATCAGACTAGTGCCGGCGCGCTGCTTCTAATTTGCTGGAAGGCATTTAATCTCGACAACTAGCTAACGACCTGACCAACGCGCTATATACATTCCCGATAAGCGAGCGACAAGCTCCCGCACAAGAAACATTCCCCGATACCCTGACGATACTTGCTGGCAACTCCGTCCTCATCTTCGTTTTAGTTACATCGAGTCCCTTCCTTCCATTACGAAAACCAAGGCATCGTATTTCTACGCCACGTTTTAAATGGCATTTGAAACATTGGATGCCGTTTCGACTCATTATCTACATTGCTCGAATCTTCGATATTAAATTGCACGCATATTTTTAAAAGCCGGCGATGACGGTATGACGTTAAATGCTAATGCATTATGGATAAATTTTAAAGAAGGAGATAAACTGTCGTGGTGCATTGAGGAAAATCCCTTTCCATTGCGGTGAAATAGTAATTCCGTTAATTTCGTCATCGAATTGAATATTAATTAAATCAATAATTTCAATGAACAATAATTAGGCAATGATTACTGATAACCAACCAATGATTTATCATTTTTGGAATAATCTGTTAATTACTCATTATTGAGAAATCATTGAGTTGGACTATACTGGACGTATTAATTATCAAAATTTATATAGTTATTGCCCAATGGGTCAATTCAATTGTCAGGAAAATATCAATATCGACTGTGTCAACTTTTTTGGTGAACCAATTTGCATTTATTTTGCATTCATACTAGTTAAGATACTGAATAATCATCAATATGTTATATATGTTATGAATAATCATACGCCATCGTTAAATCTTAATGTACCCCATGAGTATGTGTTAATATGCCAACCGACTATTCTCCTGAAAATCGTCTTCCGAAATTTTCGAAACATTTCCATTTCGAAAAAAATAATACAACGATTGAGTAAATTTTTTACAACATAGGACCCCAAAGCTTAATCCGTATTGGAATCGTTCACTACGTCTAAGCTTCGCTCCCAAGTGTTTGTACAAAATGTTTCGATGGCGAAATCCCGTTAAGCCAAAAGCGAGAAGAGTTGCAGAGGGAAGGGAGTACAGGGTCGTAGCCTTCACCGAATCTCGAAGGTGGTTTAGCGTGTAGGGGTGGCATTAGTTCAGAATAGGTGCACGTTTCTGTGTGCTCGTTGCCAGTTGAACTGTATCTCCATAGCGTTACTTATCCCATAAACAGAGTACTGTGCTCCAGTCGATGGTTTTCGGATATGGGGTCGCGACGGTTTCCTATACATATATAAATATATATACATACCGTCACATAATATACTATATTTCGTGTATAGTTTTGCGAACTAGCGACTTGCCGCGCGAGCCACCCCACGTGAACCAATTCAATTTAAACTTTGGTGGCTCGCTCACTCCGCTATTTCCAACTACACATACCCATACATTCCTCTCTTTCCATATCCATTTACGTATCCGTATCCCGCCAACCCGCACGTTTCCTTCGTCTCTCCGGAGGTTACGTATCGGTTGGTATTATGCTTTCTCGTCGCTGCTGCTGCTGCTGTTGCTGCTGCCACCGACTTTGCTATTCGATACTGCAATTGTGTACACAAAGCGCACGCGCTTCGCGCACTAAATCGTTCGAAATTAACGCGAGTTATTAGTTGACGGCGATAATTAGGAGGCAATTGCATGGAAAAGCGACCGTGGGGCTTAGGGATCGGTTTTCGCGCGTTTAACCATCCCCCAGACACGGTTGAACGAACAAACGTGGTAACCGCAGTGCCAGAATCGGACACAACGGTGCTTTCCGAAACTCAATTTTCTCGAATTCGTGGCCCGTGATTTGATTTTGGTACGCTGGTAGAAATCTTCTTCGGCATTATTTGATACAATGATGTGCCCGCTTTCACCGAAAATAATGCTAAGGCGTATGGATTTAATCTGCAAAAAAATACAAGGAGTGTATAGAGGATGTGTAGAGTTGGCTGTGTTTAAACTGTATATAATTTTTTTATTTATAAACTGTATACAATTAATTGATGTCTATTTGATCATGCATACATTTATATGAGTCCAATCGTATATATGCAATTATATATGTTTTCTATATACGCTCTATACATCTTGTACAGTGGAAAATAGCTGAATCGAAATCGCCAAGTAAAAAATACAGCAGAGATCAAAATTAAATAATCATTCGTAAAGAATGAACATATATTTTCAAGACATTCACGAGATAAGATCAATGGGTAAATGTTGAATGTCAGTAGGGAAATCCGAAATGGCCTGCGCACTTCTGCTGACTTTCCATCATTTCATTTTACGAATTATTGCATCTAGGAGTAGTTCTCGTCCTGGTAAACCGAAGAAAAAAAAATTTCCCAACCACAAGAGCGCACCTACACGCGTAGGGTGGCCCAATGCACTCGAAGCCACTTTTATCATATCTGGCGAGGGGAGTTTACTCGCGATTTCGTTGTAGGGATGCTGAAAAGAAGGTTTGCCCGAAAAACCATATTAGATACTTTGAATATTGGCTTCTCGGTCGTTCATTGTATCGCTGCGTATGTGTATGAATTGAACTCGGGAGTCTCGCGGTGTGTTGGCACACGGCATCAATGACATTGATATTCGGCATTGAGATTCCCGTGCTTGTAGCGAGATCTTCGCGTCGTACGTCCCTTGTACGAACGTCCCCACGTCGAATAGTAGTCTACCAATGACGCTCGGAGTTCCGAACTCGGCAATACACTTAGATATCACGACGGGATTTGCATGCGAGCACGAATTTTCCCCCACGTGAGGGGTGAGATGGTGCGAGCGCTTAATATTCATACGAAACCGCGGGCAGGAAAAAGGGAACTCTGAGACACGCCACGAGCATCGCACGCACGTCGATATATGTGTTTCGATGTTTCATCGGTGTGCTCCCGTAACGAGCTTTTCCCGCAGGAACACGAGTGCAAAGTATCGGTAAATAAATCATGATGCCCCATTGTGTATTTCAATGTGTTTCGTGGTTTCGACGTTAGGGTTGATCCTTTAAGAGCACGAAGTTCACTCATTGGGAGATACAATATCGTCCAAGAAAAACTCGGAACATTGAAGTGAGCTCGGATTTGCAAGCTTTTTTAATTGTTTCGAGTCATCGTACGATTGAAAATTCATTGCAAAGTCGTGTGCAAACTTAAAATACTAAAACTGCTCAGTGACGAAATTGCTCGCGGTACTTTGCTCTTGACGCGCTCAAAATATTCTTCAGTACTTCGTGGAGCTCCAGCGTATATCAATGACTATACAGGTTTCACAGTCCTCATATAAAATATCAAGACTGGAAATTACAAAGCGAGTATTAGAAAAATAAATAACCAAGCAGCCTAAACAAATGAAAAAAGCACAATGACATCCTTGCGATCATAAATCACACTATAAATTTGAAACTAGCATACCTACGTCTGCTTCCGAACCTCTATCGTATGCATGGAGAGACCGCGTTGAAGTGATCGATCGTCCGTAATGTTTTCGTGATTCACATGGGGTGGTTTTCGAGGGTTGTATTGTCAGTGATTCGTTATTGTACGAGAAAAATAACGTAATATACTACAATACTCATACGCATACATATTTCACACCGTCATAAAAAAACAAAGTTCGAGGCATCAGAACCGAATCCACGGAGTGTCGAGGGGTGGCTAACGAAGCGTCGAAGTATAGGCGATAGCGATGTTTAAAAATTCGTATCTGCATACGTATACATCTATACCGTAAAGCATTGGTATTCACAGTCTTGGTCAGCCCTTCTCGCTAAGACCGGGGTATTTAATGAGTCGGGGAAAGCGTCTCACCGCGGGTGATTTGGTACCAGAGGGGTCGACGGTCCCCGGGCTGATCCGAAGAGTCCTGCGAGCTCTTGCCGCGTACTCGGGGGACCCGCCAGCGTGGCTACTAACTTCGCTGCGAGCAGTGGTCCCCTTACATCGATGGTAGTGCTGCAACGTCCCTCGGCGACGAGAGGGATGGCCACCCGGCCCCGGCTGGTTCTCCCTCTCGCAACACCGGTTGCAAGCGTTTGCCTCTGATTTATCGGCACTCGTCGAATCTCTATTGTTGCTCGAGAGAGAGAGCGAGAGAGAGACACATAGAAACTCACGGATACAGCCCGCGAGCCGCGCAACACGCACGGAATTCAAAGAAGGGTCTAGACAAGTATCCCAGCGTCTCGAACGTGATCTCGTTATGTCTGACACACCGCACGGTTGGTAGCGCAATGCAATGGAAGCGCATTAACGATCGGTGACTGCGATCGGGGGCGAATTACAAATGCGCGCAGCAATGCAAGTTAATTGTAGATCTGAAGAGCTAAAAAAAAATGCTTTTGAACCGCGTATTTCTCACACCGTTTCTTCACCGGCAGCCCGCGGAGTGCTAACCCGAAGTGTTGGGATTCGTCGAAGTTTCGCGAATAAAGCGCAGCAAGCCGGGGAGAGCCCGGAACGTTTTGGAAACCTTGTTCGGTCTCGGATTTCATCGAGTCCTCGGGTTCTGAGGGTGCTAGCGTTGAAAGCGGAGGTGACGGGCAACCCCGAAGCAAAGTGAGTCGGGGAAACGTGGCAAGAGTGAACGGGGCGAAAGAGGGGTGAGAGTGGATTTGCCACCCCAAGTATAGCCAGCGGCGGCTTGTAGAAGAGACGAGAAACAGTGGAGAAGCTGCCGTTTCTTCGTTGTAAATCTTGAGTTGCCGGTTCAGACGGTGGCTCTCGGTTCGTGTCTCGTGATGGCAGTCCGGGGGTCGAGAATGGGGGCTCAGAAGGGGGTCGGCAAGAGGGTTGAAGATGCGGCGATATGGGGGCAGGTGTCGCGGTAAACTCAGTTAATTAGACAAGAGGCAACCATCAGCTACGCGTATCCCGTCTCATGCAGCGCTTGTTAATAACGCGTAATTACTATTATACATGGCGATACACTCTTCCGAGAGCTCGAGCGGCGTTCACTTCGCTCGCTAGTCCGACCCTATTAGATAAGACGACACCTTATTATACGCGAGCTAACGTCAGAAACCACCTCATACTCCTTTCGCGACGACAGGATATCGCCGCGTCGGAAAGTTTGCCGGGGAATGACACTCTAAGCCGTCACTGACTCGCGCGCCGGTTACACTCAGGTTGATCTTCTTTCACGAAGAGATATCGGTAAACCGGATTATTTTTTTTTCTTGATCTTGGAAGTTCTTGAACGATTGTCACGGGAGGACTCGAAGCTAAATTAAAAATTGTAATTCTGAAGTTATGGAATGGTGATTGAATTAGTATTCAACGATGCTTGGGTGTATGTTTTAATTTTAGGTCCAAGCTGCTTCTTCCAGGCTGAGCACACGCCGTGAAATAGATAGCACGCTTTTGTTTTAAACGTTCATTTACACTGTCCAAAAAATGTCCTCCTTTCGGCACAAGAAGATAGAGACTGACCATCGAAATTCTACGTTGCTGGACAGAGCTCGCCACATCGAAATATTTTATAGCCATCGTGGTCGTCCTTCGTCGTGCAATCCCGCTGGAGAAAACGAGAATATCACCGCAACGCGGCAATGACGACACCGACGACGATCGCACGGAAGAAAGGAAGCTTTGTTGCTTACCTGGCATACCAGACGAACCGCGAATTATGCGTTTAAGCTATGTCCCTCTGATTATGAACTTGCGTTCCCTTGCTTCCGTTTCTTCGCATCCCTAACGTCGCAAAATCCCGCCCGTCCACCTTCACTGCCATTCTCACCGTCGCGCGTTTCCTCAGAACTTCGCAGCAGTGCTTGCGGTTTACACCAGAAACCGTTTTCTTTCACGATTTATGTCATAATCACCTGAAAACCAAGTCGGAGAGAGAAACAATAATTAAAACAAATATCACAGAGCGAGTTAGGAGGACATTCTTGTTCGTCGACTCGTGACACACAGCCGCGCGTTTAACCCTCTTCCGACGTTGCGGCGTGCATCCGAATGGCATTAGGGCTTAATGCGACGTATATCTCGCTACGTATTTCAATGCCGAAACCCCGCGCGTGGTATGTAATTTTCTACACGCGCGGATTGTGAAAAACGTCGAAATCTTTGTGGCACGAATGGCGTGAGGCGAGGCGCGAAGATTTCGACCCCGGGTCGGTACGCAACGTCACTGGATGCAACGGTTTCCGCATGCAATTGCAATACCCGCACGCCCCGTTATTCCTTTCCGTCCGCGAAGTATCTAAAAGCTAAAATGGTTTCGCATTCAACATTATTCCTTTTACTTCGGGTGTGCACGTTGCGGAAACAGAAGGAGCACAGAGATAGAGAGAGAGAGAAGACGGGAGAGAGAGAGAGAGAGAGGAAGTGAGGGCATGTCAGTGTCACCTAAGAGGACTGCTGTTGCTGGAGGTTGAAGGACACAAGGGTGCGAGAGGGTTATACATGGATGGCAGTAGAATGGGAAAAGAAAGAACCGCTGCTCTTCTGCCGCTGACTTTGGCCACCCACCACCTAACCCCTCGGCTCATTCCACTATACAGTTTATTATACGGTGTATACACACTTCATGCACGTTTATACTCCACTAATATGTATATCTACAGCCAACTCGACCTCATCGCATTTCATTCCTCTTCTTCTTCTCCTCCTCCTCTCACACATACGTATTCTACTCTCATCCAATGCAAACACAATGTCTCTCGCGCTCTCTACGAGTGTGCGTTCGTGTGCGCGTTTATAATATATATTATCCCCGCATAAGAGTATATATTCACGTTGACATTATAACGCAGATAGCATAGAGACAGTCGAGTGTATAAATGTATAAATGCGGGCTGAGTGCGCTGGGGGTAGGTCCGGGGGTGGAGCTGCCGGTGTATGAGCACGTGTCCGGGCACGCTGCTATAAACATGAAACAACATTATGAAAGGGTGGTGCGCCTTCGTCGCACGAGAACAACCAGCAGAAGCAAAAGCACAAACGACTGCGACTACGAACTACGACGCCGACGACGACGACGACGACGACGACAAGGAGGATGCTGAGGACGCGACGACGCTGTCTCTAATTTAAACAAATATCACAAGTTGTTTGCTCTGGCACTCGGTCTCGTGGTTTTTTTTTGTTTTTTTGTTTTGCAGTGACACGGCCCCGCAGTCCTCTTCTTTTTTCCCAAAGTGAGAAGTCGTAGTAGATATTGCTAAGCGTAGTCATCAGCCAAGAGATTCACGTCGTCGACCATCTTGAGACTGGCAAGGTGCTGGCCCTGTGCTCCTGCTGCTGTTGCTGCAGGTGCATAACCCATTAATCCTTCTTGGGGATGTGGTATACGTTGAGTACTGTTAAAAGCCCGAGTCTGGGTACGAGTATTATGTACGTAGTGTGAACCGGAAGACGGTAACCATTGGCTAAGGGGCTTCTTCTTAGGAAGATTGCTCATCTACCTTAACTGCAACTGCGCGTAACGGAATACGTCCATGCAGGATGTTGCAACGTGTATGAAAATTTTTTAATCTCTTTGCAATGATACGCCGGAGACTTCGTTGGTTCTTGTTTATAAGGATATAATATTGTGTACAGCAGTCATAAATGGCGTTGCTGAGAGAGCTGTAGTGCAGAAGCTCCACCGAGCTTCTATTTCAAGCTTCCGAGCGTCAATTGACCAAGATCACGTCCTGAAACTACTAATTCTATAGAAAAAATTACTGGCACACCTTAAGCACTTTTGAATACATCTGCAAAACCAAAATTTGCAAAACATAAAATAAAATGGTTCTTGACACTTGGAAATAAGTGAGCAGTGTAATAAAATTCGTTCGGGTAAGAATCACCCCGTGTGACGACAAAACGTTAATGCATTATTCCAATGAACCGTCGAGTCAAATGCGACATACTTAAGATTGGTTGTTACTAATAACGAGTTCACGGTCTCGTATCGCACGACTTTATACGGCTCGTAACATACGTTTTCTCCTGCGGCAGTCGTTAGCCACTCGGTCGTATCGTCGTGAGAGCGGATATACGCCGAGTCCGGGGTACGCAAAGCCAGTGAGATACGTTGAAAATCTCATTGGCTCGACTTTGTTGAGCTCCCGGGGCGAACGAGTGCCGCACAGACAGGCCATACGTTCCGTATAACGTTAGCATAGCTCTGTACAAAGTACTGTACTCATCCACGTACGTAGAAGCGAGTTACCGGTAGCCCGGAGTGCCGGTCTTCTCTGGCTGTTCGTACGTACGAAAAGCTCGGAGAGTGACTGCAAGAGAAAGCGAGAAAATAGGGAGAAGGCATTTAGACCTTTTCCCCGACTCATCAGCTTTGTGCTTTGCCGTTGGTGCCACAGACACCCGCAACCCCCTTCCGCCCTCTCCACCGTCGCCCCCCCCCCCCCGTGAACCTCACCGACGACTCGCCATAATATAACGCAGCTTTGCCGACCTCAAAAACACGAATTTTCACTTCAACTTTTCGTTAACTGCACCTCTCGCTTCGCTCCACTCGCGTAGACTTGCCGTTAGCTCTCCCGCAACCCGCACACCTAAGTACAAAGTTAATTTTTTAATTATCTCGCGTATCACCGGAGAGGCCGCTTCATCCTCGTCGCGCGACGTAATCTACACTACGGCCAATTCAGAAGTTCGCTTAAGCCCCGCAGAAAGATCCTCGTCTACCCGCACGGGACGCATTGTCCACGCACACGATGAACCCGAGAGTGATGCCGGAATATGGTTAGGTGTGTTCGGAGTACGATATCAAAAATAAGAAAAATAAGGGAACCGAGGGAAAAACAGCTTTTTTGCAGATGTGTGCTAAATGGGTGCTTGTTTCGAGCGCTCGAGTTTGAGAAAAGTCTTGGCCACTTTTCCTCCGATTGTGTAAAGAGCTGGAGGGAGATAAAGGATAGCCGATGAGTCCTGGAAAGACTGGGTCAGTCGAGTCGCACGTCTAATTTTAATAATAATTAAATAATAATCTAATGATAATTAATCTGACGTTTTGTTTCTTTTGCCTGATTGATAATTGACCTATTAAATTTTAATAATTATTAATTAGATTATGATTCATCTTTGTTGATAATTAAATCTTAATGTTCGGGGTAATTCAATTACAATAATTCTTCACAACTTCACAATAATTATGGATGGTCTTAATGATCATCGTTTCGTTTCCCAATACCTTAAGATTTACGGTCAACTCATACTCTATCGAAGCGTAAATTGTTTTTGCCAGGCATTTCATAGCTCCAGTCTAAGAGACAAAAACTTTGTCAAACTGTCCAATCTAATTGTAAATTATAATGCATCACAGCTGAGAATGAAACCGAGAAAGAAAAAAACGAGGATGGCAGGGACTGAATGCTTTGGCGGAACGATAGGTTTTAATTAAAGAAGAAGAAGAAGAGAAAAAGATGGCGGGGGGTAGATTACCAGAAAAAGACGAAAAAAAAAAGAATAATAAATAAAATACGAGAGAGTACAAGATAGGGATGAGATAAGGAGAGGAAAGAAGAACTCGGGCGAGTCACTGCAGAAACGTTGGGATCCTCTCAGAGATAAAGCCGTTTCGTCAGTCACGTCACGGTTATGCCACAATGAGAACGTACGACCGGCCATATTTTAATTCTTCAGCGACAAGACCGTCTAGTCCTCCCCGTGGCGTTAGCCAGGGCAGAACCGGAGATTCGTCCTTGCGCCCTCGTTCCTTTCTTCGCTTTTTCCTCCGCGTGTCCTGAGTGCCACTGGCGCTACCAACGGGTACGTATCCGTACTCGAGTTCATTCGCGCAAAACCATCCCCGAGCACGTTGATATTACGACCCTTGCATAATATTTAATAATTATTATCATTAAAGTTGTAATAAAGTTTAGAATACTTTATTAATTTATAGGCCGGGACCGCCGTGGCGCTCGCGAGTGAGCGAGAGTAGCCGGACGACCGCGGGAACTGCGTGGGTGGTACGCGAGCTTGGCAAAGGGGTTGAGAAAACTTCGTCGCGAGAGCGTTACCCTACTCGAAAATCGTTCAAATGAAAAAAAAAATTGTCTTTACGTGATTTTTTCATCAATCGTTGTCATGTATACGTCCGGCTCACTCCAGTTTCGAGTATCGAAGGAAAAATGGATTCTTTTTCCAATGCATACCGCGGTCTGATTGAGCTTCCATCTCACTCACGTCCATAATGCATCATACCTGTATTACACACCGAAATATTTCAAAGCTTTTTCAAACTTCGTGTGGTATCGTTTTTTTCTTTTTAACAATTTTAAAAATCTCTCTCCCTTTTTTGTAACTTTCACCCCCGGGTACGTAAATCCTCGCCTTTTCACGTGTCTTTCGAGTATAATTAAATTCCATCGTGGAGTGAAGAACTCGAGCCTTTCCTCGCGTCTTTTCATCATTTATTTCATATGCACATTTCTCGGAAGCTCGATCTCTTTCTCCGTCTATCTATCGCGGTTTTACGCGGAAAAATCCGCGCAACCCCTTCGCCAAAGACGCATAGCTTCGCGGTGTTAGTTATATGGGAGCGGCGATGCCACGTAGCTAAGAGAATTCAACGCTTGAGGGCCCGCTGGATGGCTGGGTTGCCGCGGGGTTCTGTCGGTGGCATGTAAACGGGGAAAAACCGTAGGGACGGGGGAAAGGCGAGGCGGGACGACGAGTGGCTCGGATGCCGCGATGAAGAGAACCGAAACAAAAGGACAAGTGAATCCCCGCTACTATCCACCGCGAACTTCTTCTCATCCCTCGAAGATAACATCGCTCTTTCTATTTTTCCATACTTCCGAAAAAAAGAAAAGAAAAACGTTATTTCTCCCCGCGATGATGAGCACAGGTTGAGCACGGAAGTAGATGAAGAAGCCAACGTCAGGGGCACTTGTGTGTTTCTCGTCTCTTGGGCGCCCACTTGGTATATATTCACGCCCGGGACTTGAGAAATCTGCGTGAGGTACGTAAACAGCAAAGCTCACCGTCGAATAAATGTAAAGCCTATTGAGTGTGCCTCGCCAAATTTATGTGTGCATATAGGAAAGAGAAAAAAATGTTTTCTCATGAGAGGGTCCGAGTGGCCCCCGAAAAAACATCTCGCCTCGTTCATTCGCTTTTGCCCACTGCATTTTAAAACGCAAAGTACAAAAATATTATTGTGCTGACGCGGATTTGTTTTTCTGATGGAAAAAAATGTAAAATTATTTTTACTGGTCTTTATTGAGTGGAGTGCGTTGATTAGGGTTATATTTGCGGAGAGATCTCTTGTGGAAGACTGAATTTGTTAGATGTTGCAGAAAGGACGAACAATCTATCGAAATTTTCCATTATATTGAAAAGTGAGGAGGATAGTGCATAACGTGTATTTTCGATTTCTTTTAGAGTCGTGGGTCGGGCATTATTAGAATATTTCGAAAAAAAAATTCAGTTCGATGACAATTTTCGGTCTCAAATGTCGTAGCTGTTCCTCCATCTTTCTCCACGTCCTACGGTGATTTTCTGAGAACTATAAACCCAAATTCTGAAAAGCATATAGAAGAATAACTGTTTCTTTAAATGTTCAAACATGTTGCAACCTAAAACGCCGCCCATTGCTTCCTAATTTTATTCGGTTCGCAGTAGACACAAAATCCTCCATGAAGAAGCCCAAATTAAGCATACACTGCCTTCTACACAAGGCTGTGTATACAGCTAAACAGTAAATGAAGAAGAAATATGCAGGGTTTTATTTGGGTGTGTGTATTTTTTGTACCTGCGCGGTACTTTCCAGGTACGAGAAAATTCAGCAACCCTCCGGGGTCTCTATATCTGTGCAGGACCGTCTCTTTTTATTTCTACATATCTTTCTCGTTCAACCCTTTTCACAAGCGAATTTTTTTATTTTTTTTTATTCTTCTTCTTCTATATTTCCATGCCATACATATCGCAATATGCACCGGAGTCCGGGCGTCTCTTCTTACTTGAATTGAAAATCTCTCTATGTAGATCTCTGAACGCTCTGGGAACGAGTGTGAGGGCGAGCTTTCACAGCCCCGCTTCGCTCCTAACGACGACGACGACGACGACGACGTCGGTGAAGGTAGCAAGAGAGATGTATGCAGCCTGGCGGCTGTAAGCAAATCGTGTTATCCTCGGAAGCAGGCGGGTCCACGGTCCGGTCCCAGTCCCGCGCTATCTCCACGGTCCGAGAGGAATTAAAATAAATACATATCTTAATTAAGCTCGGGAGTACCGGGCGCACGTAACGGGTGAGCGCGGCGAAAGTCCACGTACGTCGGGTATAAGCAGTGCAGTTTTCGATTTTCGAACAGCGATTGGCCACCCCGCAGTAAACAGCCCATGCGATACGGTGAACGGAAAAAGATGGAACTACGACAATGATCAGCGATTGGCCACGTCTTGAAGCGCCAATCGCTGTATCGTCGTTTTCAAAAATACTCACATACTCGTAGGAGCTGCTGACGACTATATCCTTTATATCCAGTATTCATCTTCGTCGTTTCCTTCTCCTCTCACTCACGCTAGATCGATCGAGGTCCCGGAATCCGCCCATCTTCACAAATTATGAAAACATCGCAATGCGTCACTTATTCGAAGAAATACAATTTTTTTAAAACGCTCGTCAATGGAAAATATTATACATAGCAAGCTATTATCAATTATTGTCTTTGCTGCATTTTTTCAGATCGTTTGGAAACTCACATTCTCATTGGTGTGGCGCGCATGCGCTGCGATGCAGTATTCTATCGAATTATTCGCTGAAAAACTCCGTACATTATCATTTCGTTGTATTTCTTTTTGGGGATGACCGACCCGGCGTCGACGGACAACGCCAGAGTCAAGAGAAAGGATAGAAAAGTGAACGGGCACGACAGACCTCGGGATTACATTTTCCGTGGAACGAGAGGGCACGCGCGAGCGAACGAGTCGTAGCGGATTTTCTTTTTTTTTTCTTTCTTTTTTTTTTTCGACAACGCGCGCGTCTCGACTTTTCTACGTGTCAAAGCGTACTCTTTCTGTCTTTTTCTACCCTCCGAATATCTTTTTGTCGCCTTCTCTCTCTTTCTCTCCATCACACATGCACGCACACACACACACACACACATACACATCGTTCGTTTCGTTCCTCAAAGTATAATTATTTTAGTCGAATTAAAAATGCACAAGGCCCCAGGCCAACCGAGCTCGCTCCCAGGTTCACGTGAATTCTCGTTCACCCCTACAACGTACACGAATGAGTGCGAACTGATGCGTGTCAGTTCTGAGCACACAACGTTTGTTCACTGTCGATTGAACGTCCCCAACGCTGAATCACTGAGGGCCTCACGGATGAAACAGACGAATCTTTTCGCATGCGACTGATTTTTGTGCGGAAACTTTCCGGTGCAACTCGTGAAATCATATATTTTTAAGTGCCACGCGAATTAATTCGCGAGACTGGAGCTTCGTGCGGTTTTTGGCGCGGGTTCTGCGATGTATGCATCGTCGTTCGAGATCGAAAGGAACGAATCCCATGTTCGCTCGAATATTCAATGTCTGCAGCATGAATGACGAGAGTTAAAAATGAATAGAAGTGCTGATCGAAAAAGACGGAAAGACGGAATCGATTTTAGATTTTCCAATGAGGTAAACTGTCAAGTTGCCAAACTTGGATAGAACTTTTGGAGGGAAGAAAAATTATTTTCGATACTGTTTATAGCGTGCGCTAGCTGTTTTTCGTGTGACGAATTTTGGGGGTATTGACTTACGCACTTTAGTTGCCGCCATGAGCCGATACTTTGAAAATTAGCCAGCGGCGACAAAATAACTTTCATGATGAAAACAAAAAAGACTTCCGGTTGTCGATAAAAAAAAAAAAAAAATTCCCAGATGAAGTAGGAATGAATTTTTCCAATTTCGATTCGTCATTCGCCAGAGAATGGATTTCTAACGTAGTATAACATTTTCTGAGATTACGGAGAGGCATAATTTGACTGTCTGAATCTTCGTTCGTTGATACACGTTGCACAGGGTGACAAATTCGAAATGGTGACCGGGCGCGAGACGAGGGGGTTGAAAGAGAAGAGAAAAGTGGATGTAAGAGGAACATAATGGGACAGGGATGAGAAGTCGGGGAAACGACTCCGTTCTCCTGAGACCAGTAGGCCGAGCAAGATAAATAAAGAAATTAATTATTAACGGACACCCGGTCGCTATTTATCGTGCTCGAGAAGGTTAACCCTTTTTCCAAAAAAGGGTCTTTCTCGTCCGAGAGAGGTCCTTGGAGACTTGCGGAGATAAAGCCAGTTAGAAATTGGATGGTCTGAGGGTTGCGGTTCTTTCGCGAGTACATGGCTCGTGTTCGCTGTTTCAGCCGAAGAGTTGCTGAAGGATGAACCGATACGCAAGAGGGAATGAATAAATTAGTTCGTTATGTTCTATAAAAATCCTGGTCGGTATCTTTTTGACCATTTTAATAATTACATGATTACCACGTTGATATTCGAATCGTCAAGTTATTATGAAATAATCATGAAAAATTGGTTCATGCAAATTTACCTTCACTATATTCAGTTGTGTTAAATGTTCAATTGATTTTAGTTACCAAAAATGAAACGATATGAAAAATACCTAAGAAGCCTGAACTGAAGGACTCCGGTCGATGGCCCTCTGTCAATATGCAATAC
Organism: Sussaba pulchella; assembly: GCA_963971145.1. NCBI lineage: Eukaryota > Metazoa > Arthropoda > Insecta > Hymenoptera > Ichneumonidae > Sussaba > Sussaba pulchella. The sequence continues at coordinate 18,893,472 of OZ020165.1, forward strand.
ACATCATATAATATATCACGAGTACCGGTACTGTATAAAACAAAAAGCAAGGGAAAAAACTTATCAAAATAATACAACCGTATTGCTATCAATAAATGTATTTCACTGCTACTATTTCGCAAATTTTCTCAAAAATAACGCAGCTCGTCGCGATGCTCGGTATCCGGCAACCGCATTGCGAGGTCGCGCGTGTAAATGAGCGCATTCGCGAAGTATATAACATCCACGAAGTGACGTGATGCAGGGTCCATGTATACCGGAAGAAGCAGCCCGGTGTAGCGAAGACACGGCTGTGCAAAGAGCACGAGTGTTATATTGGACGGGAAAGCGCGAAGAGAGCTCCGGTAGCAACTGTCGTCTTTCACCGTCGGTACTGGAACCGCGTTGCGCGCACCAAGAATCTTGCTAATTAGATATATAAGGAAGCTAATTGTAATAAGGTGGAGTCGGGTGAACGCGAGTGGTGAACCCTCTCACGAGGCCCCTTCCTTCCTTCCTTCCGACCTCGTCTCCAGTTTTCTTCGCCCCGGGACGTCACTCCTTACGGAACGCGGTGATGTTTTCCAACCAGGAATGTTCACCGGGTTTGTAATTCGATGTCAGGTCAGGCGAGTCACTTGTTATCCGAGCTAACACGTGACATTCGGGAATTATCGTTCTTTGGACGTGTCGACACAATCGAATTTTTCATACGAATTATCTTGGGAGTTAAAATATACGAGAACCAATGGTTTGTTCATTACACGAACTTCGGAGACTTAAGTCGGGACACCTATGGACAATTTTCGGTGATCTTATTCGTTATTTGAGGGTAACCGCATGTGTATCGATCGGCAAGATTTTTTTTTTGCATAAAACTACGCTATTTGGGTGAGTTTGAAATTCAACCCCAATTTCAGACGTCCCAATAGCTTCTTACCAGCAAAACCCAGTCTTTGCTGGAGATACTACCGCTGACTCGGATCAATTGAATCCATTTGTGGTGTCGTACATCGGACTTGTCGGTACCGCGTCCAGCTCTGATTTTAACCCTTGAAAATGGGCCTGCACCAAGATGCGTCGAGTAACACAGGTCCCGCCACGTTTCGAAGTTCGGCCAGTGAGGGACGATGTATTTGTCTAGCTACGTTACCAAATTTCTTGCCAGGGAGTTCAAAAGCTTCGCGAGAGGGTGGTAACTGGTGGAAAACCCGTCGTTCGCTCCCACGGTGGTCGAGACAGTGGATGGATATGGTGGGAGCTCTAGGAACGCACAGCAAGACCGAGGGGATGAATGTGCATGTTTCCATGTGCGTGTACATGCGCATGTGTGCGCTAGTTATAACGAGGAGCCGGGTAATTAAACCCTTCTCCGAGTCGCCTTGTCTTCGACCTCCTACCGATCGACCGTGCTACCGGCACATGCCTACGAGTTAACCACATTTAACTACCCCCTCGAAGACGCCAGAAACATCCCCCGCCGCGTGTATCTTTCCCATCCCAACACCGTGTTTCTCGTGCGCTTCCTTATCACGAACCACCCTCTATTTCCGTCTCTTTCACCCTTCGCGCCGAAATCTCCGACCCCATCGTTCAACGTTGGTTTATTTAGACGCGGCTGCGTTGATCCCTTGATTAAATACTTCTGTTCCATCTCGCTATGCTTTGGTGATGCTTCGCCGGCAGTCCCACCCACCTCCACCTCCCATTTCCCGCGTTTTCCTGCACACTCAAAAGCCGTACCCCTCGATTTCGTCGTGTCCCGAGACCCACCCCCCCTGCCACAACCGTGTGGAGCGTCAAGTGCGAGCACGTACTTTCAGTTCGCGAACATCACCTACAGCGTGTCAGTAACTTTCTCTCACCACCAGTCACTTCTTCAGTCTCTCAATCTTTGTGCCGAAACTTTTCGTGTTGGTTTTTTTCTCGGCGGGCGATGAATTTTTCAGACGATACGGCTCGTTTGCGGTTTGAAGGTCGAAGTACTTTTACCCGCGAACGGTGATTGGAGCGGAGACCGATTCGCACCCTGTACGTCGAGCGAAGCTCATATTTTCGACTGGATTTACGAGTGTATCGTGGATTCCCGTCCAATCTCATTACGTCGTAGAACTTTGGTTGCGTTTTCTTCTAGGTAGAATTTTGTTGAGCACCCTGTTTTTATTCAGAAAACCTCATATGGCAACACGAGTTATTTTAATACCGAGCGGCATTTTGCTATTTATCAAAATCGTTCTACTTTTTCTTTAACGAAAACGTTCATTTTGTTTTCAAGCCCATGATCCAACATAGAAGAGTTGATATTCGTAGCTCTTGCGGGATCGCACATTAACAATGACGTGGTCGTGGACAGATTCTTGACCAATTCGATGAAAAAACACGTGAGGGTATCTCCGTGTGCGGAAAGCATTAGAAATAAGTATAGAGCCTGGCATCTATGCTCTGGTTCTCGGTATTGTTTTGTGACTAGAAATCACCGAAACGAGATCTTCCTACAAAAGCACAGCACGCCCGTGGAGATACGAACAACGTCTGCTGCATCACAGAACGTCGCGCAGCAGTAAGGAGCACTTTCCTGTTCAGGGTTTGCAATTATTTTGACGGCTCGAAGATAAGCCGCGGAAAGGGATGCGGCTTGGTGTTTATTGCGACAAACCAACATCGTCCCCGTCGTGATTTCACCAGCAGGACTTCTCCGCCGATGGAAGCTTTCAACCCCTGAGCTTTCACCCTTTACCGCTGATACTCGGCCAGACGAAAAACGTCACCGCACCGACACCGTCGTCAGCAAATTAAGGATCAGCATTAGACCCTAAAAGTTTTTAAAAAAAATAGCCAACCGTACGTTAACAAGGCAACGAGTCGTCACGATCGAACTTCAGCATGGTTTTGCAGCAAAGCGAAGCGAACCTTCTGCACGTGAAGGCTCGGGAAAGTACGTGACAATACAACGCACTGTGGAAAAGCGAGTTGGGAAATCGGGATTGGTTTCATAACGATGTAAGTAGGCTCGCGGGTTAGCTCAGATAACAAAAATACGAGCGAACTTTTCGCCATAACCGGGTAGCGTCGTCAAGAGAGTCCGGGACTGGGGCGTAACCCGGGAATATTCGACGGGATGGCGATATTCCCGCGAAAACCCATGAGCGGCCCGTGTGACATTAGCATAGTAATGAATATTATTACATTTCGGGTATATGCCCCCGGTTTAATTCCATCTTCCACGGTCGTAAAGATAATAAGCGCACGAGTGGCGGATGGTTCGCGCGAGCGTTCTCACTCTTGCCACGGTTCACTGGAACCGGCGATACTTCTCCGATGCCTGTTGGTGAACTTCTCACTCACTCTTTCCCCATCTATCCCGCTCTGTACTTTCGAAACGTTGAACGAGAATACGTATATACAGGAAGTCGCAACGCGCGTTGTGTGGGGGCGCGCGAGGGGGTGGTTTTGGTGCTGTAGGTTACGCGCGAAACAACGTATAGGATAACTCCCGCGGAGGAGACGAAACGCCGCCGAGAGAAGCATTCACCAGCTAGCGTACTCTCCGCTATGGAATCCAGCGTAAGCATCACCGTGAAGGGATGAGCGTGCCTTCTGTACTTACTGACACGGCTTTAAGAGATTCGCGTGCTCTCGCCTACCGCCTCCTCCCTCCCCCCTCCTTCCCCGGCCAACGAGTAAATATAAACTTGGCGAAAGTGACAAAGATAATTCTAATAAAAGCGACGACGACGACGACGACGAAGAGGACGACAACGACGCCGGAGAGCACTCCTGGGCTTCTCCCGCTTAATTTGTGACATTTTCCGGCATTGCATTACTTTCTACCCTGCTCTCTCGACCCTCCCTCGCTCACGACCGTCGCGCTATTTCACACTCTCACTCGCGGCCGTCTTCAACACGGCGGGTTCCACGACTTTGCACGGCCTCTTGGACCTTCTTCATTCTCATCCCATTCAACTCCCGCTGCACCCTTCCGAGACGTCGGAATTTGTCACTCAACGAGTATATAGTTTCTTTATGGTGGGGATCGACGGATTTCTTAGTTTTTCATCACACGTTCGCTGGACCTTCGAGAGGGAAAGCTCTGGTCCGGTCGATTTGATAATTCATGGAGGAAATCCTGTGCGTGTGATTTTATTTCGTCCATTTATTTACGTGAGGTTTTTAGTAACAGAGCTGGACGCTGTACGAAAAAATACTTATCAATTGGACGACTGAGTAATTACAAATTTATCAAAATCAAAAACCAAGCTTAATTATACTTACTCACTCGACAATTACTCACTGGCGTATTACTTGCTTATCTTATTAGCTGCTGGATAATTATTTTAGAAATACTTTCTTCCATTCGAAGAAGAGTTCTACGACGCGCTTCGTAACAACGTATCCTCAACATACTTAGGTACACGGGATGAGTTGTCGGTCGAGCTTCATCAAAACAATCCTCTCCGTCCTGGAAGTCACACTGCCATTGACCAGTCATAAATACCACGAAGTTGAAACGATAAAAAGTTATCGCCAATGGGCACGTGGGGACCCATACGTCCGTACTCCAACCACTGCGCCGTGACAATTTTTTCATGATGGTAGAACCGTTGTAGCTGGCTGGCAATGGCGTACGCAGACGGACACGGAGGACATGCAGTATGTATATTTCCATTCCGGCGTTACGAGGTGCGTGGACCATGATTTTATATGCAAAGAGTAGTTTAGAGCTAATTGTTAATAATAGGATTGGTAAGGTGGGAATTCAACGGGGTGGCGAGTCCGTCGTCCTACCGCCCCATTCCCCCACTTCCACCCCCTTACACCAACCGCTGCCGGGTTTGCCGCTCACGATAATCCCGCCATTCCAGTCGCGCGTCTCATTTGCCACGGAGTCAGCTCGTCGGATCTCTCTGCCGCTGTCTGTCCGTTTCCCCGTCTGTCCATCTGTCTGTAGGTTCGCCGTTCCGTTGGTTCACCGGGCCATCCATATATACATATCAGAATTGTACCGTTTGCCAGCATACGGGAGATTCGTGAATGCACACGTATGCAATACGTTTTCCGCACGCGTGTAGCATTGCGTTATCACACGTACTCACACGTTTGAACTCTCCGACTACGTATTATCACGTATAAGCGAGTAATTCTGAGTTATGTACTGCCCCTGGTCTTGTTAATGATAATTAAAACACCGGGTTCTCTGGATGCACTTCTTTTTGCCTTGCAGAAATATCATCGCGAAAAAATTCCCGGGCCGTTGTAAATTATACTCATTCTGGTTTTGCGGTGAAACTCACTCGTTTGTTTATATTTCGCAGCGTGGGCAGTCGAGTTGGGAAGAAATGATTGTTAGAGTCGTGGATGATCAATTCGCCAAGGATCAATCCAATTCGATTCTCAATTAATTCCTGTTGTTATTCCAATTTCAATTCTCCAACGGTGTCCTCCAATTGGATGCTCCAATTCTTTATTGTAAAAAGTTGATGTCGATAGACGGATAGGACGTTCGAATCATGCGGAAATATTTTTCGCGAGGAGGGAGACGGGAGAGGGATTTATAACGACGACCAATAAGTTGGCGAAACAAGTAATTTCGAAAGGGACTACGCTTTTAGCCATTTGGCTCGGTTGCGATGCTCGGGATCTCGAGATATTCCATAATGTAGTTCGGTACGGCGTACAGGGGAGGTAACAGGGCGGAAGGGATGAACAGCAGCCGAGGCGTAAGGCATAAAACAGCCGTATCTATAATGCCTTGTTGGAATAATCAAACGATTAATATGTTTATTAGTATCGGCAATGGCTCGCCTCGGAATACATTAAACCGACCCTCGTCTTCATCCCCGTGCGCACCTTCGCCATTTTCGTCTATATATTTGTCGGACGCGTCGTCGTGACGCCCCGGATGCACAGGGTTTCCAGCATGTTTCGTGCCCTTCTGCATTTCTAAGCTCTAACTCCGCGCTGCGCCATTTGTTACCGAATGCAACTTAACCGAGCTACGCAGAGCTGGAAATGTCTACATTTATATGGGTTTCGTAATATACGCGAGTTTTGCACGATGGAACTTGAAACGCGGGCTCGCAAAATAGTCCTGACCCTTAGTTGAGAAAATATGTTCTAGGATCGATCAAAATTTCCTCTAAAATGATGCTGGATTTAATTTAATGTAATATAATATACAATACGAATATACTATAATACGAACAATAGTTATAATATTGTAATAATCATATTATAGTATAATATTATTATAATATAAGGTTCTGTTTTCGACTTCTACGAGTGACAAACTATATATTTTTTTATTTAAAAAAAAATCAAGGTTATTGAATTGTATAAACGTTGAGGCGTTGCGACTGGTAAACGTATTTGAGATGCCAGTATGACGACCATATGGCTAAGGTACGTAGAATGAGAAGAAAAGAGACGGAGAGTTAGGATGGTTGGGTGGTGAATAGTTTGAAATTCAGATTTTTCGAAACAACGAAATTCTTGGTGGAAAAGTAGGTGTCGCGAAGATTTCGAAGCGTTTCGCAAACGGCAGCGAGTGGGTGCAGGGTGAAAGGCATCGAAGCCTTCTGCGCTCCGTACGGAAATAAAATCTAAACCCCCTTTATGTGGCGGGAATTGAGACTGTGCAAGCGTCAGCGCTCACGAAAACTTCCCATACATACATAAAACATTCTTCTATATAAAATCACGGTCCACGACGAGGAAAGCAAAAAAAAAAAAAAATGCGAAGCGCACAAGCCAGTAACAAGAGCGTCTCTCGTACGCTACGCAAGCCACCGGCACCGTGCGCACCGCGCGATGCGGTATTAGCCTATAAAATCTTGAGTTTTGTACGAGTTTTATCGCGTGCGGTATAGACGCAAGCGTAGAGGCATAAAAGCAGCGGCAGCGGCTTTCGAGATAGTCCCTTGTATTCTTTCTTGTCCTCGTTATAAGAATAAGGGCGGGTACAAAAATATTTCTGAAAATTTGAGGTCCTGGAAATAAACGTAGACGATAAATTCTAATGATATGAATTTTGTATTGCGGTCGAAGAAGAGAATTTTCTGATCTACGTCGGTAGACAATTCAAACTTTGTTCCCAACATTTTCGCGAAGAACGTTGGTCATAAATAGTGATGAATTGAAAGTAATAAAAAAAAGTTTAAGGGATGATTTTAGATTATGCAAAGATGTAGAGGTACGGATGCGTTTAGTAGAATCACCGTAGTCACCTCTTCGTAATCTTAGAGCTGATGATGATTGTAAAAATAATTCAGCTCAAATTCGTATCAACGTTAACATCCCGAAGTTCATTCAACATTTCCAAAATTCTCAGAGCCGAAATTTATCTCAGTCGGTTTTAAAATCGTCGTTGAAAATATAGCCAAATGTCTTTCTGTACCTCGGTTTGAGCTTCGAGTGCTGGCGTATAAGTCGTAGCGAGCGCGGAATGAAATGGCAGTGGATGAGCCGGGGTCACTGGGTGGTACGAGACGGAAGAGGGCCGACGAAAGGGAGAAAACGTTGGAGAGAGAAAGACGAAAGGATACGGAAAGGGATGGAGAAGGGGTCGAAATACATCGTACAAAATATGGCGGCCGATGGGATCCTCCACGGGGCAACTTTACAGCCCGACGGCTCCGGCCCCGACCCCCCTCGAACCTCCTATCCCCACCCCCTTTCGTGTTGGTGCTCCTGCCGGCTCTTGCTTTTGCTCTTGCTGCTTCTATCGTTACTCGTCCTTCCTTCTATCTCTGGTCCCGCGACTCATCAGCATGAATATTCATTATTCGATGATATTTCTCGGAGCCCTTCGACTCGCTCTCGTTCGCTCGCTCGTTCTCTCGCCTTCGCTCACTCACACTCGCTCATCACCTACGACCCTCGAAGCTCCCTTTGCCCGCTCCCGTCCTTTCCCCTCATCCGTTCAACCTTCCCCCATTCGTTGGATCGTTAATTTATATAACTACGATCGGCAGCCAGGGGGCCGAGGGGGGAAGCGGGGGCGAGAAGGAATCTTCGCGAAACGACCCTTCGCTATATGCCGTTGTGTTCACGTCGCTCAACGAGTCGCGCGAGACACCGAGAATCGTCTCTCTACCTGATGCTCCTCCTCAGCTCCCGCGCCCTTCGATATGGCTATTGACGTATTCACCCCGCTTGTTTGCATGCAATCGAGAATTTTTTTATTTTTCATTCTCGTTTTTATCTCTTTTATTCGCCATTCACTCGTGAACTGGCTTCGCGGTGGGGTAAACAGACTTTAAAGTTTTAATGGAGCAGCGGAAAATTGACAGCATCGTTTCTTCTCTCGTACAAACGGGCACTTGTCTCGTCTTCGCTTGTAAAGCGGAAAAATGCGATATCGATTGTCATATTTTGTGGGTATATTTCGAAATGCAAAATTAGCAGGGAATGAAGGGTCACGATATGGGTGATGACATCAGTTGTGCAATTTTTTTCTAAAGAGATAATACGATTTATCCTGACTTGAACGTCGCAATAATGATTGATCGACCTTTATCGACGAATAGATGAGTTTTAAGCGAATAATTATGATGCGCAGTGAATGCTTGTCATACTTGGAAGTATTTGTACTTTATATTTTAAGTACTTTTTGGACTATTCGTCGAGTACGAGGTCACGTGCAACCAAGCACGAAGTGAAAGCGAGTTGTTGCTATTTCGGTTACAATGAGATGCAATATAATTTCTATCCACAATTCGTGCCCGAACCCTTGGCGTACCGATTTCACATAATTATTTATAACTTTCGGATATACGGTCACGCATTACGGCGCTCGTTTTCGCGTGCTCGCGAATTGTGTTATCCAAGGTCGCCCCCCCCCCCCCCCCCCCCTACCGCAGGTGGTGGTTAATGGGCAGCGTAAGAAGGGTAGCTTTAATGCTTCGGTCGGTTCTGAAATATTCAAGTCTAGATTTGCCACGTAGTGTGCCATTCCGTTATTCTCTCCGTTACTACGTTCCCGGAGCTCAACGAGAATCTGCGGCGCGCAGTAGATATTCGGCAACGCGCGGGGTTGCATATATTACGATTTATAATATATCTGTATACAGTGTACATAGGTTGCGATGCCGCACGAAGTCGAGGCGTCAAGAGGGTGGGAGTACATAAGGTCGGGGTGGATTAATGCAAGCCAATCCACGAGGCAAAGGAACCCTCTCGATTTAGCTGCTAACGTCACCGGGTGATAAACAAACCGGCGAGATTCGGATGAAGGAAAACCCTTCTACATACTCCCGATGGTGTCATATTTGTGATGTCGTATAAGATTTTACAGTTATCGCTCGTTTTTGTCATATTGTAATGATTTTTGTTAATGATTTATTGAGTTTACTATAATGATAATTGATTAACATTTATTTATTAACGACTGAGTAAAATATTATAATATTAATGAATCATTCATTGAATGTATAATAGTAATTATTTTCCATTAATTTATTAGGAATTCAGAAAGTATTTTAATATTTATTAGTGATTCATCGGAAGATTATCGTATTTATCAATAATTCATTCGAATATCGTAATATTAATTATTCCTTGAAAGTCCAAAATATTCCGTTGTCCTATGTAATTTTTAATTTTTGCAAGAAAACATAATATTGAGTGGCGAGGTATTTTTTATATTTCGGCCAAATCTCTTTCCGTCATATAGTTCATCTGCTAATAATAAATTGTCGAACGTGTATATTACGATGACGATTTTCGCATATCCCTGGAACTATTGAAAATATGCGTTAACACTCAACTCGTATTTTTCAGGCTACTTATTACATGTAATATAAATAATAAATGATCCTGCCCCCACGGACTGCACTTAATCTTAACAATGCGTTTGCTTGACATTTTTTTCACACACCAAATTTGTTCCACCATCGTCTAAGTACCCAAAGAATATTTTTCACAAAGAAAACATTTGCATTTACATTATAAAGTCCGCTACAATCCAGCACGCCGAGAGGTATAATCATATGCGTGCCACCCTTAAAGCTTGTTAACAACTGATTGATGCTAAGCGCTCAGCTACGTTGAGACGTAACAAAAATACACGTAAAATCTTCGCGACAGGGTAGCGCAACATACTCGTCCCTATGTGCATCCTTGCATATCGTAAAAACGTTGAAGTACGCATTTCGTGTATGTGTTTCACCCATAAAGATTACTATACCGAGAGTCTCCCCGGGCTGAGACTTTATTGTCACGTTTTATAAATGATGTCGAGAACGTTGCGTATACGTACGTCAGTACGTGTTCAACTCGCTTGCAAAGCGTCAGCGTATTCAAATGGTATTTTTATCTGGGTTTTCTTTCGGCTGAAAGACTACCAGCGACGTTTGGGGATGAGCTTTCGTCGAGGAAAAACGTCGAGAGAGTAACGGACCAGTCGGCAACGACGCTGCAGCGAAATCACTCGAGGATGAGCTAAAATACGAAGGAGGGCTAATACCGCGTAGTGCAAGAAGACATAGAGACTGGAAGGACTTATGGTACTTGTGTACAATAGATTGCATAAAACTTGCGATTTTGGCTAAGAAAAATATACATTTCAACTAAACTCAATAAAAAAAAATATATATATAATTCTGTTATTGTGGAATGGAATATTTATAAAAATCTTCTACAAAAGAAAAACTGAATAGGCCTTGTGATTTTACAATGTAATTGCAAATGAAAAGTTTTTCGGCATCGGATACTGCATCGCTATCGGAAAATAACGGTCACGAATGGCGGATGAGGATTTTTCGAGTTCAACAAAGGTCATCATGATAATATCGCAAGCCTTCATAACGACAGCTTATCGTGATTACTTTCTCCGATGGCCTCCGATCGTTATGCATATTGATTAAATACACAAAAAGTGTAAAATTTACAAACCCCCCCGTGTTTGAAGCATCAAGATGGAATGGAGGGGGATGACGGAAAATAGGGTGATGCTTATTGCGGCTGCGAGCCCTTGTACACGTAAATGTATAAAATATTACGACGGCATCTCGTTTGAAGAAAAATTTCTTCTTTCCGCGACGGCGGAGGGGGTTGCATTGTACGATCGCCGGCGAAGGGTTGGGGAGGGAGCGGGGAAGAGGGCACGAGGCCGTTGATACGGAAATACAGCGATCTCTCAGGGTATTAAGATCCAGCGCGACCTTTGATATTAATAACAATAATATTACACGACATTGGCGGCTGCGAGACGAGGTAGCGGCGGTTTTCGGAGGGGTGGAACTGATGGTCCGGGGTAACTTTTGAACCCAGATACAAATTACAGCTCATTTTTATGCCATTTTAATATCGCTACGCGCCATTAAATATCTCTAGCCTTGCCCTCACCCTCTCTCACAATCAGTCTCACCGAGCTTTGTCATCCCCTTCGAGATGGCGAAAAAAAATCTCGTCTTCAAAAATCGGTATGACTTTAAAAAAAAATCTAGATCGTGATTAAATCATTTTCATCTGTTTTAGGCAATGGTTACCATGGTTCGGCCATTGTATGAATACTTTCTCGACTCGATTCTGGGTCTCATTCTTCAATATCCCATAATGAACCCTAAACAATATTAAAATTGAAGAGTATTCGATAGATCTTGAAATCATGCATTTTTTCGTCGAAATGATTAAACAGGTCGAGATTCTTTTCTTCATAATCTTGGAAAAAATGACAATTTGATGACCTCAATCGCAATGGAGGTAAAAGCCAAAGCCGGAAAAATAGACATTAATAAATCTTAAACATATATTTCGCAAGTAATAAAATCTCCCAAATTACGAGGTCCAATGTGATCAAACCGGCCAAAAGTAATGCGTTAGTTCTGTAATTTAATCCAAAGAACTCCATTTCAGGTCCTTCCGCGATCCACATATTCGAATCGGTCAGGCTTGGAAAGAATGTAGGTTAAAATAAAATCACAATTTTTCAACGACGGTCGTTAACAAATTACCCGCGCCTTGAGCCATAAAATAACGCGACGTGCAGGGTGTGGTACATTACTGGCATACATCGTGACGCGTAAACTGACATCGCTCCGCATCCTTGATCCGTCAGTTCGCTCGTCCATTGTGTCGTTGGTGTTGCCGCTTATGATTTTACTGCCGGAACCACGCACTTTTATGCTCTCAAAGCATTTGAAGTTATGTTAATTTCACCGTCGACAGAAGTTCCGGACGTGACCGGGGGTGAAATCGGTCGATGCAAGTCGTTGAATCGCCGCGAGTAGGACCCCCAACGTGGCGTCTCGAATTTTTCCACAACCACGTTGCTTCCCATGCGATATTGCGCATCGAACATATTCATAACGCGCAGTTACCGCGAAAGAAAACGGTATGGACGAGCACGAATGCGAGACGTTGCGCCATTCACGGTCTTTCATACGTCGAGCGAAGTGAGGGCCCGACCATAGATGACGATTTTATGTCGCGTGGCTTTTACGACCATCGTCGCACATATATCCGTCGAACAGAACGTAGCGTACTTTGAATTGGGTTCGTCCAAAGAGTTATGGGCATTTATGCTTTTTCCACGACACGCGTCGGTGCTGTGGAAGATATATACTTCTTTGCGTTGAAATGTTCTCGCTTCAAAACGACGTGCCTCGATGATTGCATCGATCAACGTTTGATCCGTCGGAAACTCAACTCCATGAGGGTAGCGAAATGAACGGACATTAAGGAACCACCACTCCTTCTGATAGAAAACAAAAAAAATTGAAAAAGCATTTCTAATGATTTTTCCATCAATTCTCCAATCGTTGGAATTAAATTTGCACTTGAAAATATCTAATAGCTGCAATGTAAAGCAAAATTTGAACGTGTTTCATTCGATTTCTACAATACATATATAGATATGTATTATATTCGATTTTACAAGCCGTGCAATTAATTTCGCATTATTTAATATTCAATAGCCAAACCACAAAACGAAACAAAAATTAATATCTTGTATTTTCAAAATGTTTTTTTTTCAACAATACTTCAAGCGGTGCGATTAATTTTATCCCCGAATCCCTCCCGTATCCACGAAGATTAGTACATCCGCGTATATGTTTATAGTGCATCCGCGATGTATTTGTATACGTAATTTGTGGCGAGTTAGAAGCTCGTCGTGACTGTAGAGACGAGGGAGGCGCGTGGCAATTTCAAAGTCATCGGCATAGTTGAACCTCTTCGGTGGAACGTTGTTGGGTGAAGCCGAGGAACGATAGTCGGTCCGGTTACCACTTCGCGCGAGGGGATGCGAAGGTAGACGAAAGGAGAGCTAGCGCCAAGCTTCGGCGATGCTAGCTCAACCAGCATGGGCGACCCCCCTGCCGCTCTTCCGCCCCATGGGGTCCGCCGCGCTGTCTCTTCTTCCAACGGCGACGCGGGAGGGTTGTTGCACGATAGTTTGGACGATCTATGACCCGAGTTCGCGAAGAGACCACGAAAGGGTGGATTTACTGGTCCGGGCTGCGTTCACACCACACAAATCCAAGTGACCGGTCGAGGCTCACCCCCTTCGTCTCGATTGCCTCACCCTTCCTCGTGCACTCTCCCGCAGCTTCCTAGTCTAGCCGCACAACTTATGGAACTCGAATTATTTCCGGAGTGTCTCGCGGAAACTCTGGGCAATCATTATCTAACCATTACTCCATCCAAGTTTTACTTTGAATTACATAAATCTGAGATTACATTTTTCACCGATCCATGTTGATAAGTTTTGAAAAAAAACTGAATTAAATCATGTTGCAGTGTTCATTGTTGTTATTTATTGTGTTCATTTATCAATGAAAAATGATAACTGGACTGCGCAATGTTATTCAAACACGTGACAACCCTCAGATTCCTATTCAGATTCCTTTCGAAATTTCCGTTTCGTTTCGGGTGCTAGTGGACAACTTTTACTGTTTTTTTCTTGAATTTTCGTTTCCACCCTTCTTTCATAATTTTTTATCCCATTCCCGTTGGTTTGCGCGTCTTGTACCAACGAACCAGAACGGTTCGCGGTTTTTTTTTGGAATTCAGCTGTCATTTCGCATTGTCTATAGAAGGGCTATACTGCTGGATAGTCTAGTGATGGTGGGTATGAAACAAAAAAACAAAGAAAAAAAACGTTGCTCGTTAGCTCTCTGAGAAATTAATTATTTGCCCGCCATCGCCGCAGCGTCCGCCATTCTCGAGTAATGGTGAAAAATGTGTGGATTGTGCGGGGATTACCGGAGGTCCTGCTGCTCCGATGGAACCCGCGAAGGGTATATGCGTGTACACCAGTGCAACCGAGGTTTGACGCACGGGGCGAAGAGGGCCGAAGGGAAAGCCGGGAAAAGAATAAGAAGAAACGTATCGGTGTGGCTCGTTACACTTAAATTGGAAGGAATGACTGAGTGTTGTCGTTATTCATCGCGAATAATATAGAAAAAGAACTACCAGCACGAAACGGACCCCTCCGGTCCACCCCGCCTGCTTCCGAAGGGTGAATTCACGCCGTTCTTACGTATCACACTGAATCGCAAACCCCTGGCTCGTTTTTTTTCTTCATCATTGCCGTATAACCACTTTGTACAGCTCAGAACCAACCGACTAAGAGTCGATTTATTCTGCTACGAATTCTATATTTTCATACCCCACGGAAAAATAATTATTTCGTGAAGAAGTTATACATCTTTGTACAATGATTTTTTTCGCATTTTTTTCACTATAAAAAAGATTAAGTTTGACGCACCGTATTCGAACATACTTGAACGTATTTGAACATCGGTTTGTGGCAATCAACCGAAATTCGTGTTAACTTGATTCATGTTCTTTCGATGTTTACTAGCTAATTATTTTTCTCGAAATTCAGATGGAAATTTTATTACTTCTAAATTCAGGACCATGTGTTAAACATCGAAAGTGGACACTGTGTGGCTTCTATTAGACGTCGCTTACTCAAATCGTTCACCATTCGGCGAGCCTTTGACCCCTCGCACTCGGAAAACCGCGAACGGAGTTTAAGGCAGCGGCGGGGGAGGGGGGGGGGGGGGGGGTGCATAGGAAGAGTATAGGCGAAAGCTGATGTTGGCCGACGCGGGTAGCCCGGAGTTTGGGCTGGCCACAGCGTGGTTACTTCCCTTCTCGACTCACTTTCTCTTTCTCTCTCTCACTTTCTCTCTCTCTCTCTCTCTCTCTCTCTCTCTCTCTCTCTCTCTCTCTCTCTCTCTCTCTCTCTCTCTCTCTCTCTCTCTCTCTCTCTCTCTCTCTCTCTCTCTCTCTCTCTCTCTCTCTCTCTCTCTCTCTCTCTCTCTCTCTCTCTCTCTCTCTCTCTCTCTCTCTCTCTCTCTCTCTCTCTCTCTCTCTCTCTCTCTCTCTCTCTCTCTCTCTCTTAAGATCAAGTACTCTTCTGCACCCGTGCTCTAAGCCCCACGCTCCGCAGTGGTCGCGCGTCCGGTCCTTGGTCGGTCTTGTCCAGGAAGGGGTGGATTGATAAACCAGCACGAGAGGAGCAGCTCAACGACCGAGCAAATTCTTGCGGTCGGCCACCATCGCCTAATGCAGGGGTTCTCGATGTTCCAGCTCCTTCATTTACCATCTCCTTCTGGAGAGAATCCAGTTATTCTCAAGATAGAGAAAATATGATCAAATCATAACCTGCTTCGTGTTTGAAATTCGATATGCAACAATTAGTATTAAAAAAATTTTTTCCATCGTGAATCGGTGTTCGGTGAATGATTAGTTTTCTTCATTCAGCGGCCGATATCTGAGCCAAAAATTGTCTTACCGGTAAAACAAAGAAAGCAAATTAAAGCTAAAGAATCAAGTCAAATGAGGTCACCATTTATTGAGTCGGGAACATTTTTTTTCAGCCCAGGTACAATTTTTAAAGAAGAAATAATGGTGAAAAAATATCATTTGCGATATTTCTTTGTTCGCGCCATGTGTGATGCAAAGAAAAAATGGTTTATCATGAGATGTCGAACGACATCACAAGCTTCAGAATGCTCTCTTTTCCAGTACAATACAATCAGTGTGAAAAATTGTAAAATTGTTCTGCTCCTTCAATTTTCTTGCTGAATGTAAATTCCAATTTCTTCCCTAAATCCTGATACCTGAAATGTTGTCATGCTCGCAATGGAAATTCACGGGAGCCCTTATTTTATCTTTTTCGGTCCTATTTCCCGCAGACAAATGGCAGTTGGTAAAATTCAAACGTGTATATTGTAAATCTTGTCGAGCAAATGAAGGTTGGCAAAGTATCCGCGTCAATTGGACTGGCGAAATTTGTTGCGGGAGATGCGAGAACTCAAGGCTTCAAGACAGCCAGGTCGCCCGTACGTCTTGCGATAAAGCGTAAAACCTTCAGGTCAATAGTAAACCCGCCTTTTCGTCCTGCGGTAAGATTCTTCTACCTCGTCCTCGCCAAGGTCTTAGCCTAACAAGTTGAGTCAGAAGGTCAACAGTCCTTCGAGATTATTTTCTGGTTAAACCCCAAGAGCATCAGAGAAGTAAACAAAAACAGAGTGAATCCTTAATTTCCCAAAGAAAACACTGCGGGACCCAATTAATAATTTATAATGTATCTTCACCTGATAAATCTATCCACACACACGTTGTAAAATAATTTTAAAAAAATGTTCATACGTTCGTCGTATCTCGCACTTTATCGTCCGAGTCACGTCATGGCTGGCTGAGTAATGAGGTCCGTATTATGTATGGCGTAAGTAAAAACACGAGGCGGCGCATTGAGGCCGACATTGTCTAACCAGCATCTGTCATGTGGGTTTTATTGCCACGGGTCACGGAACATCAACAAAAAAAAAATTCATGTTACCCATACGTGTTACACATCCCTAAAACGCGGGTTACCATTTGGTACAGTCGTGTTTGGAGCAGTTTGTTGCTCGTAAGCTTTCCTCCGACCGAAAGTTATCCAAAGTCCCTGGAGTATATATGGTCATCGGTTCGGTCGAACGTTGGTGTTCACTGGACCCGCCCGACGTTTGAGTATCCGATGGTGAGACGATCCAAGCTCCCGAACTGGCCAACCGGATGGTCAACCAGGGGTAGTGGGTCAAGCCGGGTAGGCGAGCCAAGAGCATTGTCGCCGGAAGTCTCCCCATCGGGATTTCCAAACGCCGGGGGTAATTGGATAGAGAAGATCGACCAACGCCCGGACTCTTCCCGTCGACACGAGCGTCTTATAGCGTCGAGCTATGACCCTTCGGAAATTCCGTGCTGTACTACGTAGTTTCTGCTGGGCGATCTAACGAGTGTTTGCCGAATTCGTGGTGTGCGGCATCGCTTTACTTCATCCTCGGGAAATTTAGCCACACCGTATCTTATGGTTTGCACGTATAAACCCGTCGACCCTGATTCAATCGAGTCACTTTACGGCGATTCCGTCTGGTTCCCGTTTAAACTAGAGAAGGTTAATCACTGATACAATGATCTGCTGTCCGTGATATTGTTTGCAGATGGCTGTCTCTTAGTCCCAAAATATCATAGGCGTTGTCTCGAATCGTTAGGGTGGCAGGGGATCCCAAGGAATGATGGTCTACTGGGGCAAAACGGCTTGACCAAATGCGAATCAGGATCGGGTCAATACGGGGCCTTCATCTCATTTCGGTGAGAGTTATAGCAGTGCAAAGCACATTCCTAAGTTACGCGAATCGCTGTTAACAAGAAAGTTATGTTCTCAGTAAATCGACCGAGCTGATGGCTCCAACTTCCAATTGGTTGCTCCATTCAAAATATTACATTTTTATTCCGGAACATAAAATAATCTTGACACATTTCTCTGGTAGCTCTTTCAAATAGCCAGTGAGCGCAAATCCACACTAGTCGGCCAAGTCAACCCGTGACCCGTCACCGCACTGTCGTGTAATTACCAATCTCTGGATCGCCTCTTGACCCCCAAACCAGTACCGTACAGCACGATTTATCCGTGTAGAACAAGGGACCGTGTGAATACCCATAGAATATATAGAGCTACGAGTGGTGCCGTTTGATTGCCAAACCGTTCGAACCCTACCTCCCGATCGTCGTTCGCTTGACTCTTGAACCACGGGTCATCCCCACCCTTGCGCGAATCCTCGACTACCCGAAGGCGCGTTGAGCTTCACTTTCCCCCGATCCACTGTCACGCGATGAAAAAAAAAGGTCAAGTACTATCTTCCCGGATGAGAAGGACGAGAGGTGGTTCGCTCGTTCGCGGGAACGTTTTTTATCCCATTTTATAATCGCAAGCCCGTGTTATTAATGCGCACGTCACGAGTAATGGCGCGAGGGTATGGCACGAGGAAGGGCGCGTGGCTGTTGGCTGCTCGAAAGGTGCTGCTGACTGGTGTGGATGTGAAAGAGGTGGTAGAACCGTCGGCGGAGGGGCAGAAACGCGGCGAAGAACGAGCTTGATGCTGGTAACGAACGTAAATCGGATGATAAGTCTACGAGGGAATCGGTGCGCCAATTGCAGGAGGCAGACTTTTGATTTATTCTAATTGCTATTTCGATAATGGAGCCCTACTAGTAGCACACACATACACATCCGCACACACGTGGACGCAAACACATAAGAGCACAAAGTGCTTGCGTTGAATCGCGTCCATTCAACGCGAAAGCGGGAGCAGCAGCAGCAGCAGCAGCGCCTCTTGCATTCTCATTATCGAACTCTCCTGCACCCTGGCGCTTGCCTGCAAGCTCGGCTATGAGTCCGGTCAACGGATATACAATCATATTCGAGTTAAGCTATAATGTCCCGTTCACCGGGAATAAGGCCGGTAGACTTTTGCCGTTTGCAATTATTATCTAATTTGCCGTTGAATCTTTGTTAACCGCTAAATTATCGTAGGGTGTTGCGAACCACGATACTTTCGGGTTCGTATTTTTCGTGTGGCCGTGAAAAACAAAACACGAAAACATATTGGCGTTATTGATGTCAGAGATTTGGGCGTACCATTGGATCAGTATCTGGGCAGGAAGAAGTTTCAACCCAGAAAATTGAACGCAATCGTATCAGGTCATTCAATCACGATAATTACTAATTGTTGTACAAATTGACTATTTTAAAAAAATTTAAGACTGTCGATCCTTTATTGAATAAACCTAAGAATGCATTTGTATAGATCGTGACAATGAAAAAATGTTCGGATCGACTTTCCGCCAAATTTTATTGCTGTTCCATTGCACAACGCGGTGATACAAAAACAATCGGGACAGTTTGACTAATTAAGTCTTCCTCCGACAGTCAGTTAATACACGTAATATTACCTCGAGAAAACCGTTCATCCGGCAAACAAACCGCAAGCGGGCCAAAAGGGACTACAACCTCTTCCCTCGATCCTCGGCATCGTGCGGTAGCCCCGGGGAGACGACGTATAACTATGCATCCGAACGTCGAACACAGACTCTTTACCGGTAATGCTTTGTGTGTCTTAACACGTGACCGCCAATCCGGGCATTAAGTGTCCTCTCAAAAACCACGTTACCCATACTTAATCTCCGTCCAGAAGCTTTTGATGGACCTTTAATGCCCCGTCGCGCCACATACGAGGCTTTGGCTTGCACAGAGTCGAAACCACAATTCTTTTTAACCACCTTACGGGAATAAGTCTCGATGACATCGACCGTGCTGGCCTGCCAGCTGGCCGTGATCGAAATGGAGATCAACGAAAATACTTTTTCACGTAACTCGGCGGAATAAATATAGAAATAAGTAAAATAATATCGTATATTATTATTGCTATCACCGAGCGATGGAGTCGATCAAAAATTCTGATGGATACATTTTTATCGAGTGCTCGTTCTTTGTATAATAAATACCCAAGCTCCCTAAGGTTTTGAAATTCTCGGATCAAGAATGAATAAACTTCCTGACCGTACAAATATTGTTGCAGATGCCATGCCTATTACTATAATCCAGATGCGCAAATAAATTAATTTCGACCTAACTACTCAAACCCAGTCGAAGAAACAATCTAACCAACAATTATCTTACCTACTTCAAACACTTGTTCCACCCATTGTAACTCCGTTGTTTCGGATGTGCTAATGTACTCCAAACTTTACCGAAGCAAACTTACGTGCCGCAGCTATGCCCTTCGGTGCTTTACGGTAAATTCTCTCTGCATCGGCTCGTCGCGGGAAAATAAAAAAAATAAGACAAACGAAGAACACGAGAAAGTTGAAGGAGAAATGTAAAGACGCGCTGCTAGAAGTGCCACCGTTTCTGTGCGAGCAGCGTTCACCACCGAGGACGAAGAGGAGGAAAAAAAAAAAAACACATCGCAGATGGCCCCCAAGGGTCCCGAGTTCGAATCCCATTACCGGACTCGCGCCCGTTAAATAGGTCTCGCATCGTCGACCGGAAAATATACCTACACACGTACACTGCATCCCCTACGCTCTCGCCCATTCTCCTCCCTTCGACCGTCTCAACCTCCCACTCGCGCCGCGGTCTTGTATGTGGACCTCTGTTCTTTCAACGGTGCTGCACGCTAAAGCCAACCCTACCCGCCACCCTCCCCCGCGCTCCTACCTCGTCTTATTTGCCCTGCGATGGGAATCGATGCGTTCCATTAAGAAGCTGCAGGGATCGCATTATCTTCGTGGAATTGGCTCGCCACGTGTGTGAGCCAAGCACGGTATCGCGCTCGGAAGATCGAACTTTGTACATCGGAATGGGAGTAACGGCAATTTTACTAGCAGTCCCGCAACTTGTACGCAACGGGTAACCACAGATAGTGTTTCGAATAGTTTGTGAAGTTTTTTTTGTCGTTGCTGTTTTTTTTCCTCTTGGAACTTCGGAACTGTTAGGGCTGATTATTCGCTTACCGTAACTACTTCCACAGAGTGATGTATCATTCATTTCTGCAAGAACGGAGAATATGAAATTGATAAAAAAGCTTATGAATAATGAAAACCTAAGCATTTTTATTCAATTTCGTTTTATACTAAAAAATTAATTTCAAACGATCATGAATGATTTGCGCCTCGAAAGTTGGGAAAAGTCGAAAATAAATATTCAGATGATGCGGAAGTGAAGCAACATTATTATTATTATCATTTGTTTTTTTACTTTCCGTAAAATAATGTACGAGAAGAATATCGGAACTTCTCATGATAAATCAATGATAAAAGCTCGAGGACTCTATATCCGGCAAAAATATCACGGATTTGGTAGCCGACGAGGGGATCGACAGCAAAGCCTCCCGCGACGCTGCCAGAAGCGGTGTCGTGTGGAGCGGCAAAAAAAAAAAGAAAAAGAAAAAGAAAACAAAACAAAACTTAAGCATCGTCGTTGAGAGGAGAAAACGTCGTTGGAGCCCTGCGACGTCGGAAATACACGCCCCCGTCGCATACGTACGTCGTCGACGTGGCGAGTGGGAAGACGCTGGTCCAACGTAACCGCCTGCATATACACCCCCCTCCCCCCCCCCCCCCCAGCGCGAAAGCTCGTGGACGAAGCTCAAGACGTCTTCACTCTACTTCCGTTTTATCCTTCCATCCTTCTTTTCTTTCACTTTTTCCATTTTTTTAATTCTTTTTCACTTTTCATCTTTTTCTTTTTTCGCTTCGTGTTCTTGCTTCCAGATCGACTCGTCCTTCTTCCTCACCTGTGTCGTCCCGTTCTCCACCCTCGAACGGGAAAGCAACTCGTCCCGGAACGAACGAACGAACGAACGAAACGAAACGAAAATAAAATGTAAGTGGAAATTTATCGCTCCGGGCGATAGGAGACGTTTCCGTACTTTTAAATATTTTATAAACTTTCTTCTTCATCCTCGCGGCACGGCCTGCGCTTACGTGGCAGTGGCGGCGGCGATGGCGGCGCTACTCTTGGTTCACGCGGGCCTGGTTCCCAGGAGCTGCTACGGCGAAACGACGACGACGTCGACGAGAACGAAGCGAAAAAAAAAAGATGAAAAAAGAAATCGAAAGAGGGCGAAAGAAGAAGGCTGTGGTGGGGTGGGCAAGGGGATGTTCTGCTTCCAACGTTTCTGTCGATTTTCTTTCCGTTACCCCAGCAGCCGAGCATAGCGCACCGCTCGGGATATTCCCCCGGTATATATCGTAATGTTATTAAAACTTCTAAATGGCTATGGATCGCTTCGCGAGTTACGCGTCCTTATTCCAGACACTCTGTAACCTCGATAGTCCGCACCGTCGACAATGTCCTCAAACGTTTTCGAGCTTTTTTATTCCGAGCATAATCTTGCAACCCCACAGAAGTACCGAAATATATTGTTGCTTTTAATAAACGAAAATAAAAAAATAGCAATTAATCCGATCCAACGATTCCTTCGAAATTACAAAGTCAACTTCAATAAAATATCGTCGAAGCATGAAAAATTTTAATAACGAAAAATGATTGGTATCGTTTGATGAAATTATTCATACAAACAAGTCGAAAAATATAGATGACTGGACTGCTATGTAATTACTTATTATGCGGCCACGTGAAGTTACTACTGCGTATTAAATCGATTTGTTCGCAATAATCAGGACTTCATAAACAACTTCACTGAATAAAAAATGAATTTAACAAGCTTCTAGATTTGTTCATTATTTCATTTCTGGACGAAGCTTTCAACACTGTTTTCCAAATCGATACAGCGTGAACATTGTCAGCGTCATCGACGAGGGTAATTCGGACCCAACGGCAGCTCTACCTTTCCCCGATTGGGAAGACCGTCCCGAGTGCCCCGAGGAAGATCTCTCTCCGCCCGGAGCCAGGGAAGCCTCCGAAATAGGGGGACAACGAATGAGGGTAAGTAATAAGTTTTTTTTATCGTTTCGGCGAACTAATAAGCCAGAGGAGCAAAAGGAGAAGGAAAAAAAATAGAGAAGGAGAAGAAACGAGAAAACCACCGAATTACCTGAATTATTTATCCTATCGACATTTCTGAACCGTAAACCACCGAGAGTTTTAATATTCCGGCTGTGGGCGAATATTTTAAGCGTCCGGATGAGACGCCCAAGCACACGCTTGTACGACCGGGGTTATACCCCCTCTTTCAGCAATATTTATATATATGTATATATACCGAAATTACTGGCGGTATACGAGAACCTCTTCGGAATTTATCACCCTCCAGCTAATCAAGAAAGAAATCTTCGAAGCCCTTGTGAATCATTAAACGATGTTTAAACGGAATGAATTGATGAATTCTTTATTTGCACGAGTCTTTCAGGTTCCAAGCTTTCTCTCATCGACGGGTCGTCTTGTTTACGACTGTTTCCCTGCCGAATTTACGGATTGCAGACGACGAGTTTTACTCAACTCAAAATTATAATACATCGCGGAACAACTTTGAAATACATTTAAAAGTTTTCGCGTTTGAATTACCATATTTTGTATAATTATTTTTACATTTTTCACGCCTCCTTCATTAACGAACTTCGTAATTACACATGGAGTAATGAATTTCGACATTTTTTATAAATAGCAAACGAGCATTCGAACACAATGATATTAGTTTGCCATCGTTGAATACGTAGATGGTCGTATGGTACACGAAGACCGAGAAAACCCATCGTAAAGTACGAAACCACGGGTACCGGTTAGAGTGGTTGCGCTTGCTCGGGGGGTTGAAAAAAAGTAAAATAAAATTGTGAGATATATCGCTTTGTCCGGGTTGACCCGGACAAGGAGCAAAGGAGGATGAGAAGCTGGACCGTGGGGTCGATCGGGAACGAAGCCGGGTGGCACCGTCGGTAGTCGCGGTGGCGAGATTACTTTTCGATAAGGAATAATTAAAAATTTTCTCGTTTAAAGTAGCTAATTTCGTTTCTGCGTCGCCCGGAGGCCCAGTGAGGGTCGGGAACCCGGGGGTAAGAGTGAAAACTGCGGAAAAACGTTGAAAGAGTGGGAGAACGAAATCCAGCGTCGTCCGCGTCGTCGTCGTCGTCGTTTTCATTCGTGGGATGAGAAACCGGAAAAAATAACCGCTAAAATACTCGGAGATAAAGAAGATAAAGGCCCGGAGAGTGTCCCTGGTTCGGTTGTAATTTACATCGTTGTGTGATTCCGGAGTAAGTCGCGGGGCTGCGTGCCTTGGCCCGAGAAGAAATATTTCATGTCGCCGTTGGACCGGGCAGTGATAACGATAATTAAAAATTACGGGTAGGTCGGTGAATCGAGAAAGAACGAGGGGACAACCGTGATGCCGGGTTGAATTCACGATTATTGGCACTTTGGATTTGTGCGGTTGAGGTTATTTGAATTTTTGACCGTTCAACAACTTTTGGAATCGGACTTTGAAAACCACGATTTCACAATTGATCATTGAAAGAATCGGAATGAGGACAATCTTGAATTCATTTTCAGCGTGCTGGGATTCATAGATCTCATATAAAATGGATCTTAACAAAGTTATCATTCATTTTATTTTAGGGCATGATGGTGAGTCGAAAAACCCGATTTTTTCAGCTTTGCTCTAATTAAACTACATAATTCATCGATTGATGCTTCGCGAGCTAAAACTTTACGAACGGAAATAAAATTATAAAACCTGTCGTTGATGACTTTCCAAATTCTCTATTTGATTAATACCTTCATCGATACAGCCCTCGATGAATGTGGGTCGAAATGTTGAACACAATAGATTCAAAATTTGAAATACTTTCAAAAAAATTATCTATATGAAATCCATAAAATTTATAACAAAGTTTATGAAAAATCTGTTTTTATAAAACCGAATTCACCGAAAATTGAGACCTTCCGCGGGTACGAATGGCGATTCGATCGTTAAATTGTATATCATGGTTCCGTCGATGATGCTGCGCGAACTGTATGGTTTCGTACAAACCGTTGGGTCGCGACTTGGCACCATAAATCCCTTGCAAGCACACTAGTACAGTAGAGTGAGAGTAGACTAATGTAGTGGTAATAGAGTATAAATGGGGGTCGTGACCCGAGGTCAGACCGTCTTACCCCTAAACTGTCGTCCGTTGCCCGTCCGGCCGTCGTCCTCCGGCTGGATCACACTCCGGTAGTGCTGCCGTTGGCCAAGACCTTAAACTCACATCGAAAGCTAGTGGATCGACCCTGCGACCCGCCCCCACCCTCGCCATCGATTATACCAAAATGACTTACACAAGTTTCCCGCTTGCTTCATCGTTTCTCCGTTATAACTTCGTGGCACGACGATTCTACGCGGATTTATTCATTTTCGTATGAAATTGCGCGTTGTCCACCCTCGTCCGATATTCGATCGTTTTTATGCGAGTACACGTACTTCATAGAAAAGATCCTAAATGTGTTACATGATATTTCAATCTCTACATTACTATAGAAATCAAATCACTTGGAAAAAAATATAAAAAGCGTCGCTTAGTTTTCATTTCTATAACTGCTAGGAATAATGTTTCAAGATGAGAACAAGCAAATTTTTTTTCATTATTTCCGCAGCATCTTCCAAAAAGCATAGGCAACAAATATATCGCAATCAAGTAAACGCGGAATCGTACAATCACTCTACTTTTCTTCACTTGATTGGATTTTCAGCTGATCGATTTCCTTGTCATTGTTTAAGTATCAAATTTTCGTTGAAATTATGTTTTTCATGGAAAACCTAAAAATAAGAAATTTTTATTGTTGATGCTGTATTGCAGATAACGTCGCCCGTTATCGAGCTATGAGCCAGATAGCTGTGCTGTGCGCTACTGACCCCTGTCGGCGTTGTATCGAACTACCTCCTCGTCGAGCACGGCGACGAAACTTTTGCTTCCCGTGTTGCCTCGGTACTGTTGGCACTGCTCTTTGCCTCCGAGATTAAACAGCGCATCGTCCGACGTTGTTCATTCAACAAGATCTCTGAATCCCAATTAATCTTTATCATTCCCAAAGTGCAATATTTGACAACTTATTTATGTCCAGGAAAAAATAGGGTTCTCGAATACAATTTTTATTGCGATGTTAATGGCGATCAATCGCAATCATAAATAATACAAGTCCCTCTAAAATCATTCTTATTCAATATAGTATGTTATCTAACATTATAGTTCTTTATGATATGAATAACACGCAGATACATTTAAAAAAATGAATAGAACAATTTTCCGAATATCAATATACTCCCTTAAATTGCTATTCACATATTCTAGAATATCCTGGTAAAAAACATCGCAAATTGAACGACAGAATAACAAAATCATTCAAACCAGATAATTTCCTGCCGATCCCACATTTCAGCGTCGAAAAGAAAAATGTTTCATTAGTTCAGATACCCGCCAAGCAGTACTTCGTTGTAACTTGGCGACGCTCATTCGTTTAGCAGCCAAGTAAGTTTCATACTTCCTCGGCTGACAAGATCGCTGGCGTCAATCTGGAGCAAATTTTTTTTTTCCAATGTTTTCCCAGCTTCGTCCGGGTTGGACAATAAGGTTTGTTCACATACGGAGTGGCCGGCGGCAAGAGGGTCGTGTCCGGTGCGCTTCGTGTGTTTCCACGAGCGAATACAGAGGGGAAACCCTTTCCCGGAAAGTTGTTCGAAAGTTCACGGGACAATGAGTCTCTCGTGTATCTGTACGACAGTGGAGAAGGAAAGAGGAGAGGGACGGACGGAGGTAGAGTCGGAGAAACGAGATGGAGAGTCACCCCTTCGCCTATTTCTCCATTCTGCTGTTGTGCTATAGTGCACGGAAAAGCGTCTGTTCTGGGTACTACGTTGCTACCGCGATGCGGAATAGTGCTGACCGGTGTTCGTTCGAAGATACGGTTGACGGGCCAGACCGGCCAGCCCCTACGTCACCTCCGGAGCCAACAGCACCGTCACCCCTGAGCGTCTCCGGCAGCTACCCCTTCGCACTTACCCCGTGTGTCCGCATTCAATTCCCATTTCTCCACCTATACACTGTTGTACCCTTCGGTTGACTATCATTGCCTATAACTGTAATGGCAAAACTATCTTTACTTCCTTGGTTCAACACTGTCGAAATGTGTAACGCGTTTCGTGATTCTATTCCTGCCGAAGAAGTTTTTTCGAACGGGTAAGGCCTTGAGGCGACACTACATCGTTCAGGGGGATCGAAAGTATTGTTGCAATTTGAAAAAAAATGATGTTATGCTTGGAACGTACAAGCATGAGCTGTACGATAGACTGGATTTGAAAAAATCGATGGACGACTGAATGGATGGACTGGATTCCAATTGGTTTCTTCGGTTCCGCACTCTTCAATGTTAGTTCGGGTCCTCACAAGTGCGCACTGGAAAGTTGGACAACCTAGCTCACGCGCAAAAGGTCTCGCTTTTCCGTTTTGGATTTTGTTTTTAAAATTATTGTAATATATCCAGGACTATAATATTCACGGAGAATTTTTTTTAACCAGACTACTGTACGACCTAGGGTTTGATCAGCACCGAATTTCCCCTTTCGAGCTTCATAACTCTCGTCCGACCCATTTAACCGTTTCTTCTTTTTTGAAGAGTTATTCAACCATTCTGTTTACAGTGGGACGCTCTGTACACAGTACGCGCGTCATTGGGCGTGGTACGTTCGATGTATCGAGAATATTACGGAAAGATAAATTATCAAGAAGCACATGCGTCGATAATTCGTTCAATCACAAGCGTCATACAGTTTGCCGTACGTCATTCGCTCGTATTCTTAATTGTTCGGCTGAAACCAGAACGTAACTGGTGGGATTGGTCTTAAAAAACCCAATGTAAAGTTATACGACGCTTTGCGTCACCGAGTTGGGTCCGTATGCCACCTTTATTGCAAAATCTGCCGTGTATTTCCTCATAGACACTGACGTAAAGTGCTCCATGAAAAAAACCAAGGAGATAGGAATTCAAATGAAGAGATAAGATCGGCAAATATTGTCGAAAATTATGTTTTATCAAAAACGCGTTGATGATTCAGCAGATAAACGCGTGCGTTGGTCCATAGTATGTTATTTCCATTTATGAATATATTTCCAATATGAAGGAAAATAAATTATTGCATCACGAAAGCACACTTGATGAATTTAACTCCGAATTTAAACGGAGCTCGGCAACATCGAAAAATAAGCGTGGAATAGACCGGGAACGATATGCTTACTAGCTATGACAAAACTCTGTCCATGCCTATACAGCTATCGAACATGGACCGTTTTTTTTTGCCAAAATGCTGATTCTGATTCGGGAATTGTTATTTAGCTTTAGTGTATACTTCAAAATTTCTTTCTGCCTATACAGGTGTTCAGTCATGTATTGTAAGACTGATCGCAGTAACAATACGTAATGATTCTTAGGTTATCATTTAAAATAGTTCCTCTTTTCATGAAATAATTAATGTATCACATATCTTTATGTCCTGAAAGAAGTTATCCATTAATTGAACTTATTAATGGAGACGATTGACAACATACAAAAATAAGGATTTGGTGAAATTACAATTTTCAATAGCTTCTAAGCTCATTATAGGGCTTGAGAGAAAGACGATAAACTTTTTAAAAAATGGCCGAACATATTTGTAAGTCGCTACAACGCCTACGTATAAAATAAGAAAAATTGGAAAATTATATTTTTTGATATTTGATACTGAATTTTCGTTCGTTTATAAACTATAAAAAAAATATAAAAAAACTTACGGAAGACCTATGGAATACATTTCCGAGTGTTGAAACGAAATACCGATTTTCTTGCAAGTATGATACTTAAAAAGGAAAAGACAACGAAAAAAAATTAAAAAGACCTTAATAAGACGTTAGCTGTCAAAATAATAAGAAAAAAAATTTGGGAATTTGTTTTTTGACGTGCACTTCAAGCGGCGTAAATATCATAAAGACCCTAAATGAGGATGCTCACGGTTGTCAGAAATATAAAGCATCCACCGTCTATATTTATATGGATGCTTTTATTACGAATCATATATTATTTAAAAAAAGATCCTAGCCTATGAATTTATACATGAGAATATCTTCGAACTTCTACATTTGTCAAGATCCGCTCCCTGTCGTAACTTCCTGTTTCAATCGTCTGTGTGATCTCTGAGCTGCATTCGGTCATTCTCATAAGACCCAACAAATATACCAATTATAGCACCATTCCCAGCACTACGAGCATAATAAATTTAATAACTTTCATTATTGGCTCATTGCTGTTGGGATTTTTTTTAATGGTATCGTCATTGATCTTAGGCAGATCCTGATGAACCTCAATATATTTAAAAAAAACGAGTTTTTGGGAGAAAAAAAATGTATTCCCAAATATTGTTTTGCACAGGAAAAAAATTGTAAGAATCGGTTGTCGCTTTTAGCGAATTTCGTAAGCGATCCAACATTGTCTGCCTGTGTATTCGATAGATGGGCGGGGCCTGTCATATCTGTTTTAAAAAGCGTTTGAAATCGTTTTTCAGCTGTGCAAGCAGCCCTTGAAAATTTGTACGGTTGGATTGTCAAGTCGGTAATAAAAAAGCCATATTTCCTTGATTGGTAGATCGTCAGGGTACAAATACAGCGCTTCTGGTTGGGATCAGTCATTCCGTTGGAAACGTCGAAACGAGTCTTCTTGTGAGAGTAAAAAATAATCCGTTGAAGGAACTGCTGATCATTGAGGTAAACATCAGCAGTGTGAACGAGATAGAAAACGAAGGTGCTGTAAAAATCATTTATATTACGTAAAATTAACACAATTAAATGAGGGACTTCAAAATTTGTGGCTTTGAAATAGATAAAGAATCATTTGGGCGGTAAAAGTTGTGAGATCTTGATGCAATATTGCTTCAAATGCACTGAATAATGCCGAACACAACAGTATGGGTACCTGAAAGGAACCCGAATAACTGAAATTATAGATATTACTTCTGCACAAATAATTCTCCGTTGATCGGAACATATTCTGGACACTCCATACCGATTTAGCCAGGAGTTGACCCTTTATCTCGCTCATTCGGTTTAAGGTTGGTCAGTTTGATGATATCGAACAGAATTGAACCGGATTCCAAGCATTTTCCGATATTTTGATTTTCGGCGAATAAAGTATTTTTAAAAAATGGCAAATCTTTGTGCATTGGACGGCATTACTCGGACCCTGATTGAAATGAATTAACAAAAAAAGAGTCATTCTTATTCTGAACTAAATGCCACTTCTAAGTGTGACCTAAAGTATCAAATTTGAAATTATTTTTACAATTTGTGGAACTTTCAAAGATATACATTTGGAAATTCTAAATTAAAGGATTATCAGCCGTGTGTTGATATTTGCAGCGAAAATATACACGGAAATGTCGTCGACCTTGTCACTAGGCTTATAATTTACGTGTTAGTATTGAATAGTTTTTACCATTATCGAATTTCCAGAACTCCAGTGAGATCCGCGAGCCTGAAGGTTTTTCAACGATGATCCAAAGTGCTGGCAATACATCAAGTTAGTTGATAACCGACTGATCCCGTTTCAATTCATTATGGCAAATAAGATTTTCCAGTACCGTGATTTCTTTATTTTCTTCGCAGCGTCGATTGCGATTTTCGGCTGGTTACTTCTTGGCCTGGTGACCACGGTTCTCTCTGACGATGGCTGGTGGACGTCCAGCAATGTTCTCTTTGATACAAATACCCCAGTATATTTCTTCAGATCCGATAAAAATTCCAAATTCGGGCATAAGCTTATCCTACAGGATAATGTAAGCTGTCGCCGCTTGAAAACGCCGGGAATATAATATTAACTGTATGCCAATGGAAAGATCTATCTTAATGCGTTATTTTTCTTGACTCGTAGGCATTGTCGAATTTGAAAGAAAAACGACCGCATTACTTCAGTGCGTTTCGTGGCAACATAACGGACCACGATGAGGTTTTTTTTTTCATATAAACCCGTTTAAGAGATTTAGGAAACGAAGAATGAAAATTCTAATGGTTGGCTTCGGATTTTCCTCAGGAGTTTCAATCCGATGAGTGGTTCCAAGAACTTAATTCCTCTATCAAGTGCGTTGCTCCAAGCATCGTCTACCCGAAAATCGTCGTCTTCGTCGATAACGGAATTTACGAGTTAGTAGACAAAGAATTTGCTTCTTTGATAAGAAATGATTATATACTTGCAAAAATAAATGAATAAATAAATAAATAAATAATTGAAGAATTAAATAAATCATGTTGATTCAGGAGAAATTAATGCAGTTGTTCGTTTCAGACGACATGTGTTTTTGGAATCCAAATTGTTCAATGTTTTGAAATATTTGGTAAGCGTTTGGAACGGCGTTGATTTGAACTTCAGGAAACTCGAACATCCAAGGGTTAGACTGAACATTGCTGGTATAGTAGTCGCTGATGTAAGTACCTGTTGTTCTGTGCGAATCAACAAAGGTAAAATATGGTCACCATTCAATAAAGAAAATCGTTCTATAATCTCGCAGCGGGCAGATTCATTTCCGTTTCTATCTCAATTTAAACACCGTGGCGGTCGAGCGGACATTACGAATGTTGTGCAAGCGTTCGCCAACTTTATGGAAACCGACGGATCTTCTTGGTCATCTCATTTCGGCCTTTATCACACTGCCGTGCTCATGACATCGTAAGCGCACTTTCGTAATGATGCTTAAATTTTAGCGTCGTCATTTTCAAATATTGTTTTATCTTTAAGGTTGGATACAAACATGCGAGGCTGGGACGTGATGCCAGGTCAATAAATGAGCAAATCATTTTAGGGATATTTTTCCACAGTGAACTTTGATTATGATAGTTAATTCTGTTGTCATTGACAGCATACCATTCGAGTCGTAAAATGTGCACGAATATCGAAACAAAGGGGCCACCGGGAAGAGTTGTGTTGTCGGATAACGGAGACTGGTCGAGAATAACTCGCGAACTAACTTACTATCTCGGAAACTCGTGAGTTGTTCGACGGAATGGTACAATTCCACGATAGCAATTGATTATCTAAGAATGAACCGTAAAATTTTGTTGATCATTACAGCTTCGAAACACCTGTTTATGAAGACGGTGGTGGCATATGTGAGAACGAACCAAGCGTAGTCACAAGCTGGATATATAATAACTACCGTCCCGAAATGCCTCTGTGGTCCAAGTGTTCGTTAGATTCTTTCAAGAAGCGTTTCAAGCAAGTGCTGATGAATTTTTGTTATTTACGTTATCTTGATTATCTCCGACCGATAAGGCCAAAAGATCGTAACATCGATCGTCAACCACAACACGGTCAATCGTCCATCCTTATCGGAGGATCTTGATATTGCAAAAACAATTAACGATCCGGAGTCTTCTGAATTTTAATAGTTACTTTACTTAAACAGTGCCAAGGAGGCGAATTGCCTTCACGAGAAACCCAACCTCACCTCGCCGCTGCCCCGCCTATTACCCGGAAGGTTACTAGATACCAAAGTAACCTGCAGGTTCATGGCTAACAAATGGAACTGTGTAAATACAAATGTTAAAACAAAAATGAACCAAAATCGCGTTTCGATCCATTGACGCGTTGAATTTGTTCATTTGCAGGGGAGGGAAGAAGAAGCTACTTGCAAGGCAATGTTATGCCACGATCCGCCAAATACCCGCGGGGAGTGGGATGGTATAGAGCGATGCTCCCCGATTAAAATTCACGCTCCGGATGGATTACCCTGTGGTAGTAGGAAGGCAAGTCGAATCGACTTTCTAAGCGGAAAAGATATTTAACGCGAAAATAACGAAAACTATCATCATTTTATCGCAGAGATTGGTCCAATATCGTTTTTTTGACTGATCTTATATTGTTCGCAGATTTGCTTTGACCGTAAATGCGTGTTTGAACAGGACTTAGAGTGAAAAGCTGCTAGCAACTGCGATGCCCACAACTGGACTGAAAGCGAGGCTATTAAGCACTTTCGATCTCTGTCATATATTGACGTTTGTCAATTTAATAAAACAAATCTTTGTTGTTAATAATTTTTCATGATTCTTTCAATAAGTTTTTACATGCAATTCGATTTTTTTTAACATCGTACACTAATATAGACATTATCAGCTCTATACTACGATTTCGTTTCGAGTTTACCCTCTCATAGCTATGTAACATTATAAATTAATTAATAATAAATAATAAACTTTATTTTAATAAATTTGTGAGAATCGGTTGTCGCTTTTCTTGAATTTCGGAACCGATCCAATATTGTCAGCCTGTGTATTCGATAGATGGGCGGGGCCTGTCATATCAGAGCGACCCTGTTGGCGACGCACGGCCGGTGTGCGTTTGAAAAAGAGTTTGAAATTGTTTTTCAGCTGTGCAAGCAGCCATTAAAAATTCCTAAAGTCGAGAAATGTCGAGTCAATAATAAGAGGGGCATATGTCCTTGATTGGTAGATCGTCAGGGTACAAATACAGCGCTTCTGGTTAAGATCAGTCATTCCGTTGAAAACGTCGAAACGTGTGTTTCTTGTGAGACTTGTAAAAAAAATCTGTTGAAGGAACTGCTCATAATTGAGGTGGGCATCGGCAGTGTGGCCGAGATAGAAAACGAAGGTGCTGTAAAAATCATTCATACTACGTCGAATTGACACAATTGAATGAGAGACTACAAAACTTGTGGCTTTGAAATAGATAGAGAATTATTCAGGCAGTAGAAGTTGTGAAATTTTGATGCAATGTTGCTTAAAATACGCTGAGCACTGCCGGGCACAGCGAGATAGGTACAGAAGAGGAGCTCAAATGACTGAAATGACTCATATTGGTTTCTCTGCACGAATAATATTTAACGGAATATAATCGGCAAAAAGAATAAGGGATAATTTTTCGAAAGCATTAACCTTCCGAACGTTCCAACATATTTATCTGTACGAAAAATAATTGCACTTTCTTCACTTTCTTGTTGTTCATCATCTTCTACCGCTTCGTGCCAATGGTTCAAGCAGTTTAAAAGATAAACCCTAATTTTTTTTTTAATCTTAAAGCGTATTCGAATAGCAAACTAATTTCTCTGAGTAATCAAGCGATACCGTTCGGTATCTTGTTTATTTCGCCTTGAAAGTTCTGTTTCGTTCATGTGTAGCTGTTTTCCTCCGATTTATTGTCACGGCTAATTTATATTCACTGTCGAAGTAACAATTTAAGTAAAGTAAAAATTCAAAGTTTTATTTAACAACATTTACGTGCGATTTGGCGAAAAATAATTCGCTAAGAAAAATTTGACCGAGAATGTTCCGTTCCATAATTTTGACTTTTGAAACTCAGAAAAACGGCACTTTCCCGATTTTTCAATTATCTGGCTACCATTTTTTTTTAAATGGTGGAATCTCAGATGTCGTCGTATTTTGTTTAGTTAACAATGTCATTTTACTTCAGGCAAAAATGCAAGCTGCAGCGATTCCCTGATCGTCGAATTATCTAAATATAATAAGTTTTTATGGTGTCGTCATCACAGCGATTAAAGTCGCTCATCATAAATTCACCGAATGTGGTTGAAATTGTTTTGCCCTCGTAGCAAACTTGACTTCAATACAGTTATTGATAGGGACACGCATGGCGATCGAGTCTTAGTAGACCAGTGCGATGAATCATTTTTAATTGTTTCTCTATAATTACATTTATTTAGGTTTCTTTTAACTTGTTACGTTATGGAATCGTAAAAAAAACCTATTTAATCGTGGCAGCAACACGGATCTTCGTGCTTGTTATTTTCGTCCAGTTCAGTCAATCGTAACTGTCTGCAATAATAACTAGGGGTCTTATCAATAACGATAACCAATGCTTTCGTTATGTTTGTACAAAATCGTTCGCACACAGCTGTGAATTGTTCAAACAGTTCGCGTAATATCTGTCAGCTTTTCCGCTTATTTTTTTCCAAATTCGTCAAATTCGTTCGTGACAGGATGGGATCGTTACGATTATTTCAACGCGTTGAGTTACATGCAACATGAACACCGTTTTGATAGTAGCATTATCTTTCCGCATTCCCGAACCCGTTAGTACAAATCACCTGCAAACAAACGATTCTGCCCTACTTAAAGTGAAATATGAGAGTACAGTTGTATCATCCTCAATAATAACCGGTGACCGAACATTTTTAGCCCTCAGCTACGTCCCTGACGGTACTGGACAAGTAAAATTTACTGTAATTTACTGGAATTTACTAATATCAACCCGGCCATTAATCGAAACATATGAACACTCCATACTGAATTAGCCAGGAGTTGACCCTTGAACTCGCTGATTCGGTTTTAAGCTGGTCAGTTTGATGGTATCGACAACAAAAAGAACCGTATTTCAAGTATTTTTAGATATTTGGATTTTGGGCGAATGTACAGCGTATTGAAAAAATGGCAAATCTTCGTGCAATGGCCACTTTGACGGCAGATCACTCATACCCTAATTAAGATAAATTTACGAAAAAAGAGTCATTCCAATTCTCAATTGAGGGTCACTAATCGTGAACTAAAATATCAAATTTAAGATTATTTTTACGGTTTTAAAACTTTCAAAGATTTGCATTTGGAATTTTCAAATGAAGGGATTGTCAGCCGTGTATTGATATTCGCAGCAAACGTAAACACGGAAATGTCATCGACCTTGTCACTAAGTTCATAATTTACGTGTCAGTATTGGATAGTTTTTACCATCATCCAATTTCCAGAACTCCAGTAAGACTAATATCCGCAAGCCCAAATATATTTCAACGATGATCCAAAGTGCTGGCAATGTATCAAGTTAGTTGATAACCGAATAATCGCGTTTTAATTCAGTATGGGAAATAATATTTTCCAGTACCGTTATTTCATTATTTTTTTCGCAGCGTCAATTGCGATTTTCGGCTGGATTATTCTGGGCCTGGTGACCACGGTTCTCTCTGACGATGGCTGGTGGACGTCGAGCAATGTTCTCTTTGACACAAACACCCCAGTATATTTCTTCAGATCCGATAAAAATTCCAAACTCGGACATAAACTCATCCTGCAGAATGATGTAAGCTGTCGCTGCTTGAAAACGTGGGGAAAGAAAGCTTAACTCTATGCTAAAGGAAAGATCGATCTTAATACGTAATTTTTTTGACTCGTAGTCATTCTCCAGATTGGAAAGGGAACGATCGAAATACTTCGGCGCGTTTCGTGGCAACATGACGGACATCTACGATGAGGTATTTTTTCATAAAAACGTGTTTCAGAGATTTAAGAATCGAACAATGAAAATTTCGATGGTTGATTTTGGCTTTTCCGCAGGAGTTACAATCCGATGAATGGTTCCAGGAACTAAAATCCTCTATCAACTGCGTTGCTCCGAGCATCGTCTACCCGAGAATCGTCGTCGTCGTCGATTACGGAATTTACGTGTTAGTAGACGAAGAATTTGCTTCCTTGATAAGGAATGATTATATACTTGCAAAAATAAATAAATAAATAAATAAATAAATAAATAAATAAATAAATAAATAAATAAATAAATAAATAAATAAATAATTGAATAATTAAATAAATCATTTTATTCGAAAGAAATTAATGTGGTCGTTCGTTTCAGACAATATGTGATCTATGAATCCAGTTTCACCAAGCTTCTGCAATATTTAGTGAGCGTTTGGAACGGCGTTGATTTAAACTTTAGGGAACTCAAGCATCCAATGTTGAGATTGAACATCGCTGGCATAGTAGTCGCTGATGTAAGTACCTGTTGTTCAGTGCGAATCAATGGAAAAAAAGATAGTCACCATACAATAAAGAAAATCGTTCAATAATCTCACAGCAGGCGGATTCACTTCCGTTTCTATCTCAACCCGAAAACGATGACTTTCAAGTGAACATTATTCATGTCACGGAAGCGTTCGCCAAATTTATGGAAACCGACGGATCTTCTTGGTCATCTCATTTCGGCCTTTATCACACTGCCGTTCTCATGACATCGTAAACGCACCTCTTTAAAAATAATACTCAAAGTTTGGCGTCGTCAATTAAAAATATTGTCTTATTTTCAAGGTTGGATACATACGGGCCGGGCTGGGACAGTATAAAAGGTCAATAAATTAACAAATTACTTTAGGGATGTGTTTACACAGTGAACTATGACGATGATAATACATTTGTTGTCATTGACAGCATACCATTCGAGTCGTAAAATGTGCACGAATATCGAAACAAAAGGACCACCGGGGAAAGTTGTAGTGTCGGATGACAGAAGGTGGTCGAGAATAACTCGCGAACTCACTTATCAGCTCGGAAACTCGTGAGTTGTTCGTCGGAATGGTACAATTCCAGGAAAGCAATTGATTATCTGAGAATAAACCGTAAAATTTTGTTAATCATTACAGCTTCGAAACATCTGTGTATGACGACGGTGGTGGCATATGTTTGCACGACTCGAGCGTAGTCACAAGCTGGTTATATAATAACTACCGTCCCGAAATGCCGCTGTGGTCCAAGTGTTCATTAAATTCTTTCAAGAAGCGTTTCAAGTAAGTGCTGATGGGTCTTTGTTATTTTGATGATCTTGATTATCTTCGACCGATAAGGTCAAAAGATCGTAACATTGATCGTCAGTCACAACACGGTCAATTGTCCATCCTTATCGGAGGATCTTAATATTGCGAAATCAATAAACGATCCGATGTTTTCTAAATTTCGATGGTTACTTCACTTCAACAGTACTAAGGAGGCGAATTGTCTCCACGAGAAACCCAACCTCACATCGCCGCTGCCCCGCATATTACCCGGAACATCCCTGGATGACAGAAGAATCTGCTGGACCATGGCTAAAAAAAGACCCTGTGTAAATAAAAATCTCAAAAAAGAAATAAACGAAAATCGCGTTTTGATCCGTTGACCCGTTGAATTTGTTTATTTGCAGTTGAACGAGCCAGAAGAAGCTACTTGCGAGGCGGTGTTATGCCAAAATCGGAAAAGTTTCCGGGAGAATAAATGGTCGTCCTCGAAAGGAACATGCTCCCCGACTGGAATTTACGCTCCTGATGGATTACCCTGTGGTGGTGGGAAGGCAAGTCGAATCGTCTTTTCAACCGGGAAAGATATTTAACGCGAAAATAACAAAAACTATCATCATTTTATCGCTGAGATTCGTCCAATATCGTTTTTTTGACTGATCATATATTGTTTACAGATTTGCTTTCGCCGTAAATGCGTGTTCGAACAGGATTTAGAGTGAAAAGCCGCTGGTGCGCAACTGCGATGACCACAACTGGACTGAAAGCGAGGCTATTAAGCGCTTTGGATCTTCGTCAACGAATAATCCGTCGTGTAATTTCGAGTTTTGCAGTCCGTATTCGCAGAACATAATATCTTATTTTCTTATTAATAATTTTTCATGATTCTTTCAATACGTATAAACCTGCAATTTTATTTTTTTAACATCGTAAACTAATAACAGACATTATTAACTCTATACTACGATATTGTTATGAGTTTAACCTCCCAAAGCTATGAGATGGTCATAAATTTTCCATCGAGATCTTAATGTCAATACGTTCAAAATGAAATAACCGAGAAATTACCGGATAAGTCCATAAATAATTTTTGGAGCAATAACGATTTTACGTTGCAATCGCTCGACTATAGCGGATTAATCGATTTCAAAAAGAATCATTATCATGTTACACTTAGTTTTTGAAATTATTCAAGGTACATTCGGTGACATTTCAAACGTATGCAACTTATTGATTAAAAAACACTGTTGGACCTATTCGGTTTTGCCGAATATCATGGACTTGTTTGGTTTTGGCCAAAACATATGGGTAAACAAGGGTAACAAATGTTGAAATTCCTATGAGAACCAATTACAATATACCTTAAAGGCTTCTTTTTCATTTTGATTATAACTCACTGAGTGGGAAAAAAAATTGTTTTAATTTGTAATTTTTTAAATTGGAAATTACAAGTATATAATCAAACATCAAACTGTGTACAATTATTTGAACATACCTCCGTATCATTCATTTATATTTTCCTGCATCTTTACTAATTCACTAAATACGCCTAGTTGGCGCCTGTACAAGTATTGTTTCGACGGATCAACATTCCAAAGCCCGAACCATAAGCGGTTCAAAACTTTCAAAGGCGCTAATCAGAAGTTTTCGAATAGCCGCCTGACGCCGAATGTGAGGAAATGTATTGTCAAAGCGGGCTCTAAAGCACTTCGATCTGCACCCATGAGTCATGGAATAGGAATTTCTTTTTATTGATAGTTATCGATTATTAATGAAAACAATGAAATTAAAAAATATTGATATTAATTTCACACTTTCGATATCAATTTCCAACTGGGTTCGTACGTGTCCATATGTTATTGACGCAAAAATAAATCCGAACGAATTTCTTGGTACTAAAATAATGGAATGAATACCGCCGGAACAAAATAAATGCATATTCAAGACTATGTTATGAACACCGCAATGAAAGCTTATTACAAGAATTTCCCAACTACTTCGGTCGGTTCAATATCACAATGTCTTTAATTGAAAGAAGTCACCTGCAGCTGTTTAAACATTGGCGATGGATCGCAACGACGATGCCAACAAGTCCCGTGCAATATCAAACTCGTTATCTATTCAGCACCGATAACATTTGAAGAGTCATCTCGGTGTTTTCTCGTAGGCTGGGCTCCATCCGATTGCGAAAATAAACTAAAGGCTTGTCGCTGATGCGGCCATCGAATGACGTTGGAGGAAGCGTGACGGCGAGCGAGGAAAGAAAAGAGATCAGTATCGAAATTTATTCGACGGTTTCATTCGTACTGCGAGAAATGCACCCCTCGGGGCTGGGCCTACTTTTATTCCCTCGATGAAGGGTTGAGAGAAGCATCGGAGTTCCTACCGGTGGCTCCCACGAGCGCGCGAAAATAATTCCACGGTGTTTGACGATGGCCCCAAGCCCCTCCGTCCCTCTCTCGTTGGCACCGTCGAGTCCAAACTGTTCCTTTATCTTAATGAAAGTCCATAAATAAAAAGCCTAATGCCGCGGAAACGACAGTAGGCAAGGGTGAGAAATAAAGATCCCGAGAGAGACGGAGTACCGTCACGAAAAAAAAAAGAAAAACCACCGTGAATGACGGAAAGCTGTGTTTAGTAGGCAGCTATCGAGAAGTACACGCAGAGGCGTTTAATTATTAATGCTTTCTTGTCGTTCCAAAGATCGAACAACAGACAGCAACCGAGGATCAGAAAGTACTGTTCTACTCTTCATTTCGATCGTCCATTTCATCCCCCATCGTCGATCCCTCGTGGGCATTGTATTTATTAGCAAAGGCCTAGAGTACAGTCCTTTCGATCTCAACAACGATTCAACAGAAGCGAGATGACGTTTCCGTGCACTTTCTTTCGAATTTAAAGAGGAAAGGCTAAAACGATTGTCATCCCCTCTGTGTCAACCAAGAATCACTAGTTACCCTCGCTGTATTTACCCTTTTTTCATATTTTCCACGAACAAACACTCACGTTCGTTAGAGCACGGGCGAACCCCGTGATTTCTGACACTTTCAGAACAGATCTTGTACAAAGCGATAGAAATCGAAAGCGTAAGCAATACGTTGAGACAGCAGAAAGAATCGGATCCATTAAGCAGACGATTCAACGCGACGAGAAAGAAAGCGGCTACGATCCAGTTGCGATTAACAAGGTCTATAAAAGGGTTTATCCCCAGCGGTGATAAAGCTCGGAGAGAGGGGGGCGTAAGAGGACAACGACAACGATGAGAACGTGGGTGTTTTTGCGATGCGGGGGGCCATAGAGAAAAGAAGTTCGGATTAAAAAAAAGGGTTGAAAGACGGTTCGAGCGCGCAATAGCCGAGAGCATGGACTCCTGGCTGCTGGCTATTAGAGGGGAAAAAGAGGGGAATTCCGAGCACACGCACAGTGTAACCTTCAGTCAAAATATATATCTGGCAGTCACACTGGCAGTACGAAAAAAACGCCGATATTTCATTGACAACGATCTGCGCCGGGTGGATAATAGCCTGCCATTTCGCTGTGTACGCAAGCAGCCAACCAGCTCCGAAGCACCACCAAGAATCTTTATTAAGGATCCAGTTTAAAAAATAATTATTTTTAATTTGTGAGACTTGCGTCGGATAACATTTTTCGCCTCATTCTGTGCCGTCTCGTTTCTTTCTTTATCGCTCCGGACGAGTGAAGAAAAAGGGTTGGGTTTGGTTGACAAGGGGCAAAGGAATATTGCAAGATCCATTCGTGGAGGATAAGAGGAATGGTAAAAAGGTTAAAACCTCGTAACTTCGTTGAGTTTCCTCTTCCCCCCATTCGACAATTATCATTGTAACTACGCTTCTCATTCCATAGTTATACTTATCAGAATGGGCAACCGCTGTTTCTTGAGAATGGCTTTAGGACTGCGAAAATTCGTTTTGATGCTTCAAACGATCTTACCATCTGCATGAGTAGCCGTTATCACTGACAAAAATATTTTTTTCTTCTCGTAAAATGCGGTTCGTGATAATTTTCAGTGAATACAATGGTCGAAGCACGGTAGATTGAGTATTTTGAGGCTGAATCCTGACGTTCGACCAGGCCGTCTATCTCGGTTGAAACCCTTTCTCGTCATCACGGTCGTCGTCGTCGTCGTCGTCGTCGTCGGCGTTGGCGTTGTCGTCCGAGCCCAGAATCTCTCTTTTTTCCACCCCTTTCGATCGGCAGAACGGGTTCCAAGCTCCGCACAGAATTGTCGACACCCTACTGGCGACTTGCTGGGGTCGTCGATTAATGAATCGAATGTGAAGCGTTGCCGGGGGCTGCGGGCCGGTCAGCGACGCCGGAGAGCCACGAAAATCGAGGGAGCCTGAGCGGACCACGGGGGAGAGTAAAAAACGCGCAAAAAAAAAAAAGTGGAAATAGTCGCTTGTGAGCAAACGAAAATTTTGTGCCGCGGTCATCCAACGTCTCTCGGCTTTACCGAGGCGAAACGTCGGGCCAGTACGGAGACCGTGCGGGATAGAATAACGTGGAGTGTGTAGCGCGTGCCTAATATCGCGGAAAAGCCCTTTCGTTGCGCGAACGACGTCGCCATAGCACGTTCGCACCCTCTTGCGTACTCTAGACGACGATATACTCGTCCTCCACTATCCGCCATTAATTCCCATTAATTTCTTGCTTCGCTTTTTTTTCCCTTCCTGCTTCGTTTCGCGATCTCTCTGAATACATCATAAATATTTGAGCAGCCTCTATTTCTCATAGACGAATGAGTATGAGCCTGTTTGAATCCGCAGTCTTGTGTGTCTGAGCCGAAATTTACTCGCACGCAACTCCGGAACACTTCGACCATGCGTGCATGATAGATTGGGGATGCACCATGAAATATTTTTGAAGAGATGTAGGTAAGTCCAATTCCAGAAACTGTTACTTATGTACGGAGACGGAAAAACACCAGGTTGCGTCAAAGAAACTGAAGAAATAAAGCCTGCATATCTTGGGAAGCCGGAGCTTGTAGGTCAGTTATAGATTTTCGATAGTTATTGAGTCACCCGCCGTGTCCGTACATTCCATGCCTCCACGGCGCTAGAAAAATGTGACGAAAAGCTTTGGAAAAACATCCTGAGTCGCGAGCTCGTCGACGGGATGGAGTTCGTTGGCGAAAGACTGAGTCGAAGGTGCGAGCGGTTCTGCAAACAAGCCCACGAGGTTGACCGCGGTTGGACGGAAGTTTTGCCAGTTCGCGTCATCTGCCGCACATCGAGATGGCCCAAGGATGTCGTCGGGCTCGAAATGTATATTCACTCTGTTTCCTCTTCAGCCCCCCTCAGCGAGAAATTTCCGCGTTCTCATTCTCGCCACCACTCGGCAGCCGACGTTTGCGCTATCGCTCTATTGAAACGACAAGTGAAATATACGAAATAAATCTTGCAAGACCCCCATTCAGCGTTGGACAATGAGCGCGGGAGAGTCCACTCTATGGGCGTGCTTGTGGCCAAGGGGGTAGTTGCTGCCGGTGCTTCGACCCTTATTGTGCCAACGCGCCGCCGTGGGGCACACACATTAAGCAGCTAGAGAAACGTGAACCCGAACAGCAGCAGCAGCAGCAGCAGCAACAGCAGCGCTAGTACGTTTTCCAAACGACGCGTTCGGTGCTTGCGTTTTGTCTTTCCTCGTCGCGGGCAATGCATGTGCAATGCGAGAAATGCGAGAGCCATATGAGGTCAGAGAAATGACAGTGCGAGACGGTTATATAGCATCGTTGTGGAACATAGTATGCTATATTTGTTCCTCCAGCTAACATCCTCCACAATCAACGACCCTCACGGACTCTCGTCCCTTTCACCCCCGCAACCTCTTCTGTTTTCGTTCGGCGCGAAGCTCACAGCTCGAGCCGTCTCCGAGCTTTCGCATTCACTTTCTCACTCGCGAAACGCAAGAGTCGGTGTCGCTGGGTAAATACTGGCTGGTGCGTGGACGACCTTCCCACGAGGGCAGGAGAGGAAGTCGGGAAGAATAGCTTGTACTCAGATATAGACACGAAGAGAAAGACGTCGAAAGGGGCGGAGGGTTTTGCAACCCCTTTCGCAAGCGTCGGACCAAGTCCAGTGTTTCCCGTGCGACGTACCAACCCCCTTCGTTCTCGCCCCAACCTTTGCGAAGCTTCCCGGACTGATGCTGCCTCTGGCGCGCGACCACAGAGCAAAGTTTCCGAAGCGAGACAAGTCCGCGATATAATGCCCGCTTCGTCCCGATTCGTATTGTGCGGTATATAACTGTGGTGCGGTAGACAAACGTCGGAGGAAACGATTCGACTCCGTATGCTTGAGTCTTTGAAGAATAACTTTTTACCCGTGGGGTACTCGAATAATGTGTATTCTGATCGTCGATTACGGACGAAATCAGTCCTGGATGTGGGATAAAAACATCGGCGAATTCGACAAATTACCTTGAACGCGATTTGATGAGGGGCCAGTTGCTTTCTACAGCCACGTTCGAGAATATTTATTTAGTCAGTGATAAGTCTACTTAAATGCCGTTCGCGTTGTTTACTTTTAGTTTAGTCGTTTTTTAATACGAGCGTGAAGAAATCGTGGAACCAATGAAACGATTCCGAGTGACCACTTCGTCAATACATCGGTTTACACGAAATCTTAATTGTCATGGTCCGAGTGAACGATTGACGAGGCGTATCCCGATTATCCGTACGTCAAGTCGGGCAGTTGTGGATCCTGGTCGACAGGACACGGGGGAAATGGACTGAGAGTGAGAAATCGTACAGATGATCCGAGGTATCAGGCGTATCGGACAAGCGAGGTCCGTGCAATTGTTCGATACGCCAGATGTATACGCGATACGCCATGGGGCTACCTACGTCTCGCGGTAATATTGATTAACGCGCGTATAGCCTGCTACCACGGGTCAGATCTATGTAGCAGCCATCGTCCACGAGGATCGGAGCTGGAGGAATAGGTCGGCACGGTGGAGGTGTTCCTACACGTAACCTAGCTTTGCGCGCACGTACGTGGCAGGAAGCCTAATCCGTGCGGGCCATAAACAGATCAAGAGCAGACTAAATCCGGCGCAAATTGTTACTAATTCGCATCTTAATAATGACCGCGTCACAGGCGTCACCGTATCTCAGAACGTGGCAAATTAGCCGCGATGACAAATGACAGTTGCGCGGGCGTACACGTGTGCCTCCACAGGACGATCCGTTCGTCCGTCCTCTTCCCGCTCGGTCTCCAGCTTCAGTCCGATTGCCTCCGTCGCATCTACCTCTTCGTCGTCCTCCTCGCGGGGTTCGTAGAGAACGCGGGCGGTCGAAGTTCGAGCGCTAGAGGCTGGGACGCTGCTACCGTTTCTCGTATGTGAATACATCACTTCTGGAGCTCAGATGTGTGCATGCGTGTATATGCGCGGGTGATGTGAAACACGATTTTGGTGGGATGGTTGTGTGGCGCATGCACGTGCAGCAACCATGTGCAAACGGATGGTTAGCTACGAATCCTACGGACATACCGCAA
Source organism: Sussaba pulchella (assembly GCA_963971145.1). NCBI lineage: Eukaryota > Metazoa > Arthropoda > Insecta > Hymenoptera > Ichneumonidae > Sussaba > Sussaba pulchella. The sequence continues at coordinate 18,938,260 of OZ020165.1, forward strand.
CCAAAAGCGGGTCGGAGGGCAGGTGAAGAGGGACAGAGCGAGAGAGAGAGATAGAGAGAGAGAGAAAGAGAGAGAGAGAGAGAGAGAGAGAGAGAGAGAGAGAGAGAGGAGGGTGGGGGACTAGAGGACCGCACAAGCGACAGGGGCAGCGATACCTATTCAACATGTGCAACCGTCAACGTGCTCGTCAGATACAATCAATCAAATCAATTAATGATTCAATTGTCCAATCGTGGAACGACACGTGACGCCGAGTGGCTGGTAGGTTATCTGGGCTTTGAGTTATAGGAGAAGCTCGTTCGTCGTCTAGATCTGTCTCTTGAGTCATTCGATCTTTATCTCAATATTTGAACTGTCTCGGAAATGACCACCAGCTTGAAGTTTTGGTAATCAGTTTCATCATCAACAACGACCGATTGATGTTCCGGCTACCAGGGTCCGATAATGGTTACATGGATCCTCAATTTTGTCCGAAACCGTCTGTAGATACTCAGCCTTTGTGATTAGATAATTAACATGACAAATTAATAATTATGATGACGATGAGCCATCACGCGATTAAGCCGGAAGAAAGTGCATCGGTCTGGTAACAATGTACCATCCATTCGTCGATAATCACGCAGGTATACCTATGTAGCCGGCGATCCGTGTAGACGGTTTAGTCCACCACCAACGGGATATCGAATGTCACTCGCAGGATCCGTCATTTCGTCGGAATACGAGATTCGACCGCACGTCATTGCGGTAAGATCCAGCCTAACCTCCTGCTGCTGGTGCAGTTATCCCTGCTGGCCTGTCTCTGATTTTCCGCTCTGGCGTTCAAGCTGGACAACGCGTTACTAGCCCGCCCGTACAGATTTTGATATAGCTATAGCAGCTAATACACCGGAGTCCTAGCGGCAGTCCGGGCGTGGTACGATGTAGGCTCATGATACAGCGGAGCGAGTGAGTGAAACGTAGAGTGGCGTGCTTCTTGATTATCCGACTCTGACGATTGACGGGCCGAAATGCGGACGCGATTCTCCGCTTCTCGCTCTACCGCTGTAGGAGATTTCTGCAAGTTGACCTGCGACCCCGGTCCTTCTGGCCCTGGCCCTTTCCGAGATATTCTGTAACAATGGTTGACGCAGTTACATCAAACCGATTCCCTAATTGGCTGTGATGCATTTAGTTGTGTCGCAGCTTTCCAGTCCTCGGCAGACCACAGAGCACTGATTACCAATCTCTGAGAAATTCTTCAAAGATTACATTTAATCTGAGTTTTCGATGATAAAATCGAGTCTCACCAAAGCGAGGACGTTTACGTTATGAAATCAATAGCTGCAGACAACAGCGCTCGAGATTGCCCATCAAGATTTCAATGATGTTGGCTGAGACACTGATGATGTTGATGCTGAGAATTCAAAAACACTGTGGTTACTAATAATTCCCCTATGGCGAGTCACCGATGATCATAAATCGTTTGGCCACGAGCGTGGATCAGTAATAAGACCTCGTTCAGACGTCGTGTGTCCCGCTGCAGAAAGATAGTCATGAAGAAATGTGCAGCGGAAGAACTTTGGTCAGCATAGTGGTCCGCCAGAGTACGTTGAGACGCCGAGGATGGGGTTGTTCTGCCGGACGTGGAATATTCACAGACACAAGGATCGTCCGTTCATGGTTTTCGAAGGAGGGGAATCGCCCGTAGCTGGCAGCAATGAGAATATTTCAATGGTACGGGGCATAGTACCACACACCCTCTCTCGTATTCGCGACGGTGGTATTGTGTGACGTCATCATTTGCATACGACGCAACGTACGGTGTGGCGGCTGCTGCCGTTGCCGGACCGTCCAGGTTCCAAGCTTGCTGCTTCTGTGTCTCACTGCCTCGAAACTAGCTCGTAGTATGCGTAGATACAGCTGAGGGGGCAGGAATGAACCGTAGGGGTAGGAGACGACGTCGCCCACCATCGTCGGAGCTACGTTTACGGTATACCTCGTTCCCATTCCCGTTTGCTCCGTTCCGTCCATGTCCCGTATCTATCTAATTATTGCCGCGCGCTGGTGGACCCTGCCAGCTTCTGCTCTCCTCTCCTTCCTTGCCTCTCTCACTCCTCCTCTTGCTCTCTCTCTCTCACCGTGATATACCGCATGCTAATAAGCGGCTAAAGACCGGGGACCGTGCCATGCCAGTCATAAATCTTAACGGCCGATTCTACGTCGCTTCGTACGCAGAGAACGCGAGCGACACTGCTGCTCCGGGTTGCGGCTCTGGTTGCCATGCCACTCGAAACGTCTGCTACGTTAGACCACGGATGCATTCTGATTCGAAACGCGAGCGAGTTCGATGAACGAGGGGGGTACGATATTTTCAAGCCGGCAAACATACGAAAAATGGCAGAACTTCTAATCCCGGAGCCATTCGAGAAGTCCTGGGGTCCAACTGTTCCGGCAATCGTGATTGGTAGTGAGCAGTTCTAATTCCCAAACATCCTGTCTCCCTAAGAACGGCTACTTGAAATAAAAAAAACCACATGCATTTCATGTAGCAATGTCCGTACCGATTGTATACGCTATATAATATATCACATCCTGATAATAGCAACGCCGAACCCCGTCAGACAGCCCACGAATCGTGACATATAAAGTTTAAGCGTATGCAAGTGTCACGAGCCGCAAATTGTGCTGTTCGAGCCCGATAGCACGATACGTGTGATCGACATCAACGAGAGATGCTGGTGGGGCTAGCCTTCTCGCGGTACAGCTCTGACGGGAACGAGGGCAGCGGTGAAGGACAACAAACCAGTGGGCAAGCTCTGCCCGAAGAGAAACGTGAATTTGCCGCACACATCGAACTGACTGTGCCACACCACCCTTCCCGGGCGTCCCGCGTCGACGGTGCACCGGCTCATCCCTCTCACGGCGAGCCTCGGGTTCCAGGATGACGAGGGAAAGGGGTTGCCACGTGGTGGACGCACTCGGTTTCGGCCGGTGGACCCCTGCGCGTGATGCAACACTGACCACACATCAATTCACTGCAAATGGACATCAATACTGGTAATTAATACATCGCGCCTCTCCCGGCTTCTCTCAACCCCTTATTCAACCCCCATCGTTCCTCACCCCCGCTGAAGGACCGCGCACCGCTGCCACGGTTGCTACTACTCACCTCCTGCTGCATCACACACCACGTTCGCTAACCCAGCCCTTCTCTCTCCATTCACCAACGGAGCACAGCCAACAGCACATCGTACGTGCAACCCTCAACATGACTGCTCCATACGATCTGTGTGTCTCGCACTTTGCAAAGTCTACGTCTTCCGTCCTTGTTTCCCAATGGTTGCAGCCTTCATTTGCCTCTTTACCGGAATATTCGGGTATGCATGGGTTAACCTTAACGTAATCGCTTCGCTTCTCCGTGTCTCCAGCGTGGTTGGAGCATACCGGGATGGTGGACATGGATTGGTGTGTAATTGATATTGACGCGTCCGGCCGGAATCGATTGACGACTTTGAACGAGAGAAACGCGAGCAATATGCCGTTGGTGAAATGTGCGGCGGAGCCAATTTTGCGGTATAGGACTTGAATACGTGTCGAGGACATAACTATGACATCTTCCATTACAGACGGTGCTGATCGTTCAGCCCTCTGCTTTGATCCTCGTTATCGGTGAATAGGAATAAACGTGGTTAGGCCGACTAGTTAAAACGGTCTGTAGATTGTAACAGGTTATATGACGTCGTGTAGGTGATGTTATTATCGCAAAGTTGTGATGGCAAGCGTGACGTCGGGAAACAGAAATATTAAAACAAAAACATGAAATCTTGTTTCGAAACTTTTTAGATCGCTTATGTCTCCAAGTCGATATCAACCAGATACAACCAAAAAGAAACTCGTGAATATACTTTTTGCTACTGAAAAAAATGCTATTCAGTTATTGAATATCGCGTCCGTGAATGATTGTGTTTGTTTCATATTTTCGCGCATGTAAATTTGCCATGTTTCTGACAGCCTCGACTGAACCGTTTTGCCTCGAAATCACCTATTAACGAGCTTCAGATTTTGTAATGGCCTTTGGGTTGAATACAATATTTTCCGAATAAAATACAAATGTGACAGACAGGAAACCGACATCAATGAGTGTTCGGGCACAACGATGCCCTTTCAATTCGTCGGGAAAAAAGAGAAATAGAGAATTCGAAAAATTCCGGTACGATGCAATTAATCTCAGTAATACGATTTAACGCATGATGCGAAGGGTTGGAGAAGAGAACGCGCGATGTTGATAACCATGAGCCGTTGTTACGAACACGGACCAGAGGCACGGCAACCGCATACACGGTTGCGGGGGTGGGCGATACAGTGGCGTTGCTTCCAATACGCGACTCCCCGATGGGAAAGGTGATACATAAAAATACATCAAGTGCAACCTTTTATGCCTTAAATTGATACGCATGCTGTAGAAGCTTTCCCGCGGGACTCAGACACGCTAACGGGTGTTCCGTTCGTTATTTCCATGACTATTATTGAATTTGCGAATCGAGCATCGCAATGGTAAAATGCGACGGAAACGAGGAAATGCCGTTTTCCGAAAAATGAAAAATAAAATCGGCTCACCCGGTACGTAGAACGAAACTCCCGTGGGCGTGTAGCTCGTGTTTACAGATATACGAACCTCGTGTGCGAACGAGGGCTCGCAGAGGATGCACAAATTGGTTATCAAAGGATATTACCGAGCTCTCCGGCACCGATATGTACACCCGATTTGATGCGTCGACAGCCCGTCAGTTGCCTTTATGCTTTCTCCAACCAAACATCCTAACGACGCACGGGACGGGACAATATTTTTCCTACATTCGAAGTTAAACAACAAAAAAGAAAAAAAGTACATTTATATCTGTAACTTTTGATTCGTTAAATATTTGCTCACTGAAAATGCAGCTTCGTTATCCACGATGTACGTATAGAAAACATTCGAAGTTCAATAGCAAACAGGTTGTTAGATAATGTGGAAAATTGGAAATTCGAAAGATACAGGCATTCAAACAGAACTGTGTGAAATAAAAGTTTTCAGCTTTATATCAAAATATTGCTACATTAATCGAAGTGTTACATTCAACTAGTCGTTTGAAACTCGTTTTATCGAAATACTTTTAGCAGTACTTTTATCGAGGCAGCGATAAATATACCGGACACGGGAGAAAAAAACCTCGTTCATTGATTTGCACTTCAATTGCCCCCCGGATCGGAAACATCAGCCGTCAGATCGATTTTTCGGATACAGAGATAAATTTGCATCGCCAGTAAAAATGTCAAACGGTTGCGCAACACGTTTCGAGGCGTAGAGAAATAATTGGTTTACCGTCCCCTCTTCGATATGCATTGATACCGGAATTCCAATGGGAGCATGGTTAAATCTATAGCAGAGAGGAGGGAGGAACAAGCCGAAAGCGAGCATCGCGTTGCCTCTCGATACAAGTTCTCTCTCACAGCGAGGGCTATCTGTAACGATATTGCATCCTCTGGTACGGAGGGGAAGCGGGAATCTGCGTGCTGGCATCGGACGTGGCAATAATCAATGATCAGGCTAATTGAGTGGGATTGATCGCATCGATGATAACGATAGGCTACTCTCGTAACAGCACCAGCCTCCCAGCGGTCTCTCTACGCCGTTCGCTCTGTGTCCAGCGTCAACAAGGTTCCTCGTATTCGCGTTCACTCCGTGTATTACAGCAAAGCGAAATGCGCGCGAGCGTGGGAGATCGTGACGTACGACCCTCGGTGGTCGAAGGGTGCCACAGGCCCGCAAACCCCCGGTACTAAAGTTATTGGATCGGGAGTTCGCCGATGACACGACCACCTGCGAGACACCCAGAGTGCTTAATAATCGATTCGCAACGCAAGAACCATACCAGCCGACGAAACCAGCATCACCGCACAACCTCGGAATTCACGATTTATCGCCATGAAGAATAATCATTTATTTACACTATCGGAGGTTGCGAAAATATTTATTTTCGTCGATACAATTGTGTCGAAGAGAAAGATATGGGGTGGACACGGTACACCTGGTCGAACGAACGCTTGTGGAACGATTTCTTCATATTATTTCGAGTGTGACATTCCCTGTTTTTTCAAATGAAATTGATTGGATCGTTTTGACCCGGAATTCTCTATTAATCACCGAACGGTATATAGAAAAAAATATGCCTTCCGACGGTTCGAACGTACTTGATAAACGAAGACACAATGAGAGACATCTGAAAGAAATCTGAAACCGGTATTGTAAGACGGCGAGTTGCCGAGAACAAAAACCCGGATTGTTTGGAATAGCGTCAAAGTTTTTCTTCCGGTCTGTCGACGACATAATATTACTCGACAATCAAAGGTAAAACAATCCCGCATGACCGAGTGAGTGGGCGACCGGGGCTTGGCAGAACAGGCGATACTCTTCGCGGCTCGGTGTGCGCGCGAGTGAAGGTAACCGATATCCACCTGCTGCTCCACGCGGATGCGTCGTCAAGCTGTTCATGTGGTTGTAGCGAAGGAATCGCGGGTTTGATATCTTCCGGCTTGCGTCTCGGTTCCGCCAGCCCACGCGCGTTTCACAGTGCGGTGAAGCTGATCGACAATCCGTGCATTCTTCCACAGCCTCGGCACTGCGCGGCAAGTCAACTCGGTGAGCATCATTGTTTTGAGGATATATTTCTCACTCTCCTCGTTTCTCCTATCGAAAACCTTTTTCGTCGTATCCGTTTACCAGACTTTTCTGCACCTGAGGAAAAGAACGCTCGCGCAACCCACATCCTTGGCTTCGGGTTTCTTTTTTTTTTCTATACGTAATACGGGAATCGCGCTTGACTCGCTCTAATTCTTCGGGGTTTTTCACTAGCATGATGCCGCGTTTACATCCAATTGCAGCAGGGATTCGTCAAACACACGTAAGACACGTATTGAAGAATAGAGAAAGGAAAGATTAATTCGTGCGATAATTAGTCGGTTGATTGTCTTGGACCGTATTTGAACTACTTGGGTGCCTATTTCGTATTTTAAAAAAGATATTGTATGTAAAAAAGCATTTTTAGAAGTGGTCATGCTAAATCGATATAAAATTGACCCGATTTCTGGGGGGGCGAGATGAATATGAACCCGGCGCAGGATCCACGTTGAGCAGTGCAAGGAAACGCATTTCAATGATCCGGTAAAGGGCTCACATCCCCATGAGCGCGCTGGAAAAACTAAGTAAACTTGAAAAAGTTCATCTAATATAATAATAATCTAGTATAAAGATTATAGGGTGAAAATTAAATTGTTGATTTCACATTTTTCATTTACTATTTAACTTTAAGAAACATGTTTTTTTTTTTAAATGAGGAAAAATAAGGAAATAAGGGAATAAGGGGGAAGAGGAGTATTTTGAATTGTCCAACCCAAAAATTGAAAAAACCTCTCGTCAGACTATACGGAATATTATTATCATGATTTTCCAAAAATTCAGAAATCCTAAAAATTCACTGAGTTATCGTGCTGACTCTATCTAAAAACATGGTTTCAGGAACATAACAAAATAATGTTTTTAATCATAAAATCAAGAAATCAACTTCAAATCAGTCAATCTTCAAACAACCGAGGTCTATTGGTCATTCGTCAGGTTCGATCGACGTTGCGGGGAAACATCAAGCTATTACCACACCGAGACTGAAGTTACAGATGGAATCGATTCGGTCCGGAGGGTCGCAGATTCTGGATGACAGATCATCAATGGTTCCGGCAATGGACGAGGGGTTGCTTTCATGCTCGGGCTTCCAAAGGTATCGTTACCCACCGATACACACGACTGTACTTCGAACCATGGAGAAATCTCGTCGCGGAGGATGTCACTCGCCGATCGATGGTCATCGTCACGAGTCACCAAGCTGAACAAATGTTTCGTAGGCAAGTCCAGCCGGTTTCACGGCCACGCGACATCGTGATAACGCTCTCCGTCACTGAAGCGATACCCGTTAGCTTCTGCTTTCGTTGACGAGGGTCAGTTGATTTTAGTTTGTTCGAGTCTCGAACACTCGGCCAATCTCGGAGTTCGCAGCACAAGGCGTCTAGATAAGAAACTACGATCTGAGATGTGCCGCGGACGTGTAACTATCTACCGTGATACGGGAGAATTTACAGTGGTGCACTCCTGCTTAGTTTAGGGCCAACAATGCGAGCGGACGCAGCTAGGAAGGAGGTAGCTGGCTAGGCGAGCAGATAATGACGCGATATTATGCATAGGATATTCGGCGTACATCCGCGGGCGTATTCTCCGCGTTGATTTATCGCTGTCTTCATTATTAGGAATGCAAGCGCGCAGACCGTTCGTGCTCACGGTGTCTCGGCCCCCCGCCCTCCCCCCCCCCCCCCCCAGTCGCGACCGTAGCCCAATGGCCATTATGCGAGAGGACCGGTGCGAATCTGACCGTACGTCAGTTGTTACCGCAACCGGCGAACCCGGCGTCCGATACAATGAGCCAAATGGGATGGAGAGAGAGGAAGCAAAAGGGAGGGAGAGAGAGAGAGAGATATAGAAAGATCGAGAGAGCAGGCGAGCGGGAGAGAGAGACTCCCTATACGGGTCGCATACAAGAGACCATTGAGACACGCGTAGGACCTGGAAGGACGTGGCACACGTACGAGAAACAGATACGTGTATATAGATAGATAGACAATTAGGTAGGTAGAACGCAGCGTCATCTCCTCTGTGTGTAATTCTCCGGCTAGATTATTATAGTTGGTACACCGCTTCCTAATACATGACGTGCGCTTTTGTTGCCAGGTCGGTATGTGACCAGCTTGCAACGACATCTTCGAGGCTTGTACAACGTCTGTCTTGGCATTTGAAACTACGAGTTCATGCGATCGATTGATTCGATCGAATCGGGTAAGATTTTCGTGAATAATTCGTAGGATTTTGCGATATTTCAGAAGAGTAGATGGCAAACAAAATTTCACAAACGGACTTCGCAACGTGTCACCGAACGATTGTTGGAGTGTAATAAAATCGGGTAATGAAAACTTCGCAATATTTTATCTCACGCTGCACGGAAAATGCGGGACGCGGAGAGTGTAAAGGTGGAACGATGGAGGACTATGAGGATAAAGGGTGAAAGTTGAAGTGGGAAATAGATAAAGAGAAAAGGGAAGTAGAAGGAGATGGAGAGTGGGGTTATATGAGTACGGGGTTGCTGTTGGTCCACGGAGCGGCGTATACGTACGGTGGACAGTGATAAAATATTCAGGGGAGCTCGGGGGTAATATTTCACGTAGGAAATCGGTCGGTTGATTTTTATAATACTGGTCAAATATAGCCTGGGGATAGGGAGCAGGCAGGACGGCAAGTACGCGCCTCTATATAACGTCTACCGAGTATAGCTCTGGCACAAAGGGCCGTGGCATAACAAATAGATGTATAAAGGGTCAATAAAGCCTGGCAAAAGAGAGAAAGAGAGCGCGAGAGAGGTAGAAGGAGAGAGAAAGAGAGACAGAGAGAGAGAGCAGAAAGAGAAGTGACAGAGAAAGCGAGAGAGAGAGAGAGAGAGAGAGAGAGGAAAGAGAGCGATGGAGAGCAACAGAAAGGAAGGTTATGAAGAGGAGTAGAGGGAGAACAGTCTCCCGAGGCACCGAGGGAATAAATCTGAACTCTCGGTTTCGCTGCTTTTTACTACGGTCCTGCGCAGCGGGACGCTAAAAATCAAGGGTTGACGACGAGAGATCGTCGGGGCGAGAGACCGAACGACGATGGCCAGCGACGTTTGCCCACGCGTTATATTCCTCCACTCCTTATTTTCACGACCCTTCGTTATCGATAAAAAACCGTGTTTTCTTATACTTTCTCCCCTGATCTAAAGTATCTTGAATATGTCTTTAAAGTTGAAATACCAATTTTCGGTTATACGAAACGACAATCCCGTTTTTTATCGTCACATGATCCTGAATTTTGGAGTAACCCTAAAAACCAGACGTTACGTATAACGTCTTCCACGGTAAATGCAGGAAAACAGTTCGGGGTGGGAGGGATGAAATTCCGAAAAGCCGAAAGGTCGCTGCGGAGGGAGAAATGTCGTGGGGACAATGGTCAGTATAGTCGGGTATCAACAAAACTGTAAGTGAGAGCAAAGACCGCAGGGTTGTATCTATTTGTCCCTAGAATGGTAGTGCAACGCTGCGATACCCCGTCGTGCTGACGTCGTAGGGCAACCCTCGGGTTCGCAGCAGCGAGTGTATCGCTACCGAATCTAATTTCAAAAAAATATTCCGCGAAACAAATACTCCCCCACATATCCATTCAATGAAAACCGCCCGCGGGGAAGGCATTGATTCGATAAAAAGCCAGTTCGTTGGCTGCGGTCGCCCGCAGGCAATGCGAATGTGAGACTCGCAGTACCGTCCATCTAGCATCACGAGCGATTTTACAACTTCACTGTTTATGATTTGTCGCCACGAAAAAAGAAACCCAGAAATATATCGGACATGTGGCGCAAAGGAAGAAGGGCTGGCTCTGAGTGATAGCAGCATCAAACAACTTTAATTCCTGAAACATCGGAATTTTGACCTTTTTTGTTTCAAATCAAAATTCAAACTCGCGACCTCTACCCGAACATGTCGCGATTGGAGAGAAATTGGAAATCCGTGCGAGCTATCAGACGGAAAGTAATTGAGAGAAAATTGCAGGAGAAACGAAAATAATCCGAACATGGGATGCGAGTGTGTTACCCACTGGCAATAATCTCCGGTAAATTAGCTTCTGGAATACGGTAACCGTATCGTTAATATTCTGTGCTGGGTTAATAATGGATGTTGATGCGCCCATTGGGCCGATGAGATTTCGTGCACGCTGGTACCGGAGGAGAATTCGAGTTACGATTCGGGAATCCGACCGTAGAACGGATTCTGGTGTGGTTACCAAGTGCGGAAATGAATGAGCGCGAGCTCCCGTGCTGAAGTACCCTCGTGTTACATATTAACCACCGCTACAGCGACAGTTATGATAAATGCGTCAATTCTCGGGCAAATTGCCGAAAAAATGTTGGGATCAAGACTGCAGCTTCCATTTGCACTTTCAAAGAGAAAGTTTTTTCACCCCATCCGAAGAATATAACAAGAAACCGTAAAAATAAATCACCATCCGCGATAAATCTACAAAAACTAATTTTCTCTTCTATCAAAAATATGCAGCCGCTTTTCAATGTCTTTCTCAACTAAAATACTTGACCCTTAATTACATACATTTTGTACAATACGAAAAAAAGTGAAATACGCGATGTAGAAAACACACCGCTCGCGTTCCGTTCATTCGTTTCAACTTCAACAATGACCCCCGCAAAGTTCCTTTAACCAGAACTGCATTTGCTCGCGAAAAAACTTTTTTTCGGCTTCACATTCGATTCGTCGGCCGGGTTGTTCGATAATAATACACGCCGGGTTTTGGCAGCGAGTAAAACGAAGGGAAAGCCCACCGACTGACCGGCGTAAGCCCTTTTGGCCCTTTACACTGCTCGGTAGAGCTGCGAAATGGAAATTCACCTGTACGTACAGGGGCCGAGATGAGGCGGCGGGGGGGGGGGGGGGGCGAGCAAGAGAAGCCCTCGAGGGACCGAAGGCGGGGTTCCCGGGCGTACCGCAGAGTTTTGTATCCACAAACGTATCCGTACGTCGAAGTTCTCCGTTGCTGGCTATACGGTCGAGCAATGGCCAAGCGGGTTGAAAGGGGAAAAAACGCGGGTTAGAGGGCTACCCGAGAGTACGGTGTATTACAACGGGGTTCGAAGCAACGCGGGTCTGCGAGTGCAGGAAGGGTATTAGCTATAACAGGGGTAAAAAGGAGGGAAACGGTCGAACAAGCAGTAGAACGTCAGTCCGAACGACGACGACGAGTCGAGAAACCTCGGAGAGAAATTGAAAAAAAAAGAAGTAAAGAGAAAAGAAAAAAAACAGAAATGTGCACGTCTGCCAATTATCACGGTGATCGGGCCACGTATGTCTGTCGGACGAGTAGCTGGATGGCTTGGTAGCTTTCTCGCCCTCCTTCGAGACCCGATAGTACCGGTCAAGAGAGAACGAGCCAAATTAACGAAAGATCGAGTGAAAGGAAACCTAAAATAGGATAACAACGAATATATAAATGCGTATGTGCACGAACGTGTGTGTGTGTGTGTTTTAGGCATCCTCAATTGCTGATTTGAACATCAGACAGTGTATCTACGTATACCGTGTATGCGTTACTCCGACGGTCGCGGGCAAAGGTCGTGGAAGCGGGACTTTGGAAAAAGCCGGACAACTTTAAACTCCGTTGGCGTCGTTGGCCCGACGTATATGTATAAAAATTGTACGGTACGTAGATTTTGGGGTGTGACGGCGGCGAGAGGAAGGATGAAGGAAGAAGCGTGGTGCAAATTCAATAAGCGATAATCAATGTCAGCCTGGATAGCGACGCCGGTGGAAGGTTCCCAGTGAAAAATCGTTCAAACAGTCAATCAAAAGACCTCGGCTCGGAAATTCTTTCACCCCCTTCAGGGTTTTCGTGTATATAGTCGATAGCGTCTCTTTCTGGCAAGGGAGCTGGTTGAACCTTCGTTTCACTCTCCCGCTGGTTTTCCTCCTTTCCGTTCTGGTCCTCCCATTTTATTTTATTTTTTTCATTTTTTTTAACCTCACTCACACTGTTCGTTATTGCGCAAAGCGGTCCCTTCGCCGTGTCGTTCTTGGTCCTTGATTCTCTCTTCGTTGTCTGTACATGAGCTTCGGTATTTCTATGGCAGTTTTTCCATGAGAGTATTCTCTGGCTCACTCTGCGATTAACGTTGAAGCGTTTGACGTATGACGCCGTCAAAGAACGACGTGGCGGTGCACTCTTTTTCCTGGCGTAAAAAGAGAGAAGATCCATGGCGTCAAGCCAGGTTTGACGTGTTAAACGCGGAATCAGACACATCGTGGGATGGTACGGGAGGCCGAGTCGTACGAGTCGTAGGCTTCCTGTACCCATGTCGGGGCAATTTACGTAATGTCGACGTCGTAGTGCCTTCAAAAATGTGTGTAGGTAGAAACACTCCTCGCGAATCTCCGACATTGACGGCTGAAGTACCTACATAAGATTTACAGACGAGTGTAGTCGATTATCATGATTCTTATGCCGATATATTTGATTGATTTCAAAGCTTGCTTCGTTCATATAAATTGTGTTTGTAGATGGACCTGCCGTATACGTAATCGCTGTAATTAAATAAACCAAGGTATGAGAAAAGAACATTTCTCTCGGAAAACGCTGATAGGTGGACGTAGTCCGGGCGTAATCCGAGGAAAAATGAATAAATCTATGTCTTGGAACACCCACTCCTTTTTTGTCTACTACGATTCAATAATCGATTCGCACGATGATACGTGAATTTCTGAATCACGTCAAAGATACAACGAATGTCGATGAAAAAATCAAAGTAGACATTTATAAATGTGTCGAGCAGTTGCATCGAATTTCGGTTGATTTTAAAAACGCCTCGACGTGCTCCCTAATTCGATATACCAGGGAAGGTCCGCGGACGGGCTTACCATGGGCGAATGATGGTCGACCGTTGAACGGCGGTGAGGAAATCTCTATGGATTTATGAAAGCAGAGACCACGCAGATGCCTGAGGGCATATGTACGAAGAGGTCCAAGAGGGAGGAGGAGAGGGCTCGCGAATCGCCGATGCAAGAATTTCACCCGTTGGCGGAAACGCTTGTGTTTGAGTGGGCACACATGAGACTCGGAATCGGCGGGGCGAAGAGACTGTGGACGGTGGTGCGTGGGCGGGGGGAGGTTGAAGGTTTGAAAGGATATACGCAAGAGGTATACAGAGCGGAGAGGTGGTCGGAGAAGGACGAAGGAAGGAGAACAGGGTAGCTGGTCTTTGTTGCGGTCGGACGTGGTCAGAGGCAAGCCATGCCGCGAGTCATGGCATGCAGGGTGTGGAAAAGGGGATATGTTTTCGCAAATGTAGGTGCGTACGCAGTTCTCAAGCCGCGGCGGCAGCCCCTTATGAAATTATTTCGGCCCTCCGGGGGTTGGCGGAGGCACCGCCGTGCGCCACCCGACTACGGGAAATACAACAGAGACCCGTGGCTGCAAGAATTATTAGAAAAATTAATTATTTTCTCGGTCTCTTAATTAATTTTACAATTACGGCGGTTGCGTTTCTCCTCTACGTACGCAAAGAGATTGAGAAGCGGGAAAGGAAATGAGGTGAGGGATACCGACTCAGAAACTGGAAGAATAAAGGCTTTTCACGGTTGCGTTAACCTTCCCCGTTGATCTGCAACAAAGCGCGATAATAAACGAACGTGGAACATTTTTTTAAATTTGGTTATTGTATTGTATTTTTTTCAATTCTTCATTTTATTCGGTAATTATTTTACGGGATACGAGCGTTTGGATGAACACGAGAATGAGAGGTTATTCTGGATTACGCCGTGAGCTGTGAGTCTTTATAGAATGTATCGACATCCTGTATGTTATTCAACGAAAACAATTGAAAATGAACGTAATATATCTAAATTGGAATGGCTCATCATCCCAAAAATCCCAAAATTATATGCAAAAACGCAAAGCCCACGTATAGACAAAAGCATGTAAACATTTTTTACCCGTTACTCGTTCAGGTTGCCGTTTTCGTCAGAATTATCGAGTAGAAATCCACGTTTCGGCAAAAACGTATATCCGTTGAAGTAGATATGGGAGAAAGACGAGATGAGGATATATGGGAAGGGGTGAAGTAAGCGAATAAAAAAAATACGAAAATATATATTTCTCATCCTCAGCAATGGAGATAGGGAGGTCCGAGAGTAGGGGTATCCTCTTCGCTTTTCGCTTTTTTGTCGGTCTGGCCTCGTCTCAATTATAGAAAGGCTTGCTTCGACCGCCACAGACGAATTCCAATTAGTCTCTGGCCGTTCTCGTGTCGCGGGTGGTGGAAAGCTGAGGCGAGGGGTTGGCAGCGGTACGAGAAGGCGGGGGAAGGGGGGAGGGGGAAGAGACCCCCGTATGGGGTTTCCCGGATTCTGTACGAGTTCCTTTCATGGCGAGAACGCCAGAGCGAGCCAGAATGAGAGTCCGAGACTCGTTCATTTGCCTTTCGTCCATCCATCTTCTCTCTTTCGTCCGCGTGTACGGTATCGGGCTCAACCGGCGAGTGAGTCGTCGCGCACGGATACGAACCTTCGGGGTGCGGATCCGCATACCAGGATTAGCAGGGCGTCAAAGCCACCCACGTATAGCGCGTTCTTTGTCTATCAAGCTGGGCTGACGCGTTTCATTTCGCTGTTTCGCTTCTTCGTTCTCATTCGCTCTCCAATAACCACGTGTACGTGTATTCGTGCGTATACGTGTGTGGGTAGGGGGTTGAGGAGATAAGTCCACGACTTTATCCACTCCCTCATCGACGGTTTCGCCCTTTTCGAGATTATTTTGGCGATTCGGCGAGGTTCCGACGGCTCCAAAGTTGCACATCGTGAGTAAATCTCGTGATGCATTTCTTTGACGCAGACATATGAAAGAGGATAATTTCTGCATTTGACGTCATTTCCCATTGAATATTTTGAGAAATATTAATTTTCATGAAAATTGAAGAAAATAAATTAAGCTGTGTCTTATCTTAACTTTCGATATGGCATAACTTAAATTGATAAAAAACCTTAATCATTCAAAAATGAGTCTACTTAGAAGCATACGAACTCGTTTGTGCGATATAAGAATGAGATATTGAGAGTAAAATATATAAATCTCCGGGCCATAATTGAACTAGGGCTGAATCGATGATTGAACGATAATGCAAATTGAAGATAATGAGAGTTTGAAACCGAAACAGGGCAAGGAAAGATAACGAGCCAATTTTATTCTCGAAGCCGTTTCTTTCCTCATTCTCAGACGTCGTGAATCACGCGCCCCGATAACCACAAATTAAATTCGAATAAGAAATCCATAAGGGAGCATCCTTTGGCGATTACCGAGTCTTCCCTCGTCCTTTGATCGTTCGGGCGACGAAAGTCGGTTCTGCCTCTTACTCGCTCGCGAGTCGTCTCCTGGTGAATGCGGGTTCTGCGGTAAAGTTCAATCGGAAAAGCAAATCTTCGGCGGACTCTCGACTCCCGCAATCTCGAACTCTCGCCTATGTACTTCCAAGTCTTGCGTCGTTTGTCGTGCTGCTCTTCCGTGTCTTCGTGGTTTGAGAAACCTTTCCCGATTTGCAGGCGGCCAATAAATACGTCAAACGACGACGAAAACGACGTCAACCTCTGGGGCCGGATGGAGGGGGAGGGCAAAGGGGAGAGATTCGATTTAAGTGCTGCTGGTAAACTACCGTGGCATAAGCAAATAAACCTAACGACCAATAAAAGGCGAGATTTCGGCATAAGAGAAATTAAAAATTCGTGTAAATTTCCATTTAAACAATGAAAGATCGACTGTCAAAGATTACAATGACATCGTGAGTTTGTCACGATCGACTGAATAAAGTATATTAGTAATTGAACGGTTTTAAAAATGTTTGTTGTCGCCTTCAAAAAAATAGATCGTAACTGTTCCTTCGAACACATTTTATATTATAAATACAACGTTGTTTGGAACTGAAGGTCTACGTGCAAGTGCTTCGAATAGAAGTATCTTGCTCAATACAGTGTAAAAAATTGAGACACTATTATTGGAGCTGCACTACAAGTAAAAGTCAATCAGAATTGTTAATTGCTGGATTGTATAAAACGAGAATTAATGATAGATTTTATTGAGTAACGTATGCAACTGATACTGGAGAAATTTGAATATTTAACAAATTTTTGACACAGCATGAACGTATTTAAAATTGATTTGATATTGGTATGGACAAATCCATCGTTCACATCTCTCAAATTAATCCATTCCCTAGCCATTCGCACAATTCTACCTCACGCTTGATCTTGAACTATTTTCCTAACAAAACAATCCGTTCAAAACATCCATCGAGAAATTCCGTCCCGATGTCGTTTGCTATAATTGCAAATGAAAATGATCTTTCGAATTGCTGCTAAAGAAACCAAAAGAGTCTTGAAATTAAAAAAAAAACCACTTTTCCTTGCTTCGTACTGTTTATCCCCTGTACTTGGAGTACAAAAAGCGTTTCACTACTCAACGTACAAACTTCAAGTACGTAATGAATACTCAGGTAGTACTTCAGGTACTAAAGTGCTGCCCAGCTCAGTACGACCTACTTTTATCACGAACATCCTAACCTTTCGAATCTCATCCGATCCATCGTTTTTTTCCAGGATTGGAAAATTTTATGCGTTGCACCCCTCGGGAAAAGCCCATAGCCGCGAAACGATCGACCATCATCGCGTTACAGGATCAACGTAGCACGTATAGCACAAGTCCCTCGACGCGAAGAGATGTATTGAATGTCCGAGGGATTTCACTGGTGTATCCCTTTTATCCCGCCCAATCGTTCGCGATACATCGAGACCGCGGGGGCCCTCGGCTTACGGTCGCACAAATCTTCGTGCTACTCCACGCGCGCAACCCCTCTTTGTACTAGATTCTAGAGCGCCCGTTCGACAACGCACGGGTGATTTAGCGACGTTTTTTTTTTTCGGGAAATTCGAGAGCCTATCCAAACCACGGCGGACTCTTTTATATCAATCGACTGCTCGTTCTGCTCTCTGCGGGCCGTCCGTAGACCGTCCCGCGGATGCTCGACCGTTTCTTCTCCCGGGCAAGCTGTTGCGGAACCGGCTACCCTTTTTTATTTTGCACGGAGCTTCGACGGTGTGGCGAATGTACGAAGATCGAAGCGTGACTTCCGATATTCGTCACCTACCAAGAGAATTGAACGAGGCTTGTCTCGACTGCATGAATGGAAATAGCACAAACATTAAAAATAATTTTGTTCTTTTCGTTATTGGATTCGTTGGTTATGATCGAATTATTTTAGAAATAATTTCTACGAAGAATTTAAGTCCGAGAAAAATTATAATATCACTATTAAAATTAATAATAATAATAATAATTAAATTAAAGACAAATTATAAAGTATTATTATTGGTATCATATTGACATTTTGATTATTTTAAAGCATTGCCAATTATTATTCAAAATCGTGTCTCAAAATTTTTGAAAAACCGCTTACGACAGTGGCTCCGACAAAGAATGACAAGCTCCTGGGTCATCGAAACGAAAAAAAAAATTAGATTGCACATCTCTCGTTTCCCATAGGTATCACCATCGCGGTAATAATTGGACGATGTTACCACAATGCCATGAGTTAGCACCAAACTGAGATAAGGAGCGATGTGGACTTGACATTAACCCAGGTTAATAAAACCTCCTCCTCCTCGTTTCTATAAAAACTCTCGACTTCTCATAAAAAACGTGTGATCAAGAGAGAAACACGTTGACAACGAAGATCCGGCAGGACGA
The DNA here is from genome assembly GCA_963971145.1 of Sussaba pulchella. NCBI lineage: Eukaryota > Metazoa > Arthropoda > Insecta > Hymenoptera > Ichneumonidae > Sussaba > Sussaba pulchella. The sequence goes on from OZ020165.1 coordinate 18,956,690, forward strand.
ACGTGAAGATCGACGTTGGGAGTTGAATTAGTTCAGCCGGATGAAAATTGAACACGAGAAGAAAATAATGTATCCGACGCGTAAAACGATAATGAAGCACGTGAATTTCATGCATCGTGATGAATTAATTAACCGTGTGTGTTGTATACAAAGGTTCCCACCATATTCATCGTCCTGTTGGTCTATCATCGTTGGATTTCTTCTTTCGCGAAAGCCTGCGACAATTATTACTTTATCAAATTAATTAATTATAATGAGCGCTCGTTAGTCCAACGTGCGATTTATATTGCACATGATATGTATTTATATGCACGCATGCGTGTGGCATGAGCTCCAGAGGAGGCAAAAGACGAGAAGTCAATTAACCGGACGTCACTAGACTGAAAACCGACCGGAGCGTGTGCGTGCGGTTGAGTCTGATGCGGCTGAGATATTTTTTACAGCTGCCAAAGAAAAAAATTTCGAAAGTCTTCTATGTTGGTGTAGACGATGTTTCAACATGTATATTCATCCATTTAGAGACAATGCAAAGTTCTTGGAAATATATGCCGGAAATATTTTACATTAGAAAAATTCATAAGGTGCTAATTAGGGTCAGGTCTACCTATCGACGCATCAGTGCTGAGAAATAATTCAAAACCGACACAGAAATATTCGGTGGTTGGGACATGAAGAAGTAGCTCTGTAGGAATATTTGGAGAACAGTAGGTAGCTCGATGATAATTTTGGTTATTTATATTGGAAAGTTTCGTCGAAGTGTCTGGATCTGAAAAGTTGGATGCACTTCGGTCGTTCATAATTTCGTTAATTTGAACTCCGCATTTTTGTTGACTCTAAGTTTTACTTTTTGAATGCATTCAGCACGACGATAATTTCAGCAATTCTGACAGAACATTTTCGGTCGGAGTTGCTGCGTCTGACTTTTTGAATGTAGTTAGATCGCGGGGTTGCCGAGATCGTACGAGTATTATTTTAAGATGACACGTCGAGCTATGGGTGGAGACTTAATCGAGCTACGGTGTGATAAGCGAACTCCGAGAAATGTCAGCGTAGTTGCGAGTTAATAAAACTGAGTGAGACTGATAAGGAAGATCGTGACGATGACTTCTGTAACGACGAGTTTCTTGTTCTCGTTCGCGCTGCAACTTTGCTATCAATAAGTGGTCTGATATGCATTTGTGAAAATTAATATCACTTTCGTCGTCATCGTCGTAGACTACGAGGCGACATCCTGTTAGACATCGTAATCCTGTTAGTAACCCGTCACGCTACTGCCTACCGCTACAGCCACTGCCAACGCTCTTCGTCTCGCTCGTAACACGCATTGCTATGTACCGCTCCAGGGCTTTACTTCTCGCCGGCGTAGGACGCGAAATTCTCGTTACAACCTGTGACAGAGACTCGAAAAGTTTTTAATCGAATTGGCGGAATATTATCGAGCGTGGAAAATAATTAATTCGAGTGTTGATCGCTTTACACGCATTTTTGTGTCGAATTTTTTTGGTTCTCGATAAAAAAATAAATTGAACAAATACAAGTAAGATGGATAGGAATTTTTGCTTTATTTTATTTCATTTCGTTTTAGTTTCGATGTGAGAGTTTTTAGTTTTTGAATTTTCTAAATTGTTGTCGTCTGCAATTTTTTGAATCTCGATAAAAATTAATCCAAGTATCCAATTTATCCAAGTAGTATAAATACGAATATTTGTCCTCGGTTCCAAGTGGCAGCATTAATTTTTGAATCTACTCATTTTTCGACGTTGACACTGCTGCATTCGTTAAAAAAATGCCACCACATCATACATATCACATAAATTAAGTCATTTTTGCAACAGTTGAGTGCCGTGTCAAGACCGATATTTCGAGACGTTCATTTCCAAGTTTCGCGGATCATACGCAACCTCAAAGCTTCCCTCTGTATTCGCCGTTTCCGCCTTCGTTGCTCTGCCCCGCTCACTCTCCCCGTATCTCCGCACATTCATCTCGCTCTTTCTTCTCCGACGTCTCCACCTCGCTACCATCGTCCTTTATAAGGATTTGATCCCTTGGACAGAGCATTATATATCGTCCGATGGAGCGGAAAAAGTTTTGTCTCCCCTTCGTTGAATTCGCGCTTTACTCGCCCAACGACCGTCCCTTCAACTTTCCGGCCGGCTTATCTCTCGCCAAAACCCGACGTATAAACATCAATTCAATGTATGAAATCTGTCAAAATGAATTTCGTATGTGGGTAGAGACGCGGCTCGGGCTATTGCTGGATGCCGACGTGAGGTCCTAACCCACCGCGGATATCCTGCCATTTTCTCGTCGCATCATTTTTCTCAGCCACGAGAATCGTTGGAACTCGATGTGATATATCGTTATGTTATTGCCGAAATTTTTTTCTTTCCCTCGCGATTGGTATTCCAACCGACTTGTGACGAAAATACAATAAAATAAAACGAAATAAAGGCATCAACGTTTATTATTCCACCATCGAGACGTCCAATCGAAAATTCAAGCGCAATCTATGCTTAATTGTGTTAAACATTTTATTTTATTTTTTTTTCACAGAATCAACTTCGGAGTCAAGATCAAAGAAAGATTTTTTAATATACGTCGTAAATAAAACGCGATGGATATCGGAATATCGTGGAATTTACGACGCACGCGAGCACGCGATGGTTCGTCTTATTTCGACTTGACTTCGGGAGCGATAAGCAATTAACGTATCTGTAAAATCAATTAGAGCTGTGGTTCTAAATCGTGTGATGTTGGGTGTAGGGTCGTATCCGGTTCGAGTTCGGAAACGAGTTTTATGATGCTTGAGTTTTTCGACCGTTGCTGAGACCGAACCAATTCACCATTTTGCTCGCCCGATATCGATGTCGAAGGTTCAAAGCACATTGAATGAAACAATTTTTTTTTCAATGGCGAAGATACAAATTTAGCGATGATTTTTTATTCAGATGGAAAAATATATTTTGGTTTGTTGGGGGGGGGGGGGGGGATTATTTTCGTAGAGAACGAGGAGAGAAGTCGGTTTGATAGCTGCGACGAAACATTTTGGATGACGATCGGACAAAGTCGAATGGGTGTCCATTAGTCAGCGACACGGTCGGCCAATTAAATGTAAATGTTGGTTTATGAGTTTGGTTGAACGCGATGGCGTTTATCGATGGTCGTACATTAGCCAACGCATCGACGTGCACCAGGTCGAGGGCAGCAGCGGGCGTCACCATACGTGCATACGCAGCTGCAGGCTGTGCTTGTATACATATAGATATGTACATATATACGTATTCGTGTGTGGCTATGGCGCACGCTGGATGCATACCGCTGGCGACCGAATGAAATTGTGGTCGAAGGATAACGCGGTACGAGGTGTCACGCAGGTTCGTTCTCTCCTGTCCCTCCTCGACCTCTCCACTTCGTGTGTTTTAACCCCCCGGACTACCATTCATTCCCAGTGGTACATTAATCGTCCACGAATATCAACCGTTCCGCCCAACGATTTTTAAATATTTGACTCGAGAATTAATTGTGTTCCATCATAGTTTGATACGACGTAGAAAATGTTTCTTTTTTATTTTCATGATGGAACATATAGTTGATGGATGTATTTCTAATTTTAGAAAGATGGCGATAAAGCACAACTGACGTTCCGTGGAATATTTGGAAAATGTTGGTGGTAAAAACAGTCACAATTTATTTCTTGACCTATTTCAGCAATATTGCTGTGTTTGCTCGCAACATTTCGTGTTCGATGTTATCACAATATTTTCGAATAACATTGCAGTGTTACAATTGCTAACTATTGAGAAATATGTATGATTGTGAGAAATATATCGCCAAACGAAATTGAATAAATAAGGTGAAGGGAGAATGAAGCGACACTGTTTAATCTAATTTGACTTTTTTATTTTGTCGTCCGGTCGTTTAGCCTTCTAGATTAATCGAAATCAAATATGACCCCCCAGAGTTATCTTCTAAATCAAACGCAAAAAAATGATATACTGAGGGAAAAAACGCAACCTTCAGACAAACCTGCAAACATTTTTTGAATTTTTATTTTTTCGTTTTCAACAATATTTCACAAAGGACTGTTAACAATAACAATTGTTGGAGGAAATTCTCGGTCATAAACGTAGGATGCTACATCAACGATATAAAATATTGGCTCTACAAATGTTCAGTCTCAGCATCGCGTATAGGCTCGAGTAGTCGGTTGTGTGCCCATAATGTAAATCACACGAAAAATAATAAAAATTTCGTTATCGTTAAAAACGGTAAATATTATTTCGATATGAAATATCACGAGATTACTCGTGTCACCTGTGAACGTGAATTATTACGACCGAATCTTGAGTTCCGTAGCAACGTCTGCAGGTTGAAAAGGGAACTCCATTGAGATTTCTTTGAAATAAGTAAAGAACGTCGGCTCGCAGCGTGATTATGATGGGAACCGTGTTTGCGTGTTTGATCAGCGTTCGAGGAGCGGAGAGAACAGGTGCCCCCATTGAACATATAGCGCGCCCTACGCCCGTCTTCGAGTTGTTGGTTTAGGCTTCGTAAATGGCCATTGATATCGCGCGTGATTACACAGGTTGTTATGCGCGTTCGCAGTGATATAGAAGCATGCGTCGAGACCCAGACTCTCGTGTTTTCATCCAATGTCGGGGTTATATCCGGATTATTCAACAAAATTAACGAAGCCCAGTCAGGTCAAATTCGTCCGTAAAATATTGTTCATTGAAGACATATTAAAACCAATTTATTATGTACTGAGATATTATTCGTACTTCAATAGTTTCCATCATTTGATGCAAACGAAATAAGGATGTACTTAAATGACTTCCTTAAATGAAATTAAAAAACTTCCTGGCCGTTAAACGACGAATACTTCGATTATAAAAAGACGATTCTTGTGTTCGATGTACTCGAAGTACTTTGATAACTCGTCGGTTATTTGCCTAGCTCTGACTCATTGCGCCATTGCGCATCAGAATATAATCAACCTCAACTCCAGATCCTGAAAACCAGGTGTCGTCGAAAAAATAGTCTTCTACGCAGCACGAAACGTTTTCTTCCTTTTTCGTTCAATCAACGCGCAAGTGACAATGGAGCAATTCCTTCGAACGGTTGTCCATCCGACCGGTAAAATGAATTTCGCTGAATACACCGAACCATTGATAAATAATAAGATTAAATTCGAACGATAGAGCGCCCGAAAATTTATGTAGTGTCGAATACGTGTGCAATCGTCGTATATAGGAAACGAGTAAGGCTGACCCTTCGAGACCTGCTGGGATCTTCGCTTAATTGGATAGCCAGGGAGTTTCCGAACAGTTTAACTGGCCTCTTTGCTTCGCCAGAATCGTCATTCTGGAATCGTAATGTTCCAAGGCTTCTTGCTATTACCTCGATGGTCAGAGGGTCACTCGGTTTTACTACACTGTAGTACATATATTGTCCTGAAGCTGTGAGATTAAACAGACTCGATGTAAGAAATGGAAATTCCAATATAAATCAATTGTTTCCTAAAAATAATTTATTTTCTCATTTATTTTTCAATTTTTGTTTTCAATCTTTCAAAAAGAACCGATACTGATGAAACGAGTCGCAAAAATACGTACATCAAAATCATTGAATCCAAGAAAATGTGGAAAAGACGTTTCAGCGATTGAGAACCTTTGGGTAGCGGAAAAAAATGTCTGTACTCGTCGGCCGGTGCTTTAACGATGGAACGGAACAAGCGAAAGCTCCGACCACGACCATACGCTTAATCGAACGATGTTTGTGTATGGATCCTTCGACCCTGAAGGCCCACACAGTCATACATTGCAGCGTATTGGGGCGATGAAACGACGGGGTGGTTGTTTCATTGGCCGTTAGCCTACGGTTTCCGTAGAACCTCGCCCGATGGACCTCGTACAAATATCTCGAACTAATCGTCACGTGGGAATACTACGAATCCTACCGCAGGTCATTCTATCGCTGCTCGGCAGTTACTTCGGCGATTCGACGCAATCTTTTCCCCCGGGCAATTAGTCCTACCAGCGATATATACAGCTTTTCCCGTTGGTTCGTTATCGCTATTCGTACTGTTCGCCCGCGATTGCACACCGCGCGATCGAGTTGCTTTCGATCCGTATATATTTCCTAGATCGAGAAGAAAATTTGCTGATCTACTGATCTGTATATTGTTCAGAAGAGTCGAAAAAATGGCGTGCGAGCAATAACATTGACGTGATTTTAGGCTCATTATCAGGGAGCACCGCCGCGTACAAAAATTGTCAATTAGAACTCAAGAGAGGCAACGAAAACAAGCACATTCGTTCAGAATTTTTGTATGAGAATTTTTTTTCCCCAAGAGCAGTCACTGTATTACAGTAACCGATCTCGTTACTTTCGATCTATGTATTCTCGAAAAGAAATAGGAAATAAACAAAAACAAGAAAACCCGTCGTAGAACAAACCAGAAGAAAAAAAGTAAAGACAAGGAATTTTCCTAAAAAGGAGCTAATTCGAAAAAAATAGCAGTCACTGTATGATCGTAACCGATCTCTTTACGTCGGCCGATCTATACATTCTCATAAAAAGAATAGAATCCAATAAAAAGAAGCAAATCCTCGCAGAACAATCCGGAGAAAAAAAAAAGAACAACGAAGCATTACCTAAAAGAAAAAAAATTCAAAAAAAAAAAAAAATACCAGTCACTGTATCACAGTATTATAGAAAATGTAGTCCTCGAGAAACTGGCATTGCTATGTGCAGTAACTCGCGATCAGGTGGTGGTTTCGCCCCTCAACGGATATACCATCGTCTTCTTCTTATTCTTCCTCTTATTCTTCTCCTTCTTTATCGTCTTCTTCGTCCTACGAGGTGAGTTTCCTTCCTCCCACCGTATAAATCTCCGCGGCACGCGATGATCGAAAAATATTGCGAGAATATATCAGAACCGTCGGCACCCGTGAGCCCTTCCTTGGGTTACTCACGCGTGTGTGTTTCTGGGTATGGGTGACGACGTACGTGTATGAATTCCCGTTCGAGTCGATGCTGAGGTGCCTCGCTACGTGGTATACGGTCTTAGGTCGAAGTGCGGAGCGGTAGCACCACCACCACCACCATTATCGGTAGCAGTGGTGGTAGTAGAACGAAAACGAGAGAGTTATATAGGAAAGCCCGAAGTGAGCGAGAGGGTGGAGCGACGTCTATATCCCAAGACAATGATATGTGACCGGGGCAATATCAATAATTTTCGCATTTTTCTGCCATATATTCTCCGAGCTCGTGCGCGAAGCCGTCTCATCCTCTTCTTCCATCAGTATATTCCACGTCCTTCTTACACTCAGGCATCATAGACGCGCGGTAACACACAGACTCTCTACCAGAATTTTTCAGTACATGCTTCAACGGGACCCAAACCACGACAGCGACTGATTTCGATCGAAACTATATTTCTTCTCTCATTGTGTACTTGAGGAATATTCACATCCCATATTACTTCCTACGAATCTGTAAGCTTGATCGGTGGACGGAGAGATTCAGAGGATTGAGGCATAGTTTATAAGTGGACATTTGACATTCGACCATCCCGTTTTTGATAATGAAAATGATTGGGCATGTGTACGAGATGGATGTGAACATTTTACGAGCCATGTCGGAGGGTCTTAGAGGGTTCTGATGTAGTTAAGTTGGAATCTGATGAGGACCTGATTGTAGGTGTCATCAGATTTCATTACAAGCAATCCCGATGAGACTCGCCCGATCAGTGCATGAGGTACTATGCACAATCAATTTTTATGTAATCGATCGTTGAAATCGGAATAAGAAACTTTTATTTTATCTCGTCTGAGAGTACATGATGATTTACTAATCCGAGCATTAAGTTTCAAAGAACGACTTTTTTTCAGGTAACGATTGAATAATTGGACCATTATTTTTCCAACCTCAAGCTGTATGCAATTCCAATTCTCATTTGGTCCTCAAAAGACCGTCTCAGATACGAATGACTCAGACTCACCCTAAAAATGTTATCAGGCTTCAGGCAAGCCTGATGACATCAAATCAAATTTAACCTCAAGTCAAATTAATCCAACACAAGTGATAATAAAAAATTCGGAAACGCTCCAATAACGATTATTTCCGTTAATCCACGTACATGGCACGTACGATAAGAAGAATTCTATTTTTCCTTATCACATTGACGATCACGTACAAAGAAAAAAGACAAGACGTTTTTCCAGTCGATAATCACCAGAAACGAAGAGCGATTTTTTCGAACCGTGTGTTTAAGGTCGTCGTGAGCTTAGTTTATATCGGTAGCTTTAACGAAGGGAAATAATAGTTCGATACCAATTAGTGGGAAACGGCTAGGGGCGCAATGCGGTTGTACGCTGGGTTCGGCCGTAAAAAGAAACTGCCGTAGGTAGTAAGTAGGTATGCCTCTAGCATTAACTACCGTTTCTACAGCCACGTCCGCCTCAGCCGCCTCCCTTCACCCCCCCCCCCCGACACATCCCCTCGTACGTTGCCGCTGGCCACAGCAAGGGCCGGTCCATCGGTGTACAACGGTGCTTTCGGCATCAGAAGCAGGGAGACATGCGGCCGGCCACTGTTAATTGAACGCACCGCTCGTAACTGCACCAGCTATATTCCCTCGTCGTTTGCTATTGCTTTCTCCCTGTCGCCGTCGTTCTACTGGAAATCTATACCAGTTACTTTTATCGTGAGCCGATTGTATCTGCTCCCGTGCTCACTTGTTTTTACGTCCCAGCTTCGCCAAATACATTTGGCTCAACGTTCAACGCAATGCCTTTCGCAAAACCTTGGCGAAAGGAAGTAAATAGTTTTATTGCGGGTTATTGTAAAGATTTAGAAACATTTGTTTCGACTCGTTAAAATTATATTAATTGAAAAAGACTTATTTGATAACAAGAACAACATGGATAATAATATTAATAATAATAAATTATCAAACATCTTTATAATTGATTAATCATATGAATCATACGAATATAAATAATATATTCGTAACAATAATTCTAACAGTTTTATCGACAGCCATGTAATACCGGGCTGAGAATAATTGAGTATTTTCAACATGAAGGATTTTTTTGCCGAATTTCGATTTGCGTTTTTCAGATGTCAACCGTGGTGGTTCAATTTTCGGGTCAAACGGTTTATCACCGATGCGGGGGAGATAAAAGGCAGGATTGAACCGCAAGAAGAGAAGGGAATTGAGGAAGGTTACAGAGTGAGTGGCAGGGTTTTGTTCCAAGGTAGATTCTCAAAGTTCTTCATTGTGGAACGAGAGCGAGCGAGAGAGAAACCGGAATTGAACATCCGAATACGTCTACCATGGTAATATCGGTCCCGGGATTTTATGACTTGTTTCGTGGCTTTCTCAGGGGTTCTCAAACGATATTCTTCGTTGAGGATGCTCACACTGCGGCTTGTTCAATCACTATATGTAGCTGAAAATACAATCTTTCATATTTACTTCCACGTGTTATTAAATGTTTCTTTGTTTTATTGTTTTATACATATATACTTTATTTTATACGTATTAAAAATTTATTTTATACATGCGTACATTATAGTATTGGGCATATATATTTTTTCATACATGTGCCAGATAATATTCATCGGTTTTCTATCAGCCACGCATATCTGTTCTTGTTCAGACAATTTCTCGCGCGTAATTCACGAATAATTATTTTCTTATCGTGCAAATTACGTTCCTACGTGATAGCTATAATTTTCGAAATATAAGGGGAAGTGTAACCCTCGGAAATAAATAAGTTTTGATTCAAGAAGGGGTGCGTGGCCGTTTTCTGCGAAAACCGCGATATCAGAGTTTCCCGGTTCGTGACCTGTAGTCCCGAGCGTGCATAAGATTCCGCGGTGATTATATCTAATTCGCGATTATGCGAGACGGTTAATTGAATTAGAATTTGCTCCTTGGAACTTTGGACCGCGACCCTTTCCGCCTCTTCTTCCGTTCCTCGGTTTCCATACGCGAAGGGTTGATGTCGTTTAATTATAAAATCAACTAAAACCATACGTGGCAAAAATTTGTGAGCAGAAACGACTATCTACCTATTACTTAATTAATTTCTTCTAATGAGAAGATTCCGCAATGACAAATTCACTTTTATTGTCTCGTTCAACGTTTTAATTCCCACCACTTAAATACTCAGCTCTCGCAACAATAAATTTGTTCCATTCACGATTAAATTTTTCAATCTATGCGATAAATGATACATTCAGAGTAAACATTTACTCGCAAAACGCTTTTGTACGGATCGCGGTCCGTAAAAGCGCAACATATCCGTAAATTCGTTTGACGACAATTATTTCAATGCTTTCTTTTATTCCGTAAAAATAAAATCGTTCGATTGTAACAGAATTACGTGATAACAAAGCCATACAGACAATTTGTAACCCTTTGAGCAGTCCTTCAAACTCACGTGCACGATTTTTTCTACGTTTACAACAATAATAATAATAATGATAATAATAATAAAAATACTTTTTCATAAAGCCGCATCAAACAATCAACTTTTCCGGACCTCAAATGATATAATCCACGGTAGATCGTCGGTACGGGTGAGTGACGAAGAGAAGCGAACGGTCCCTTGACCGTTCTCGCTCGTCTGCCTCTCTCGAACGAATAAAAAACGTACCTGAGGCCATCTTGTCGAGTACATTAGTGAGGAAAGAGCGTCCCGCGAGTCTCGCGAGACATGAATGAAAGGGCCCGGGGCACGCCAACCCGGGAGGCTTGTCCCGTGGTTAAGGGCTGGACCGAGCGGTCGCCACAGACAGAAAGCTTTACGACCGTTACCATACGCACACTCGCTTCCCCTTCCGTCGTGCTGTCGCGCCTCGTATCCACCGCCGTTTCACTTCTCCCGCTGCATCCTTTTTTTTTCTTTCAATTTTCGCTCGTATATCATTTTCTGCGGTTACAAAATTATTTTAACGTCCGGCACACCGTCAAAGGGCGCGCGCGTACCGGTATCGGGCATTATAACGTTTTGCTTTGGATCCAACTCTCGCGGTGGGTACCTACAAAGCTTCGCTCGTTCTCACGTATTCTCGACCACAGGGATGTCGTCGTCCTTCGATTGCGTAATCGCAACGAACGATACGATGTTTTTGACGAGGGATGGCAAATAGTTATTCATTGATAATTCGTTGATGGAAATAATTTCGTCTCGTCGGTGAAAAAAAAATAAACCGGTCGAGTGCGAGCTGAAAGTGATTTCTAAGAGAATCGTCCGAGAAAGGCGGACATACCTACCGACGGACAGCCGGACAGGAGAACAGACACGCGAGTGATCTTACAAGAGTTCCGTTTTTCCTCCCGAGGTACGAAACGCTCAGAATGAAAAAAAACAAGCTCCGATGGATGATAAATAAAGGACTGGGACATTGATTGCAGCGAGACAGATGGTACGATTCAAGAATTTTCCTTTTTGATCTCCTCGGTCAGAACCCGACTGTTTTAGGGAAAACCGTATTGCCAAAACGTGGAAAAAGAATAAGTCCATTCTTGGATCGTTGGAAAAGCCACCAGACTCTCTTGATTTTTATATCATTGTGTGCGCCCACGAGAGGATCGAACGCCCGGCTAAGTTGCCTCTTTCTTTCATCCGATAAATCAGTCGTCGTAAATAACATCGGGCGAACGAGAGAAGGAAGCTTGGCCACGGGAAAGTACACTTCTCGCGGCAACGTATACGAAGAAATAAAGAGAGCAGTAGTCTGTTCGGCAAAGGGCCCTTCGTCTTCCAGTATTTTGGCCGTCGAGTGTTTGGGCCACCGTACAAATTCTCTCCGTATTCCTTTCTCGTTCTTGCAACTCGCACGTTCCATTCTATCTTCCCCTCTTTCTTTTCTCGTCGCATCGCCGCGAAATCACATCTATCATACGGTTCCTTCTGCTTCTGGTCTCTCCTCGACGTAACGCTGATCGAATCTTCTTCATCTGTTCCTGGTCATGAGAGATCTACGAGGATTAGAAGAAAGGTAAGAGGAGCAAAAAAAAACAACGAAACTAAAGGCACGACCTACTGTACGTCAACTGAACTGACATCACGTAGAATACAACGTTCTCGAAGAATTTCGTTAATCAACATCAAAGTTCCTTATCGACAAATTAATTAACCCGAACCGAAATATTTTTTTCTTCTCAGATCGATTTGGTATTATCAATGAAAAATTGTCGCGAACAGAGTGAAGATGTCGTACGTCGACTGTTGCCAGTGCCAGATCGTTCTCGAGTCGTCGAAAAACGATAAAGAGAAAGAAAGAAAAACGACGAGGATGTTTTCTTCGAAGACACAAGGACCAACCGGGTGACACATTGCCGAAGGGTTTGGAACGGAGGTTCCGCCGCGACGAGCGCGAGTACACGCGAAGGGGAATCCCGTAAGTGGGACTACGTGTGTATTTCTAGTGGTTCGGCGCGGCACTCGCGAAAGTTGAGAGGGATCGAAGGGTCTTCCGTCGTCCGGGGGCCCCGTGTATCGGAGATTCTCTTTCGGTATCACGCTGCTTGAGCCCAGGCACACACGTTGATTTATACCGCTTCCAAGATTTATACGAAAGAGCTATGGGATTGAGTTGCTACACGGCGCCGAGTTATCGCGCCCGTCGAGTGGGCAGAGCGACGCAACGAGAGAAAAGGAAAATAAGGGCCGAGCGGTTGCACGTCGGAGAAGTTGCAGGGACGAAATATCGGGGTGAGACGTGTCGATCGGTAGGCGTCTTAGTATCGATGAACATTATCGGTCCCAATCGTACGTTACACGGGAATCCGAGATGAGAATCTTTTTTCGAAATAAAGGCCCGTGCGTCGTGTAGCTGATACACTGCGACGTGGATGTTTGGAACATCGATGCATCCGGCTCGGCATTGCCGTTGCAAAAACGGGGGCTTCGCGCTGCCGCCGATGGGAGTCCCGCGCCGCTGGGGCGGTAGCTTATTGGCTAGACGTTTCCCCCACCGTGCGCCACGCGCAGCGCTTATTGGCCGAGCGCTTGCCTCATCACGCGGCGTGCCAATCGATATGCGTGATGCAGCGGGGACTGGGCCACATATCGAGTTATCTTAATTGATGTATCATTATTACGATCATTCCCCTTTTGCAGTACTCAATTATTGATTTGACCGTAATACAATGCTCACAATGATTTTCCCCCTCGGTAATAAAAACATACACTAGGTGTCGTACAGTCTGTCAATGATTATGCGCTGGCCGCAAGTGCATCGGAGCAAATAAAATTAATAATGAGTGTCGCACAGCGGTACACGTATGCCCAAGAGCTCGCGGAGTGTCCGACACCGCAAAAGACACGCCACGTTAGTCAGTAGACTACACGCACTCGCTCGTTGCTCAACCGCAATACTACTCATCAGACGGCCGACACACACCGCCGACAAAGTCGTCCATTAGCTGTAATTAGACCGCGAACCGATAGTAAATATCAATTTATTCGACGTGGTGGTTCGAATGATTTACGCCAGTGCCGGAGAGTTGTTTCCGTGATTCTTTTCCGTTACCTACATTTTTTTGGTGCGACGTTTGGCATTTTGTTTTCTTTGTCTTTGCCTTTTCACACATCTTATACTACCGTACCGAAAAAAAATTCTAGATAGCGTGACGATGCGCGCTATTTTTTTCTCTATGTATTGGTTATGTAACTTATGTATAGTAATTGGTATAAGAATAAGAAACAAAAGATAATTGAATGCAACTACTCGACTGCGGCGGGATTACCAGAACTCAAGGAAAATGTTCAAAATAAAGTCACGGATACGCAATGCGTCATTGCGATTGTATTTACGTCTTGCTGGAGCGTACTCTCGTCACGTATTATCTCCCGTATTTTCTGTTCTGCGCGATAAACAGCGACAATCTCGAATAACGAATATGCGATACGCGACGCATTCGCTACGGCGGTGAGCTCGGGGTCGACGATGCGTTGCTTCTCGCAAGGTGATGTTCGAAGGACCGATGCTTCGTGTATCGGATTTTTCGGAGGGAAAGACGCGGGATCGCGGTACACCAACGCCGGATGTAACCTTTAATGGAGCCGATAAGCCCCGATGCCCGAATATATTGTTACCTATTACTTATGTACCGATAAAGTGTCTTGTGGCTGTCATCGAGTCCGGTTCTTGACAAATGCGAGCTACCATACCCAAGACTTTCGTTTGGCTTTCGAAGAATGCAGATATATCCTTTTGTCTCTCTCAAACTTTCGGTCTTTCTCTGTCTTTCTCTTTCGTTCGTCCTGCGTCTAAATGCACAGACCGGTCCGACACAACTTGCTATCGATGTCATTACTCATTAGTCTCACATTAATTATGTCCATTGGGGCCAAACGAGACTCGTCGGATTAATCGTTCCACCGCTCCCGGTAACTGGATAACAGCGTTTAAGACCTTCGGGCATTTGCTTGCCTTCCACTTATCATAATTCATATTATAAGTGTCGCGACAACGTAAAATTAATTCACGACAATTATCGATATGATTATTTGTCGTGAGACCAACAAAATCTCACCAATTTCGTCGATGAATAAAATAAGAATAATTTCTCATAAATTAAGAACTTAGAAGACTTGAGAAAACAACATGAGGAAAAATGTACCACTACACGTGGACTCCTGGAGTGTTAGATGTTGAGCAATAAATGCTAACCAACGAGGAGTAGATTCACGAGGAGGTTCGCGTCCTGCCAAAACGATTAATCGGCGAGCACGTAGTTTCGCGCGTTGAAACAAACGTTCTCGAGGGTTGCTCGTTACTTATACACCCGGGTCTGCTGCCTTCTTTTGCAACGAGAATCGGTATCGGGACTCCACAACGGCTACAACGCAATGAAAAAAAAATTGCTCGGAACGACAAGACGTTTGTCATTGGAGGTTCTGAAATTAAGATGCAGGTGGGACTCGATCCGTGGCCGCAGCTACGTCGAAGCTACCGAGACAAGAGCCAAAATTACGAATATTGATACAACGAGCAAAAACGAAATAATTTGTGAGGACTAAAGCGGATTAATTTTTTCGAAAATTACTACAATTTCGTAAGCGTTTCGTATTTCTAGATGATCGTCAATTATAAATTGTATTGAATATTTATATTAATTCATATTGACAAGGATATCATAATATTAAGAAATATTAATATCTTACCAAATTATTATTAAGGTTGAAGGACATCGATCGATGACCTATTGGCAATATACAACTCACGTCATGTAATTTAAAACCGTCGTCAGAATGAAATCTATCAGGTATTATCAATAAATATGCTACTACCACTATTCATCATTATCCATTGCGAAACAATCATGATCCAAATCTTTCACAAGTTTCGCAGAAACGTAAAAACCTCAATCCCAGTACGACGATTAATCACAGTTATTTATTTCAAAAAGTATTCTAACCAAATTTTCATCGAACCAATACCCATCCTCGAATTAAACAAATGTCTCACCAACAAAACAATCCCTCGATTCCATTCATCCTAAAAAATAATGCAATCTATTTGACCTTCGAACCGATTAGGTACCCCAGCCACGAGTGTGTCTCGTCGTATCGCGCTGCAACGAGAATCCATCGAGCAGCGCGGGCGGACGAACAAATACGACACGACGACAGGCAAGTGCGAAACGCACGGGCGAAGAGTAGAAAATACGGGATCTTTATCGCCTTCGGTTCGTTCAATTCGCATAATATACAATCCACGGGACCGAGAGAAACGCTCGAGAAAACCGGAACATATCTTCCCGAGTTTTAGTTCTCACTCCTAGCGATCGTCTCGCACCGGGCGGTACGGCGACAAATAAACTATTATCGCCGGCGACAACTTCTCTCACGCCGCAGGCTGCAATAACCCCTCTCCCGAACTCTCCCGCACACACGGATACAAATGTATCGTATATTTGCACTTCTTAAACCGAAGTATATTGCATATATATATAGCGTCTTATACAGCTGAGCTATGAGGGTGGGAGAAGAAGCCTTGAGTCGGGGCACGAGAGGTGCCTGAGCGAACGCGAACGAGCGTGAATCAGACGGCGCGCGAACCCGCTCAGGAATGCCTACGGACATCGAAACATAGCAGTGCTTTATGGTGGTCCCCGGCTGAACCTGATTTATAAGTGCATTACTATACACCGCCCGAGTGGCTAGTGAGAAGGAAAATAAACGAAAATGAAAAAAAAAAGGAACGTGTAAAAGGTCGGGGTTGTAGGGTAATCGGAGAAGACAGGGCGAAACGCCTACTCTATTGCTTTTATCGTGCTCCCTACGTTGGCCCGCGTGATTACCGTGAGCCCTTTAATTCCGAAGGATCTTAGGTCCGGTGACGATTCTTCTTACAATTGGAAAACAAAAAAATTATCCTTCGCCGTAAATGTACTGGGCGATTTTTTTTCAGATATGTATAGAGTATAATTATAAATAGTAAGAGAAATGCGTAATAAATAATTATTAAATCAATAAATGAGTTAATAATTAATGTGACTTCATTAATATAATAGTTATGTATATATTAATGTATATAAACAATAAATAAACAAACCATATCAATAGATTCGTTCCGAGTATGCATATATTATTTTTTTAAATAACTTTGCGGTTGAATCATTCTAAATGTTTTCAACAAACGTCAGCAACATTTTTTAAGATGGATTTATCATTCATCGGAAGCAAAGTACATTCTCACAAAAATTTGAAGCGAACAAAGAATCGAGTCGACCTGCAGATGATCTTTTCCCTTCGTTCCCTTTCGTTCGAATGTTTTAATTTCGCAACCTACGATCTTATGATTCTAAGATTCATGGGAGGCGCCATTGCCGCGACCGCGACGACGATTCTTGTGTTCTGCTGTGTACTTTCGTGGCTGCGCCACACGAAGGTGTGTGTATGGGCGACGAAGGAAAGAACCGTCGAGCGTGAGGGCGCGATATCAGACGCATTATCGCGCATACGACGTTACCCTCGCGCTTTGACTAATGTCCTCGAACGAATGCCTACGCTTCGCCGATTTATAATGCCGGTCAACGAGATGTGGACAAACACCGGGCACCAATATATTTCAGATTATGGCTAAGCCCTGTGGAGACCGCGAGTCTCGCCGTGCGCGCGTTGCCGTTGAAATTCAACGTATATACAGCGAACGAGGTGGTGCACTGTACGGAATACCTCGCGGAGTCCTGATGTGCACAGAGGGCTCGGTATGCGTGTGGAACGGGCCGAGAGAAACGACTGGCTTTGCTCCGGGTAGGATCGAGACCGATCGGCCTCCCGAAGGATCTTCCGCGGCCGATCAGAATCAACGACTCGGATGAACAAGACCAAAACTGAAAGGAGGTACACTGTTACCAGGAATGGGCCATCCAACGGAAATGTATTTGAAACGATTTTTCAATTGAATAAATATGATTGATTGGCATAGAACAATTACATTTTTTTCGTTTCTTAAATAATTATTAATAATTAAGATTGATGGTTGTCGTATAATAATTAATGTGCTATTGTAATTATAATGCATGATAATTTTGTGATGAAAGTATTTTCGAATACATTTCCGTTAAATGAAAGCTCATACATGACTGGCACACTCAGAAAAAGACCTAACTCAAAGTGCATTGTCTCACCAGAGAGAATCTACTCAACGAAAGTGTATTTAAAATGATTTTTCAATTAAATGAATATAATTATTTATCTTGGGAGAATTACATTTTTCTAAATTTCTGTAACGATCGTGAATAATGTAGATTAGTCCATTTTGCGAAATGGCGACACACAGCGAATGAATGCGCTGATTGACACACTCTTGACATCAGCGATCATCCTGATATCGAGTTTCAGTTCAATTCGGCCATTGGATACATCCAAAAAATCTTTCTGAAATTTCTCAGCACGTGAAAAGGCAGTATATAAAAAGTTGAACCCTTCTCGGGTGCAACGAATTAACCGCAGTCGCTCTATCCTTCGAAACTAGAAGAAAACAAAACAACCAAATATCGTAGCAGGGTGTAGAATGGATCTCGCGGGGTTGGCGTCTCTCGAACTAACGAATCCCGTAGACCCTCGAATTCGTAAAGCACAAGGTCGAAGCGGGTTGCGAGGATTCTCGAGATCTTCGACGAGAGCTATGTTGCAGCGGTAGACAGGGGGTGGCTGCTCGTCGACGTCGGCTTCCGCGAAGGTTTCAAGAGGAGCAGCAAGGGAGGACGGGAGGAGCGGCAGGAGCGAGCGGAAAGGGCGGCAAAGAGGTGAGGGACGTTAGGAGGGTGGCATGTGTCCCAAACGACGTATGCACGCCGAGACACGTAAACGATATATCAGGGGGTTAGCCGCTGGGGACGGACGACTCGAGCCATTTTTCTTCCACTTATGTACGTGTGCAGATATTCACGTATTCTCGAAAAGTTGATACACTCTGTAGGGAAAGCGAGCGGATAAAGGAGACAGGTATATTCGACGAGGTGGATGTAAGAATAGAGATATGAAACACTTCAGTTGGATGAGATCGACCTTTATACATTGTTGGTGTAATATTTATGATTCCATTACAGGTCATTGCACAGGACTCGAAGAATCAATCGGAATTTTTGTACTTGACTAATTGGAGATCGATGATATATCAGGACCGGATATGGCATTTTGAATGAACCTGAGTAAAAAAATATATATTATATAGTACAAGAGCATACAAAGAAGCTATATATTTCTACATATGAAATTTGACATATACTGTGTATAGCAAACTATGAACATTATATAGACAATTTGTATATGCTACATTGTATATATAAAATTGGATGAATAACTCATAATTTATATATAAATTGTATCTAGGCGTTATAAGGCTTATCTATATGAATATGTCCATATCATACAACTTATGTAAAACTATATATATTTCTTATGTACTCCACATATAAGTTTTTTGCTCTGATCATCGAGTCCTGATACAGCCAACGCGAAATATCCCGCCGAATAATGTCAGGATTAACAAAGGGAACAAGAGAAAAACCTCGAAAACTCGCGGGACGAAACCTCTTCCAAGATGGCTTCGTGCTAGCTGTAAATGTATTAACGTTTGACGACCGTGAAGGGACGACCCCTTTGGCCGGGTCCTCGTTTCCTTTCTCCGTTGGGTTTTCCATCTTTTTCCCCATATAACCGCCCCGTAACACCGCCAACATGGATATTGTCCTCGAAACGGATGTGAGTGCGCGAGGCAAGTCGACACATAAATACCGTAGTTCCGTGTCCGCGCTGGCATTTTTCCGGGACGCTAGATGCACGAAGCAGGGATGAGGGAGAGGTAGGAAAAGAGAATTCGTTTTTCCAGAGAATCCTCGAGAGAGAAAAAGATGCGGGAGGCTGGCGTGGGTCAAACCGCTCGTCGCGCTATCAAACGTCCACCCGCGGACATTTTATTGAAATGCTTTTCGGGGGAAGCAACGGGGTCGGACGGAGACGGTCGCGAGGGAAGAGAGTGGGAAAAGAAAACGACTGGACAATCGACGGGGTGACCCCGGAGTCCGGTCGCCGTGGGACAATGTGGAATGGCCACTAGCAAAGCTAGCTTCCTGCGTGAGGTTGCCCTCGTCCTTCTTCCCCGTTTCCTCCGCCCGGTATACTTGATGGCGCGTGTTCTTTCTCCTGAGAGCTTTTTTCGTAAAGGGTAGCAAGGCAAAATCTTCGAGTCAGTTCCACGATCGGGGCGGTCACCTCGGGCACGGATGAACCATATTAAACGTTGCCTGTCGCTTTTCTACGTTTTATTGGAATACTTTTGGCAAATTCTAAAAGACACCAAGGGTCAAGAGTAAGCGTATTATACATACAAGACATTGTCCACTATTCGAGCTAGTGATAGCAGCAGCTTGAAGGAGTCGGGAGGAGAGACTATGAATTAATTTTCCTGATTTATGCAAATTCTTATTGACGATCGTTTTATTTGCAGTAATCGAAGGATATGTTTCCATCACTTCTATACCTTTCAACCCCTGGTCTTTCAATTCCACGTCACTCAAGTTGTACATGGCGCAATACGTACGGTTTTACAGCGCTAAGTATTGTTGAATATATATATATGTTATGTAGGTCGTTGCATTATTACATTTTTATATTATATCGCATATGCAGGTACAAATGTTTGTACGAGTATGTAAAACTTCTAGCCACGGTACGAGCCCGGCCACGCTCTCGGAGCCATAATAATATCTGTGCTGATAAATGAGACACATAAACGTACACGTATTTCTGCCTCCCCTTCCCATCTCCCCGCTCATTTTTTCCCGTTCTTTTTCTTCTTCTTACTCTTTTCTCTTTCTCGGCTGTACCCCTCGGTCTGCCGGTTTCGATCCTGCCCACACATCCCTCGGCCCAACGTTCCACCTTCGTTCCGCACTTCTCCATTCACCCTTCGCCGACGCGGCAACCACCCCTTTATCCCCCAACCCTCCGAACCCAACTCTTTCATTTCCTATCCCCTCCCCCGTGTCTCGGTGTATTCCACTTTTGCGGCGATGCATTACGAATTTTACATTTTACAAACGGCTTCGCTATCTGCCGAGACACGCGATCCTTCGAGGGTTACGTATGCTGTTTGTACTATACGTAACGTACCGAACGTATAGGCACGTCGGGAGAGACTCGAGAACCCGCGACGAGTGTGATAAAGAACCGAGCGATGGGCTTTTCGCGAGGAAAATAAGACAAAAAACGGGGGGAAAAAAGAATGATAGGATAAATGAAATGAGAGCATGAGAAAGTAGCCGAACTAGGAGAAGGAAGTGACAGGATAAATGCGCCTGTCTGTTGGTTGATCTGACGCGATCAATTGTCGAGATAAATCCGCTGGACTATCAAATTAATTTAATGAATTTTTATGCGATTTCTGGCGAGATAAATATTCTAAGTTTCTAGCGTAGTTCATTCAGGACTATATTTAAAAAAAACCATGAATAATTGAGTATTCGATTCTGGCGGTGAATAAATGCTTAACAATCTAAGGGAATATTTTTTGTCGGTGCAATTTCGTATAGTTGACGAAGACGATCCCAAAATATAAATAAAATTCATAATAGATACTTTTTTTTCATGAATATTTTATATTTAAAAAAATAGTGCGAATAAACGCAATTTCATTCCGAATTTTGTATTATTTTTCACGGCGAAGTCTACGATAATCGCGAATGTGTTTCACGCGGAGAAAATAGTGCACGTACGTGCCGTCAATTCGAGAAACCTCCAGCGTCTCGTCCCGTGGAACATAGTGACGGGGAATATGAAAACAGTAAGGCGGAGGTGAAGCGAAGATCCTCCGTGCACGTCGGACGAAACGAAAGAGCAGAGCAGCAGCTCTCTATGATAAATAGCGGCAGATTTGCAAAAAATATCGCGACCGTGATCCGACCATTAAGAGAAACAGAAGTGTGCTCGAAAGAAAAATTCACGCGATGAAAATGCAATTTTACTCGAAATAATGCATTTTTCATTCAACGACAATCGTAATTGGCACACGGATGTCAAAATTAATTGAAACGAGCCCGTTGGATAATCGAAAATATTTGTCATTGGAGAAAATATATTGAAAGGTGAAATTTTGAAGCTACTGGACTTTGAAGTCCAATATCTAATCGATCCTCAAATATAATGAAAAACAAAATAATTAATAGTTTCTAATAATCAATAAAATTGAATCAAGAGAAGAATTACTTAATATATTCAAAAAATATGTTTACATATACGTATAACATGGCAATAACATATAATATTATGTTATATGATCATTATATTAAACATATAGAATTCAATTGAATTAATAATATATGAAATATGATTATTTTTGAATCGCTTACCGAATAAAAATAATAATAAATTAATTTTGAAGTTTCGTACAAAATGAAGCAAAATCTTGACCTTTGACAACCGAGAATGTCGATTACATCGAATTGCAATTGCGTCCGTATTACGAACACGCGTGTACAACGTGAAAGACAACGGACGATACATCGTCGCTTCGAGGTTTGGTATTAAGGAAATGCCGTAAATAACCGGAGAAAGACGTCGACCGATGTATCACCGCGATGTTCGGATCGCATTATTATTCGGTGCGCGTCTCTTGATCTGGTACAACGACGCTATACTCGCTGCCACTGTGCTCCGTTCTCCGTCGCATCGTCCCGTGTGTATTCCACGGCGTCGCTCGAGTTATTTTCATCGTCGCGAGAGAGTCTCGACGTCGGTTCACCCGCGTCCTCATGGGGAACCTTACGGCTCGCCCGTAGTCCGCGGTGACAATTCGCCCGGTATACGTTATGCGCGAACGAAAAGCAGAAGTCGATGGTTGCACACGTCGTGCGGCAAGCGATAAACTTATGCAAAGTCGCCAAAATATTTTGATCGTGGAAACCGTGAAACCGGTCCCCGGAGGATACTCGCCGGGATATTATTCCCGCGGAAGAGGACGGAGACAACCGCTGACCCAACCACCGCGAGCACTTTTTTATTTTTCGGTTATTTTTGTTTTATTCTATTTTATTTTATTTTATTTTATTTTATTTCTTATTTAATTTTTTATTTTTTTATTTTTCGAATGTTACTGTTGTCGACAATTTGTTTATGAAATGGAAAATTCTCTCTTCGATAGTCTCGTGCTTATGGGGAATTGAAAAACATGTTTGTTCGTTCGTTGTAACAGAATTATTCAAACTAATTGACATTTACAATATTTGATTAACGATTTAATTTTTGCTTTCGAATGGACGCGGTCACATGTTTTGAATATGGCCAAAACGTCCGGACAATATATTTCGAAAATAATATCTCGATATAGATGTGTACACAGGTCCTGCAAAATTGATAAAGAGACTTCAGAATAAACCGAAATTCATTCTTCAATTTACAATTTCAACAACAAATAATTGATAATTAATTATTTGTAATAAATCAGTCTGTGGTTTCAATTCCCAACTCGTTTCTAAATACCCTAATTGTAAACATGATGTACGAGTAAATTCGCGATTTACCTTCAACGCCCGGAAATCAATGCGATCTTTCGAATTCATTTCTCTTGGAGAAAAGTTCGAAAATCTCGAAAACGAATTTTGCTCTATCCCTTCTCACGCTCTTCTCTTCCCATCGAGTCGCGTATCACCAACGGCGATAAGACTCGCTCTCAAAGAGCAATGATCTTCAGGACGAGCCTAAAATATGAGCCGGCACATACATCGAAATTCTAGCCCTCGATACTTGCATCGAGTCTTGAGCGCCAAATAGAAAAAACAAATACAAAAATCATAAAAATTAAAGAAATAAAAAAGATCGGCAAAGCGCTTGGTTTCGTTCGTGTTGGGTGGAAGCTCAGTCAAAATACTCTTTCGTATTCGTCGCGCGGTTGCGAATACGCTCCGAAGAAACGCGTGTTGCTCGATAAATTATTATCTTCCGAAGATTAGCCCCGATGTCGCGACCCTCATAAATATCAGTATATTTTCGACCGGTAAGCCGATTTTCTTTCTGGTTTCGATGGCTTCGAAACGTAGCGAGTGGCATTCTCTGCCGAACCTCACCGCAAATATTCTCTCTTTCTTCCCCCCTCCCGCCCCTCCTCTCACCCCGTCACTGACATCGCCATATTACTCGCCTCTTCATTCTCACTCTTTCCACAAGCTCGTGGCGACGTTCGCTTCTGCAAAACCACGCCGACGCTTTATAGACCGGGAGATTAAAGACGGCTTCGCATCTTTCTTCGTCTTTTTTAATTTCACGCTATGCGTCGTCGAACTCGCGAGCTATATCCGTTCGCTAATATATATCGCCACGAGCTACGGGCTCCCACCTATAGATCTTCTAATGGCGACGTGTAATAATACACTTCGGGGTCGCGGGATCGCGCGAAGCCTCCACAAATATTAGTTGTACATCAGTTTTGTTGCAAACGATTGGTATGAGAAAATCAATGAGGAAGTATGGCGACTGGGAGTGAAATTCGGTCGAGCGTGATCGATGACCCAAAAGGTCCTGAGAGGATTCTCGTAAAGTAGTTCTTGGGGCAGATTCCTGATGCGGTCCTCGTCGGAACCGACTCAGGATCACCTGTGTACAACCTGATACTAAAACAGGCGTGAATGTGGACCTCATAGAAAAATTGTCAAATTGTACGATTGCGTTGATCTAATGTGACAAATTATTCTGACGTTTCTATTATAAAATGAAAATTACGATAATAAAAGCATCGATGTTTGAACGAACCTTTCCATAAATCGGATCAATAAATACATTTGAAACGTACGCAAAAAAAGAATTGATACCTAAATAAATTATTAAATTCAATTTACAAAATGAATTAATTAATTAATTCAGAGGTTGCAATGAATCCAAGCATCAATCATTATAGATCAAATAAATGTCGATGCATTTAGAAGAAATCGTGTTATTGCTACTACTGTTTAAAATTTCTTGAATATTCTCAAGTGTCAAAATAATAAACGCTAGAAATACTGACATCATTTTTCAATGACAATTCTTCTGGAATTTCAGCAAAAGATGATATAAAAATAGAACTGTGAACCTGATCAAGTACTGACCGAATACGCTTCGTCGTGTCCTGACGCATATTTCGCATCACTTCCCAGTCTGTGCGAGACGATAAAATCACACACCGGCAAATTTCATTGGAATAAATTAAAAATTAAAAATTAACTAAGCATTCATCTCGACCTGGTAAATTTGAAACACTGATGCTGTTGCTGGAAACGAATCCCAATGTTAAACTCTGTACATACGTGATTCTACGTAGTACTGAAGAAGAAACAACAAAGTTACCGACGATAGAATTAATTAACCCCAGTCGAGTGATTCTTGCAGTTCCATTCCTCGAGTTTTCATTTTCCACCAAGAGTCAATACCAATTTTCTTCGTACGATCCATGTAGCAAATGTTAGCACGTACAACTGAAGCTGTTCTAAAAAGAAAAGAAAAATCACTATTCGTGATTTCCTTGCCGCATACTTTTCATAACGAACGAATTTTTTTGTTTTCGCGCTCGACCGTACTCTACGCGTTTGCCCAGACTATGGTTGTGAGAAATTCAATGAGTGAAAACTACTCGCTGCGAGCAAGATAATTCACCGTGTAATTGTCTGAAATTCAACTCTGAAAACGAAAGAACAAAAAAAAAGTGACGACTGCAAGCAAGCCCCAATAATATCTCTCGGAAGTTCCCGTTCGACTAAAACAATATTGCCGATTATAGATTTAATAATAACGGAAAATAATTACAAGAATAACATTCACAAGAAATTCATTTGAAAAAATTACGTCCATTGAGTTTCTTATCTGCCCTTCATTTGCCTCTGATCCAACGAAACAATACGACAATTTGTATGGGTTCGCTCGAGCCTTGGGCGCGAATACGCGCTTCCATTCGTATGCGTATACGAGTGCCCGCGCACTGGTGGCAGGACCAGCACCAACGCCAGCCTTCGAGTTTTATCTTCGTCCTCGCATTCAATGCTCTCAACGCGATGGTCTCAACGCGGATAGGTTCATACGCTCGGGCATCGCCATACGGTTTTATCTTGCGTTCACCGACTGCGGCGCATCCCTCATGGATGGATCTTCAATCCTCTTTAAACCTCCGCCTTCTCCTTTACTTCTCCCGCATAACCGATCATGCCACATATATAAAGCCTCCCTCACTTTTCAGGTCCATCTTGCTGTCTCCTTTCGTTGCTGTCCGGTCCTTCGCTCAGTCTCTGTTCTTTTTGCTTGACCGGATACGCGAAGAAAGGCTCAGGTGTGTCTGTGTGACCGGGGATCCGCGCACGCGTTCACACCCACTCGATGAGCGAGATTATTCAGCTGCGAGGAGTCGCCGGAATTCGCACGACTGAAGCGTGACCGTGGATAAATCTACCGATGGATCTGTGCATCAGGGTCTTACATACCGGATCTAGGAACTTGCTGGATTGTACGGTTTCGTTCGTCTAAATGAAAGAAATCGGTATTCTCGTAGGATCACTTTGTTATCAGTCAGTCCACTTATCGGTCATAATCATCAAACCTATAGAGTAATCCACGTTGACCTAAGATGCGGGATTCAATAATTTCTAATTCTATGTCGAATTGTATACGTCTTACAGGATGAATTTGTTGTCCGTCAGTCGACTGATTAACTGATCGTGAAAACCTATTGTGTACTTCCGGCTGAAACTTGGAAATTTTGCACCCAGGAGCGTCCCATAGCAGGAGAAACGGAGAACATCCGAAAATCATTTATTACTGCTTCGATGTCGAATTGTTACGTGGCAAGATATATGTTTGATACATATATGCTGTGCCTTATGATGTGGACAACACCGTTCGATATATCGATAATTATAATTTTTGACCTTTGTAATAAGTTAGATATTATTACTATTATTTTTATTATTACTATTATTATTATTATTATTGTTGTTGTTGTTGTTATAATTATTATTATTTTTATTATTATTATTATTATTATATTAGCTTGTTTATTAGAGAAATTATAATATTTCCGGGTGGATTGCAGATTTGGATTCTTTTTACCTCGACTCTCCTTCAGATACTTTTTATTTACTCTTTGCTTTAGTCGGAAATTACCGGGAAAATCGTATGACAGTGTATCGAGACAATTTATTCGAGATATTTAATGTACGTTTTATTCCTTCACAGATATCCCGTTATTGGCCCCCAACGTGCAATTTGTCGAGTTTTAACGATATTGCAAACTGCTCTTCTATGCTAATATCGATGAGATAGGACAGTGATGGCGAGGCGTTGCTCCGAGATCTTGCTTCTCTCGCGCCGATGTGGAAAGTCGTTTTTTTCATCTTCTCGTTCTTTTTTCGTGTCTCGTTGAGCTTTGGCTCCCCGGGGAAGTGGCTTCAGCGACGCGAATATCGGGAAATACTTTTAGATAAGATCTCCGTGTAGCATTGCTCGCGAATGTTTCCACAATGAAAGAAAAAAACCAGATTGAACTTTGCCAGTCAACGTAGAAAATGAGTATGCAAAGTTGCTGGGCTGTGAATTTTGTTTCTCAACGAGAAAAAACAAACCATCAAAACCATCGATCAAAACGATAAAGGGCCCTTGTTCGAGCGTTCGTTTCATCTTCGTAATAAAGAAAATGATGACTTCTGACACTGCTTCATGGATTCAGGAAAGAAATTATGAAACATAAGACGCCATTTTCTGCGATACCACCAATTGTTGTTACGTCAATAGGTGTGCTTTTAAAAAATATTCTCGCGAACGTAAAAAGTCCTCCCTGCTCTGTTCATTATTTTTTTTCAAGAGAGACTGAACTTCAAATTAAACAGGACGATAAATATTGCTAACGATTGTCGTCATTTTGACTAGTTTTTATTACGATAGCAGGCAATGATGTAATATAATTCCATGAAACAACGATCGCGCAGGTGAAGAAAAAAGGCGGGAGTACCATCGAATTTCGGTATGATGCTTCACTCGTTTCCTCAGAGATGGCGCCACTCTCACCAAACTCGTTCCCGCAAGCGAACTGTGCGCGCCGGACTGATCCGTCTTCTCTCACAAGCGAGTAGTGAGTCATCCGTGGACGGTAAAATTGTCAAAATATTCATTTCCTTGAATAACGAACCGGTTTGACTTTGGTTTGTCTATTTACATGCTAAGAAAATTTATCGACGTTCATATTAGATCGTCTATCAATCACTCTCGAACACAGCCTACCATTCATTTGGTGTTTCAATGCAGCACACAACCGACTTGGCCCCCTTCGGTCCCTCCAAGAGGCACCGAAGAAAACATACCTCTTACCCGAACTTCAATAAATCTTACCACGCCGCACTTGTCGGGGATACGACGCGTGACGTTGGCAACCGTGCGCAAAGCAAGGTTATATTCCTGGCGACGTAAGTAAGAACATTGCACGAAGTACTCAGTACCGTGATTAGCGACAGATATGATAAGAAATCGTGAATTCAATCGTTTATGGTCAATTTGTCAATATTCTTATTTGGTGAATCGATTAAATTGTCTGCGGGTCTCCCAACGGTATCGAAGAAAGCAATTGCCAGTGTGAAAAAGAAGGGGAGAGAGTATCCATAGACCAAGGGGTTGGTTTAACCCTTTTAGTGCCGAATGACGTTATATCGTTGTTCGTTCCACTTGCGACAGTGTACGCGCGGCACTACGCGGCACTAAAAGGGTTATATGTATGAAATAATGAGAAGTACATTCACCTGAGCGCTCTCCTACATTTGCAAAAAAAATTTGAAACCAACTGGAAACATTTGACGCAAGTATTGTTATCAAGTACATGTAGCTTCGTCGATTACTTCTGGTTCTGGATAATATATGTACACTCGATCGACCTTGCCGTCACGCTTCATTGTTGCAATCGCACTATTCTTTGGTTTATTTTGCATATCGTGCAAAGTATTAATTTTAATTGGAAAACATTACAGTCATTACTGACAATTTTTTTCTCATTTTTAATATAATTCCCTTAACCAAAAATGCTAACCATCCCTCAATACACACAAACGCTTTTTTTTTTTTTTTAATTCTACCCCATCGAACAAATTATCGAAAAAAAAATGTGAATAATTATCATAAAATATGATCGCTCATCCGCAAACATTGAACTTTCGTACAGCAACCCGAGCAAAATCGAATACTTATCAGTTACATCTGTCCGAGCGTAAGATAATAATCGAAAGATCGAAGGAAGCAAACCAACGGTTGACAAAGAACCTATATTATTATCATCATTATTACCATTATTATTATTATTATCATCGTCACTGCACATACGCAAAGACATTGTGCACTGTTGGGCGACGACACGAAACGTTTCTTCTTACCATGTGATAAAGCACGAAGCGTGCAAGCCCGATATTTACGATATTTATAGTCGGGTACGAAACAATGGGGATCGATATTGTTTTCTGATTGGGGAGCACGTTGGACCGCACGTTCCACTTTTACAAGCGCATACGTACGCTACATACGTAATGTATACATATATATATGGGGCATTCCATGACAAGTCGATCAAGTTCTGGCGGTCATTTTTTACACCGTTTTCATAATTTTTTATTCGAAAGTACTCATCGAGAAAACCGAGCCCAATTTTTTCCAAATTTTTAAAAAATATATTTTTTGAGATTTTTTTTTTGCAATAAAAAACAAAAAAAAATGTCCGTTTTTTTTCGCCTGAAAAAATGCATAGAATTCTTATGAATTATAAAGAAAATTTTCAAACGCTATGGCAAGATAGAGCTTTCAAAACTACCGGAGAAAAAAAATAAAAATCGAAAAATTCTACACGCGACAACACCAATATTTGTTGACGAATTTTTTGATTTTTATGTTTTTCCCCGGTAGTTTTGAAAGCTCCATCTTGCAGTAGCGTTTGAAAATTTCCTTATGATTCATAAGAATTCTGTGAATTTTTTCAGGCCAAAAAAAAACGGACATTCTTTTTTTTATTTCGAAAAAAAAATCTCGAAAAATATATTTCTCAAAAATTTGAAAAAAATTAGGCTCGTTTTTTTCTATGAGTACTTTCGAATAAAAAATTATGAAAACGATCTAAAAAATGGCCGCCGGAACTTGATCGACTTGTCATGGAATGCCCCATATATATATATAAACATAAGCCAGAAGCAACCCCTTTACCGTCCGTGCGGACTCGCGCGGCACACGAAACGTATAAAAGCAAAAGCACCTTGTAACATACCCCAATGCAATAAGAAGAAGCTCCGGGTT
Organism: Sussaba pulchella; assembly: GCA_963971145.1. Classification (NCBI taxonomy): domain Eukaryota; kingdom Metazoa; phylum Arthropoda; class Insecta; order Hymenoptera; family Ichneumonidae; genus Sussaba; species Sussaba pulchella. The sequence goes on from OZ020165.1 coordinate 18,986,503, forward strand.
TTTGCGTGGACAATACGCGTTCGTGAGTCGGACCCATACTCGCAAACCGTGCGTAACTTTGTGCGCAGCACGGTTACCCATTGCCGTCGTATAGACCGCCGCGATCATGTTTATGCGTTAGCGGACATAAATAATATTTAATATGACAGAGCGGCGGAGGCGGTGCTCTTTGTGCGATATATTTGGTATAGAAATGTCACCGATTGCGTATCTTACTCACCGGTTTGCCATCGCAAAATCCCGAGGCTTACGCACGTTGCGTTAAAACGTTTTTCGGTGCATTCGGAAGTGTGCGCGTGTGAGTCATGTGAAATACTATAAACACGAGGAGAGGAGGATGGGAATCTCTCGTTGTGGACCCTTACGCATCCCAGATGCGCTATCTAATCTTCGACAATTGCTGAATCGATCTCGCATATTTTTACCCATCGTTCCCGCGAAGATGCGCAGCACCAGTACCAAGTAAAAAAGTATCCCTATGTTTGTGTGGATATTTATATACAAAGAAAAAACGAACGAAAAAAATCTGGGTTTGTGTTGCTCGCTTATATGGAGTCTGAGAAGGGTGAAAACGGTGGCATTGTGCTACGCGAACAAAAGCTGTTTTATATGTCGCGCATGAATATAAAATCGATGGAATCTTGCGAATTATTCACATCTATCGATAGATATTCAACGCGAGATTCATAAATATGTTGTGACTTATCGGTTTGCTTCGGTATTTCATTGACGTTCGACGAAATTTATTGACAAACGTGGTCGAATAAATCCGAGGTGGATATTTGTTTTTTATTGACATGAAGAGTAATGATTGAACGATATGAGTATTTTTACAAAAATATGACACGAGATTTATGAATATGTATTGAATTATCGGTTTGCTTCGGTAATTTTATTGATATTCGGAGAAGTTTGTTGACAAACGTGTTCGAATAAATTCTAGGTGGATATCTTTGAAAATTAAATTATTCAAATTTTATTTTCATGACGAGTGATGATCCAATGCTGCTAATATTTTTTTCTCGTCGTTTTTAGGGTTCGACTAGTGAGACACAAATTTTTGTGTGATATATTTTTTCAATTATAACTGTTTTAAACTTGCATGACTCGGTGTTTGTTGAACCAGTAAAGGATTTCGAATTTACGTTAGGCTCGAGCGATTATTCGCTGTTTCAACAATTGTCGCGGGTCGAAACAAAAGCCCCGGGTGCGCTGCTGGAATATGAAATTGATACAGGCAGCCACGGGGCTGGCTATCTCGCCTTCCCATTCCGTATATCTTTTGCCTTATCCATAATCGAATTTAAATGAAGATCGCATAAAAGGACTTGGAATTTTGCTATGCCTTTCGTTCGCCGGTCCAACAGTTTAATTGAAGCCTCTTCCTCATTCTCAACATACGCATATTCATTTCTCGATATTCGCCACTCATCAAAAATCTAAATTATTCTGAAAATCTCGATTTGATCAGTATTTTACCATCGCTTTCATGTGTTATTAAATATTTTCCTCATTTTTACACTTTAATTTTTCCCTGTTTGTAAACATCACGTTTGACTGGGATTTTTTGCCCCTAAATCTTCTGCGAACAATCCGAAACATTAATTTTAAAAAAATCCAAAACCAAACCCTTACAGAATCGATCTGAAAAAAAAAGCACTCGTGTAAACCGACAAACGTAGAAAGAAGATTATCGCGAAGGATCGCGGTCGACAGCTCATCGGTGACAAACAACCCACGCAATGTCATTTTAAATATTTATAATTATTCGTAAAGGTAAAATCTGTCAGATATTGTCAATAAATACACCACCACGTCAACTGATATTCCAGTCGGCGATTGAATTTGTTTCGGCAAAGAAAAGAAAAAAAATCCGTAAACAAAATGACCATCGTCTTCTGCTCGGACAAATATTTAAAAAAAATCATTTTTTCCTCTTTCAAAACGCATAGCTCGTAACACGCGCGGCCAATCTTATATGCATACAATTGATTGCAAACATAATGTCGACGAACCACATTTTCTTAATACATCAAACATACAAACACACACACACGCACACACACACACGCGAGAGAACGCAGACGAAAGAGATCAGCAATTTATCGTAGCAACGTATGAGTTTCTTATTTCCATCGCAGCGATATGGGGTATACACTCACGAGAATTCCTGGACCGTTGTGTACGTACCAGTGTACCGCGCGTGCTGAACTATGCATTTTGAGATGATCGTCCATATACACGTTCGCGTACGTACAAACTCCCCACAATGTCTTTTCCATATACTATTCGTTCCTCGCTTCGAATACTTGAATATTATATACGTATATATATATATATATATATTCCATCGGTACTGCGAGTATAAGTAACGTACGAGAAGAGATGCGCGAGCGAGAATCGAGCTAGACGCTCCGGTATGCTCGTGTCGCACTCGAAGGAACATCGCGGCAAAGAGGAGCGAGACCGCGCCAATGCAAACGCGGTATGTCCTTCGTGTATTATATATTTTCGCTGCAGGAGTGTACGAAGCCGATGCGCGGCAGAATTGTTAAGCGTACGTAGAACGTGGTGAGTTCATACAGCGGCTTATATGGCGCCCCTGCGCAAACTAGGGCCCCCCCAACAAAGGCTTGTAGACATCTGTTCTTGTCATAAGCGGAAGATTTAACGGGTACCCGCGAACTCGAAGAGTCCCTCCGTAAAGGCTACTCGAGTACGGAACGAAGTATTTTCGTCTCGCTTGCTCTCGCTCGTCGCGATAGTTCGGACGTTGCCGGTACGCTTGGGAACGGCGAAGATTCCGCGTTCCAGTGGCAACTTGAAACTCGATCGCGAATTTGGAGAACATTGGGGGGGTTAACCGACGGTTATCGATAACACGAAGAGCTACGAATTCGTTTGGAGCCTTGGAATGCGTCTGTTGGTGGAAGAAAATTGGCTTATCGATAATTAGACCGAAATATATTGAACGGTACGCCGATCGACGATATGTTCGATAAGTACCCATGACAATGGGAGTTGTGCGTTGTCCCGTAAGCGATCCGGTGCGACCGAGCCCCTTCTTCTCCACGGGCCAGTGGTTTTTTCGCGGTTTTCGTCATTCTGAAGTGTGGCGATTTCAATCGCTTCTCCTGAGCTATTAATTCGTTTTACAAGGAAAAAGTTTTATAACTTTTGGTGTGGTGCTTTATTCTGTGCAACTTTTATTCGGACACTTTTTACGTGTACGCAGCTATTTTCAAGTTGTCGGGATTTGAACCCTTCATTTATTGATTTTAACGTTTCGCCATGTGCGCAAAGTTTCTAAATTGTTCTTTGAGTTCACGAGGTCGAAATATGTAGGTCTGCATGTGTTACTTTGCTTCGTACTGAGTCTGCTCCCTTTCGACTTTTTTTCTGGACTGTCTTTTTTTTGACGCTGTGTCTTGACGACGTGTGCAGCTCAGGCGAAATTTCGCCATTGTATCGCGACTTGATGCTTCTCTCCGACGTTAGATTAATCCAATTTTTTATTATATCGTAGCACAAACAGACAACCCTGCGTAATAATAATTCATTGATCCTGCTGATCCTGAGGCGTGAGAAACGACTAAGGCGATGAATTTCGAAGAAATGGTTTAATTTATACATTAAACTACATTTTTTTGCACTACAACGTATTATAACCCATACACATACATCATCTTTTAAACGGCCCGGAATATCCTGTTTTGAAACGTTTTATCAAGACAACGTCTTATTGACGTGTTTGTCAGTGAAACAAGAATCACACATTGCGATATGAATCCGAAAGTTGGTTATATCACAAGTGTAATCAATTTCCTTATTCATCGAGAGAAGAGCGATCAGTCTGACCCGAACGACGAAACAGTTCTCACTGAAATTATTCAAGCACTCGCCTGAACCGTCTGAAAATCGACGTCGCTCATATCGTCGTATCATATTTTTAAAAATCTTCATTTTCATTCTTCGCATCTGAACATGCATATCGACGATGAATCGTGCATCACGCTTGACGCTCACGTCATCCTGTTCAACTCGAAAAAAAAAACAAAAAAAAAACAAATTCGAAACGGTCCATAACACTGCAGTGCAGAGCGTGTTAATATATTCGTCTACAATAAAGATTTGAACTTGATAATCTCAAAGACTCCGCCGATTTCCGCGAAAAAAACTTAATCTCGTACTTCCTCGGATTTTATTTACATTTACTTTTTTTCCTCATTTCATCTCGATCCGTGGGAACTCGAATTAAATTCGCCATTGCACGAAGAACCCGGGACAACGAGCAAATATACCTTTCGTGAGAATATCCTCGATGCTCCCCAACCGCTCGCGGGATGAGTAGTAGCATCAGAGAATTATATTCTCAGCGTCGTCTTCGTCGTCTTCCATGGATCTCGCGGAGGATAGGGTCATCGCGGGCGCGCCCGCGCGAGCGCGTTCCTCTCTCTCTTTCGTTGATGATTACTCCTTTGACAAGCGAGAGATCCCGCGATTGCCGAGAACCAGCAGAAGCAGAAGCAGAAGCAGAAGCAGAAGCATCAAGTAGCCAGGGCTGAAATAACCATGGAGTGGACACGAAACGCTTCGCTCGCGGTCCGAACAACCAAAGTCAAGGTAAAGCGGCCGCGATCGCGTCCGAGCTATGAGTCAGTCACAGAGCACGGCTGTATGAAATGAGCCTTTTTTTGTCGAGCTCGCGCAATTCACGCACATGGGTTAGCAGTACGTCGGTACTTATCAGCAAATAGCACGTGAATTATGTGGCAACTTCTACGGAGAAGTTACGCACTATTCCGCGAGATTTTGGCTTTTTTAAATTTGAAGTTTTATCGTTATTTCTCTCGAACATAACTGAGCGAGGTAGGGAGGATTACTTGAACCTGAATGGGCACAGTTCGGTAGAATCTCGTAACCCTCAGAAGTATATTTATTTTCAAGTATGGAGATGGAAATTTCCGTGAGGAACAAAGTTGGCTAAATTATGAAAAGAACTCGAATAATATTATGTATCTTTTGCACAATAAAAACAAATTCAAACGCAGTAATATTTTGGGGTTCGCCGAATCCCGTATCACCTTTGACCGTTAAAGTACGTAAGACTACAAATACTTCAAGTTAAAAACACTTATAGGCCTACACATAAGCACATTGGGAAAGTGAACGAAGATGAACGAAATTTTGTATCGAAATAACATTTCAAAGTCTGCAATCTGAAATTCTCGAAAGTACCTCAAGTACGCACTTCCAGCTCCAAGTAACCACCGAGGTAATTTCGCCGCCTTTCGGTTTTATTTTCGAATCTTTATTTCCTTCACCGCATGTCACCACGCTAACCCGAAAAAAAAAACAAAATTCGAATGGCTTGCGCTTCGATCGAAGAAGCTTGAAGTGAAGATACGTTCGAGCACCATCCTGCTGTAACTTTACAATCGTTTCGTATTCTTTTCGCCAGGCGTATATCCGTTACATAGGAATTATGTGTATCTCAGGGCGTGGATCGTAACGAATAGGGGGCATTAGTTAACAGGATATCAAAAGGATATCCTGAGCCGTGGGGCCACCGAGAAGCGACGAGAAGGTGGACCCCACCCAGGCAGCGGCAACAGCGGCAGTCCAGCACTTGGTGTACCTAACGTCCTGCTTTTCTTCGTATATGCAGCAGTCGATTCTCGTTGTTGGTGCAGTTGGTGCATTTGCCGCTGTCCGACTGTTCGGCTGCCATAGAACGGTCGGTGCAACGTCAGAAACGAATACTGCACGCCGTGGCTATATATACGCTGTTCCGGAGAACACAATGCCTCGAACCCGAGACTCGAGCGCGATATCATCCTGTTATAAATTGAAACACAGCTTCGCTCTGGCATTATGATGTCTCTAATATGTCTTTTTCCTCTCTCGCTCTGTGCTCAGCGAGTTCAGCATCCCCACGGCATAACGGCCGTTCCGCAGCGGATCGTGAAACTTATCCGATCGCTTTTATTTTTCATTCATTCTTTATTTTTTTTTTTTTTTTCGTTTTCATTAGTTATTATTTATTTGTGTATCTTTTATTTTTTTTTTCATACGGCGGTGCGGTAGCCTGGACGGGAATATAGTTTCTACAGCGATCCGCAGTCTCGTCGATTGTATTGCTGGGTTTCTGGTTTCCGGTTGCAATTATTCATCAGAATATTATCAACGTGAATCAAATATAGGAGGTCGTACTTTATATTCGTTCGTCGGTGTGCGTTGCATTCTTTTCGGAAAATTTCGAGCGACTGTGAGTCGAGTGTCGGGAGGCTCCGTAGAACGCTCGAGCGATGTAGCATGGAGGGCAGAGTTTGGGGGGGGGGGGCGGAGGGGAGGGGACGAAATTATTCAAAATCCGGACTCTCCTCTGTCCGAGATAAATAACTTTTGCCGTAGCACGGAGAAACGGCAGTGAGTGAGGTACAAACGAGAGTGAAAGAGGGAAAGAGATGGCGGACCGAGAACTCCACCTACACCTCAAAACTGCCCTCACTCGTGTGGGTGCAGAGCTCACTCCGTGGACTGGTAGGGCCACGGGATGTTTAACATAACACGGGCAATCATTTATGCGTCGCGAGCTCGACAGAAACCCCATAATTTAGACCAGTGGGCAGGAACTAGCCCACATCCTTTTCGTGGTGACTGTCCGGACGATTGGATACCTCCCTCTCGTGCGAATACAATACGTACGTATAAATATAAGTATGCGCAGGATGCGTTTTTCCCAACGGGATTTAATCGCAAACAATAGTTCTTAACAATAAACGCTCCGAATGTACGAGAATTTCATTGAAATCTGTTGAAGACGCATCATCGAATAATTAATGATTGTGAAAAAAAAGAAACAAAAATTACAGAAATTGAATATTTGTGGATTACGGTAATTCGACCGGTGGTCCTGTGGAACTTATCGTTTTGAGTTTAATTTTTTGACAAGAATTATTGAACTCGGGTGACATTTGGTTCCTCCTTCTTTGTGGGCAATTAGAAAAATAAAAACGAATTATATTATTTTATTGAACCCGTAACTGATAGAGATATTTTTCTATATGAGTAACGTAATATTTTCAAGGAAAAGCTAAAATTTTACGAATCACTCAATCATCGAAAAAAAATCAAAGCCAGAATTTTCAGAAATCTCTTGATCGTCGCAAAATTTTTGAAGCTAAAATTCTGTACCTTCCTCGAATGTTGTTGAATCAGTAAAGGAACAAGATTATTTCTTCTTCGACGCAAAGTTTTTATTAGTTCAAAGTGCTGATAACACTGAGATAACACAAGTAACGTCCATCGGAAGACCGAACGAAGGCAAAGCGAGTGGAGAGCACGCGAGGAGAGCAAGGAAAAGAATAAGAAGATGAAGAAAAAAAAGGAGAGGAGGAGGAGTAAGAACGGGCGGCGACTCTACACAAGACTGAGCGAGGGGGCCCCCCATGGCGGGATAAAGTCGGAGCCCACACGACAGTAGCCGTGTACGCATGGGTTAGACAATGCACATCGCATTAATACACTTCATATTAGACCGCTTTAATGCGTGTTCGCCGGCCATTGTGAATGAGCGACACTGTTTATCACCGACCCCCGTATAAGCAGCAGTGGCGGCATCAGCCCCTGCACCCCATGGGTCGGGGGCCCACATTTGTCTCTTGCACGAGCGGTATCCAACGGCCCCAATAGCCAGGGACAACAAATTCGTACCCTATGTGATGCATTATTATGCATGATGCATGATTTATCAAGTTCATTCCAATATTCAATATTGTACGAATCACTTCTGAGGTTACCTCAAATCCTGGGAGCTTCTTGATGTATCAAAATGAATCTCCGAGTTGTCTAAATCGACCGCGGGTGTGGCATTGATCTTTCGGAGATGACTACATAAAAGAATTTTTACGAACGCATCACAATTATTGTTAATTCAAATTCACCAGATCCAGGATTAGATTTTTCGCCGATGGAATTCGCCATGATTGCCTCGAGAAATTGCAGTCTGGCGTATGATTGAGGCTGTGTAACATTTTGGTTGTAACATCGTCGGGTTGGTGAAAAAAGTGACACAGAACCGAACGAAGCTTATAAAAAAAAATCGTCGCATTGACGCCACGGAAAGAGACTGGAATTACGAGGAATGCAAAGCAATGTACGTATAGATCGAAAAAAGACAAAAACAAGATGATGAAGATGAAGAGTGAGACTGCAAGAAAATGAGGAGAGAAGGGTGGGGAAGTACGATGATGGAGTCAGGGGACAAATATAGTTCGTTAGTCGACTATTCCGCGCTTCGCACCCCCCCCCCCCCCCCCCCGCCACCTACAACCACGCGCTGTTGCTATATTCACGGAACATCGTTGCCCGATATTATTTCTGGCATCGACTCGACGATACTCCGCTAAAGAACCAGTTTACGACCCGACGACATCGGTTTCGCTGTCTCGTGACTCATTTTACCCGAAATAATATGATTCCTCGATGATCGGTCGTGTGGGCTGTATGTTCGTCCATTGTTCATTCCACGATCTAAAGGAGTACGCGTCCGCCTGAATCATTGACTCTTCTCAGCTCGTCTATTGGCTCATTTCGATGGTTTATTTTCCTCACCGGGGTTAATTGCGCCAGAGGCAAGTCGTCATCGTGGATTACAAAAATTCGTTGATAATTGAAGAGGAATATTATTTTTGTTACTGGCTTGGCCGGCCGGCCTCAGACTGACATCCCCGCGGCCATTTTGTAGTAACATCTACTGATTACTAGGGGAGATAAGAAATTGCATCAGAAGTAAGCCATCGTCCTGGATTTCAAAAATTTGTTGATCGTTGAGAAGGAATGGTATTTTTCGCAGCGTTATTAAAATTATTGACATTAACATTCTAATTATTATTTGGGGAGGATAAGAAACTCGTACCTCATGCATTGTTCCTCATATAACATAACATACTAAGTGTATTTTTGAACACAATAGCGTACGGATACCGTATTTTCCTTACCGGGGTTAATTGTAACAGACGCGAGACATGATCTTGGATTTTTAATAACTTGTCGGTAACGGACAAGGAATGTTTTTTTTTATTAGTGGCTTGATCCGCTTGCCCTAGAACGATTATCACCACCGTCACTTGTGTACTACTATCTACGTAACAATGCACAATTATTGTTATCAACATTGCAATTATCATTTAGGAAGACCATGCGGAATTGTATGGAAGAAAAAATGGGGCGAGGCAGCTGAAGGTCCAGACGCTTATTCCAACTTACACACGCACACACACGCACACACACAGATGCACACGCACACCTCAAGGTTTTAATTTTTCTTGCAACTCCGCGGACGCACGAATGCTCGTGCATGGCGAATCGTCAGCCGCACTACACCCCGAGAGGCCTCCCACGCTGATATCACGATAGTGGATCACCGCTCGGTCCTGCTACGGCTATTGTAAATACATACCTACGTACTATCCGTCCGGGACGATACACAAAGGTGGAACCATAGGGGAATCAGCTATATTTATGCTTTGTTGTGAGCATAAAGCGTGGCGGTAACGACCCACTGTGAATGCTCTCGCTGTCGTTGAGTATTTCATCGAGATGCATTCGTAAACTCGAGTCTCGCGCGTTCGGCTCGCGATACCACCGTTCCTCTTTGTCGCCCTCCGCGGCCTACGTATTGTCGGACGGTAGTGAGAAGTCGCGCGAAAGATGATGACGAATAATTTTGTCACAAAAATGTCATTGTCTCATTCTATTTATTTCTTTTAACCTAGGAATCCTTGACTTAGTCGGATGAAATAAGGTACTTTGGTCTCATTTTGTTGAATTCTTCGCACTCATTGCTCTGTGAATCGAAATATTTTTGGAATCTCATGGTTATTAGCCGGTATTTATTTTGGTGACTGTCAGTGGATCGGGCGGGGTTTCAATTCGATTGAGAAATCCCGATGAAAATATTGTATAGGTTTCTAAATTGAAATATTTATATTATGTCGGTAGAAATTCGTAATACATCGTTTCCATGGGAGTATTTATTTTTCTTCTTCAAATTTTAATATTGTTTCGAAATTCGAACGTTCTTAGAATCTTCGAAATCCTCAGAATGACAAGACATGAATTTTTAAATTTATTCCGATCAAAAATTGAATTTTCGAAAGGTAACAAAATAAAGAATATTATGAATGTAAAATCCATCCAACGGTCGCCACGATTTATCAACTAGAACACTCCAGTTTACAGAAAAGTAACGGAATAAAGGAAACTAGAACCAAAAGAAAAAAATTGATAGCCGTAATGCTGAAAAAAAAAACGATTTGAAAGAACGAATCTACGTCGAGTAATTTCTGAGAAAAATTGATCGAGACAAAGGTTTCGCCGACGGCGTTTGCTATGAGACGAAGAGATTAAATATGCAGATGGATAATCTGGTATATAATACGAAGGAAGCCCACTACAATGGAGACAAAGCGAGCGAGTTCGAATATCGGCCGAAGAAGCGGGACCGGGATAACGAATGAGAGAAGAGGGCGAGCGTGGAAGGCAAGAAGACGACGAAGAAGAGAATTTCTGGTCGAACGTTGCCAGAATATTTAATGTAATGCGTTCGACTCGGAACAAATTGCCATTGCCGTTCTTTGTCAGTTTGCCAATCCTCTGTGTAGTTCGGCCGTTTCGTAACAACGACAACGGCGCGAGCCGAGCGAGTCTAGAGCAAGAGCCGGACGGCGGTGTACCCGTCTCGGTCTCGCGAATTTATAGAAACGCTAGAGGTCTACCGACCCGATGCCCGTTGACGAAGGCATCGGAGGAGACTCTCTTGCCTTGATATTTCGAATGCGCTCGATTAATCCTGAAATTATATTCCTTGTGATGCCAGCAAAGATTCACGAACTCAGCCATCCGCCCTCCCCCCGCACGCATACAGCCAGCTCACGTTATCCGAGTGTATAATAAATCTTTCGTTGTGTTACCTACGTGCGATATGTGTGCACAGTGTGATACACTTTGCCGATTTCTTCGCCTTTTACTCCCTCATCGCCTCGTGGTCCTCTCACCGTTCCCCATTATCGTCTTACCTTATTATTCGAATCATTCGGTATTCCATCTTCTCACTTCCTCTCTGTATTTCAAAAATACCCGATATAATCATCCTTCGAATTCTCAATCTACACTGTTGTGCACACGTATCTTACACGAAAAAAAACAATGCGTACGATGATGAAGTTTGAAAATTATGGCACGAAAAAAAAGACAAATCCGGCATTTATAACGTAGATTGTCATATATTTTGTCATCAAATTTTTGGTAATTGTATAGAATCATTGAGAAACTTGATGGAATCAATATTTGAATATTTTACAGCGACAATGAAGGTCTTGTCGTGTATTATCTTATACTAATCGAAATTAAGTTTTTTTGCTTTCCAAAATCACCGGTCGTTTCTTGGTGAACTCGTGCTTCTGACAAGATGAGGACTCTTCGGATGAGCGGGGAGGATACGGTTAATGGTTTCCATGCAACATGCGATTTTCCAACGGAAAATCCTTTATCCACAAATCGCCAGAGATAATTTGCAGTCGTGTAGACATGGCAAATATCTGTACAAGAGATCGCGATTCTACGAGACGGTCGGTAGTGGGTGGCGAGAGATAGTACAAGGTGATGTATACGTGGGGCCAAAGACTATGTGTGGCCTTAATGTATACTATAGAACAATGCAGTATAGCATGCGAGGACGTTGGCGCGGATGGAACAGAGGCAGGGAGGGGGAGAGAAGAAGAGAGGGACAGAGAGAGAGAGAGAGAGTGAGGGCGGGAGGGAGGTAGAGGAATCCTCGGGATCACTAATACAGAAGATGTTTGCGAACCTGTTAATAATGCTGCGTTTACTCGCCAGGTTATTAGTGATGGCAAACACTTTAAATTGTACTCCACGTGGATCGGTAATAGACGTGGTGGAGAATTTGCTCCGGCTTTCGCTCCCTCTTCATTTCTCAGATTCATTTTCGCAAGTCGGTCTCCATTGCCATCCGGACTTCCGTAGGATCCGTCGATGCTCGCAGATTTCGGAAACTTTAAATTGTACTCCACATGGATCGGCAATAGACATGCTGCAGAAGTCGCACAGATTTCAAACACGTCAAATTATTTTCCAGGTGGGCCGGTAATAGACGTGGCGAAGAATTTGCTCCAGCCTTCGCGAATTTTCATTTCTCAAGATCATTTTCGTCAGCCCTTCAGATGTTTTCGGGAATTACGCGTGTTACGATTTTAGGGATTCACCGTGACGACAAGTTATCAGCGGGCTGGTGAGGTTCATGTAAGATAGGCATAACGAAGATTAAGAAGACAGAAGATATTCCCCATGGATTTCGATAACCCTCGGCAACGGCATCAGCATCAGCCTCATACGAGCTCATGGTGTGTTTGCAGAGGCGACGCGCAGTGATAAGACGTCCTGAAGGAGGTTCAGGCCAAGAATTCCCTTCGAAAAGCCAAAATTCTCCGAGCCTCCTGATTCTCCAGCCTCTCACGCAGTCTCGCTCACTCCTTTGTCGCGTATAACTACATACCGCGTATCCACTATCGCCTCCACCCACCGCCTAACCTTTAAGCCCTTTCAGTTTCTCCCCAGAGCAACCCCCTCCAGCCGCCCCACCTCCCTCATCCCTTTCAGTTCATCTCCGCTTGCTTCGCTTCTTCCATCGGGTAGTCCTTATATCCCATGGAGGACGTACGTATCTGGCAACGTGAACGCTTCTAGTGAAAACTAAACTGGTTTAGCCTCCTAAGCACGTTACAACCCCTTTAATAGCTTATAGGTAAACAAAATTAACATATCTTAACAGCGTTAAGAATTTCAACGTGGCGGTATGCGTCTGTGCGCGCGAGTGTTGCAAGAGTATGGGAAGAGGACACTGGGAAGCCGGGGACACGGTTTCACGACGCTACCGTCGCGCGAAGCTTCTCGCTGTGGTACCCCGTGCACGGTGGAGTACACTCTAATATACCAAAGCCGCCGTGGTGTTCCGTAAGTTTGTTAAGTAGCGTCGAGCGAAAACCGCCATGAACCTTACTGACACACGATACCGAAATGCGGGCGGTACGGACGGTGTACAACGACGCCTTAGAAACAACGTGCATCTTACGTAACACCTTATACCATACTTTCGAAAGCTGTTCAGGCTGATGCTGACGAGAGATCTCCGTTGGACGGTGCAGCCGCTTGTTGGGGGGGGGGGGGGGGATGACGGTAAGAGTGCCGGAGGGTTGTTCTTTTCGCTAAGACTTTGAACACCACCGGATTGCGTCCCAGCAAGTATCCGAAGGGGTGGAGTCTTATGAGCACGTTGTAGCGTGTTGTGGAAAAATTTATTCCGAGGTACGCATTTGGGGAAGGAATTATTTAATTATAATATGGTGATTTTTGGGTATTAGGAATTTTATTGCGAGAAATTCGAGGCACCTCAATGGATTAATTAGCACAGTTTTAACGCAGTTGTAAGTTGTATACAAGAAATTATTTTGGGCCATACGTCGTGGAAGTGGCTCCATTCGGTAGCTCGCGTATCATCATCGTCCACCATCAGAGAGTGGAATTTTACTCACCAACATTTTCCGCGAGTTCCAATCGGTGCGTTCCAAGAATACGATCATCATAGATTCGAGCACATTATTGTTCAAACATATCAGGAATATGTTGAATCGTCACGTATCTCCTTGCGCTTCGCCTCAACACCGCACAAAATACGCAGTCACTAAAAAGCATCCGCTGCGCGCTGTTAACCGGACAAGATATTTGCCGATCGGGCGTTGTCACGACGTTTTCCAAGTTGCCATCTATCCGTCGTTCAATCTTCAACTTTCAACGCTCTTCGTGGCACTATAAATATGTAAATCCGGGAATTTCTCGCTGCACACGCCTGAGCTTGCTGCACAAAACGTTTCCCCAAACGATACGAGACTGCACACGCTGCGGTTGGCTTTCGTGGACTTCCCGTCACGTCTTGCAACCAAGTCGTGACCCTCTATTTCGTTTCTCGATCGTTTTTTTTTTTTTTAACTTTGGCTTCCACCGATCTCGACGTAACTTCCCTCATACGCTTTATTCTCTTTCGATATCTTACCGAGACGTCGAACGTCCCGGCGTTTACCCTGCACCGATATCATCCGCTCTCAGCACCGGCTTTTGTCCTATTGAATAATTCACGATGCTCATACGGTCTCAGGTGTACTTTTGAGATTTCCTTGTGAGTCCGGCGATTGGCTGGGATGAATTCGCATCCGATACGTTAATGCTGTTCGGATAAATACAAAGAGAAACCCTAGCTGATAAAAAAATCAATCGATGATTATTATTAATGGAAATATTATTATTATTATGATTATTATGATTATAATTTGATTGATAATAATAATAATTATTATGATTGATAATAATAATAATAATTATTATTATTGTTATTAACGTGGCGGTATGCCACGTTAATAACGTATGGTATAATAATTATTATTATACCATATTATAACCATGTTATATTATGATTATTATTATTAATAGTTAATAATAATAATAATAATAATTATTATTATTATTATTGATAGTTAATAATAATAATAATAATTATTATTATTATTATTATTGATAGTTAATAATAATAATAATAATAATAATAATAATTATTATTATTATTATTATTATTATTATTATTATTATTATTATTATTATTATTATTATTATTATTATTATTATTATTATTATTATTATTATTATTATTATTATTATTATTATTATTATTATTATTATTATTATTATTATTATTATTATTATTATTATTATTATTATTATTATTATTATTATTATTATTATTATTATTATTATTATTATTATTATTATTATTATTATTATTATTATTATTATTATTATTATTATTATTATTATTATTATATTAATTATAATAATTTTTATTATTACTATTATTATTATTATTGTTGTTGTTGTTGTTGTTGTTGAAAGCCATTAGCTTGGGTGTGAAATGTCGGTCAAAAATCATGTTACGATTTCGGTCCAAACTTACGGATTCATGCTTACAGCCATTAACATACGCGTGCGGTATCGCCCGACTCGAGTTCGACGACGAACGGGGTACCAATTAGTCGACGAATTCCACGAACAAACGACCGGAATTCGTGCTACCAGATCGCGGTAAAGCCACGTTCTAAATCTCGTCGCGATAACGATCTTGTCCTCTCGCTTCACGCGGGTACACGTTCGAGTTGTCCCGAACGAGGGACGAAGCGAGCGAATACGTCAGACCGAGAAAGACGAAAGAAAGCGAGAATCGTATAAACGAAAGGTCGGAGGATGTAATACAGCGAAACTGCGCGGCGAGAGCGCGTAACATAATTTTGACGGGTTGAATTTGGACGGGTTTCGTCGGAATAACACGAGAGACGAATAACCAAGTAGATCGGATCTTGCAGCGAGTGTTTATACGTTATACGCGGGGCCACGTTGACTTCGCGCACAGTCGCGGGGGTCACTGCAGTCCCCGCCATCTTGGTCCCCCCCCCGCTGAGGTGCCGGGGACTCCCTCGTTTGTGGCCCGCGGTATAAAGAAGCGATGTGTATATGGGCGAGTTATATCTTTTGATATTGTCCGACTCGAAATCGTTGTAATATCTTGTTTTACCGAGCTCGCGAGTCTCCGATGAATGGGAATACTGGTTCCCAGGCAACAACAAATCAATAGGTGTGCCGAAGAGTTTGACAATCAATGAAAAAGCGAGTATTAAAATCTACGTTCTACTTTTTTCTTTCTAATTCCTAGAACTTTTGGGTTGATCGAACGTGAATCAAAAGGTTCGTTTTGGCGGGTCTATAACTCTACCACGACAAAGACGTCAACTTCCATCCGACTTAACTCACCCCAGGTTACCCTAATAACCGACGTCGAGACGCAACAACATTGATCGGTTCCTTCAACCCACCCGACGAAAATTCCTAACCGGCGCTTCGATAATCGAGGTGATCTCGGGTATCCCTAAATGTCTGAGTCTAATATTGGCTATCTACCGAATCAGCAGGAAAAAATATTTGGGCAGTGTACGAGATTAGCTCAGCAGGGCATGCCCATTGCTCGGACATTAGCATTTCGAATTCTTCGTTGCGGCGATGTGCCGGCTTCGGCATATACAACGTTCGTACGTTGGAGAACCGTCAATTCCGTTTGAGAGTCGGAGGGGGGGGGGGGGGGAGGGGGGGGAAGGGAATCGAGATTCTCGACGACGAAGACGCCGCCGCGGGGTTGATTTTCTTATTTATCCCCGGGCTCGTTACTCAGCATGTGGTAATAATTAACGCCGTTGTATTCGACTGGCGCGTATCACTCGGTCCCGAGACACGGGATCGAGACGAACGGGACAGACAGTCGACTTCGAATTCTCGGGAATAAGACGGGGAAGACGATGTTGCGGAACGTTTGGAATATGGCAATAGCGAAACGCGGGGTGGCACCGTGGATATATACCACGAAAGTCGATCCCGTCAAACTGACAACCAGGTCGAACCGCCTTCGAAGACTCCAGAGGTTCTCAGGACGTCGGTTCGATCGACCGTCTACCCGCATTCACGTCGTTTTCCCATTTCGAAACATCGGCGAACAGTCGCAGATGGATTCGAATCTGCCAGCGTTATATCCGCGGTTTGAACAGACCCGACGGGTTATCGATAATCGCAACGAGAGAATTGAGAACCACTCGCGTCAAAACGCCCATTCGGCAACATCTCGACAGCCGCATTGCTTCGGATTCCTTGACAACAACGAGACGACGTATCGCCCGTGGCGTTCATAGGTATTATAGGAGAACGGTGGCATTGTGCGACTGTGGAAACGTCAGTGCTCGTGTATCAAAATCGAAATCCTTCGAGGCAAGACGGGTCTCTGCGATTGATAATTCTTGTGGGATCCAGACCCGGGACTAGCAGCTAACCATTCGTCGGAGTAATTAAATTAATTGAAAATTTAATTAACTAAAATATTTGAGTTCGCCGGGATGAATATTAATAGTCATTTATAGGATATATATGCAATATATATTATATAAATGAAATGTATCCATAACATCAATAATATTAATATAATTATTGATATAATATTATTATGTTAATATAATATAATAATAATTATCATTATTGTATGTTCATGTATCATTTATTCTTCGTTAAAACTGTAACCACGAATAGAACAGATTTTTGTCACGTACACGAATTAGTTGTGATATCATTTCAATTATAATTTCTTCCATCGTTTTTTTCGAGATAGAACCGGTTTTTCTACCGTTGAGAAATTAACGTTAAACTTCCAACTAATTGAAAATTAATGACCGGTTTCGTTTCTGTATTTCGATTGTCCCAAAGATCGATACCCGCTGCTTGACGAAGGACCACCTACGGCAAATTTTCGTCATAACTTTTTCTCGCGAGAGACAGGTCAGGCGCCCGTGGTGGCTGATGCTGAGAACGCTGAACAAAATTTCTTGTAACCACGGGGTGCGTGTCACACCCCCTTTCACCGATTGACGGTATTGCACTCGAAAAGGCATCTCGCGGCTTTTCATCCGCAGGCTTACTTCTGCTTTCACCAAAGTGTCCCCGAATTCTGTCCCTTTCACGAGTGAGAGCCGATCTTTTCGTGCATCTCGGATCACTCGTGAGACGATTCGTTGGAAGAATCGAAGATAAATTTTCGAAGAGAACGAGGGTTAGTACCATTGCAAGTAAAATATAAACTTCAGACTCTCTTTATATCCACAATCTTTCGGATATATTTTTTTATTCAGTTCGATCGTTAAATCTAACGAGCGCATAAAAACCTGAGAAGAAAGAAGGAAAGGCTTTTGCCCTGCCTGTCTTTCCTTGTACGCACGGTCCACGTCCTGGTCTCTCGATTTTTTATTCTTTTGGCAGTTATCAATAATTTATGTTAATTATCGCTTCGTTCGGGAGACTATGACGATGAGAGATCGTAAATTCGAGAACTGAAGAGTCTATCCGAATCGTAAATTTCTTGGAGAGATCATGTCGACGCATGATGCACAATGACATTTCTATTTTATTGAAATCGATTTTAGTTATGGAAATTTGAGGCAAAGATTTTATAATGTAGTGCTGACGTATGTAGAAGATCTTAAATTTACATCATTATGCCCATCCCTGATCGCAATATGCACAGTCAGCCCATAAAAACTCATATTGGAAATAATAGACGATGAAGAGCAAAGACAATGCCCCCCCCCCCCCCCTCCAAATTGCAGCCATCATATCATGGTATCGCAAAAGGGCTGACGGTAAAATAAATATTACATAATGAACCTAGCAGTGTCGAAATATCGTCAGAAAGCACGAAGAGCCTCTCACATGAATATGCATATTGTCAAGTTTTCAATTTCGCGAAAATACTTTCCCGCTACCCTTTTAGAACTTTTATAGCTCGTAAAGGACGTCGCTAAACGACTGCTTTCTGACCGGGGATTATGGCAGTGCCCGGTGTCCACGCGCGTTTCGCCGGAACAAAACGCAGAGAACGAGAGAGAGAGAGAGAGAGAGAGAGAGAGAGAGAGAGAGAGAGAGAGAGAGAGAGAGAGAGAGAGAGAGAGAACGATAGGGAGAGAAGGAGGAGAAGAAAAGTGCCAGCCAGTGGATGCCTGGTCCACAGTACCTTCTACCCTAACACACCCCCCGTCGCACCAAGATTATTAGTTTTACCTGTGCGAACTTTGCTTCTCGCGTGGATAAAAAGTCGTTTGATAGCCAATTCCCCCTCTGCGAATGTCCACTGCACGAACAAATAAAAAACGCCCCAGTGCAATCCCAGTCTTAATTCCACTTATAATTACAATAACACTTATTCCATTTCAATAACACTAATCCCCTCGCAATTTTTTTTCTTTGCCGCCCCCCGTAGTGATGTCCATACAGGAAATTCATTTTTAGCTTACAATTCACTGGAATCGTTAAATACTTAACTTCATCAGAAATCAAAATAACAATTATCATTTTCTTGCAATTGATCTCCCTCACCGTCAAACTGTTCAATACAGACGGTGTATTTTTCGCTAAAAAATCGCTGGATTTGAAGAATTTAAGATTGGTGAACCGGTGGATTATTCCCTCTACTGATAATCCCAATAAAAGTTATAATCCCTCTGCAACTTTCTTCCCGGCCCCCGTTTCGACAGCACGATCATAAAACAGTTTAAAAATCAAAAAACAACATTATTTCAAAAACATACTTATTCACTCGTGTATTTAAAAAAATGCTAATTATCACTCGAATTTATCCGCGTCTCAATCGTCGAATCTCGAGGGAAACCCGAGGGAAGGTTGGTGCGTGTAAGCGCGAAGTCAAGTTTCTACCTCGCATTTCCGTGGTAATTTAACAGTCAATTAGCTCGAGGTTTCCAGAGCTCGCGCCGAACTCGGGGGAGGCTCTAGCGGCGATAATATCGACTGGTAAGCGTTATTTTGCTGAAATCGCTTAGGTCCCTCGTACGGTTCGTTGGATCTTTGAATTCTCGATTCGACTCGTTGCATCCTCGTTGCTCCTTCGTCTCTCGTGCACGTTCGGTAACACGTAACCGTGCGGAGGGGTGCACGGAGGGTGCCGCCACGGCACCCCGTAATTGTTTGATTACTCAGCACGCTTCCGCTTGCGTTGCTGAGGCGGTTAAACTCAAACTACGGCCGAACCAAGACATCGCGCCTCGTTCATCTATCTTCGTTCTATCGTTTGTCTGTTCGTTATTTCGCGGAAAACTCGATGAGACGCAACGAACCGATCGGAAGTACGGCAGCGACTTATCGAGTGTCCTCTCGCGTTTTCGATTTTCACTATGCAATACAGAGTCATTGCTATTTGTATCCATCCAATTCGTTATTCCAGAATTGATAACAGATTCATTGTTTTATGAAAATTATATTACCTGCCCGTGAAAAATGATCAACGAAAATCTTGTATCGAATTGTAGGCTAAGTTTTCCATCACCGAACAAATTTGTTAATGGTCATCGAGTTATTCGTGAATAACGCATGATAAAAAAAATGCATCTAACAGTCCAATACATTGTAAAGTTGCGTGATAACATTGTTCCGTAGTAGTATTGCTGTACAAATATGAATGTAACTTCACGTTTCGACAAGGCCGATTTGGGTATGTGACTACTGAATTCAAAGTATTCAACGTTATCACATACATGCCATCTGACAATATAGACATATAATATCGTATAATACGTTGTATGAGATAAGTGACCCAGTTGGCAAGCAGGGCGAGTGACCGTGCACTTCTCGCTCAATAATACAACGGTCAACGCTGAGACAGTTCGTATGAACTATATACACGTTTCGGAATCAAGGTATTAACCGTCGCGAGAAAGACTTTCCACGAGAAGTACAAAGCCTACTCCTCGGGTGTAACGTCGACGAAAAGTCTGTCGAACAAAAAAAAACAAAGAGAGAGTGAGAGAGAGAGAGAGAGAAAAAGAGAGAGAGAGAGATACCAAGAAAAAGGGAAAGAAAAAATAGGCTGAACTGAAAGGAACTCCCGCCGCGAGTCCAAAAGATAGCTCGTCTCGGGAACTCCGAAGAGTACGAGGAGAACGTGGATGACGAAGGACCCCGGGGGAGTACCAATCGGAGATCGGGGTGGCTATCCGCGCGGAGATTATTTTTATAGAAGACTTCTACTTCTTCCGTGATCTGCTGTCCTTTCACGGATGGCTTACGGAGGGATTCGACGAAATCGTATATAGTTTACTTTATATCGCACGTCAACTAAGCAATCGTTTCTTCGTACTCGACGCACACAATCTTACCGAGGAAAACTTTTCTCTCGGTCCTGCCTGTCCTCTTCTTTAATTTCCACTCTTTTCTTCTTTCATATCGGAAAAACGCTCTTATCGATGCATGAAAAGCTTTTTTTTTGTTATTTCTGTGTGAAATTACTCACTGGAAGATACGTTTCTGAAATAATCGCACGTATGGTTTCCGAGACAAGAGACCGAAGTCGTAATCATTATTTTGGATTGCTATTACCGGATTAAATTAGTATCCGGTTACGAATTGTCTCGTTTTCGTAAAACTAAACAGTAAAATCGACGAGAATCGCGGCTATGTTATATCGGACGTTGGAATTATTGTATTATTTAGGGATTCGATCTGCCGTGTGTATGCAGTGTGTGAGTGGATGTGTTGGTATGGCGAGAGCCGTTGCGTGCGGTGACTCGTCGCGGTAACCGATAAGGGTTCACTTTTTCGTATTGTTCCTTTGAGGTGTCGTTGCAGAGCCTTACGAAATTATAATTCGCTTCATGTACATCACGGGTTTTTTATTTAACCATTTCAACCCGGCTCGAGAATATTTGGATCCCGCCACTTTATCCAGGAGGTAAACCTGCGGCTGGCTGGTGCAACGAGATCATGGGGTGTGCCCTTCCTGGCACGTAAGCATAAATATATATATATATATATACACACACACGCATACGAAGACTTATTCGACGGTCCACGTAAAAGATTAGTTCGTTTCATCTCGTCCAAGTCGACGAGCATTCGTAACCTTCGCACATCTTGCGTACAGAGGGCTCCGTGCATCGTTCTACGCAATTGGCAATTGCTGCACCGGCCTCATGGAATCCGTCACCCGGAAGAACAGTTCACGAAAGGTCTTTCCACTCCACAGATTCGGTATTGTTACTATTCTTATTATTATTCGTCGATCCGCCATTCGAGTTCGAAGCCTCATAAGATACTTATCTCGTGTGGTAGTCCTGGCGTTAGAATGAGTGAAGGTGAAAGAATTATAAAAAAAAAAAAAAGGAATAAAACGGGTTCGATCGTTCGCAATGTGGAAGGAACATGCGTGGGAGATTCTATATACGGTTTTGAGATCGTGACAAAAAAGTTCATACGCGTGACACTTTCTTGTTCTTTGCTGAAGATGAAAAGCAGCAGTGAGCGTGGAGAGCATGATAGGCCCCGGAACCCGACG
This sequence comes from Sussaba pulchella, assembly GCA_963971145.1. NCBI lineage: Eukaryota > Metazoa > Arthropoda > Insecta > Hymenoptera > Ichneumonidae > Sussaba > Sussaba pulchella. The sequence continues at coordinate 19,008,557 of OZ020165.1, forward strand.
GGGTCTTACCTCTTACCTGCGTGTCACACGCACTTGCGCACCCATACGAGTGACAACGAATCCGTGAAAAATACTGTGATGGCAAAAGAAAGATCCGAACTAGTCGTTCAAAGCATGAAAAAAATTGGGACCGTTCGAATGATCTTGATGAAAAATGATTAAATTCTTGTTCGGTGAAATTTGTAACTATTGTCGAGAAGTTTGGACAATGAATTACAATTGGGTGAGAGTTATGATATTTGGGAGTTATTGATGATTTACATATGTAATTGTTCGAATATATTTTAACAGTACTCAAAGTACAGACCGTAATTACATCGTTTCAAGCACTGCCCGCTTCTCGTTTTCCACATTATGATAATGTTTTTTTTTTTCATTTTTATCAACTTACAATCTTTCCACGTTATTAAAAATAACGATTTTCTGATTTTCCATTATGTTCCACTGTTTCTACTGCTGGTGCAGATGTGGATGGAAAGTATAGATATATGCTAAGTCGGTTGTTCCAGTGAATGTACGTAAATCAGTTTCGAAATGCACATCAAGAACTTGGGGCCTTGGGCAGTGGGAGGTTTTTTACGGTTCAAAATGAACAGTCGAGAGATGCAGAAGTGGGAGTAGACCGAACCTCAGGAAGAGACGTATTATGGTTCTAATATTTTGACAGCCCTTTGCGGTATGGCTGAGGGCCAAGAGGTGATCAGATCGCATCTACGCTCGGCCTCCACTCGCAAGGTTTCTACTGATGATGGAAAAAAAAATCCGTTACACAATGTAGCCAGTAACCTGCCGCTTGTGTACGTTGCACCGCTTAAACATGCGGAAGCAGGTGCGTTCAATCCCCAAGATATGCATTTACGGCAGCTGCCGATCGTTCTCGTAACAATCAGCACTCATATTTGGCCATTTATCATTGAGATATTTTTCGTTTATTTAATTCCGGACGCGGTTGAAATCCGATAAGTTCACGGATGTAAGACAAATCATAAATTAGATTTATTCAGAGCCGAATTTGATGGCAGGGACAAAAATGGGCAACGTTTGATGGATGTGAATCATGTGAAATAATTTTATGACGGAATGGTCGTCGATTCTTTCGCCGATATAATATGATTATGTCGTGTGAGTCAATTATTTCTCGAAATTATGCATTTTTCATTTTCATTTTAATTATTTTGTAGGTATTTATTTTTAAAATTATTTTATCATACTATTTTATTTTAATATAATTTCTAAGAAAGGATGTAACATTATCAATAATCAATAAATAATTTATTATTATTATCTATTATTTTTAATTATTCCAAAAATATGAGTTTCTCAATTTTTACATCATATCAGCAGATAATTATGTAATTAGAAAAATATAGATTCGAAATAGTATTGCTTTCTGATAGTGTGCATTCCTGGCCAGTAAGAAGACGATATGAAAGAGAGAAAGATCGATGGAAGCATGTCCCATCAATCGCGAGCAATGGAGAATCGAACGGCGATCGGCCATCGAAATGGGACGGACGCAGTTCAGTCGCGAACTACTCGATGCTCATCCGTATCCCTCTCCCCTAAATCGGGTCCTAATCGTTGTTTTTTCGTGTTTTATTCGGTTGGCGAAGAAGCCTTGGCCAAGGGCCGGTGATTGGTCGGCCGGTGCAGAGATCGAGGGGTCCGAGCGACGCACGTCGAGCCCTAAGGCCTTTGCTCACGAAGATCGCACGGGTTCTCCGGTCCGTCGTGCCGCTACATCCAAGATATAGCTAACTTTGACGGGCATCCAATAAGAACAAGTGTGGAATCAGCCTCCCCACGGACAACGGACTCTATCAGATGGTAATTATGTGTACGGCTGATATAAGGAGATGTGGCCGATACTCCTATTCAAAATCTCTACCGGGTGAGTTTGATCGAAAGATTTTATAATGTTACAATAGTAAGTGAATTACTTTCATAAATATTTTCGCCAACACGTCATAAGTTTAATCGACTTAATCCAGTCAGTTGTTGATTGAACATCGAGAGATCCATGGAATCTCGAATTTTTTTCATGATACTAAATTGGAAGTAAATTTTTTAAGTTGTTCGGTTATTAAGATTTTTTTCGGTAGATCAGACAAGAAGAAATCGAGATTTCAGTAGACGAAAGAAATGTCATGCTTTAGATCTTCAGTAGGGAGTTAACTTTTCCAGCAGAGAATTAATTTTTGTAATTAATTTGGTACGATGATTTAATTGATCATACCGGCATGATTCATCGCAATTACTACAATTTAATTATTCCATTATTCTCCGAATCGATAATTATAATACGATGACACGGAGTAAAAATGTTGAATAACCGATGTTAATCGACTATTATGAAGTTTACGATTAAACGTTTAGTCGATTGAGTACCGAATGGGTATAATACGTGCTCGGATCACCCGGTACGTAAAATACGTTCAAGACGGTACGTTAGCGACTGACACAGTGAGTGACGTACGATATGGAGGAAGGAAGGGCACCGGCCAGTCTATAATATATAATAAAAATGCATCCGCACGCCTCGATGAGTTGATTGTCTGCTTGTCAGGATGCCAAAACGTCCGAACTCGTGCATTTCATATCGCGTTACGCGCCGGTACGAATATAATAGTATATATAGTGTACATACATACTCGTTTGCCATACACTCGAGGTGATCCCGGCACTTGTGCACCACAACGGGATGATACGTCCGCCCTCGGCGATCGTCCGGCATCGTTCTCTCAGTTCTCATTCTTTTTATTTATTTATTTATTCATTTTTCTTTTTAATTTCATTTATTTCTCACTCGCCCAGCCTGCCTCTCATCCGAACGAGTTCGATTTTGTAAAATTTGCCATTCAATCCGTCAACGTTTTATCACAAGCGCGGTACGAAATTTCGTTTTGCATTCTCACGGTTATCTACAATAGTTTATCGAGAAAATACACAGAATTTTATTATCGATTTTATTAATTACGAAAAATAATTTTCATTGAATCAATTGGATTCATAAAGTTACACAAATTCAATGTGAATTTTGCCAGCTCATACTTTTCTACATTTGAACGGGGCACAAAAGATAAGTGAGATCCAGTTCATTTAAACAAACAATCCGAATTTTTTCCGTCCCACTAAATTATTCTCACACGCGAGATTAATCGCAATAAATCCACAGTTATCATCATCATAATTTATAAATCATTAATAAATCATTAATCAAACATAATGATAATTAATAATCATTGATTGATTTATTATGATTGGCAAATTCCATTCCATCGATCGCCTCGCAGTCTGTCATAACAATACTCATCCTTCTTCCTTCGTCGTGTGTTATCACTTGCAACAATCTCGTCGGCTCGACTTTGTCACGTGTCGGCAAACGAATAATTCCCGCGCGATGACGAACTCGAGGAAACTGTTCACGCAGCTCGAGACTGAGGTTTCCAATGCTGATGTTGATGCTGATGCTGCTGCCGCTCCGTGTTTTCCGTTCGTGCCGTAAAGCCGAGAATTACGTATAAATACCGAACGGATTTGCATACGAGTATTTCTCTCCGAGGTTTCGAGCGAACCGACGAAAACGAAGATAAAGGATCCTCGATGCGTCAACGTGGTTCCAGCCTCGTTCTCGTGCGAGTCTTCACGGAGGTTTCGGGCGCAAGAATCGCGGAATCCGGGATGGATCGAGAGGCAGCGACGGCAGTCGTGATGGCTTATACGGAACCTGCCTCGGCAGATGTCATATTCCCATTGTCTGTGTTGGCGCAAGCTAGATAGGTAAGTACCCGTACTAAGTGCTGTTTTATTTGTGTAACAACCAGCCACTTTGCTACCACCAACGTTGAGCGAGACAACGCGACGGTTTGGGGCCCAGCGCGTCTCCGCAACCTTTCCTCATGTGCCAGTGACGTGTGACATCTCCCTTCGGCGCGTTTGTGCACTTGGTTACACGCACGCGAATTACACGAACATATCATTGTATATGTATATCGTAGAACGGAGAATCCGTAGGAGTGGATACCTCCGGTACTCGCGATATCGTTCCATAGTTTGGTGGGAAAGAGCGAGGAACGCCGGGTTGCTGAATACTAGGTTCGCGTATGCAACCGTACAGGGTCACCTGCATCCGGTCCCGTCGACAGATAGGAAGACTCGCTGTAGAGGTTCTCTTCTTCGTCGTTGGAATTCTGTGTTTGTTCTCGCGGAGGCTCGAACGTGAGAACTTACGTGGATGTTTGAGGGTCGAAAAAAACGATGTCAAAAGTTGAACTCGACTCAAAGGTCGTTTATCGTCAATATTTTTTCCCGGAATTTATCCTAATAAAGCCGTGAGAGTACCATATTGAGAAAGGCAATCGGTGGTTGATAGACATTGAGGTAACTCTAAGCGTCCATGAGTGCAACGAGGGTGGTAGATAATTTCCGGAATACCAATAAAAGTAATTTTGAATAAGCTTCTTCATAAGCTGATAAAGATTTGTTGTCTTAACCGACAGCTCATTTGTTTACACGAATTATTGCTTCAAAAATACTCTTTAAGGTCACACATGTATTCGACCATTTTTCACTTATTTCCGAGAATGCACCGAGGATTGGCTGGGAATCCAGGAATGTTTTGGGTCTTCGATATACGCATCAAGTACAATGTAGACACACGAGGAAATCGCGGACAGAGCGCGGACATCCCCGGTGGTTAACAAACGTCTTCGTTACTGCGTTAGACACGGCAAAGAGCGGGCCAGGGCTTGTGCGAGTGAGTACACGACAGAAGCAGCACCACGAGTAGCTAGACGTTCTACGCGAAATAGAGATATCTTGCCTCGGAGTGCCGACCGCGAGCGGTCCTTCACTTTGATCTCGGTCAACAGGGAAACTTTAGACCCCCGTGATAGGTGCTCGAGCAATGTCTTAGACGCAGAAATTCCGTAGATCGAAGATTCGCCGCACCGTCGACAAAGATACTGAAATTTCCCGAAACAAGATAATCTATTCACATTCATTGCGATTACGAAAATTCATCACCGTCGTAAGATCGATTACATCGGGATCGGTGCGAATCTAATTGCAGTGAGAAAACGAAGACTTCAGACAATAGATGTTCTTCAAGAGCAAAGGTTGGATTGCCATTGGTCGCGTAGTCGTCGTAGGTGGGAATAGAACTTAACAAGAAAACGAACGAGCGAGCGAGACGGAAGTCTATTATCGTCTCTCTCGCCCCTTTGGAATTCCTCTCGATCTCGCTCCGTCCTCTTCCTTCCGCGATACTCGGTTGATGTCCAAAGGTGCTTCCAACACTCAACCAACCTGCACGGGCTCTATCCCTCTGCCCCTGCCCCAGCCTCCTTCGTCTTAGCAAATTGTACAATAACAATCCTAGTAGCGGCTGCCGTTGGTTCCAGGACTGCCGTCACAATCGTATACGAAGCTAGGCGCTCTTACCGACCCCCCAGCATCAACCAAACCCACCCCGTCGTGTTTCCCGTAGTGTTGTGTACATTAGCGAATGCTCTGAAGGCAAGACAAACGGAATATTACACAAATACCCATTCTACGAGCCTCTCTGCCGCACGTATGTCCTTCTCGCCACACTGAGTCTTGGAGGTTCCTCGGCGAGAGACCGTAGCACGAGGAATCGTCGAGATACACGGAGGTCCGTGCCGTCATACCCCTCTGGCCCTACGGCCATTTCGTTCTTCGTCTACGGGCAGCACAGCAGCAACAACGCAACCTCTATAGCCACCACGTTTCCGTAACATCAACGACGCGTACCGGCTTCTGTCTTAGACCGGGCGCAGAGAGCGCAAGCGTTTCATCTTGCGAATAGAAGGTTGAGACGGAGGGATGAGGATGAGCGGGACACCGGAGAAACAACGCGACGGAGAGATGCGAGTCGGTAGTCGGAAGGGATGCACCTTCAAGGGGTTTCACCGGAGTTTGGACAATTTCGGGACGGGCACCGTTCCGATTGCTTACCCTAATTCGTCCCGTTTGCGCCACGAGTATACCGGGCATCAAAGTACTGTACTAGACACACACACATACACTAATAAATATACGCTCACTTACATACCCGAACTAACGCTCTCATACTTTGGTTAGTCTCCGCGCAGAGAAGCTGCAACGGTAGCATGAACGCACCCATCACTGAAGTCGCAGGTCCTTGTGTAGTGCATAACGTTTGGGGGATGAAACTATCCTTCCTGCTCGTACAATCCTCGGTCATGCTACCAGAGGATTCGCCCATCGACGGATACGTACACATCCCAGCTCATCGTTTCACTCCTTGTGAGACAATTGTTCTAGCGTCCTGTCGCTGATTCACGAAAATTGTTCGTGGACGAAGACCGAATGGAATAAACGTGATCCAAGCGAGACTTGAGGAGGTACTTCGAGTACGTGGTTGCTTATTTAGTACTTAAAATTATGTACCTTGAATACCTGCGGAGTTTTCGATAATTTGATTATTGTTATGCAATGCACAGCACAGAGTAGTGAAATATTTTCTCGACCATCCTTCCATCTTCTTCGTTCCTCGGCATCGGTCAAAAGTTTTGTTTAAATTTTCCACCACTGCGAACACGTCTGAAATTAGAATATGAGTAGGTTGGATTGAGGAATCTGTATTGTAGGTGGAGAGAAATACGGGTTTACTAATCGGAGCTAAAAGATCCAAAGGGCCGATCAGTAGAGAAGGAAAGTTGAGGCCGGCACAAGACTCACATTGAAATATTGGCCCCCTATCGTAGATCCTTTTGAATTCTCGCAGGTGCAGCGAACAAGCCGTAACTCCTGCGGAAAACGTTGCGAGACAAATAAACGTTCAGCCTTGACGCATTTACGTACAGAAAGGCCTGTCATTTGCGTGTCTCTCCTTTCTGCTATCCAATACCTGCTCTCGATCAACCAACCGTCGGATGTATTTCGATTCCTCTTTCACCCTGGGTGCGTGCTACCGTGGACCATTTCTTCTTTCTCGTCTCACGATTCTCCATCCATCTTTGTCTCTTCTTCCGTCTCATTTCAATTCCTTTCAAAAACCAATATCGCACGGTTACGCGCGGAACCTTTAGCATTTCATACAAACTCACGTCATAATCTCCATTTGTGTGTTATATCCGCATAAGCATTGTGATAGCACGAGTAAATGCCACGCGTGCCTTTCTGTAATCCTCTATTTCGATGTGTCGTGCTGATCACAATCGAAGGATTGCCCTATTACGAGAGGATTCACGATAAGTCCGAGCTCCCAAGTTTGTCAATTAATTAAAACGATTAATTAAAACGAAAAAAAAATGGTTGGGTGCATCCAGAATATAGCATTATTCACTTTTATTCGTCCTGCTCCTGCAGATCTTTGCGCCTTTTCTCACATGTCCAAAGCAATAAACGATTACACGAAGAAAAAAAATCGGATTTCCCTTCATTAGTCCACAACGGTCGTTCCGATCATGATTTGTTGATCCGTTCTATGCATCGAAAATCGAGAGATAATCGGAGACGCTGCTTTGCACCCATAACGAAAACCACCTGGAACTCTCGTTTGTGACAGTCACCGTCGTTAATGGTCGCCCGTCATCGTCACTGCATGACATTTACGAATGTCTGAGGAACCTCCTGAGAGTCCCAATATTTTAACCTCCACTTTTGCCTTTTTTCTCATGGATTTGAGAATCAGAATGATAAAAGTTCCCTGACACAGGTAAGTCGTTGAAAATAGTTTGTTATTATCGTTCGCTGCCATTGCGGGGACATTGTAACAAAAAAAAACCGAGTTGATAATCATTTCTGCAAGATCGTCGGACTTTGGTTAGAAAAAAAATACGAAGAATTGGGTGGCCGGCCAAGGGATAAAGAAAAGAAATAATAATCGAAGGGGCTCTAAAAAAAAGGGAGGATGACCGATATTTCGATTCTTGTACACCACAAGCCATAGGGCGATGGTAGGCACCGCCGATGTCACGGCAATGCCACTCCGATTGAAAGGCCTCGAAACCTGGGACAGAGAAATAACCTGGACGACGTCGATGAGTGCTCATTGTGCGACTCTTTCATTTCCAGGTGGGCGCGCATTCAGACTCACCGTAAGCCTCGCAATTGCGTCACGCGTGATAAAATCTTCTCCACTGTTGTCCCTTGAACGGCGTGTGGGTTTGAGTAGACAAGAGTGTTGAGGAAGCTAAGGGTCCCGGAAGATAGCGATGCGTGGAGCACGTTACATCTTCATCGAATTGCTACATTGCAAAGAAAAATATTGGAGACACTCCGATGCTTGTAGATATAAAGTAATTCAACGAGTTTAACGATGGAATTGTCACCATTTGGGAGATGACGCGATTGGAAGAAAGGAATGGAAAGATGACCTAGCAGTCGTTGGAATCTTCGATCAGACGTTTATTTCGTTTTGAATCGTTAGTGGTTTTTCGACGATCGAATGAACTCTATAATTATGCGAGGCGCCAGACTTTGGACCCTTGAGATTCATTCTCGAGGGTCGATACGGTGGTAAAACGAAACGGTAGCTCCTGTCAATCTCAGTAAATCATTGCCGTTTAAAATCGTCGAGGATTGGACGACAGGTTGAAGTTATTTCAAGCAGTTGCGACTTTTTAGTCTCGTTCACTAGCCTCTCAAAAAGGTGAAGACCCAATGGCGGATAATCAGGATCTCAGGAACTTATTAGATAGTTTTAGTGTTGACGCTGGAAAAAAAATCCAAGTCACCATCCAAAGGTAAATATTAGATCTCAGAGTGACCACTCGGGATTGAGAGGGAGTTTGTAGTCTTGTCGATCATTAAATAGGGAATGTTATTATACAAATAAATAATTCGATTATTCTCCAGACGAACCAAATTTAAATTCATTCGATCATATTATTCTCGAATTTGTGTTTCAGTACAACTTTCAAGTTTAAAGCAAGCGTTATTTCGATCATCGTATAAAAAAATGTATGATCTAAACAAATACTCGTCTTATTATTCTCAAGTCTATGAAACATCATCCGATTTCGGTACCTTATTAGCTGCATCTCCACTCGATGTAACGAATGCTATACAAATCTCTTCATCCCACAACCATACTCACTAACTGATACTGAGCCATTATAAAGCTCGACTAACTTCATTATTAAATCACGTACATCAGAATCAAACTCGATACACATTTTTTTCCATTATTCAGCGCTTAACCGGTCCAATCACTTTCATGTACTCTTCATAAAAGCCAACGACGGTATATCATGAACCGTCGGTGAAACGAGAAGCGCCTCTAATTCGAAGGAAAATTTGATCCGCTTGCGTGGAAACTCAATCGCATCGGATGAAGTATTCGATTTTTCCAGTTCACGTAACACTTCTCAGACAGAAGCGACAAACAATGCCCGATCGCGAGGAATAAGGACGACGTCGAAGCGAGAAGACGGGGTCGTAGCCGGGGTGAGCTCTCCCCGTCGTCGGTATTTCACGGGGATTTGAGCTGAAGACATTTTCACCCAATAAATAGATAGGCTCGGCAAGCGTGTTATACACGGGAGATCCTTATTATAAACTCTCTAACTAGCTGCGCCGCAGCCGCTTCCTCTTGCTCGGCTAACAGAAGCATCCTGAACCTCGTCTTCGGCGTCTATCGTTCAGCGTAGTGCCGGGTGTGGGACGATACTTGATGGGATTCCTAGCCGATGGTGCGGACAATCCTATTTCGGGAACCCTACCCCGAAATCGCTCACCGCCCGTCGTCGCAGCCTCCCCAACAACGTTCGATGTGCGATGCTCATAACTCATAACGTTAACCATCCACTGATAGAAACAATCTCAACGATAATCGAATTGTAACTAATGATTTTGAAAAATTGTAGTGTCGAAAAAAATTTCCAATGATGTTGCAATTATATTGCAGTGCAGAGTTGGGCCGAAAATCGAGAATTACTTACAAAATCTAGTGCAAATTATCATGAGTCGTATGTATACCATATGCATGGATATAGTGTCCATATGATAGCATATTATAACTGTACACTATTATTATTATCATTCATCATAAGTATATTTGTACGAGAATATAAAAATAATCAATAAATATAACAATGATACGAATTAATAATTATTATAACAATATCATTCATTATTCACAAACTGTCTTAATTCGTCCATTTATGATACTCAATGGTTTATTTCTATTTTAAATCCATTATTTATTCATCATTATCGTAGTTTCAATTTCGATTTTTCGATATAATTTGTTTCTATTTATCCACTTCGTTATTTATTTTCGTCCGTGCGGGTACAGAGAAATAACGTTCCGTCGATTTATCGAAGTTCCCCCCGGAAGAGGCAGCGTGGGCCGGTGAGACAGGAAGGATGCTAAGTTTCTCTCCGTTCTTCGAGGTCACTATCGTTCCCTGTATTAACCTGTCCCACAAAGGGACACGAAGGGAGGAAGGGATCAACGATCGAAATCGTACGATGGGTTTTACAAACAAATGGGAAGGGGGCGAGCCATCGTTATTTCAACATTCAACTATCGTTACGCATGCATGCATGTATACATATAGAAATTACGGGGCGGTGTGAGCCTATCGGGAAAGGTGCTCCGTTCGATTCTCGTTGAAAAGGTAACGGACATTCGTACGAGTCGTTCATACACGCACGATGGTTATGTAACCCACACAAATAAATATATACACAAATATATACTCGTGCCGTAATCCTTCCCCAATTTCACGAGTCGTGTGTACATAGACATGTGATGCGTATTCAAATGCGATGCTCGCACGTTTGGCGCGCGGTTGGATTTCAAGGTCTCAGGCTCGGCGGTCCATCCTGAATACGCCCACAAATTTATCATTGAGTATTATTCATTGGAGCGTCAATGGACCATTTGAATATGAAAAGAAGAAGCCGAGCAAATGCGCGGGTTCTGGGCTCACTCTCGGCCGTGGAATCGCGGCAATAGCGGGTCGGGAACTCGGGGGACGTTGAGCAGCCGGGCACAGAATCAACGTAGAAATAACGTGTATTACGAATGTGAGCGAGAGAACGAGCGCGGATGTGCGAGGGAAGGACGCGAGGGACCGGTAGATGGCAGGGTTCGATTATTTAATCGATTCAGAATATTCAGAGACCCCGGGGGATTCCTTTTTGTTTAACTTCCTGCGACGACTCGGAGACGTGTACACGGCAAACGAGACGGCGAAGATATGTCACATATGCGTATGCCTGTATGTGTACGTGTGTATGTTGAATACACGTGTGTGCGTGCGTGTGTGCGTGTGCGTTGTGCTCGGCAGTGACGATCACGTGGAGTACGAATTTTTACAAAGGAAGATCGCGCGATTCATTGTCGAAATCGCCCTACCGGTCCTCACGGACCTACCGAGTGCCTTCGAGCTTGAATCTAAATGGATGACCTCGAGAATGAGAGAATTATTGGTATTGGGGGACGTAGATATTCGCCTATGGCCTCGATGCTAGAGCGTAATCGAATTAAACATTTTACTTTCAAGCATGATGTAAATCATTTGATAAGGTCTTACACCACACGGAGGGTCATTTTCTTGTAAAGAAACTTTTAGAAAAAAAATTTCATGAATTTTTTTTTGCGCATGTGAATAATCGCAATCGCACTTATCATTGCAATGAATTTATTTAAAAAATTTCGAAGCATATTGGAGACTTTTTTGAACCCGATCGCACCGGCCTATTCAAAATTGGCGGAAGTCAAAGTTTGTTCAGGGTCGAATTGATTCTGTGTGTTTGTTTTTTTTTATTCGCTTCCAATTAAAGTTGAATTGGGTGAATGGAAAATCTTCATTCGTAACAAATACAGTCTTGTCGTAAGTAGAACTGAATTTTAACAAAGAAAATAATTTTGTTCGCGCTGATTGTCCAAAATTAAGTAAATCGGATTAAGTGAATAAAGAGTTAACGAAGAAGATAATCGTGAACGAAAGTCGATCAACGTCTCGTCAATTCTGTATAATCGGTTTCGTCATTGTTACGAAAAAAAATCTTATTTCCACGGCTTTGCCATATCGAATTACGAATATAAATCGAATTACAATCTGTGAAATATTCAATCACTTCGTCGATACGCCGTGCGCCGTTGAGAGTACGATAAAAACTCGATGTATAATTGTATTATTCTCTAACAGAGGTTCTCGATCTCGTACCTACTCGATAATCAAAACCAATTTATTTTAATAGAGTACAAAGTTCGAAGTATAAAGTTTAAAATAATATTTCTGACGCTCGATATCCTCTCACTTTCTCGCTATTAATCGTCAAACGAAAGTACTTGAAAAAAAAAGACTTTAATATACTCATACGTGAGCCTTAAAGACCGAAGAAGAAAAGAATATGTATAATAGCTTGCGTATTGATATCATCGCCATGGCCAACGTTTCGGATTATCGATGAGATGTGTGACGAATTTTCTTATCGACGTTTTATTACGTTCGAAAATTAAATTGGCAACTAAATAAACAATAATTAAATCGATAAATAATAATTACATTTATCTCACAGTGTATACACTTCAATTTGTAAATAAGTAAATGCTATAAATATATCTATATATCCGATAAAAATTTGTGGATCGAGATCGAGATTGCCTCGTTGCCGAAGCAAATGTGCCTGTCAATGTAGAACACAATCGATGCCCATAAAAGCCGGAGACGTGGAAGCGATTGCTTGCCAGTGTGTCATCGAGTGTGCGCCTGTAGCCGTGCCCGCCAGTAGTCAAAATGAAGAGGCTCCTGATTATAATCAGTATTGTTTTATACATTAAAATTCAATTTTGTGAAGCTCAGAGCCTTCGCGATCGCATCGATCGAACGAATTATATCGATGGCTTCGACGAAGATCATCGTTATAGCAAAATACGTCCAATCAAACATCGAGTAATTTATTATTATTTTTATTGTGTATTTTTGAGCGATTTTCATAAACGCTTTGTGTTTTTCGATCCATTTTATAACGAACGTAGAATTAATTTAATATTCGCCGTATAAAAAAATTAATTGGGATTCTTGTTGAAAAATCCGTGGTTGAATCAAATGAATAAAAGTGTTGCAACTATAATTTCCTTTAGTATAACGAGCCATTAGACGAAGACGACGATCTCTTGGCCACTGACCGACGTTATCGCGGAAAACCGTCCGATAACAAGTCGAACGAGATGATGGACGAATTTCAAAGCGATTTGAAACAACTTCGAGGATACGCTCAGCATGTACGACCCATCGCGAAAAACATGAGGCGAGCTTTGAACAGTCGCAGAGGGCTGGGCCAAGAAATCAACATAATCCTGGATTATCTCAAATCAGCCATCTTGAGTCTCATCGAAACTTCGGAAAAATATTTACCGGCTATAAGACCGGTTACTCATTATATTCGTGAACTTATCGTAAAAATTTTCAACGATCATCGTAATTGATCGAATAATTTAATGAATTAAATTAATTGCTCCGGTGATTCTGTCTTACCGTTTCGATTTATTAGTTTCTCAAACGGTGATTGTTCCACGCAGCTGGACCTAATCCGTCTACACACATTCCAAAACTGCGATCAACACTCTCTGATGAATGGAAACAAAAGCCGGAAGGGACAAAAAACTTATTAATTAAACAACAAAATTATATCAATGTAGCATATTAGATTACTGAATAAATGCATGCAAATTGTTTATAATTACATTTCCTTTCCTTTCATACGTACTCGATTGAAATAGAGTTTGTAACGCTTCCAGAAATTGTAAGGGATGGAATAAAACTCGTTGGTTGGTGTTTGCAAATTTTACGAGGTGTATAACGACGAACACCTATCCGACGATAATGCTCGTGTTGAAAATTGAGAATCACCACGTCGTAGCAAGAGCCTCGGTCGATAGTAACTAATTGTTATTATAAACTTACAGTATAGGTTTAATCATAATAGCTCCGGGCTAATTGGATAGATAATTAAGGGTAAAGGTAATTACGGGCGTATACACCGCATGCTGCACGTCGATGAGCGGCCCACGTTGCCAGATACGTTCTACATCGAACGATGGAGCTAGTTCCGATGCTTTGGCGTGGGATGTTGTGCTCAGTCGATATTGCCCCAGGGTGCAACCAATGCGTAGCGTCATCTCCGCGTGATCTGCCAACGGCTGTCAATTGGGAATTCAACCTATCACTTTTCGCAGCCTCCGGACTAATTTTCACTCGAGAATAGAATAACCTCTCTCAGCTACTGGATCTTTGCTTCATATAGAAATTTGCTTAGTTTACTATTTTCATTTTTAATAAATTAAGAAAATCATTAACGTTGAGAATTAGAATAATACTGGACAATATTATAATTTAAAAAAGTCAAACCTTAGTCTGATTTGTAGGTGATATTTTTTTGGTACTGAGCTTATTATACTAAATCGTTTGGTATAATATTGCTGAAGGTATCAATGGTTTATGTCAAGTACTCTCTAGACATTTTTCATTTCCCCCGATTTACATTTTTATAAGCAATGCACTTGTCTCAGAATAGTTAGAATGACTAATTATACAAAAGAACATTCTTCTGATGACTCGAAAAAAAATGTATATCCGTTAAAACATTTATTGCGGACGCAATATCTATTCAATTGTGCAATTATTCTCGACGTTAAAAAGCGATCGAAAATCGATCTTTTAATCATCATAAATCGAATTATTCTATTTCTAATCTTTTGTGCTTCTCGATTCTTCCATCTTCACGCAGGTCATCTCTCGCACTTTTCGACAACAATTCCATTACCTACTTTTGAGGGTGCTTACGACCCCCACAGACAATCGCGCTGGTCGTGTATTTAACTCGCACGCAATAATCCAACACAGTTGTGATTACACTTTGATTCGATAGACCGCAGAGCGTTCCCAAGGTTGTAATATCATTCCGATTCTCGCGATGTCATCGCGAATGTATGCCTGGGACTCGGAGCACGCGGTATAATTCCGAATGAACGTTGGAAACCTCCCTAACCCATTCAAATTAACAATTAACCCTACCAGGTACAACAATAGCTCAGAGGTGCCATTGCACAGCCAGTTTTGGATGGCCTGACATGCGATGCAACCCCTCGCTGCATCAATGTGCATAGCATAGTACACAACTAGTGGTGCAGTTATGGAGAATGGATTGTGAAATCTATGTTCGTAACTACTGCTACATGTATGGCACATTCAAATTATTGTCAAAGAAATATTGTCATTAACATGGAACGAACTTCAATCAAATATTCAGAAAGAAGTATTTCAATTGAAAAATAAAACCTTATCCGCACTTTGTACGTTTATGATTTTTTTCCCTGACAATTTTCTTTTTAATGCTACAGCATGTTTTTCTGGTGCTTGTTTAATGATTCAAACGGTTTTGATGATAACGATCAATCACTATAGTTTTTCTTTTTTTTTTTTACGATCTGGACCATGTGTCATGAAAATGTAATACGTCGATCGTCTCAAGTGCCAAGAGCTCTGTGACAGGGCTCAAAGAACGTCGACATCATTGTTTCATAGGTCCTCCAATTCGACCCTCAATAGCCAAATAACGGCTCTACGGCTTCGACATAAAAATATTCCACACAAAATACGGTTACCGAAGTTTCATTGTCGCAACGCGCGCTCGTTGCTGTTCAAAACGTGATAACGAACTCGTCGAAGCACGAAAAAAAAAAAAAAATCTTTACGCTGAAAAAAATCAGTGACGCGAGTCATTATACTTGTCGAATATGAATCAAAATAAGGCAGCGCGGCGTGCGCTACGCGTTGCGGCATGAGCCAGGGCGCGAGGGGCGAACGCGGCACAGGCCCGGGGGTCGAGAGCATCGTCGAGGATGCACCGGATACTGCGAACGCGAGATAAAGTTGCCGGGGAGAGGCAACGAAAAAAGGAAAAAAAAATTGAAAAAAAAGGGAAACCGGAGATGAACGAACGGCTTTGGTGAGTGTTTCTGATTATTTGTATTTTGTGGGTTGAGTACTCGAGTGCGGCCGTCGCCCACCGACAATAACCGTCGAATCCCAAGTCAGATAATGACGAGTGGCGGATAAAATACAAACGAATATGCCACGAAGTGACACCTTTCAATGACTCTCCCGTTGTTCAAGCTTCATTCCGCGTTTGCCATCCCTGCGATTTGTCCCGACACCCGGTGAGCATCAACCCGAGAAACAGCGGTTCCATATAAACCCGAGAATAACCGCACTTCTGCAATAATGGCGAGCGATGAACCCCTTGTTTTTAATGAGAAATAACGGGCCCCGCGTATATCCCGCCTCGTTATTATTATCATAACCCGTGATTATTGTCGGATGCGTGTTCATCCACGTATCATCTTTTTCATTATCCTCAACGTTCTGAGTATCTTTTTTTTTCACACCGAAATTAATTACGCATCGATATTGTAGAAATTAAAATGTATTTAAAATCGACACCGCAGGGAGTGTAAAAAAATGCGATTGATTCAAGAATTATTTTGTCACGGGGTGACAAAACGTGTGTTGAGTACTTCAACCTTCCTTTCAGTGATCGAGATTTCATGTGGGTTTGAAAAAATCGCACATGCACTTGAATTTTTTACACTCAACCTTGTACAAATTCATGTATAATTGCTCTGACCAGAATAACGGCTAAGATTGAAACATATGTTTTTGATAGTCCCTGATAAAATTATTTTTACAGGTTTTTCATGTCTCTTATCGTTTGCCATAATTTTTTAGAATATTTACTTGGGAAATGTATTAATTTTCCTTCGAAAATTCGACCCGGTCTCAGCAAATATTTATTAAATTTTATTTTTTCAGTGTGCCAACCTTTTTCCCAAATTTACTGGTCAGATACCCTTAAATCGGTGGTCTATAACTATAACCTTAAAAAATCAGAGCATTGTCTTCAAATTGAGCACAGGCTCTTGCTGAATCGCAGATTATTGCTCACAGTCTCTCCCTACTGCGCTGAATCAACGAATAAATCCCATACATTCACCCATATCTATACATATATATATACGTTAAAAAAAAGCAACAAAGCAAAACAGAACATAAAAATAAGAAAGGAACTTCGAGCTAAAGGCTTTCAGAGAGAAACTTGCACTTGCACGCGCGTTCTCGTTGCGGAAGTCGAAATCAAGGCGAACGAGAACGAAGGAGAACGATGCAGCGTTGTATCGTGAGAATGGCGAGTTGGAATACGACGGGTTGAAGAGAGCACAAACCAAATAAGAGTAAGACGGAAGAACACGAAGGGAGGTCTTGGCTTTGAGCTTTTCCCGCGAGTCACAAGCGAAGGAGAGAGCAAGAATGAGAAACGAACTGTCTGCTTCTCCAAGAGCCAGCGAAAGAGCGAGAGAGAGAGATAGAAAACGAAGACGGAGAGGAACGAAAGCGAAAGAATTAAAGTAAGAACGAAAATGCGAGAGAAGAGCAAGCTTGTTTCGCAAACAGTTAGGAAACGGCTAACGCCGAGGATAAAGTGGTATCGGAACGAGACGATCGTCGAACAGATGCCGGGCCATAAAACAACCGCTTCCTCCCTCTTTTCCTCGAGCCCATCCTGTGTACCGCGATACACACCACTACGTTCGACTATCGTTCCAGCTATTCACGAAGCTATCCCCTCGTCGAGGAGAAGCGAGCGGCAACAGCAGCATCGGTGGCAGAAGCCGCACGAGCAGAAGCAGAAGCAACGGCAGAAACGGTATCAACGGCCAACTAGCGTTTCTTCTAATGGGCCAAGACAAACTGCGCCCCGTTTGGTGTTTAGAGTATTACGCGTTCCACGGAGTCTCCGGCAACGGGGGATGATTTGCCAACCTCCGTTGGCCACCAGTAGTTCCTTTACCCGAAGAATTCCCTTCTCGATACTCTTCTTTCGTATCCCACCCACCCCCTAATGCCCCATTCGCTCCGGCACTCGTATCCGTTTTTTTTTCTTCCAACGCGCTTTCTCTCTTACCGATATTTACAATCTGACATGACTCCGCGACGGGGGAATGATACATTTGTTCGCGCGCTTGTTTAGTTTTTTCATGAGAAATGGGGGATGGGAATTGAATCGATGGGGAGGAGGGATTTCTGGGCTTTGGAAGAAGCCAAAAATTGGTTCGGAGGAATTTTTAATGGCTCGATTGTGTGTTAAAGGTTTGCAGTCGTTTTGATAATCTTGCGGTCGGTTGTTGATTAAAATGGGATTGATACTGAGAGTTGATCAGTTCAAAGTGTTGGTAGGGCGTGTTTGCAATGGTTGGAAGTGAAAATAATTATTTCACCAAAGCCGATAAAATTGGAACAGTATTGTGCTTGGAGAAGAGTATGTTTATTTAGTACTTTACGTTTTATAAAAGTCCTCAATGAACCAAAGAAATGTTAAGTTCATACTTTACGGATTTCATTTCACAGTATTCTGTGTACAATTTCTAATACCTTTTAGGCTTATTACGAGTTACAAATCTTCATGATTGAGCGAATAATAATGCTAAACAAAAATTTGAGGTTGAAATGCCATCCGTAGGTTCTCTTTCGGTTGAAGACGCGCATAGATCTCGGCGAGAGTTTCGAAATATGTATGGGAATTGTACCTAGAATAGCACATACCTATGGACTGAATATATGAATAATATTTCAGATGCTAACAACTACGGGGGAAACGTATGTATTGAATATATCTGCAAAACGTGCGCACGCCCTCGCGCCCATTCTCCTTGATTACGTGAATCTGTAACTTCGTTAACGAGTCCGAATTCTCGAGGACTGCTCTGTACATACACAGGCGTACGTAAATGAGGTACGGTGGAGGTAGGACAGAACGGAGCACTCGAGAAATGAATCGATTCCACATCTCACTGACAAAGAGAACATCGCACAATTCTCATCGCTAGACGTCCCTCATTGGTGCGTACCCTTATGGTCTAATTATTCTATCGAATACTTTGGAAAACTTCACATTTGATAAAAGTATGTGAAGTATAGGACCCTTTTTCAGTACTCAATTGACATAATCAAGAACGATAAGAATATCTAGGTAAGAATAAATACCGACCAGCTTGATGTCATCGTACAAGTCGAATGTCTGGAAGAGTATTTCGAAATTCGACAAAAAATGGAGTTCGATTCCACCAGAAATACCAACCTGATTCCTAAGCTTTTATTTCTTAAAATTAAATCTATCGCGATATCATAAAAAGAAGGTCCGTATAATTTTCACATTGCACCGAATTTTTTGAAAGGCAGTAAACTGAACAGCGAATAGCACAGGGCGTATACGAATGGCTCGGAATGAGAAAGACACTTTTTGATATGTAGACTTTAATATTCTGCTTCGTATACGGTAAGTTCTCGTTTTTCGGGGGTGTAAGGATTTTTCAGAGGGTGGCTTGTACTTCATTCAGTAGTGTAGCGAGAATTTGCAGAGCTACAACGACCATTCGATAAGTATCTCCCGATGCCACCTCCGTCTACTGTCCTTTTTATCCAGGCATCTTATCTTAATATCTTGCGTTCTCCCTCTCTCTTCCCTCCCTCCGAACGAGCCACCCTTTCGGGCCCATGTGGCGTTGGTGGTGGCTCGACCAGAGTAGAACAAAAAGTCGAGAGCGATACAGATGAGCCAACGTGTACCACCGACAGGCACGTACAACTACCCCCACACCCAGACACCAACTCTTTATATATGAGTTATTCCACGGCAAATAAGACGGTCAAAACCCTGACACCTGTCGATTCTGTTTATGATTTTTCTCTTGGCCTCTTTTAGTTACAAACGCACCCCTGATTTTTTCAGATTTTTCAGATCCCCCTACAACCCTTAACGAAATGGAACAATACCTCTAAATAAGAAGAAGACCACTTCGACATAATTGGAATTTTTGTTTCGTTTCGTAATTCAAGTAGGTCAAAAATCTAGTATCCCGCAATTTCAGGGTGGGATCGTTATCGCAACTATGTTTTTTTTCCAAAATAAAAGATATTATCTAATATTGTACCCATGATAAAATTATTATCATTATTTTTGTTATTATTACCATTATGATGGTTAATTTAATTCTTTTGATGATTGATTAGACCAAAATACGCATGAATGAAATACAAAAAAAAAGATTATAAAAATTCATAATATTTTTGCTCGAGACAATAAAATGTTGCATTAAAGATTCCACTTCTAAATTTAGGCCAACTTCATTTTGCGACTCGCTGGAATCATAAAAACAATAAAAAAAATTAATTTATCAATTATGTAGAATAATACATTTCTTTGTTTGGGGGATATTTTTTAATTCGTTTAAGGGTTTCAGGGCAATCCAGAAAATTCTAAAAATAATCGGGGGTTTTTTCAGAGTAGCTTAAAAAAAATCGTGAATGCAATCGTTATGAGACTGGGTTTTGACCGTCCCATTTGACGTGGAATACCCCGTACATGTGTGTGCGTATACTACACGCGACAGTAGAACGTGTGGCTTCCCGCGGGAAAACTAGCAGCCGAATGATACATCGGTGAGGAGCGAGAGAGTCTCGGTTCGTGAGATTCCCGGGTAAAACTCGCGGGGATAACGGTCATAACGTAATGATCGCTCGTATTTTCCGGCGGGACTTCCGACGTTATTTATCGGCACGGGTACGCGAGCGGTTATCTGGCGTACGGAGGTCGAGCGTGAGTTTCTCTCACCGTATGGCATTTCTCATCGTAAAGGCCCGGCAAGCCGCAATTTTACTCTTCGCGTATGAGTATTTAGATTTTCAATGTTTATCGGCAGTTCAAGAGCGGATGAAATCGTACTCGTGCTAAAATAGTATTTTGTTCGGACGCAACCTCCAGCTGAAACAAAAATCGTCGGTATTTGCTTTGTCCGACTGTTGACGTTGTCTAAGCATTGTTAATTTTATCGATGGCAAAGATTGTAAACACGTTTGTATTAAATTGTGGAAAATAACGATTTTACGTGGAAGCGACTGAAATATGTCTGCGATTCGGGATATAATTATTTCTGTAACGATCGAGTAAGCTGGGTGGGTCGAATGCATTGCGGTAAAACTAACGAAGTAAAAGAAACGAGAGACAGTGGAGGAAACGTTGTAGGAAGCAAACGATAATCCTCCGGATGTACGAGGCTCCGCAGCCTCGTATTTTCCATGTTTCTGTCGGGGTAGAGCGAGGGCGCGGGAGGGGGCGGATAGAGGATAGAAGTATAGAAGTATAGCATGTACCGCTGTACGATACACCAGGGGGTTGCTGCTGGTAGTAGCTATTCTTTTCGTAACTCAGGACTCGCTCCTCCCCCGCGAGCATATGCATACACACGGGCACACGTACAAAGCTGGTACACATCGGTTATAAGTACAGAGAAGCTGCTAAGGGATGAAGGAGAAGGGGGCAGAGGGTACAGCAATAAATAAACGTACGGCGTGCGTTGGGAGTCGTCGGCGATAATACGTGATCCCTTTGCGTTGAATACTTAATGCTAAGTACTCGGTTGTATCTGCATACACCCTCTTTACCATCCCTCCCGGCCTCCATACGTTTCACTCCGGATCGTTGGGATATCTCTCACTGAATCCTTCGCGCGTTGAAGTTCATACAGGATCGTTCAAAAAATCGAACGATTGAATACATTTTTCGGCACGATTCAGCGTTCATAAAATGTTGCACGAGTGAAATCTTATTTTTTAATTATTTTGTAACGAACAATTTTTCATTTGACCGTTTATGTAATTTATTTTAGTCCCGTTATTTTTCATTGGTTGGTGATTGAAACAACGGGGCAGTTGATTGACCGATCCGTCCTAAATTTAAAAACTTACTTCCCAGACAATAAAAATTGCCAAAGCTATTAATTAATATTGAATTGTTGATCCACTTTTTTTCGATGTTTTTTTTCTTGTATTCAAGATGATATTTCGTTAATATCGAGTAAAAATTTGTCAACGTAAAGATATTTTGAAGAAATTAACGGGGCAACATAATTTTTTTCCCTAGTTGACTACTTCGTTGCCCAGTTCGACAGTACCGATGAATCGCCCTGTATCTAGACAGTGTATAACCGAAGGGAGACAGAATAAAGAGAGCTCGTAACACCCGCGTACAAGTAGACCGACTACGCGCGGGTGTGTTCGCGCGTTTACATTCGCGCTCTCGTTCGTGTCTCGTGTATGTAACTACCCCTACGACGCATACGTACGTTTACGCAAGCTTAGGACTGTGTATCGCGAAAGCTGGTTGCGCAATGCACGTGTGCGAATGATATCCCGGCATACGTGATACGGAGACGTGTGGCAGACAGAGGTAAGGATCGCATGTACCGAGAAACAGGGGTGTGCGTGTGCGGGTGAGAGAGGAAGAGAGAGAGAAAGAGAGAGAGGGAGAGAGGAAGCTACTATTGAGTCGCAACACAATGAAATAACGGGAAATACTTGGCGTTGAGTGAAGAGAGGGGTTGCCATACATTGAGTCTGTGCACCCCCTTGGGTTTCGACGTTGGTAAAGGAGAATTTTGCCGCTGCTACTGCGGCTGCTGCGTCTACCCTCGGAGAACCTAGTGGGGGTAGTGCAGTACCGCGTTCCTCCCGCGACTCGGGGAGGTGTGTATGCATTATGCACGAAAATAATGCTCTCGGATACTTTGTCTATACTGCGAACAACGAAAAAAAAAATTGTATCCCTTTCTGAGGTGTGTTTTCGCGCGATAAATGTTAGTCAAGGGCTCGTACGGCTTTCGTAGTACCGACAGTTGATACTCAGACTCAAAAAGATGAGGAAATATTTCTTTACAAAATTCTTCATGGTATAAATGATCGTTAATTTTTTTGGAAATACAAATTCAGTGATACGGCCTTCAATTCGTCGCCAATTTCTGCCAATAAAATTGATTCTTATTTATCAATTTTGTTTTCGTCGATTTAAACGGCGATCAATACCTTCGGGAAAAATATTGCGACTCGAGAGCCATAACAATTGAAGGATTATTTGAAAAAGAAAAAAACGAAAGAGTATGAAATAAAATCTCTCCCGCCATCAGCGCCATTGATAATCGCACGAGAGATCAAACGAGTCTGCAGAAGTCTTTTACCGAATGGGAGAATGGAGAAAAAAAGTGTATTACGAGTGCAGCCACAGATCCATGAATGCTGGAGGGGGGGGGGGGTAGCCAAAGCATCAGACGCAGAGACGGAGAAGGCTAGACGAAGCCTCTCCGGCCTCGTGCAGCTTACCAAAGATGATAGAAGCACTCGCGAGTATGCATCTATAGCACGGTTCACACGGATATATGCTATCAAGACACTTACACTTACAGATACACTTGCAGATTTTTCTCGTAATTCCTGTAGGGGACCGGGGCTTGTTCGATCACATGACTTCTTTATCGAGTAAACTTGAAAATCATCGAAAGTACTATCAAAAAATTTCAATCCCAACACCACGACTACTATAATTAACAAGATATCGAAACCAACCATCGAGCACAAAATAACCTTTATTCAAAATAAAAGAAAGAAAATCATTCCACGTATCAACAGATTTAAATAACTTTCGCGCATTTATAATGAATAACGCAAAGCAGATAAGCAGATGGGTATTTTCCTATACTTCACTAACATATCTCAGACATCCAACTCCCAAGAAAGAGAAAATATATGTATATACATTAATTGAAATTTATCCAGCTCGCCCCGGTCTCTTTCGGTGTAAGAAAGACGGCAAGCGATGCGGTCGTGAACGGCGTATCAGGCTGAAGAACCCAACCTAAATTCTGAATAAAAACCGTGGCTGCATAAGGGATCAGGGCGTGATGAAAAACAAACAGCCGTTTAGGTTGCTGTTTGATCTTCGGCCGGGCATTCACAGAACTCCGACGCGACTCCCCCCCTCCCCTCCCACCCATGCACCAATGCCCTTCCACTACGCCCTCGCACACACTTCAAGCTCGCTTCTTTTAGGCACATACCGCTGTATTATCTATCTATTGACTCCGTATCACGTATACGCCGTACATCTGTGTCGTACGTGTGCTCTGCATGTGTACGCGTGCTCCTTTCGTATTTGCAGCACTGCCGTGCAGAAGAAAAGGGAAAAAAAACGAGCGATGCTTGCTCACACAGACAGTCACGGAGTTACGTTGAAAAAAAAAAAATGGTATCGCAGACGCGATGGCTGACCGTGGCCTCACGAGTATCCCGAATAGTCACCGTTGTCGTCTACCAAACCTTTCAGTCATCAGCGCGACGATAGCGACGTGCGCGATATACTTCACTGTAACAACCCCATCCGTTCTCCCTGTGACTCTCTCCCTGCGCCCACCCTGCGCACACTCCCACAGCTGTTTCTGTTTCTGCCGACTGCCATTTGGGAATAGCCTTTATGCACCGGGCACCTTTCATCTTCAGCGCTTGATGATGCACTCGAAGAGCGGAAAAAGAAGTGTCCCGGAAGCCACCGACGAGGCATCAGCGGATAGAACGAACGTTCTTCGCCTCGACGTGTATTTCAGTCTCCCCGATGCTTCGGGGGGGGTGGCGAAAGGGTGCACGTTGGGAATGTGTGTGCGGCAAACTACCCGGATGGCTTTTACACCCACACCCCCGTCGAAGTCTTTTGCAAAGTCAAATGACACAAGACGGAAACCACGGGACCCGCGCAAATAGCGTCTGTGCGATGCCCGATAGGGCGGAGACCGCGGAATCGAGTCGAGAATCACGCGTGTGTTCGTTCGTTCGGTGATAACGTCAAAGAGTGCATAACATTGCGAGGATACGGGATTGGAAAAAAAATTTTCCTGTGAGGAATTCTGATAGTACGTTATTTTCCACGTTGCGAATAGTAGCTTTTGTTTCACGCCTTTCTACCTGCGATAAATGCTTCATCGTGAAGTAGGTAAATATAATGAACTGTGTATTTTAATATTATTTACTATTGATTATTTTTATGGAGTCTCAGATATTGATTTATTAGTCGGAGTAATTTTGTGGATTTACGTAACTTTAAGAACCTTGAATTCGTCTAATTAAAAAACTATTGATCTTCATGAAATTATTATATTATTTATCATTAATTATTTCTGTATGTAGAGGAATATATAATAAATTTATAATGATTTGTTACATATTTCTCTACGATATATCGATATTATATATAATTATTATCATACCATTCACAAAAATCTAAGATTATTATTGATCGGTCGTAATTTTAGTTGAAGCAGTCAAAAGAAATTACTAGGTCAAATATTTCTTTCATTCGATCGATCTTTTGTTTCCGTCTATCATCCGTGACTTTTATAACCCCGCAATAAGAACTATCGGCTGAAATACATATATAATTTTATTCGGTGTTCCTGGTACGAGGGTACTATCTCGTTTTCCCCTCGTTCGAACGAGTCTGAGACAGCAACGAGAACAACAAATTGGGATTCGACTTCGTGCCATTCAATTAACTTTGCCACTGTGCGGTCGTGCGCAACGCCCGCTGCTTCGTACAGACGAGATAGATGAGTTTCCTTTTCCCGAGAGCGTACGGTACGCACACAGTTTCCGCGCCTATGTATTCGCAGCGAGGCATCGATCCTCTTGAAGCTCGTCTCGAAGCTTTCAAAAGTACCTCACGCATACTTTCTACACACGCGCGTATACAGTGTACGACACGTGCGGATTGTTTCTACGCCATCTATCTTTTTCGATGACACTTCAACGATCTCTTTTGATATGAAGGAGCGATACAACGATGCAAAACAAAAAGTATAAGCTTTAATCTAATTCTGAAATTAATAACCTTAAATCTTTCGGACGTGTGTCGATTAAGCACATTTAATTGCTTGTTGTTGGGATTAGCGAACAATGTTGAATTATCGACGTGGTATTGCCTTGACAGATTCGAATATAACTCGGAATACGGAAGAGACTGAATCACGTTGTTGAGGTCACAAGTGGTCTGGCCAGTCGATGCCGTTTGCCCTCAAGCATAGGGTCGAGTCGAACCCATTTAGGGACACCGAAAAGCGCAACGAAAAGTCGATAGAGAATGTCGAATATCGAAGATTACACAACTTTTTTTCTACATATATACATACTCAAGATACAGAGGATGGGGTGCACTTCGCAAACCTTTCTCGGTCACCTTTCAGCTCTATCTTTTCCATGACGTTTGCCTCGCAAGCTCCGAAGCTTTGCGTTTTACCTCAAGCGCGATATTCTCGCAATTACATATATATGTATGTGTCGTATCAGTAACGAAACAGTGGATGTTCGGTTGCTACCACTTTCTACCCTGCCAACAACCCCCACCCACTCTCCCCCGCGATCTCGTACCTCTTGAGGCTCTCTCGCTCGTCTACGCCCAGACTTCCTTTCACTGTTGCTTTATTGAATATCCCACGAGTGGAAAATCAGTTCAACATCTCCTTGAAGGGAGACCGAACCACCGCCAATACACCCCAACAGCTCGATGCCGCTGCTTTTCTTCCTGGCTGTCGTCCTAGCCCCTTGCATGTTATTTTCTTCCATCATCCATGGCAGAACATCGTTTCCTCCTGCCCTTCTGACTCTGGCTTATCGCATTCAATAACGTCTTCTTCGCATTGATAAAAATCGGATCTAACTTGTATATTGCCCGGCTCTTTTCAATGATAAAGGTGAGGATATGAAAGGTTAAAACTCGACGAATTTTTTCTTTATTTTTCGAATGCTGCTTCTATCGCGGATGATTATAGAACAAACAGAGATTGATCATTGCAATAATTTCGAATAAATATCAATGTTACTATTCCTTCATTGTTTGGAAAATTATACACCAGAAGACTGCCACAAACAAGATTCCAAATGAGATTGAAACGATAACAAAAAAATATCCAACAAAATATTTTATCGTCTAAGAGTTTTTTTTGCCACCCACCTTTCCATAAAAATTCACAGTGAACCAAAAATGATTAATTCAGATTCGTCGGAATAGCGACACGAGATCGTCGCTGATAAAAGTTTCGTTCAAAGGGGAAATATTCGCCAATAGAGATGTTTGTGCTCGTATTTATGAAAACTGGCGCGTTCGTTTCTCCGGCACCGTCGGTACATCTGAGTTCCTTGTGTGACGTGGAATATAGGCAGGGAGACGAAATGTAAAACGGCACGTCACGTTTGACATCCTCATGTATCATCCGTCGGTTTCCATTACGTAGAAGGTCGCTAATATTGTCGGGAATATGAAACGAGGCGAAAGCTCATGCGCCGCGATGGCAAAGGAGCGAGACGGAGTCTAAAAGAGATATAGGGAGAGGAAACGGAAAGCGAAAGATCGAGCGCGTTCCTGTTGAGACGAACGTGTGGTACGAGACGAACGAACGTTAGCAAGCCACACACACACATTACATATATACATATATGTATAGCTATCTCGCGAGACGATTCATAAATGTATTCAAAACGCGACGCGTCGTCTCGAGTCTGTCGCAACGCGGAGAGGAGCGCACAGCTAGCAGTCAAAGTATTATTATTGAGGGGGGGGGGGGGGGGGGGTGCGTGAAGAGAAAGAGGCCGAGGCTGGTTGTATGGGGACGGAAGGAGGTGGAGAAAATGCGGAGAGTGTGTGATGCGAGCTGTGGCGTATTGGGCTGAGGAGGGTGGGAGAGGCAACGGGGGTGAAGGACGGTGTTACAGTCGCAAGCTCAGCTTTGCGCAGCACGGGGTTCCTCCCCTTGCCCAGGATTTCAGGGCGGGAATTCGATCGTTTATCAAATAGACGTGCTTTGCGTTGTACGGCACACACGCTACACGAAACTGACGTATTATTTTGCAGGATGCTAACCGGTCGGGGAGCATAACGCTTCGTGAAAAAAACCGCAGCGTGGTTTTTGGGTCATTACGGAAATTGCCAATTTTTAAATTCTGATACAAACATGGAAGACGAATCGGATGGCGCTGAAGCTGATTTATTTTTTACGTTGTGCGACTTGATCTTTCTTTGATTTTTCGAGCAAGAACGGAAACAGGGTGGGCTTGTTTCTTGACTTGCTTTGAGCGAGGCAATTTTTTGATAAGGAGTTGTGGAAGCTTTACTATTTTATTTTCACTCGTGGACTGTGGATACGATAAAATATTGACGGACAATTTTGAAAAATCATTTGTCTTCGTGGAGATTCAAGGAACGGATTTCATGATCGTAGTCCAACAAGTATATCAAGTCTGAAGTACTTTCGAAGTTCGCAGCCACGTGCAAGTACTTCAATACAAGTTCTTCCTTGAGTATTTTTCTGGACACGACTTCGCATGCCGCTTTGGACCCGCAGAATGAGCATTATAAAATTTCAAGCGAGCAAGATTTTTCCAAGTCCAAAAAAAACAAAAATATCGATTCGATATCAACATACGCTCGGCTCCTTTATCGTCATCGCGGAGAAGTCATCTACCGATCTTTTTTTTTTTTCCGTTCTTCCATTGCGAAACGTTGCGAAGAGATTCGCCCGACGTACCTACTCTTAACCCGTCGAGTCTCATTCTCGCTCTTTTCTTTTTCCGCGAATCTCTGCCTCGCTACTCACAAACGGACGTTTGATCGTTAGTTAAGAAGTGAATAATATTAATTAAAATGTTCTTTTGCCGTGGCATACAGCCTCGTCGCTCCCTTTCTTCATCCCTCGTCGCGCGTTCTCGACTGGTTCACCCTTCTTCTCCGCGGTGCTTTTTCTCGTGGTAGCCGCGGCAGCCACGTCGTCACTGGCGATGTGGTGTGCCACTCACCCTCCTTGACTTCGTCTCGCGCACTCGACTCCTCTCTCGCGCTCCTTGTCGCGAATATTTATTCGTTCCGTTCACGGTTTTTCACAACTCTTTTTTTTTCTTCGTTTTATGTTTCGATTTTTTTAAAATTTTTTATTTATTTATATACCCCGTCTCCAGAGGTCCTCAGACCACGCTGGGGTTCCACGCCCTTTTGCACCTCCTTTACGACCCCCCCCGCCCCCTGACTCCCGCACGCCTTATTTGCGCCCCGTCCGTTCCTTTAAAGAACGCAGCCGCCGACGTCGAGGTCGCCCGAGCCGACTCCTCAAACCCTTTACCACCACGCCGGCTGCCCGCGCCGCAAAGAGAAAAAAAATTAATTGACGCATTCGAACGAATTTTATTAATTGAATCGCACGACGGGTGCCGCGCTCTCAACCACCCCCGCACCACCCTGAACACCGTCAACGCGACCGAGTTCTTTTCGGTACGCTCTTTGCAGGGGTGACTTGTCGCGGTTACCTGCTTCTTCCACATCGCCGTCTATCAGCTCTTCGAAAATGATCTCAACGGCGTATCTGCCAGTCAATAGTACTCGGACGAAAGCTCGTGCACATGGAAATTGCATCATATATTATAAGTGTCGCAGATTTACGTGGTAGATAAGTAAAGGAAATAACGATGAAACTCACAACCGTGCGAGTGGCACGCAAAGGTTGCCATCGCTATTAAATAATGATGAGTTACACATACCACGTGGTTCCACGCGAAGCAAGCCACCGTACTGATGTAGTGACAGCTAAACTTGATGTAGCTATCGGCGTTTCTACCCCAACTCGATATATTACGTTCGGAGTTGTGTCGGGCGCAGGAGTTTACGATCGGCGTTTAATTTCCAAGATATTTCACGTAAATATTACGATGAAGGATTGATGGAATCGTGAAATTCGACAAAGGCAGAAGAAACATAACCCGAAGCCATGGAAACGCACGTGCCTGATAACACTGCGGCAGGCACCGGAACACGTTTACGATCCTTTAATCATTTGGCGTGAGGAGGGCGGGGGGGGGGGGGGGGGCAAGGCGGAATTATTATTGCATCGTCGTCATCATGGATTGAAAACGACGATTACATCTGAAACTCCCTTCGCCACCCTTCCCGAATAACCGAAATATCGTCGGGTCTCAAATCGCACCCCCCTAACTTCTACGTCTTTCGCTTCTCTCGAAACCCTCGCACGACCATTCTTTTAAGTACCAACCCCACGAAATATTCATACATAATATTCAACCCCTCCCCATTGGAATAATACGAAAAGCTTTTTCCGCGGTCCACACACGAGAGACTTACACGGAAAGCTGCGGCCAATCCCCCGGTTCCTACACACAGGTACGTATAATACCGCGAGCACCGGAGAAATATCGAGAGAGACGGAGCATAAGGTACCGCACCGATACAAGGATAAAATACTCGTGTGTGCAATAAATATACACACGGCTATGGGGAGGAGGGGGGAGGGGGTGAAAGCTCCTCGGGAGAAAGAAGCGGCAGAAGCACGCGCGAGGTAGAGCAGCAAGTGTGGTATCCGCAGTAGGTTTTCGCGGTTCCGCAGCCCCCTCAGCCCCCACCCCCCTGTGTCATAAAAGAGAGACCTTCGTATGTGCTTCGTGTATGAACGCCCGAGCGGCCGAGCCTTGTATCTTTAGAAATATTGGTTAGATTTACATATTTTACCGTAAAGAGAAGTAGGATATTGCGAGACAACGGACAACGTGTGTGTGTGTGTGTGCGAGTGTGGGAGGGAGGGTGTGGGAAGAAAGAAGAAAAGGAAAAAGTTGAATAAAGATGGAGAGGCAGCGAGAGCGAGAGAAATGGAGGATCGTCGGACGTTATGGTATGGTCAAAGTCTCTCAGGAATGGCGCTGGTGGTTAACGGTAGCGTGGGACGTGGAAGGGTTGCCCGGCGTTGGTTGGCCAGCTCGGAAAACGCGTATGGGAATCCAGCACGGACAGCGTTGCTTAAATGCGGGCTACAGAGATGCTAAATATTAATACCTACTAGTGTTCCTTTTATCCTCCGACTCTCTGTCACCCTCACTTGTTCCCCAACCCTCTTCTCGCCCGACCTCCTCCGGCCCTCCCTCGCCCCCTCTGCCCCGCTATCGCGTTTTTCCGCCGAGAAGACTTCCTCGTGTGCGCCTTCTTTCTTTCTCGCTTTGACGGTCTTTATCGCGTATTACTCCGCTTATTTTTCGTGCTCATTGCCTCTTCGTTTTGAATACACGCCTCTCGGCGTCTCGTACATGTGCGGCATAACGTTTCGAAAAGCCTTGCGGCTTACCTCCGCCTCGCCCCGTTCCGGCGATATGTTACCGGGTCTCCTTGTAGCTGGCGGAGAAAATTCACGACACAGGTCGGTAAAACTGTAACTGGATTTTCGATCAAGCGATGAATTATTTCATCTATTCCGAGCTGACGGAAATCGTTAAATGCCTGGTGGATTCTGACGATGGATCTATGTTGATAGGGCCGGGCATGGGTGTCAAGAACAGATATAAGCAACAAAAAAACCCTAGAATTACCTAAAAGCAGGGTCTAACAATGTATGTCAACTATTTGTAAGACTCAAAATCCACAAAAAAGTATTTCGAATGAATACGTTAAATATCATCAGCCAGACGAAAGAATAATCGTGTTATGATAATAAAATTAATAAAAGTCAATAAGTTGCGAAAAAATGAAATCGATGTTTTCAGGAAAGTCTGGCCCTACTCTGAAGTATTTTCGGTAGGAATGCGGCCAATCGATGCTCAAATTATATTCTTTCAGATTTATATATATGTTTATGTTTATACACAAGAAACATGCAATGAATTAAAATCGAAGATCAACCTTGACTGGGAAATATTTCCATTCGCAATACAATTCAGTCAAAAAAAAATACATACATACAGAAAAATAATTTGTAAAAAGATATGTCAACCGTGGTCGACCACTTGTTCCAGAACGAAGAAATGAATCACAGTGTCTCAGCCTTTGGGTGACGTGGCAGACAAAGAAAGAGCTGAATTTCTCAGTTCGCTCGTTTCTCTCGAATTCGCTCTTCGTCATTTCCTTTCAGCAATCGTTCTTTTCCCTCCGCCCCCGACCTTACCGGTCCCATCTCCTCCCTTTTCTATTTTCCCTTTCCAAACTCACTCGCAGTCTCGCCAATTCTCAACAAATTGTAATTTCTAGAAACAAATTGAATATAAACGCGCCGCGCTTCGCGTAATTCGAATGCCCGCTGCAGCTTACCAACGAACATAATGATGAGGACGCCGGAGGGCGGTAAGTTCCCGAAGGGCGGAGGAGAAGAAAATGTGGGTAAAAGCACCGGGCGCTGACTGGAGCGGTAAGTAAGAACGACGCGTACAGAAGAGACGTTCTTACACGACGTACGCGCAAAACAGCAATCTTTCGAAACAATCTCTTTAATACAAATGTCAAGCATACGTTGAACTCGCTCAACGGCGTTTCCAATTCAGTACACCGGGATAATGAGTTTCTCCCCGTGATGATGATAATAATAATTCCGAACGAACCACAAATTTGCAAACGATATAAAAGCCATCAACACCCGTAACACGATGACGAACAGCAGTTACAGCGACCGAAGAGACCTCGTAAAAATGATAGCGCGTTGTAAAAAAGAAGAATACGCACATTGTCGCGAATCCCACCATCCACGGGACGTTGTAAAAAAAATTCTAAACGTCGAACCGAACCTCGAGAAATCTCTGGGAAAAAGTTTCGTCACGTCGCGAAGTATATTGCAGACTTGTTTCGATTTTGTCGCGAACGACGACACCATCAAAAGCGTCGATTCGCGTCGACTTTAGAGCCCCTCTCGTGTCTGCACTATCCAGAGACGATATGATTCACATAGAATTATTGTTTGAAACGCAACGACGTAACAATAACTGCAAGTAAGTAGCGTCTGTCGCCGCATCGCGCGAAATGCCCTCTACACGGGTTGCATTGTTTCCGGTTTAAATCAAAACCAGTGAAATTCACCATTGTGCGTATACCAGCGCAGGAATGACACGTACGAACAATTCTCCGTGGGGGGTTACGTAATAGACGTGTGGAATGAGTGGATACCGCGGATGTAGGTGCTGTCGCTACCGGTTGGCGTAACGATACGTAAATACATGTACGAGTGTTGGCTAGATGCGTGTACGCGTGTGGGTACGCTCGCGTATCGCGTGAAATACGAATCGGTACCGCTGTCGACGTGTGGCCCTCAGACTGACAGACCCACAGCCCTCTGTAAAACAATGAGCGTTTGATTGTACAAGATTTAGTGCTGGTTTAGTGCCACGGAAATCGAATTCGCTGCTGCCGCTGCCACGGCTCACCGTCTCGCTCACTGAATATACTCAAATCTTCTTACAGGGTGTCAGCTCGAACCTCGCATCGTCATGTCCATCATGAAATCTGGGTGGTTATGTGAGGTTGGATGAATGAGTTCTATAAAATGATACGTCTTCATTATGAATATTTAGATATGTATATCGAATTTGTATAAGACTAGATAGGGTTGATAATCGTTTTTTGTTGTAGCACTACGTCATGTAGTGCATTTTCAGAGTTTTTAAATAAAGGGACGATAGTGATTGGATCCTTCTGTTGAGTGCTTCGAACATATTAAAAAAAAATTTTCAAAAATAGAACGGAATTAAACGTGACTGAGTCAGGCGCACACTTCGATTTTTCGATGGAGTAAGGTATTATTCCGGTTACATATTCTGGAATTGAAGATCCTAGATATTATGTAAGCGTTCCCATTTTTCTCCTGGTCAAACGACGGAATCCAAAATCGGTTCTTCATTAATACTTCACAATTTTTGAAGCATAGTATCGACTGACTTCACGCACATGCATAATTACATCCAATCACATTGCCTTGCTTTCAAAATCAAAACACCCATAATTCTCCATCTACACAATGCGCCTCTCTCATTGGACCTGCCACTCAGCTTACACTACCGTAAGTCGCACCTCACCAAGCATCATGAAAACATTAAACGGAGATAGGAAAGCAGTTATTGGATCGGAGATTTTGCAACCCATAGCGTAATGAAGATCCGGAGATCACGGAGCTCCCCGTTCGACCTATCGTGTATCTGGTACGTAAAGCGCCAGCGTTGATAAACCGAAAGCCCCAGCACATACATAATTGAGACAGGTTCGCAGCTCGGATGGTTCTCGTTCTCGTGAACGGATCTGCGGGGTTTGATTTTAGGATCCCGCGACGTCGGTCGAGGATGGAAGGAAATTATGGTGTTCCCGACGATCCTGGCATGCGCGGGAAACCCATTCCAACCCTTACGTTCGCGTATTCACGCGTGGCCACGTCCGAGTCTGGCGAAGCCCTCGGGGTATCAGTGCACGTACACCATCGTCTGGCCCGTACCAATACAGAAGAACGACGTACGGCGTGCACCCAATGCTTCTTCTCTTCCCCTCGCTGCGCCACCCTGTAATACCCAAGTTTAAGCCCAGCTACGCCGGGCGAAGGCTGCCTACGCCGCGGTACGTCGAGGCCTCGTCGACGTGGTGCATAACTAAAGAGAGAAATAATTAAGCTCAAAGGCAACGTAGCGCGGGGCCCCGCACGCGCGCACCCGTGGTTTTTAATGTTTAATTATTAATAACCGACGTTGGCTCGTTTAGCCGTTTAAGTTTGCGCTGACGACCAATTTGTCAGACGTTTAATACTGCTCGTACGCGCGGTTCGCGTCCTCCCCCGGAAACGAGACGGGGAGGTGTGGGCGGCTGGTGGCCGTGTCGCAATTCTACGGGCTCTCTCACCTCGTTATGGGTATCAACCAATTTAATTTTTCCGTTCGAGAAACCCACTGTGAATCGACGAACTTGATTATAATACGCACGTTTACGCTTATCACGAACCTCGCCAACCGTCAAATTGTCAAACGTTACTTTATGTCACAAAGTACTTTAGTCTTGATTGGTACTTTTTTTTCCTCCTGGAGAATGGTACCAATGCAACGGTAGATTGTCGGTTTTGCCGGACAGTTCAGCCACAAATCCCACATCTGTCAAATCGGTATTTTCAATAGGTCTCCGTAATCCGCAACGTGGAATCCAAATCACGTAGATGGTCAGAAGAATTTGAATATGTCCGGCTCGAAACAAACGGGTATCCCGTCGCATGACCCTATTTTATTCTTCGAATTCGCTATCCATGGAAGACCCGGCGCGGCCAAAGTCGACGAGAGGAGAAACGGAAGGAGCATCGTCTTAGGAATCCGACCGATTTTGTGGGAAACGTCGTCGACGGAGAAAACAGAAATTCGATTGAGAAGGACGTGGCTGACGGTGGAGTGGCTACCCAGAAGATCCCTCTTATCCGGCACACCCTCGAAACCAAGATCTACGTGGGAATGCCGAGCATTCGAAGCCAACTCAAACACTCGGATCCCCGATTTCAACCCTCATTCCCGAATCGAATCAGAGACTTCTGAGCTCGGGCTAAACAAATCAAATGGGAAATGTACACACGCGTAGCTGCTTTATACACGAAAACTGGAAAATCTGAACACGATATATTATACTAAATTTTACCGTCATACCCATCGTCGTTGAAGAACTTACTTTGACATTTCATCCGTTATTCCATCGCGACTAATGACTTTCCTATTAATTTATTCCCTCCGAGTTTGCAGTGTGACGACGGCTGGATGTATAGATAGGGTTATTGAAGAGTATGGCTGGGAGCGAGAGGTTGCCACTGGAAGCCGGATGGAAG
Organism: Sussaba pulchella; assembly: GCA_963971145.1. Lineage (NCBI taxonomy): Eukaryota > Metazoa > Arthropoda > Insecta > Hymenoptera > Ichneumonidae > Sussaba > Sussaba pulchella. Next base: position 19,044,078 of record OZ020165.1, read on the forward strand.
CGGAGGCGTTCGCATCTTCAATCAGAGCGGCGCACCCCGTCATAAACTGGATCTAATTAACTTCGCGAGAGAATATCTCGTGGCCCCGACTCGGGGATCCTCTTCGACTACCGTCGTTTCCAAATGTGTCGCGGAGCGCCATCTTTCTTCTTGGGTCTTCGAAGATATCGCGGCTCTTGTTCTGATTACGAATTCAAAAAGGACGGACGGATGGATGCAGTCGATGGTGAGAGAGGAGCGATGATGCTCGAGGAAGCAAAGTGGCATGGCGGAGAATCGAAATGGAGCGGAGACGGGGACAGCGGGGAGAAGACGCGAAAGGGTGAACCGGGAGCGGGGTAAACCTCTTGGTTACTTTAACGGGTGATGGCGGTACCATTGCTGCGTCCCCATTCCATCCTTCAACAATCCGGCAACCGTACACCATCTAACACTATTTTCCCATCGAGCAATGCTAAATAACCCTGCTTGTACACTATAGATGCTATGAAAATATATCTATACACGCATAGACTGGTTGGACTATCCTATGTAGAAGGGTAAGGCAGCGATGCTTGTCTCCTCAGTTTATTTGTAATCAACGATCGTGCGGGGAAACAGCGCATGCGAATTCTCCTGACTGTTGCGAAAGACGTTGCGATCTTCGGTGTACGGTATTTTGTCCCATACCCGAAGTTCTATACCGATGCACCATTACTCGTACAAACGTATCCCACACGATTCATTCCTTCTCCCTCCTGGAAACGAGACCAACGACGCTTAGACGTTGCAACAACAACTGGTGGGTGAAATCGAATTTCCATTTATTCCGAGAAACCGACGGGAATATTCCGGTCCGTAGCCCGTAGCAGTTTATATCGTGAGGGGAATACGGATTTTATGCCGAATCTTCGTGGGTGAACGAATTTCAGTAGCTTGACAAGAATTCGCAATTATTCAGTTAAGATTCAACGGAAAAAATTACATTGGAAGGATTTAATTAGTCGGGGCATTCTATCCAGTGCTGCTTTAAAATCCATTAGCCAAGAGGGTGGAGAGTAATTACCGATCCTCCGCTATCAGACTTCGTCATTGATTCGACATTACGATTGCTAATGGGACTTCTTTCGGCTCTCGCTTTTGAAACGGTCCTAAGACTTCATGAAATCGAGCAAAAAGTACTGAAGATTCTTACCCTGATCGCTCGAATCTGCGTCGATGTCGTTATGCCCAAGCAAGCAAGAGCAATCGGATAATTTGACATTTTTTTGGGAGCACATGATCGGGCATACCTTGTTTGAGCTGTACCCACGCAATCCTCACAACAACATAAGTTCCCTATTTTTTTTTTCTACTTATTCTCTGATTTATTCATTTATTATCTCGAACCGTTCCTCGGCATTTGAGTAAGTACACGTATTTGATCAGCTATACAAGAAAATAAGAGCTCATGGGGTGTTTTCGGTAGGCATATTTCTCGGTCCCTCCGGTTACGACTGCGATACTCGTACACGTACATTTGCGAGTGGGAAGTAGTTGGATAAGACGCCCGTTAGCGATGTCGGTATAAGTGGGCACCGTTGGAGCATGGATCATACCGTGCTGCGGAAGGATATCTCATTCAATACGGGCGTATTGTTCGTGGGCTTATCATAATATCTCATAATTAATATCGCCGCATTGTGGTATGGATAGATGGAGATAGAAGACAGGAGGGACTCGAGGAGGTAAGAGAAGGTGGCGAGCACTATGCACTGATAGCAAAACGGCCTCGTTCACGTCTTCGTGTAATTGTCGTCTTCGGGTATTCCCCGTCGTACCGCGAACAACACCCTGTCTCACACAGCAGTCGAAGATGGCTCATCTCCGCTCCTTTCTTACTTTAGACAGAACCGACGAGCGAGTGAGATCATTCACTTTGTCAAACTTCAAAACTTTGCGGGATTGGGATGGCGTATCCTTTTTGAGTGACGATTAACATCACGCATCGCAAAGTAATTTTAACGAAGAGGCATTCATTTCTTTCTCGGCTCTGAACCGAAATACGAGTTAAAGTATTTCGGTGGAACGTAGATATCGATTAAAGCAATAAATTCAGGTACAGTCTTGATTCGTTCCGATAGTTTTGATACCTAAGCAAATTTGTTTTCAACTCAGCATCTGCAATTGGCACCCGCTATTAAGATCGAGTTTGACGTAAGATTGACGCCTGCAGTGGTCCGAATATGCAGAATCGTACAATGTCGAATCGTATTGCAGCCTGCATTGTGTCCCGGTGCGTTTCAATTACAGAATGTATATCATTCAAGATTCAGGTAGCTATTCTGATATGATGTGTAGTATCCCAGATATGCTTTCCGTTACAGAGAAGAGTAGTAGTGAAACTGCAGGTAGAGTTGTAGCAGTTACTATTGAGGGTAAATTCCATGGAAACCACTGGCCCTATCTCGTCTTTCGGATCGTCTCATCCGTCTGTTTATCGTCTATTCCGTCAGTCATGGACAGTCTCACCCTCCCCCTGCCTCCCCCATTGCACTTATAAGGCTCTCGGTGAATCCTTCCTCCTTGAAGATGTCTGTGACACCCGGTCCGCAGCTTCAAAGCTCCTTAGTGACATACCCTTGGCTCTCAGTCCGTACTGGCTCAAGGTACACGGATTCGGATTTTGGATTCCTCGTTCCGGGTAATCTCTACCTTACAGGATCAAGGGAGAACCGGAATCTATAGGAGTTGCTATCATATATGCTCAGAAACGGAGCAAAATCATGCAGACCAAAGCTTACGATAATCAGTAGTCCCTTCAACATCTTGCGCACTTTGCCATTCCTGGTAAGACGCTAGATTTTCCAGTAGAGTCGACCGCTTATACACATTGCCTAGCTGAGCTATAAATATGATTCGCTGAAAATAAAACTGTTAACAATCGATGCCGAATCAATCCAACCTACAAGATACAAGAACTGTCAGGATTATACTTCATTCTGAGATTCAATACGCAATACGTCCGAGTCTGTACACTTGATCAATTAAAAACTCTTAATTAATCTGACATTGCTAACAATCAAATCATTCGATCTGACGATGCTGTTCTCCATGTACGATCTCACGGCAAATAAACCGTGCGAGAACGATCGACAATTGAACACCCATAAAAACAGTGCGCTTAGGTGAAGTTGCACATCCGCAAAGTTGTTTTTTTTTTGTTTTCGTATTTTTTTGTGGTACGAGCAGACAACGGTGCTAGCATCAGGAAGATATATGTAAGGAGGGTCGAGATAGGGCGAATCAAACCGTAAATAACTGCAGAACGGCGGAAAGGAAAGAGGCGAGTCTCGTGGAGGATGGGTAAAGGGGTAACCCCGGGGCCGGGAGAGGGGAGGTACGATGCCCTGCCAGCTGCAAAACTCGCCGAGTTTTATAGTTGAATCGCATGACTCCGAATCGCAATACATTCCGTAGCATTCCTATATAAAACCTCTCTCCCTTTCGACAAACGAACAAACGTATCCTCTCCTACTCCTCTTTTCAACCTGTTTGGCCATTCGCGGTTTTTTTTTCTCTCCACCTTTCTCTCCTTCTTCTTTTCACTTCTCCACAGCCCCCGTTCTCCCGGTTCAGCCCCGTCTATTTTTATATTGCCATTTCTTTCCGCCAGCCAGAGTAGCACTGGCACTAAGGTGCAATACCTTTTTCAACGTTCTTTTTATTCTCATACATACTTCTTTGTCTACGCTGGATTCTTCAGTTCCGCCACTGCCGTTCTCGCTGCGTTTCCACAAAATTCCCCATCCACCGGGGCTCTACGAGAAACGATTAATTCCATATTCCTAGATATTCAGTTCGCCGAAAAAGACGAAGATGGGAATAACGGAGCCCCCTGAATCAGGTAGCGCCCCCGAGGCTCTCGAAAGCACGCTAGGGTCATACTTCATGTTCCTCGACCCGCCTCGTGTTTACGAGCGGCCTATTTCGAGGTGAAAAAGGAACGTAGTGGCAATATGAAATTCTAAAAATTACAAGGATACGAAAAGCCATCCTATCTCCCTTACCTTCCTCCTCTCGACCCATCGTCCCGAAGACCACTAGGAGTGCGTAATGCCCGGTGGAAACCGGATATAGGGACACGACGCGTAACAACCCTTGCCTCAGCTTCGAACACCCGACCGTTTCAATTTCCCGCACCGTTTTCTCTTCTGTCAAAACCGTAATTTCAGTTCCTCTGTCACGTGACTGCTGGTACAAGTCTACACTACACTTCGAGTACATCGACGATTTTCCGGTCTCGCGTGAAATTCACGTTAACGCCGATCGTGATCGGGCAGTACGATGGAAAATATAAGGATGCGAAAGGGTAATGGAGAAACGTCGTGATTCGAAATTGCGATATGACTTGGAAGGTGGACGAGAGGTACCTGGCATGAGGACGGAATTGGGGGGTTGGTTGTTGCTTTCGGAAGTGCACGAAGGAGGGTGGAATCCAGGCCGAAGTCGGTAATGCCGAAAGTTTTAACGAGTTTGAGTGATCGCGGTCGATGTAACCACAACAATAATAACAATAATAATAAGGCGCATACAGAAGGATGATGATAATAATAATGCGGTGGCAGCGGTGGCGGTACGAACTTATCGCGTTGCTTGAAATAAAGCTTCTGCTACGACCCTCCGTTAACCCTGCAGCCCGACGTGGTCTTTCTTCACTGTGTGTTCGTCGTGCAGCGTACGCGGGTTTTTGGCCATCCCGCGACCGCAACCCGGTCTGCCGTCACAATTACGAAAGGACGAGAAGTAACGGATACACGAATGCGCCCTCGCGCAGGGAAACAATCGCCTACGGTGAATTTATGTACGCGCAAGCCAATAACGATAATGCGACGGAGTGCACCGCAACGAAAAAACTTTGTTCCGCAACCTAACCAACCCCCGGCGTCGACCAAACGCGGGGAAGAGTCCGCGAGACGAGACGCTTCCAAGTTCCGTACTTGGCGACTGTACACCCGACGTCTTGTACACCCGCGAGGAGGTTCCTCGACTTAGTTCTCATTTGCGTTGCTAGTTTTTTCAACAATATTTTACCATCTTATTCCATGCGTCGAACGTCTTCTAGATGTTTCGCTGGGATCCAATTAGAGCGAGTTGCCTTGTCGTGGTATTTTTATGCTGATAATGATGACGCAATGATATTTACGTTTTCGGTAAATTTTCATGGGGTTCACATGTTACAGTAGAGCTGGACGAATTAGTGCAAAATATTCAAAGGGTAGAGTACTGGTAGTACTTCCGCTAAAACGTTTTAATAAAAACTTTTGTACACGATAATATAGCCAGTATAAGTAGTGCACTTTTTTTCAACTAGGATGAGCTTTCGGAGGATGTGTTTCAGTGATGATTCACCAAACAGATTCATTCCAATTGCATGATGCATTTATTTGAAATGATAAATCAAATGTATCCCCCGTGTAACGTCTCACACACGTGAGAAATGTGTTGCATTTAGATAACATGTTTTCTTTTGTACATAGTATTTCATAAAAATACTTAATTTATAGAAAAAAGTGCCCTGACACTTAAACGCAGGTACCTTAAGTACCATATAAGTACCCAGGTAACTTCAGTTCCGCCCAGCACCGCACGACAGCAATTATCCGATTGTTTTGTTATAATTCGTTGAAAAAAAAAATTGAAAAGTACCGTTGATATCGTGCAAACGAGTTTGAGGGAATAACGTATAGAAAAAAAAATGAAAAGAAAGAGCAAAAGCCAATACATCACTCCGTCGTCGAGCGTTCGCCCGGCAACTAGAGCCGCCAAAACAGCAATTACCTTGGCGGAGAATCAAATGAAATAAAATTGCATTATCTGGCATGCCATGAGGCGATCAATCACACACCCTTTACTCAGCGTGCTTGCGAGAATGCTCTGTGGCACACACTCGTGCCCCGCCCTCCCCCTTCCCCGTTGGTCGAGCAGCTCGTCCCAGAAGTCCTTCTCTCCGTGGTTCGACCGTATACATGAGAAATACGTGAAGCAACGTCAAGACGTATCGTTGACGCGTGTAATACACGTAGCAATGAGCCACCAGTGCGACGTGTCGGTTCGGCAGTTTGTGGAAAAACAGCGGCGACAGTAAGTACCGCGTGTGATGTAACGTGTTCGCTAGTATGTAGCAGAAGGAACGAAAAAAAGGAAGACATTCGCGTGGATTCGTCATACCATCGATCATATCGGCCGACGGCCGAAAACGTTTCAACCGCGTTTTCGGGGATCGTTCGATTAATTATCCGGACTCAGCTGAACATTTTTCCACGGAAATGGATTGTTCGATATTACGAACGATATACATTTTTTAGTTACGTCATCCTTTTTTATCCCACCCGTGAAATGATGGGAAAGAAATGCAAATCGTTTGTATTGGTTGAACTAAGAATTGGCTGGAATTGGATGGAGGTGATGCGCTTATTGAATGTTGATGCACAATACTGCATAAGTTATTATGTCATTGCATTCGAAATAAAACGATTGAGATAATGACAATTGACAATAATAATTTTCAATAGATCGTTTTTATTTTTTTAAATCAAACGTAGATAGAAAAATAATCAAATATTTGGCATCGAAATATTTATAAAATGAAGATGCAAGTTTTCCTGAAGCTTAGTTAATTCTAGCGTGTAACAATCTCCGTCTTTTATTGCTTTTAGTTATTTTAGAATCAATGTGTGTTGCGATTCAATGCTATAGTAAACGCTCCTGTTAGCATCCGTTACTGTAGCTTTACATTTTACACCGTTAATATTGTAGTCGAAGCCCCAGTAAGGTTAGTTAGCGTAAATTGTGATGGTTTTTCATCCATACACGATTACACGATTATATAATCCCTCATTTATGAGTTAAGTGGTCTGTAGAACTCGACGGCGCTTGTGATGAAATGCTCCTGGTTGCTGGCACTTGCTGTAAACGTTTGCGCCCCCGTCGTCTTGTTTCCTGTCGGGCCACGTACTCACACCTGCAGCCCGAGGATGCCGCGTACGACCGTCAACGGGGGTTGTACCTACCCGCCGCTCGACGAAACCGACTACCTTTAGCTTCCTCAACCCTTACACCACGGACAGGGTCATTTCAACCCTGTCACTTACTCGGTAGCAAACTTTGTTTAAAAAAATTTGTTTATTTCATGCATTTTTTATGCATGCAAATTATCCCAATCGCACTTTTCATTAATATTAATTGATTTAACAATGTTCAAAGTATAATTGTGAATTTTCTTGACCCCATCGCACGGATAGATTCAAAGTGGTGCGGAGTCAAAGTTTTTGTAGGGTCAATTTGACCCTGTATATGATCTTTGATCGGAAGATAGTGTGGGGGTGTAAAGATTAAGCACTTGCCCTTTGTGGTAATTTATACTGTGCCCACCGTCTAATTGCAAATAATTGAGTTCAGTTCGATGACAATGGCGACGAAGAACGAGGGACAAAATGAAAACATAATTCTTCAACTAGCCACATTTAAATATTGGCAGATACTCCGTTTTGTTAATATTTATCATGGCGGTGTAATTATATCGTGAGTCTGAGAAGTCCATACCCGATACAACCCTTATCAGGATTTTTTGAGGTACTCTGATGGAAGAAGTCCCATCGAGCACTCATGATGGAATACCATTACACTAATAATCAGTCTGCCATGGGATAATTACATCATAGCTCGATGAGGTAAATAAATTATCTTATTCGGTCTACAATGTACGAATGACTCAAATATAAATTTCATTGAACAAAAATGTATTTGGTATATTTCTATCACTGAATCATGGATTATAATTTGTATGAAATATTAGAATCCATTGCGAAACAAAAATCTAAATTGTTCCACGATAATAAATCATAGTGATTCGACTAAAAAAGTATTTCAAATACATTGAAATATAATGCAAAATTCCTCTCAATATTCCAAATTCTATGATTCCGATATAAAACAGAGTGATCCACCCCCAGTAAATAATTCCCAGTTACATCACACAATTTACATATCCACCATATAGAAAACACATGTCATTGTCGTTCGGTGTGTAACTTCTGTTCTTTTCGCGTCAGTCGATGGAAAGGCAAACGGAGAGAACGTCTTTTGTACCTTTGCTCGGTGCGCACCCCCGCGAGTATACATCAACCCCTGCCTCTCCCCCAGCACTCTCTCCACGGTGCAACAACCCTCCCGCATCGTTCCATCCTTCTCATCTATTTTTTCTCGTATTCGCGTTCTCTCTTTCACAAAGGCGCCATACAATATCCACACAGCTTTTCACGCATCGGCGTTTGCAGACGAGGCAATGCGCCCATTAGCTTCTCGAGATACGTAAAGACTATCGGAAGCTCGCAACCAGAAAACGACGAGACATCTTTCGAAATCCATGCACCGTTGTATGCCGTGATGACGCTGGGAGGGTTGAAGGGGGGTGAAGGAGGGAGAACGATACCGAAGAAAGAAATCGCAGGCTTTGCACATTCAAGAATACAAGCTTCGTCTGTCATCGTCCCTTCCCTCGCGCGCATACACACCGATACACCATTTCTGTCGTTGATAACTCGTCTTCTTTCTTCTTCTTGGAAGCTCGAAAGTGCATAAAAAATTTAGGCATCGCCCAAACACACCATTCATTCGCGCGTGTATACGTTCTTCTGCGGTAGCTCGTCCTCCCGGCTTCGTGTAAAAGGCGTCCGCTGATTGCAGCGAGGAAAAGACCCGCCGGTCGAAGGTAGGGTGATGTAGGGTGAGTCGAACGTCGAGTAACTGGGGAGCTTCGCGAGCCCACAGAGCGAGGCACTGAATATCGCAATGCGGTGTTTTTAGCGACGTGCCATGAGCGATGGATCGGTTGACCGTAATTATCGTCTAGGAGTTTTGCGAGCGAGTGGGAAACGAGGTGGAGGCAGGGAAGAGAGAGGGAGAAGGGCGGGGGTGGGGAGGAAAGGAAATATAAATTAAAGAAATCGATTCGCCTCGAGCGCACGGAGATGTTATCGGCGCTCTGAGTCGCCAGTGGGGCAGAAAGAGGGTGCCGGAACTGGGTTTCTGTCTTTCTTCTTTTTTTTTCGTTTTTTTTTCTTTTTCTCGTTCGTTCTCGCGATCCTTTCGTCGTGCTGCGATATCCTCGGTAGAAGTTCGGGTCGAGGATACACCTGCGAGGTTGGGGGTTGCATGCAGGGTGCATCGACGGCCACGCCGTGACGTGATTGTATCAATCATGCGATATTGCAATCAATAATATTATTCGGCTTGTTTCTGCTCGTTGTCGCAGGTCGAATGTGCAATGACTTGCGGAAGCAAAGAGTATCGATGGGAATAGAAATGAATGAGAATTTGTCGCTAATGATACGCGCATTTCGATCATCCTTCGATTTTCAGACGAAGTGGTATGGATTGGTAGACGAGGAATCTGAGGCTCGAGAAAGTGGACAATCAATATATTCTGATGGTCAATTTATGTTATATTACCCTCATTGTTGTTTAATAAAAATGTTCAAATAAAGAACACAACAATTTGGGTGTGTTATTAAAATAATTCGAGGAATTTATTCTCATTGTTTGGTGCTGAGCTAGCTTGCCAAATAAAAAAAATTTTTAAAACGACGAATTGATGCCAAGGAGTACTCGGAGGACGTGAAGAGTCGTCGTTAACTGCCAATCACTGCCATTCATCGGCTCGACTGATGAAGAAAAAGTAAGGAAAAAAAAGAAGAAACGAACAGTGAAAAGCAAGAGCAACGAGAAAGACAGAATTGGAGACAAGTCGAATATTGGGGACGACGAACGTCACCAAGGGTCTAATTATTTATTTACGTCGAGGGCGACGAAACCGGTCGCCTCATCTTCTTCACCTTCTCTTCTCCCTTCGGTCGACAACCCGATTTTAAGCATTTTTCCACTGTGGCGCTTCGAAACCTTCGACTTTTTTACCTTCCCTACCCGACAGCCCGATAACACCCTGAAAAATCTGCAGCACCACGAGCAAAGAATATAACTCCGTAGTTTCGACGTTTTATCCAGATAAAAACTTTTTCCACGAACGCGATAATTGCCCGATGCACGATGTAAAAACAAGTAGGTACATCGGTTCAACACGTTACCCGGTTGTGCCGACGCGTGTCGAAAGTGGACTGCTGATAAACCGCGTTGAAACAACGTAAATCGTCGTCATGCAGTTCACGTACAAACATGGATAGCTGGATAACCGGTTACCGGAGGGGCTTGAAAAATTGTAATGGCAATGTTGGACTTGGTTAGCGCGAGGCAGTGGCAAGGGTTGCAACCAGCGGCGGCAGTTCTTTTCTCATTCCGAACAGCAAAATCCCGCCGACCCCAACCCTCCTCCCCGGGTGTATTTAGTTACTACTTTTTTATAATTAATACCGCCGGTGGTAAATTAAGTTGGCAAAGGGAGAAAAAGTATTTTGCAAAATAAATATACGGACGGTGGTGTATGGCTGGGGGTAGTCGCGAAACGGGTTACTTTCCTGTCCGAGACTCAACTTACGGACCGCCCTTTCGTTCCCTTCACCCTGGACTTCATTCTCTTTTTTTTTTGTTTTCTTGGCTTTCCATCGCTAGCATCGTCAGTTCAACTCTCGTTATCTGTACTCGTTTTCTACGTATTCAAATATATTTCTCATCCTCGAGTGCACCCTGTTCCATTTCATTATCAGTATTGTTGTTCTTATTATTATTATTATTATTATGATTATTATTATCATTATTATCATTATTATTATTATTATTATTATTATTATTATTATAATTTTTATATTAATAATAATTATTTTCATTAATATTATTATTGCAAAAAATAGTTGAGAGGTTGGTTAATTTTGCAAATGTTTCAAACTTTTCGTTAAACTCATGTTTCCGTCCTTCAAACAATGACTGAGGATAACTCCATTACATATTTTTACCAATTCATGCGTTCCCTACGAAAGCTCGAATAAATGTTCCACAAAAAACGATGAATCTCATATCATCGTGGAAATATTACGCCGATTTTCCGTCGACCATAAATTTCGAACAATAAAAATTGCAATTTCAAGTTCTTGCCGTAGCAACAGTTCGGGTTAGAAACTATGCGTGAATTTGTTTCATTACCACTTTTTTGGTTGTGTTTTTTTCTACGTTTTTTTTTTTGTAGAATTATACTGTTAAAAGTAGCGACGAGTACAGGCGAAACACAGCATTTAGCCAAGCCGGGCATAATATAAAAAAATATTTTCATTGTCTGCTGGTGCAGGGCTGCATGTCGAGTATCGAATGACGCGCGCGCGCGCTTCTTCGACATCGCGTTACGTATATATATATTCGTAAATACACATACAGACGGGTGGATTTTGGCCGGAAGTCAAGTAAAAATAAAATCGGTTCATGAAGAGAAAGGCAGGGATAAAACATCTCTTTTCGAAAATGAGACGAAGCGATGCATTGCAAAACGCAGCAGTCAGATACTCGTGACGTTTTTTGATTATTTAATTTTTTTTTTTGTTTTCGCGACGCGTATCGTCGACCAAGTTGCGTCGCGCGGTTCTCGTCGTATCCGTTCGCGGCGCGGCCGTTCTGGTAATAAAGCACGACAATACGATTCGCGAATTGCCGTTCGGGGGCCGGTTGAGGACCAGAAGAACAGTCAGAGAGCAGCCTATTTACTCGGATAACGATGCTACGCTTGACGTCGAATCCGGCTATCGCTCTCGTTCTCATTTTTTTCTCGCTTCTGCCGTCTCTCCATCCTATCCCTCAACGATTCTTTCTTCCTATCGGCCTTTCGTCTGAATATTTTTTATCCCATTCTCGTGCCATTTCTCTCTATCTCTCTCTCTCCCCCTTCCTTGTCTCTCTCTTCCCCTCACTCGAGAACCGGTAGCCGCATCAGACTCGCCCCCCATTGTTCCACCATAAAAATGTCAGTCCGTGAATCTATAGTTAGTTGCACAAAGAACACAATGAAAGACGTATGGAAATGGCCAGATAGGCAGCAGCAGCAGCAGCTTTACGCTTCTCCTACTACGACTACTACTACTGCTATTACCACTACTTGTACTACGACTGTGGCTCATCCCAGTCATACGCCTCCGCTGCCGTCGTCGCCAACGCCACTCGAATGCACTTGTCGTGCGCACTTAAACGCGGTAATGACGCATTGTTGAGTATTATTACGTTGCACGACAAGCCTCTCTGTACTGTTTAACTGATAATTATTATCATACCGGTAAATAATAAATAGCAGACGTTTCGGCGGTAGGCTCAACCGATTTTGTCATTATTTTTGTTGCTGGAATTCGTGGTTTTGTTGAGGCAATCAATACAGTCACCGAATTTGGAGGAATGATTAATATTTTTTTTTTCCCGTTGATTATTGGTGGTTTATTTTTGTGAATTAATTTGTCAATTTGCAGACTGAATATTTTATGTTTGATTAAGGTTCGATCTTTATTTGCTAGACCGATTTGGAAGGTGCGAAAAAAATACCAATTAGAAAAAAGATAATGAAAAAGTAGCATCAATAGATGCCACGCTACACCCAATTTCTTTGAAGTATTTTTTCTATTTTTTTATACCGGAAATCGGCGCTGCGATTTGAGTCGAAATAACGGATAGATGAGAGAACGACGAAAATATTTGTTACTTCCGCGAGGATAAATCTTTAACCTCAAGTCGGTACCGAAACGCGAACAGAACCCGCCAGAAGGCGTCTCGGTCGTTTGATTTCACTTTAATTTAACTTCATTGAGAGTTTGTCAATAGCAATATCTTTAATTGCCTGTCGACGGAACGGACGTCGGATCTCTCCCTGGCACGACGCTGCATCGTTCCCGAAAAACCAGCAATGTATTTTCGTTTCAACCCCGAATTTCATTTAAATTCTCAGCCGTCGACTGCCTTCGCTATTATGTAACGCATTTAATGGCGAACGAAGAAACCGGTCGATCGTGTAACTTTTTGTTTTTTTCTCGCTCCGCGGGAATTTGTATCCTTTCCCCGATTTATCACCCCTTTCAACCGGGAAGAAAGAACGAAGATGTCTGTGGTTCGAATCTTTTTTATTTTTTTTATATTGCTTTGCCAACGATTTAATTGATCAATCGTCAAGGCCCTTGGCGTCGACCTCGGTATTCAAACCGAAGCAAGTACGACGAGACGGAAAAGGGTGAAATCTGAGAAAAGATTTTTCTTCGGGTATCGGTCGGGTCAGAGGTCTCACAGCTTCATCTTAATTATGTATCACGAAAAGTTAATTGCGTTTTTTCTCACTCCAATTCTGGCGTTTACAGGTCGGGCATAAATTTCGAATGTCTCGTGTTTACGCGAATATGAATGGAAAACGAGCGAGCCAATACTGTTCTCGACGCCTTTTCTTCAGTGATTTTATTAATTGTAGATTTACATCATTTTTTACATTTCCATAAGCACAAGTAATAAAAATCAAGATTTTCACGTTAAATAAAGATAAGAATTGAAATTACTAAGACGATGACTTTAAGTAACGACATTGATTAAAAATGAGAGTCAAGCGTGATTGTATTTTTATCTTCAGCCCTTTTTTACTCGGTCAGATTTTTATGACTTCGTGTTAATAATTATTATATAGAATATTACGATTAAAAAAATCTACGGAACGTCGACGAAATACTTTTCCATGGTATTGGGTGTTGAATTACTCTTACACATCTCTGTGAAGTAGAAAAATAAGCATTTCCAAGTATTGCGCCGATATAAGTAATTTGGGGACCGAATGTTTCCTTTGATGGATAACGGCTATGAGCCATCCCTTGCCTTAGTCTCGCAAAAAAAAAAAAATAAAAAATAAAGTCGTAATTTAGCCTTTAGGATACTTCAACGTCGAAGTGGAAATCTTGGTTACGGGCTGCGAAGATCACACGTTCGCGTAGATTTCCGACAGTTTCAAATAGCAGCACGAAAGAAGATATTTCTTTTTTTTTTGCAGCCAGTTCAAAGACGCCGCTGGATTCGCAGCTCATCAGTGCAAGGCGACATATCAGAGCTATCTTGTCTCACTAGCATTCCTAATGTACGGATGTATATGTACATATATGCTATATATATATATATATATTGTCGGTTTTAAAGTAATGAAAAATTAATAGCTATGGATACAGGAGTATAATGAGAGTGCTGGCTGACATTCGTGTGAGCCTTGCTCCCTCTCTACCACACACAGACAGAAAGATACTCGTATCCATCGTATATATAATACAGGTTATTCCACGCAAAATCGAAATAGCCTATTATCCATCACTTCCACAAAGTATCTCTCGTCTGAGTAGGCTCGGTTCACGTGATCGTTGATTTACTACAAATTTCTGTGACCAAAGGAAACTATGTCAAAAAATGAAGTTCGACATCGACTTTTAAAAACAATCCACGATAACCGTCAGCGTTAGAATACCAATTCGATTTAATTCCCAAATCAATAACATTATAGTATAATTAAAAGCAGGGATCGGTATTAATCAAATGAAAAAGTATTCAAAACACTTTCATCAATGAATAATCGTGGATCGTAATTTCTATTGAACATAAGCATCCATTGTAAAATAATCATTACTCTAACCTATTTATCGTGATTGCAGCAGTAAAACAAATTGATCGTAGCATGCATAATTCGTAGCGATCCGATCGAAAGAGTATTCCAAAGAAATGTTTATCGAATCAATCGCATACCTACCCTAATCGAATGAAAACATTTTCCAAGCACGAGCCTGAGTCGGGATTCGACGTGGACCGCCCCATGTCATGTGGGATATAGGCTACACGTTCTAAGTGGAGTCTGCGGCGCAGCTTTTCTTCGCGTCTGTGTGCGTCTGTACTCCGAAAGGTATAAGCTCGCATCGGAGAGGGCACATCCATCCAACGTGAAACGTTGAGCAATGCGGCGTGGCAGCGCGCGGGGTACACGAGACGAGATACGTCGGAGGATGGGTGAAGTAGGTGGTAGGCAGGGTGACGCCGAAGCGAACGACGGGGTTGTTTTTTTATTTTTTTCGTTCTTTTTCTATATTTTTTTTTCGCGAGCGCCTTTTCGCGACAGCGACAAAGGGCGTTTTTAGAATATTGATATCGAAGCTCTTCCACCGACGAAAGAGCCGCGAGAGAGCTTTGAACGACTACGAGAGACGAAAACCCGGAGTATTTTTTCCCCGCAAGCCCCGACCGCTCGCGACTTTTAAGCTCCAGCTATCTATACCTATTTGCCACATACGCACGTGTCTATGCTGCTTTTTATTTTACGTCGACCCCTTTTACGATTTTTTTCCTTTTTCGTTCGCTGTTTGCAACAAACTCTTCACCCCCCTCACCCTCCTCTGTCATTGCCCGACCCCCGACCCCCTCACGACCCTATTTTATGAATATCCGCAAGTATTTTGCCCCCGTCGATTACACGAGACCGCGCGCGACAAACAACGTGGCTTCGAAAAAAAGGATCGACGCTAGTCAACGCGAAACGAACGAGTCGACGTATTATGTATCGACCTGAATGAAAAAGAAAAAAAAAAAAATCTCGGATCGTTATATCCTATCGTGGATTCGAAAGCTTTCGCATACTGCTTTCCGCCATATTTATTTCTTTCTCTCGCATCATAGTCGTTACGATTATTATTATCATCGCTATTATCGCTAAGGCTTTCTGTGAAACCGATTCTCCCACTCGTTTCTCGTTGTTTTTTTCGATAGAAGCACTGTACAGTCGGGTCTTTGATGAGAAATAAATGAAGGGGGTGAGGGGCGAGGATAGCAAAACGTGTCGAACAATGCTAGAACGGGCTCATGGATTGGTATTTCTCGATGAATGCGAAAAGAAAAAATATCTCGAATGGATAACGTGGCCGCGGGATGTTCGTGCCATCGAGCTTTTAAGTCGAACGAGAGGTGAGGGCTTTTGCCTTCCATGATACTTCGATGCTGTGATGAAGAATGCACTTTCAGGAAAGACAATCGAGGCGTGCTGGCAACGAACAACGAGACGAGAATCTATATATATAGATATATTAATATATATATAAATACGCCGTGAAGGGAGTGACGTTCCGGACCACCTGCAGCATAAATCACCCTATCACTTAAAACGGATCGATATTTTTTCAATATCAGTTAATGGTCTCTGGCTCCGTCAGGATTGATTTTTTTTTCTTTTTTTCATATATTTTTATTCGTCCAAAATAGTCAGCTCACATATCGACGTCGTTAGGGAAAGCCGAAAATGTGGCTTGACGATAAAGGATGTTAGTCACGGTGAAGCATCCTCGGCTTTTGGTGAATAGAAGAGACGGGGAGCATCGAACACTCGAAGAGTCAACCCCCCTTCACCAACAGAAGAATCGTGCAATTTCGTAAATGGGGATTGCCAATATATATCTGTATATATCTGTGTCGCGAGATGTCGAGGGTGATACGTTTGAAAATTCTAAGCCACCATTTCTTACCCCTATCGGCAGGAGTTTTTACATTCTTGGGGAGGAAAAAATAGAAAACATTCGAGAATCTTGAAACTAGGTCAACGACTTGTCACAATATTATTTTTATATCTGTGTCCTTCAGGCATTTTTATATTATTCGGTCGGAACGTCTTGTTTTACAGAATCTGACCAACGTATGTAATATATATTCATACTTCAACGAGAATCGGTTCACAGCACGGTAATATAATTAATTGACAAAACTCTATGAAACACTCATGAATTTTTCTTTGTATCGTATTGTTTATTTAAATTATGATTAAATGTCCGATAATCGTCATTCGTGTTCCAAACTAGTCCTAATCAGTTACATGTAGCACCTGAGCGACGGGAATGGATGCGAAAAAACGCTTGCAATGTTTTTGATAACTCTGCCTCGAGCACATTTTTTCCGCTACATTACAAAAAGAGAGATCCTTCGTTTCGTCTCGACGGCGGTGTTCCCCACCGGAGGGCTTGGTTGTGTTAAGGCGGAGGAGAGAAAAAAAATCAAGAGCAATGACAAATTCACGTCGTGCGGATAATTGGAATAAATAAAGGAATAAATGGAGGGAACTGAGAAGAGAGAGACGGATTTATCGGGAGAGGGTGGAAGGACGAGAGTTCGGGGTGGTCGACGGTACAACCCCTTGACATCTGTAATTAAATGAAAACAAAAAGAAAGTAATCGTACGCTCTCGACGGGTGAGTCAAGGCAGCGAAATGAGAGAATCAGATAGGACGAGGCGGGGGAAACAATGCTCGCCTCTTTCTACCCATCTTCTCGACTGCTACGCCCGAATGCCGAGAATGAAATGTCACCGACCGGATGCAGACGAGCCATTCGGTTCGGATCGTCCGGTTCTTTTTTCTTTTCAATTTTTTTTGTTGTTTTTCATTTCCATCCACATCCCGATTCTTCGCTCATTCTTTTTCTTCTTCGCAAACGTTCATCTCCTTATCTCAAGAAAAAGGGCCCTTATTTCCTGCACAGTGGATGTAATAATTGGGACAAGCAATTCAATTCAAATCATTTAAAAAAAATTATTTTAATAATTTATTTTCCTCCCAATAGATTCCAATATCCAGTAGCAACAACAATCCATGATAATTCAACGGTAAAAGTATTTTGAATACATTTCCCTCGAATGATTGCCCATTGATCTGCCTATTGTGGTTTTTGTCGATTCGTCACGACGTAGCCAACGGTTTGCATCACCAAAAGTTCAAGATCTGCGTATCCGCTATCGCGCCCACAGTCAGAGGATTCGCCTCTATCAGCTTGCCACCCCGAAATTTATCGCTCATCCCCTTCGGCTACGGTATACCCGCAGCCGTTACGGATGCGCGTGGCTGGCTCGAATCGAAAAGCACTAGCAAAGACATTACAAAGCGATCTGCGACAGTCGAATCGGGTGACGCGAGCAATATGCCATCAAATCCACGTAACCATCAATATCTTTCGTCCCTACGGTGGAAAACACAACATCTTCTCAGTCAGCATCGGCAACATCACCGCTACGGTCCACGGCTAACCGACGCAAGCTCGCGTCACGTCTCACACCCTTCTCGCCGCGGTTTTTCTCTCCATCCCTCCCACCCCTAACCACTTTGTCCGGACACACTGAAATGTTTTACATTGCAAAATCAATGCCGGCATCGAATTTACCTCCCTCGTCTCTATCTTCTTTTGTAATAGTGCTTCTGGTATTTCATATATCCCCGTGAAAGCTCTCGTCTGACGATTTCTCTCACGAATGAAACCCATACCTCGATTCCGTCATCCACGCGGAGTCTTTTCCGGTAAATCACACAATTATTGAAAACGCGTTTTGATATCCGAGTCTCGGAATCTCGAACGAGTGAATGAAAAAACGAGTAAAGAAAAAAAAATACATTTACAACGTGGTTTCGGAGTAAGGCGTATTCGTGGTATCGCGTATTAATTATTTCGCGATTCTCACACCCCGACCGTTCCGGCGTCATACTCGACGACGACGGGATGCGGAGAAAACGATCGTTCCGCGATCGACTTCAAAAGTGTCGGTGTCGGTGCTCGAGCGCTTTTTAAATCCAACAATGCCAAACGAGATTTTGCCGTCGGTCTGAAATGTAATACGAAACAAATACGTAGTTCAATGGCACGAAAAACGGAAACTCGATGGTTCTTTTTTTTTTTTTCTCTCTTTTCGTTTTATTTTTTATAATTATGGAGAAAAAAAAAATTGAACGTGAATAACAGCCGGTGTGAAACGTATCGAGGATGGCGATGGAACGGAAGAACGGACGAAGAGCGAAAGGGACTAACGTCATACTTTATGCAAGGTCCAATCTCGTGGACGGTTTTCATTTGTTTTTTTTTTCTTGATTGCGAGCAAGGGAGGGTGGATGACATCGCGAGACTCTATCGTGACGAGAGAGCCAATAAAAACTCACTTCGCGGATTGGGTAATAAAGCTCCAATCAAAGGCTTAATTATTCGATTACCCCCCGTTGTCCCGGCGTCGGAGTTCTCTTCCGCGGTAACTCTCGAACGAGAAGGGTGGTTAAAGGTGGTGCGGCGATCCGCACACCGTTGAGCTGTGTGCGCGTGTTAACCGTACTGCAACGCGTCGTCGCGAAGAAACTAAGGACTTTTCCCGGGTAAAAAGCTTTCTTACCTCGTTCCACTTTTTCGCTCGGTGTGCTTTCGGGATTAAAGAATCGAAGATAATTAGAAATAAATAGAACGGTGCAGAGGAAAAGGGATTCTTCTCGCTTCGAAGTGAAGCTTCGCCGAAACGACCTCATTGTTTTAATTAAAAAGAGGGTGGCACGTGGGGGAGGCAAAAAATCCTACGGGAAAGTAAGTCTTCTCTCTTTCGCTCTGTTCTTCTTCCACTTTTACTCTCTGTTGGTTCTTTATTTCGCGCTGACTCTCTCTCTCCCTCTGTTCTTAGCTGTGTGTTCGCCATGGGCTCTTTTTCAACCAACATACCTTTCCTTTCGTCTTCTTTCTCTGATAGGATTGAGAGGCACTCGGAGCGTAAACTGGAAACAACAACAGAAACGGACCGGCGAGGAGTCACGCCTCGATTGAGATAAAGTCGTCGGCGTTTTCCTTCCCGGCACCGCATCTACCCTCTCTTTCGTTACGGTTTTTCGTTTAGTACTTCACCGCGACGTTTATTTTACCCTCGCCCCATTTCGCATCCGAGCGTTGCATACGCCAAGGGCGTATTTATAATATGCTATTCACATACATATTTATATTAAATATATAATATGTATGTACAAAAAATCTCAAAATCTTCCTTTAGGAAAGTAAGAGGTCTGCACGAGAGTCCTATAGAGTCTCTCTACCGGACTCTTCTACTACTTCCTCGCTGCTAATATTACATCCGAAATATCCGTCTCTCATCCTATCGGTTCTGAAAGCCAACAGCTATTGTCTGAAACTTCGACGAAAATTTTTCCAACTATCCTTAGCAATTATATATTTTTTAGGTTTTTTCTATTTAGGTTTCCGTTATTATAAAATAGCCCAATAATTTTTGAATCATCGAGGATTTTGAGCAATTTTTTTCTCAAGATAACAATTTTAACATAGTTGAAAAAAATGTTGACAACTCTGTGTTCAATAACGATGCTTTTAATCTAAATCACAAAAATCTAATTAAATTTCCCTTTCGAAAAAACTTGACTCATTCAGTTTTGCCTCCGAGCCAACGATATTTGCGATAGTTCGAAAATCGTCAATCTTCGGAAACCGAAGCTGCTCACGCGTTCGAATATTGCGATGTGTTCTATATACCGTCCAACACTGCGTTTCAAAATTCGACGGTATATCGTCGTGACTGAACCTACAGAAGACGGATCGCTCCGGGACTTTGCAGCTTTATTAAAACGGCGGTAAGCGTTCACCGGGGCTTCGGTTTATACCTCGACGAGCGATTGGGAAAACCGGAAAGGGGATTGGTGCGCAACGTGCGAAGAGACGAGCACCCGGGCGTTAATACGTTCGACGATTTTTATGTCCGCGTTCGGGGGAAACATATTGGTGCGGCGCGCTTTAATGCGACATTAAATTTCACTGCGTCGGTGTATTCCCTTCTCGAATAGTGTAGATATATATATATATATATATGTATGTGTCGTATTATACATCGGCTTGACGCTTTATATTGAAATACATATTTCATAACCGCGACGATCGTTTTGCATCGCGCACATACTCGCCTATATATCAGCACCCCTCAACGATTTATCACGATAAAAATTGAACCTGCACTTATTTTATACAATCTCTCGACGGATTATTCACGTTTTCGACTAATTATCACGTTCACACCGTAGAAAGGTTTATTTTCTTAAATGTAATAATAATTTATCGTCGTGTACAAAACGTTACAGTGTTATGCGAACACGTCATGATGAAACGTTCAGAGGAACGAAAACAACGCGACCGAACCAATCTCCCAAAGAGGTTTGAACAATGCCTCACTAACACCGAAGGTTGTGAAATAAAGTTGATCTACTGCAAAGAGACAGAAATATACAATAACATACAATCATTCTTGTAAATATTAATCCACGGATGTAAAATTTTTTGATATTTAGGAAATAATGATAATTTGAAAAAAAAAGATGTTCTGCCAAATGTGAAAAAAAATTTGAACGTCGAGCGGTGATGATGCAATGTCTTGGAAATAAACGTTGCCAAAATGAAAAATTTCAAAAGGGCGTATTTCGATTTGCGACGTTTCCGGTTGTGCGTTTGACGCGGGCAGACTTTATTACATATTTTCTTCAATGGTATGCGAGTGTAAATATAATTGTCGAGTTGCGTTCGACGGAGCAACGAGCGAGCGAGCGTTGCGTCAGTGGAAGTATGAGAAACGATGGAAGTGGCGAATAAGCGTTTGTTTGCGTATGAAGCGACGTGGAAGCAGAAGATTACGTGGAAGTTCCAATATTGAGTCGTGGTGAAAAGTTCAACTTTATGGCTCCACCAATTTTTTTGGTTGCATTAGGTTCTGATGTCTCCTTTTTTTTGTCTTCATTCGTTTCTTTTTTTTTGGTTACTGCTGGTGTAAATACAGTTGATTATTGCACGTAAGATCCTTTGTTTTCCTTCTTCGACGTTTAGGCACGTTGGACAGTCAAACTTAACCATATTTCAGTCATATTTTTGCAATTAATCGAATACTTTTGCTTTTGTGGTTTACTATTTTATTTCACATAAAGCTGCAAAGTTTTAATTTTTTCAAACACAAACCAAAAAAATTAAGTTACAACCAGGTTAGAAATAAATGTTAGGTATATCTCTGTAATTAGGGCGCATTGCATAATCGAACCGATAATTTTTTTTTTTGTAATAAAAATGAAAACTCGAGACCGAAATTTCGTTGTACAGTCCAGCATGATATTAAAAAATATTTTTTTGAGGACGATGAATCGAATAATCGCGACTTGAAAATTTCGATCACTGAAAAATCGTTCATATTTTTTTTCTTCATAACTTCTGCGAATTAAATTCAGCTTGGTGAGAAACATTGACTTGGTCAAAATAACAAGTAATCAGAATAATTGAGAAAATTTTCAGCGACGAGTCTATAATTTTAATCTTTGCTTTCGTACTTTCGCGTCGTCGCGACGATCTTCGTCCCTTCATACTTCGGCTGCGGACGTGATACTCAGCTCGCTTCCCCGCCATTACCTCTCAGCGCGCATTCCCAACTCTCCGACTTTTTCACATCTCTTCTCCCTCTCGCACATTTTCGTCCTCGCGAATGCCGCAATTAATTATTTTGATGCATTTGGTTCGAGATTTCGCTTGGACGACCGCGTGCCAGCAAATTTCCCAATCTATATATACATATCTGCGTCGCGTTAACCACGATAAATGTACGAGTCGAACAAGAAGAGAAAAATTGCAACCGAGCCCGTTGAACCGATATTCAGATAGTCCTCCGTCTATGAATTTTTTTCTTTCATTCTGATATGCCCATCGCACGAACGATTAACTGAAGAAAAATGAATATAAAATGAATTTTAAAAACCGTTATACGTTTAACTAAAGATCCGAAAAAATAAAATTAAATTCCACGAATAATTAAAATATAAAAGATCTAATTAATTGAGAGATAAGAGCTTTTGAAAAGGGTGCAGAGAAATCTGGCGAAATATATAGTAACCCAATGTCCTCAAAAACAAATTTATCAGATGGAATGAAAAAATGTCTTCAATAATTTTATTATCATTTCTAAATTTAACAAATGCTTATTGTTAAACGTTAAATGATCATTGAAATGCAGAATTTAAAATTTCATAAAATTCCAGAATCTCGGCCGAGCCTCATTGAAAAATCACCATTAAAACCAATTGCAAATCTACCCTGGCGAATCCTCATGCAACTCTTCACGGGATTGCCTCAATTTTGATTTCGTTTCATTTCTTCAACAAAAAAAAAGCACTAACAAGAAAGTACTAAAATCAACAGCTACTGACAAACTATTTGGCACACTCGACGCAAAGAACACGAGCGTATATTACAATTCGTGACGATGCATCAAACATCAATCGTATTCTATTAATGTCGTAACTTTTGTATCGCGGCCGTTCGAGTTTCGACGATGACGCGAGGCTCGAGCAATTTGCAAAACACAATTTCTCGAGTCTCGAGTCTCGTGTTTCCAGTGTTATTAATGCGCTACGAGCGATCGTTGTGTACGTATGAATCGTCGGCGCGTGCCAATATAGACCGCGAAGCGTAAAAATATCTTCGGTGATAAAGATGGGGAGCCGGGTCAATTGGATGAGGTGACCGATCGGGTCTTCAGCCATTGACACTCGTAACGCCATAAACGGCAACGACGACGTCTTCTCCCCCAGTTTCACGCATCGTATCACACACGAGCACCGGACGTCGCTTCGAACATTCCAATATCATTGAACAAAATGCAACTCATTCATCTCTTCTTCGTAAAAATATGTATCGCGCACCGCCAGAGATTGTCGACCCCGAAATCTTTCGGTCCAGAAGTGTCTCGCGACAATCCTCACGCTTACGCGTTCTATTTATAACGCGTCGGCGTTGCACCGTAATAATCGCTCGAGATTTTATTGCAAAAACGCTTTCATTGGCACTCGTGGCGACTATATTGAGAAATCGTTCGAGGAATTTTATAAACGTGAGGTACGCGTCGACGAAGGAAAGACGTTGATGAAAACGGAGAAGCGAAATTGTGGACCCTCGTAACGTTGGCATAACTCGAGGCAATTTCGGTATCCAATTTCAAATTCCGTTTGACATTTGAAGAATTTCAAAACATTCGCTCCGACGACGTTTAAGAATGTTACGTTATTCAGAAAATATTTAATTATTTAGTTCTGTTTAACGGAGCACGATCGATTGTCGAGAAAAATCGAAACGTTCGATCGAACGTTGATTTACGATAAGCTCATTACAATAAGCTTACTTCTACCAACCATCGGGCATTCGATTCAGAATCATTTATGCTGACTCGTCATTTTTCATCAATTCAATGGTAAACAAGGAAAAAACAAAAAAATTAAATTCTCAAAAAAATGCATGTTGATTAAAAAGTTTTGTATCGTTGATTGCAGTCTGCTTTGCCGGCAAAGTTTTCTTAATAAAACATTGATGATATAGTCACGCCGTAAATATGCGACTCAACTCACGACCATGAGGTTTATCGGTATCCTCGAGCTGAAGCTCACCATTCCTGTGAACAACAGAGACAGCGACATAATAACACAGTGGATAGATACAGATATATAAATATTATACGATTGTGAGCGACGTCGGGATGCTTTGTACGAAGTTTGAAAACTCGACGAGTGGATTAATATCGCCGAGTTCTCGTTACTCGTTGTTGATTTTGTCTGCGCGAATTTTCCTCTCCCCCTCCCTCCCACCTCCGCACTCTTGTCTCGTACCCAAGGCTCCTCATCGCGGGGGTGCCCTTCGCCCTTCGCCCGGACGCATTTTCCTGCTAATATATAATATACAGAAGCAGCACGGTCACAGTAGCTTTCTGCACAACGTTCGTGCAACCCTTTCGCCTTGCTATCTCAGTGTACGGGGGCGTGAGGGGGGGGGTACAGTCGTGGGCGAGGTTCTCCCAACGAGGTTCTCTCTCGTCTCCGTAAAATCGTCGTAGCTACCCCCGGTCGGTGCTTCTCGCTCCCACCTTTGCCCTGGTTTGCCGGAAGCAGCTCAAATGTCTCTAATGAACCGACTTGTGTGCTTATATCTGCGGCTCCCGTAACCGCTTTATACGAGAACATTCGCGATTCCGAGAACATACGCGTATGCGCGTGGGTTCGGGTAAATAACGCGGTTTGAATAAAAACAGCGAGGCCCAAGGGGCTCTTCGCTTTTTCTCACATTTATTTTACAATTCTGTAGATGTCAATTGGAATATGTATCTGTTATAAATGTTGATATGTAGAAAATCATGGAATGAGAGTGAGAAAAAATGATACGACGATATGTGAATTAGTATTGATGCATGTGGACATGAAAGGGCACGAAAAAAATAATTTTCGGAAAAATTATGTAGACAGAACGGCTCACAGGGCTGTCAGCTGCCATCCATTTTGTTTTCTATAATTCTATGGATATCATAGGTGCTGTGCGAAAGAAACTCGTGCTTGCGACTTATGATGATGGGTTGATACTATGGGTGCGTACGTAGCGGTTTAATATCATCCAGTTGGTTCTAAGGAATAATTTTTCTATTTTATTGTTGGGATAACTTAATGTATCGAAAGATGCAGTGAAGATGCTCATGATAAATGGTATTGATCTCGCAAAGATCTACTTATGAATTTTCATCAAGATTGTTATAAGGTTGAAGCGCCAGAACAGACTTTTCGATGGCCAACAGAGTGTACGGACTGATTCGAATCTCGCTAAATATCGCATCCTCCTATAGTCACGTAAAAACACCCACGCAGATCATTGATCTACCTCTCCCGAGATTACTTCACATCCCGTACATGCAAGATCCGAAGCAACAAACTTATTCGTCCGTTAATTATGTAAAACAGAACGTAAGCGAAAACCAACCGTCGCGAGCGCTTTCGTCCAGCTTTCGGGCGACCGTCCGCTCTTATTCCCAATTGTAACTCAGACATTGTAACAGCCGCGGTTGCGCGAAAAGTGTTTCACCCCCCAACGCGAGGAAATTTTACACCTTTCGAGCTTAGCGGAGAAGCACGTCGTTAGATAATAATACGTAACGTTTCGAGAATAAGCGTTTCACGTATTATATGACACAGAGGATGTTTGTAACACAGAAACGTATTTTACTTCGCTCGACGAGAAGCAACGTCGCGACGGTGCCGGATTTCATATGACTTCTAAGTAGGCGAGAAATACGTGTGAGCCGGCGTTGAATCGCGCGCTAAAAAGTGTCGAGCGTCGTGTATTTGACACAAAGGAAAAGAATATAGCATGGCGCACTGACTACGAAATCCTGGGACACGAGATAAAAATGGGAAAAAGAGTTGTATCGCATCTCGTATCTTTCACATTAAAATCTGATATATGCCCGCGTCGTTGCGAGACGTTAATATCTATTATAAAGTAATATCGCTGTCGAAAAACCTTCCGAGAAAGATCTTTGTCACATTCAACGTTAATATTCGGCGTTCGGCGGGTTTGGGGCTACAGTGGGTGCTTCTGAAGGCTTCAACCAAAGGCAAAGAGAGACAGAACTGGGGGAGTGCATTAAAGAGTGTGGCTCTCAATATATAGTGATGTAACACAGAAACTTTTAGTGCTTTTGTTGAAAGTTAGGAACATAATGGATAAAAAAGGTTATAAAAAATAATATATTTTCTATTACAGTTGAAATTATGTTTCAATGAATCGGCTAATTATTTTGATCGACTATTTTAATTCCTGAATGCTCCATATAGATCAGTTGTTCCGTAGGAATCACAATCAACTTTGTCGTTACAGACCTGACGTCTCCAGCAGAAAAAATGGCGAACTGCTTGGGCTCGAATATTCCATGCTCGATTTTTCGGGCATAAGTAATGCAATGGAACATATAATATATAGATATGTATAATTGGAAGCTCCGTTAATAAGCGTTGCAATATACAAACGATACGAAATCTTTCGACTCGGGTGAGAATGAGGTAACGAACTGGACTATAGACGAAAATCTATATCGACGGCCATGGGGGCCACGGGGAAGGAAGGGTGTGCATCCGCCCTGGCCCGGGTAGTGAATTCAAACGAGCGTGTAATTGGCAGTATCGTAAAAAAAGAGTCGAGACCGTTCGGGCGGAAGAAGGGTAACGCGGAGGAAAGACGAGCCAGAAGAGGAAGTAAGACGGGAAGTGGTGAGAGTGGAAACCATGAGCTTCGACTGGAAAGAGCGAGTAAGCGCCGGATGAGAAAGACGAAGCCGATGTTACAGCGTAGCTCTACCTGATACAGCGCGGACCGAGAGAAAAAGTGAGAAACCGTGAGAGAGGGCGGAAAATTGAAGAACGTTGGTGAGGGTGAGCTTTATAATTTTTTATCTCAAAATCGCTCTCTCGGCGTCTATCTCGAAGAGCGATATTGTTAATATGCAAAGAAGCATCGGTAAAATGGGGTAGCCGGAGAGAAACAAGGATGGAAGCGCGAGTATCCGCGCCTTTTTTTTCTTCGTAAAAAAATATGGGGCGGTGGGAGGTAGCGGGGGCGGGGTGGAATTCGCGAGAGGAATAGAGGGGTGGATCGCTCTTGCTCCCGGTTCCACGGATGGTAGAAGGTGGAAGCCGAAATTGCCCGACGACCACCGCACGCAGATCATCTGGGCGCCTGAACACAACGGAGGGTACGATAAACACAGCGCAGCACGTCTTTTTCGTGGCAATTCTTTAACTTGCCCGAACGATCGACGAAAACTTTTTTTCCTCAGAAGCTCGTTCGTTTCATTTCATGTTTTTTTCTTCTTTTTCTTCGTTCTTTCGCTTCTCATCTCGACAGTGCAAATGCACGCATACCCATAGACCGCGCTTAGTACCGGCGATGTTCGAGTGCTCTTTCGGCACGTTATTTCCGTTCGTGGGTTTGGATGTTTCTTGGATGGTCGCCCCGCAGACACCCCAGGTCGGAACTCGGAAGAGAGGAGGGAGGTGAAAGAGAAGCGACGACCTGGGCAAAAGAGAGGAGAAGCAAGCTAGCAAGAATGGGAAGAAATGCCCGAGGTGGTACGGAAAATCCAAGCTCGTTCGAAAAATTGCGAGCAGGCTCGTTTAATCAAGGACGAACGAGAAGGAAAATGTTCCCGGGGCGCCGCATATCGCGGTGAGAGTTCATCCCGAGCTCGCGGAGTTCAACGAATTGTTTTGATAAGTCGCCGAGACAATACGTCGTTAAGGCGCCGGGGGGTT
Organism: Sussaba pulchella; assembly: GCA_963971145.1. Lineage (NCBI taxonomy): Eukaryota > Metazoa > Arthropoda > Insecta > Hymenoptera > Ichneumonidae > Sussaba > Sussaba pulchella. The sequence continues at coordinate 19,071,953 of OZ020165.1, forward strand.
TCGTCGTCGGAGGTGGTGGTGGCGGCGGTGCATTGGCGAGCCAGGAGTCTGCTAGCTCGCGGGTGAGCGAGGCCCTAGACGAGGGTGGAAGCCGAGGAAGCGGGGCGTCAGCAACGGGAGGAGGGCGACGACGACGATGAGAACGCGGAGGACGAAGACGACGAAGAAGACGACCGCGACGAAGACGTGGGGACTCTCGAAGTTTAGATTAAACCCGCCACGGATAAATATTCGTAATGGAGCGCCTGGGTGCTATAAATTAGCATGCTGCCCTCTTCTCATACCCCACCTGACAAACCACCCCTCCAAACGTTCTTTCGTGATATGCGCGGAAGCTTGACAATCGCCAGGGACGTCGGGCTTCGTTACCACGATTTTTCGCCGGAAATTCTTGTTTTTCCAGATTTCTTTGCACATCGAGATATTAGCGTCTCGGTTGCTCCGAAATCCACTCGAGAAAAATACAAGAAAGTAATGAACTAAATAATTATTTTCTCGGGACAACGGTTAAGTAAAAGTAGCGGCGATAGAAGAAACGAGAGAGACGGAGAGATTAAGTCAAGTACGAGTGAATTATTGTTACGATAATAGAAATTCCAGTTCCTGCGACGAAAGTTCCAGCCAGCGGTCGTCCGGAGCTTTCGGATGGGACGATAGAGCGCAGGAGGCTCATCGGCCGCACCGGCGTCGTGGCGAGGGGGTGTGTTACACGGTGCGACTGAGTAGTGTGCAGGCGGTACGAGAAGAAAATAAACCGCTATTAATCCACATCGGGAATTGAGTATTATTAGGGGATGTAACCAGGATTTGGAGCGGGTCGGGTTAAAATCTCTCTCGGCCGTTTCTCAGGAATATCTGTGGAATCGGCGCGTCGGTAATATACATTCGTAATCGTACGGTAGATGCCCGTATAGCGTGCACGATACGTATTTCGTAGGTGTAGGTCGTTCACGTAGGACGCGGGTGTAGAATCGGTGCGAAATACGACGGTTCACTGCCACCCACTCCTATCTGGTAGATTAGTCGTTCGGATGCGGATTTAGTTTGTTTTATTGGCTCGACAGACCCGACTCGAATGGCTATTAATTGGTGTGTTGTGCAATCTGCGGTTCTTCTTGATAACGGCAGAGCTTCGGATAATACCGAACCTAGTGGATTTATCTGTCACTGGTTTGTAATTGAAATCTTGCATCGAGTATCGGGGATTTTATACGATTGATAAAAGGACGAAAAAACACTGGAGAAAGTTTCTCTGGAGGAATCTCTTCCGTCTGACGGAATTCGTGGAGGATTGGAGAAATTTACTTTGATCTTTCAAATGCAGGGATGGAACTTTATTTATATTTTCAGCCTGGTACCGAACTATGATTCGTTATTATGGGACGATTGAGATTGTTCAGATTTTCGTAATAATTATGGATATTTTGAATAAATTACAATGGATTATCATAGTTAATGGCAATTGGAATGGATGATAATTTAAGAATGAAAGTACTTAAAATACGTTCCCATTGAATGAATGTCGATCCCTGTCAAAATCTGTTCGAACAATGACATTTCGCTCAGTCTAGCTGATCAATCTGCATGTTTCATATGATAAGTAAACGTTTATATCTTTTCCTAGCGGAATGATCATTGATAATGTTTTTTTATTCTTCAACAATTACAATCGCAATACCGAGAACGCAAAATTAGAAAATGTAGAGAATCGAATGTACAACAAAGACGGGGATTAAAAAAAAGAGTTTGTGATCAAGAGGGATGAGGGGAAGGTTGCGTCTCGGTCTTCACGAACCCCAACCATCATAGTCAGGCAATCCCTCTTCGATTTCGATACGTCTTATTGTGCCTGTCTCAGCCTGCAGGGGCGAGTAGGTATACACGTAAAAAGAAGTAGAAGGAAAAAACGGAGAATGGATTCGCAATACTCGCGGGGACGACTGCCGGTGGGATAGAAGTAGATTAATTGGTTGAACACTCACAAGAGTCGACTGAACGTATTATGTTGCCCAGCCTGTCCTTGCCGCCGCCACCCCAATTCAATCACTTGTGATCTTGGCCGCCTAACTATAAGCGCTATTGCGTATTTGTCGATACATTTATATATATTTATATTTATAACGGAGATCGTGACAGCTAATGACACCTTATAAAGTTTTTAACAAACATGAGGATATACCAGGGAAAACAAAGGCAGGACGTTTTTCGAGATGAATAAATGAAATATTTTATCGATTTCTTAATCAAATTTGAAGAAGTTAAATAAAATACAATTTATTGATAAATCAAAAACGAAAAAGTTCTCTTGCGATTTATAAAAGATATTGTTTCAGAATCTATTAAAAAAAAGATTCCATAATCCGTCGAACAAATTAATCCAAAATTCATGAATTAATTAATTTTGCAATCCTAGAAGAAATATTTGCCAATTTATAGAAAAAAAACCTTACCACTCATAAAAGGAATTATTTTATAACTTACAGAGAAAACATGTCTTAACATTTTTCAAAAAAGCTTCTTCATAATCTATTCATTTAAGAACTCCGTAAAGAAGTTGTTTTACAGTCTATAAAAAAATTAACTTCCAATTCAACGGACTAAACGAATAATAATTTAGTTCTGGACAGTGCAGCGGGACTCAATATTCGATCGGACATTTCAATCATCTTCTCAAGTCCTCCACCTCCGTTTCGCCCGCTAATCCGACCGAATTCCCCGGAATGCTGTCAACGATGCGAGCGCGAGTGATCGACCCCGTGGAGAAGCGATTATCCGTTGCGTCTCGTCAATTACAGACAGTCTCGTTGCGACGAGAGAATTGGAAACGGGTTAGGTGTGCTTTCCAAAGCTTGTACGCCCTCGCAAGCTTGCACAACGGGACACACTGACGGTTCGCGTCGTGCCGGAGATGCCGCCGGTCAGGACCAACAGCGTCCACCGAAGTCCTACCGAATCTCGAAGCTTTCGGGCGAACAGGCACCGACGAGCTCTCACCGGTTATTTAATTACCTCGATCTATCACGAGCTGTCGGCTTCTCAGTCTATAATGCATGATCGATCGTGTCAGTATGGTCCGGCGAAGAGCGAACACCCTGCTTCAATCCCTTCTTCAGTGGAACCTAATAGAGCTTAGTACTTGACTCGGAAAATCGATTCTCGTAATTACCTCTGATTCGTGTTTTTTAAAATAAAACACTGAAACAGATTTAATAACTTTTATGAGTTTCAACGTACGTTTAAACAAATTGGATGATTGGCCTGTGAACTATGTATTAGCGATGCAAGTTATTTATTTGTTCATGTAAATGTGAAATACGCCATCTTCGCTTTCAATACAATGTATATGGGGTATTCCTGGGAATTTCGGCAACTTCGGACAGTTGGGTCAAAAATTTTGCTCCCCAATTTTTATCTTTAATATGTGTTGAAAATAAAGAGACACGTATTTCGGCGTTTTTTATTTTGAGCCCCCACTTTTGAAATACAGTCAAATGAAGTTTTTGAAGTATTGACCACATTCGGTCATTCAAATCGATATATCTCAGCAACGGTTAGTGATAACTCAAAAAACCACAGGTGTTTTTTTTTCGTTTTTGAACGCTTTATACATTGAAAACATTGACGATAATGTTGCACAGATTCAACAATTATTTATAAACAATTCAAAATTAAAAATGAAATAAAACAAAAAACGCACTTTTAATTTTTGAAATGTATTTTTTTTTAAATTCCTTGAACAAAAACGAAAATTTAGCCACCTTGAACTTTTTGGGCCGACGCTTCGTTCGGGAGTTATAGATTTTTTCGTCACAAAAAACCCGTAAATGTTTACCCGGTTGTTAAGAAAAAGAGCTATAACTTTCGAACGAAGCGTCGGCCCAAGTCCGGCCGAGTCTTAAAATTTTCGTTTTCGTCCAAGAAATTTGAAAAAAAATCAATTTTCATAATTAACGGTACTTTTTTCTACATGCAATTTTTTACTAATAAAATACGTATATTTACCGGTTTTTTATGACAAAAAAAGCTATAACTTTCGAACGAAACGTCGGCCCAAGTCCGGCCGGGTCTCAAAATTTTTCTTTTCATCCAAAGAATTTGAAAAAAAATCAATTTCAATAATTAAGGGTACTTTTTTTTTCATGCAAATTTTTACTAATAAAATACGTAAATTTACGGGTTTTTTGTGACAAAAAAATCTATAACTTCCGAACGAAGCGTCGGCCCAAAAAGTTCAAGGTGGCTAAATTTTCGTTTTTGTTCAAGGAATTAAAAAAAAAATACATTTCAAAAATTAAAAGTGCGTTTTTTGTTTTATTTCATTTTTAATTTTTAATTGTTTATAAATAATTGTTAAATTTGTGCATCATAATCGTTAATGTTTTCAATGTATAACGCATTCAAAAACGAAAAAAAAACACCTGTGGTTTTTTTAGTTATCACTAACCGTTGCTGAGATATATCGATTTGAATGACCGAATGTGGTCAATACTTCAAAAACTTCATTTGACTGTATTTCAAAAGTGGGGGCTCAAAATAAAAAACGCCGAAATACGTGTCTCTTTATTTTATAAACATATTAATGAAAAAAATTAGGGGGCAAAAATTTCGACCCAACTGTCCGAAGTTGCCGAAATTCCCAGGAATACCCCATATATTTTTTGCTATAGATTAATACTGATTCTACGATAAGTATATTTCCAATAATTTCTGCATTATCGGGTACACTAAATTCTCATTGAAAATTATATTCAATTTTTCTTTTTCAAAAGATCTGATTTTAAAAAAAAAATTCCAAGCAAAGTCTCTTAATTTTCACGAGGTTTGAAAATTTCAATGAAAATAATTCTCACTCGAAATACGTATCGATGGTGTTCAAGTACCAAAAGTACTTACTGCTTCGTACACTCATGATTGTTTGCACTTTCAGTCATTCTTCTAGTACTCCATCCAGCTCATCTTCATATACATGTCTATAACGTCATATTTGGTTGGTAAGATGGCGACCGACAGGAGATTAATTCGTATTCTCCTTGATGTCTACCGGAGTTAACGGCTTTAACGGATAAAAGACTAAAGATCAGTGGGCGCGGTTCACTTTTCTCGAGGTCGATGGGGATAAAGCGATCGTCGGTGCCCCACGGGGTCGTCATGGTGGTGGTGCGCAGCGAAAGAGCGAGAGGGAACCTAACGGCACGGGTGAGGAACGACGATAGTGAAAGAGGAGGCGAAGCAAGAAATTGATATAGCATACGAAAATGAATTGCCCCTCTCCTCCAACCCCCACGGTTGCTTTGCCGAAGAATATTCCGCGCGGCAATCTGCTTGCGCCCCGGTTTTTATGCTCATTTTCAATTTCGCCCCTTTCCCACGTTTCCGTACAAGTTGCCGAGGCTTGCGACGAAGAACGTAGGACGAAAACTCGGCAAGCCCCCAGGTTTCCCATAAAACCTATATTACCATATCGTCACCCCCGCCGGGTTCTCGTTCGCTCGGCATCGCCCACCTCCGCCGTCGTGCGTCCGTCCGACCGCCACCGATGACAAGATGAATACAAACGGACGTATTACAGATACCCATGCTCGCGGGGTAGTTGATTGTACGGCCCGTTGTGCGCGCCAGAGTTTGCAAGAAAGAATTGTGCAGAAGGGGGAACAGGTACTTTTCTATCTCGTTCACTTGCTGCGTCAAGTGATCTAGTCGGCGAAGCGCCTCGAGCGATGCGTCGTACGTTCAACGATGAGCAACCCTTTCTTTCCCCCCATATCTCACAACCCCAGACGATTCTCGTGTTTGATTTTTTTTTTTTTAGTTTGCGTAGCATAGTTAAAAATGATGATTTGAATTTTCTTTCAATGTTTACGATTTGTACGAAATAAAATTGTAGGTAGTAATTTTGTACTTCGAAAAATATGGATTCCCAAATCGTTTCCTAAAAATTGGAGAATCGTTTTCTCCGGAGACGGGGGTTTATCCAACCGTACCAACGTCTTTGTGTACATCGTAGTCGATGGTATTTCGTTGGCTGCTTATTTGTCGCGTCGGAGAATGGAATGAACGAGGGTAATGGTACGTCGTAGGTTCCTTGATAGAACGAAATAACATTCGGAATGTCGCTCGCGTTCTCCGCTCCGATTGTACGCCTTGCGGTGTTCCTCCCGAGCCCTCGACAATCTTCTCGCCCCCTCAACGAAAACTTCTCCGGATCTCGACGTTCGACGTGTCGCTCGTCTCTTGTTCAATTTATTTGTATTTCTTAAGTGGCTTCGCCTTTGCTCATGTCTCGCAACGAATTCACGTCGAAACTTTGAAATAGCATTATCCTTTTGTCTTGTCACCGCTTTCTCCTATTGATTTCCGGAAAATTGCAGGATGCTTGAACAAAACGACACACGCATAGTAAAAATGTCATCGAATCGGTAGAATAATTTTCGTTCGTTCTTTCCCTGCAGCTTGGGATTTCAGAGACTTTGCACAACGCAAATCAGTCGTTCAACCAACACTTGACCCACCCCAATTTTTTCCACCATTTGCAACTGTGCCATTTTTCCCCGTTCCGTAATTGCATACGCGTCAAATTGTTTTCTCCACGAATCATATTGCCCCCAGCATCCCCCGCATCGCGGTTCCCAATAAGCCCAAAAATTTTCACACATTCATCAACGAGCAAAATATATAATCATTTCAACGACACCATCTCACCTTTTTCCAAAGCCAGACGGCAATTCCGTTGCACGTACGATTTTTTCTCGCTCAAAGTAAACATTGAGGGAAACCCGATGAATTCAATGTTTGAAATTGCATACACCCTGTATTAGTTACCTCCGAATTCGCGTCCAGCCCGGCACACCGCCAACGACGACTACGACCACGACGACGACGACACCAACGACAACGCAGCTGACGGGGTCGACGACGAGAAAGCAGTTGCCGGGCTTGCAGTCGTCCTTTGTTTTTCCGGATAACAATGGCCTCTCGATTTCGCCTCAGGGTGATTACCGGCAATGCGACCACGACTCGAATGGATTCTGCGGTTTTCCTTCCTCGCACAAGTCATCCACCCAGTTTGATATGAACAAGGGTGCTGCTGTGTTCTACGCCTGGACGTCCTGGGTCGCGAATATTAAGTATGAAAAAAAAAAAAAAGAAAAATTAAAAAGCAGAAAAAAAAAGATAGGGGGCAAGCAGCACGAGCGTTCCGCCACTATCGGAAAAGACCCACGTCTGGGCCGAATAATGTCCCTCGATTCTTTTGCCCCTCAAAGACTGCGGTGCTCGATGCTTTAATTGATATTTTAATAGATGGTGTGAAAAAACGTCCTTAAAGTCAGTCAGTGGTTGGACCCTCTCGAGTTCGTTCCGCTTCCTTTCCCACTCCCCCTTGGTCACGTTCTCCCATGGTCAGGGGAGCGAGAAGGAGAGACAAAGGAATTAATGGAAGCCTCAGGAAGCTCGGGAGATCCTTTGCGAATCTCCAGATCCCCAACGGCAGCGGCAGCAGCAGCAACGGCTGCACACTTCCGTTTTCACGGCTATCAGTAGCACCCGTACGGCAACGAAACGGAGAATTCGAGGACTCGGAGGGTAGACGCTATTGCGAACGCACGATTGTGCGACCCGTCAAACGCCATTGGTTATAATTTATTCGAATTAACCACTGATTATATTCATTAAAAAGTTGGTTCGAGAAATACGGGGGAGAGCAGCACTCAACGTACCTGATGGCAGTGTACTTCATGGCTTTCTCGTTGATGAAGGACCTCGAAATGGAATCGTGGTTTTGAATTTATCGTATCGCTGAACAATTGCTCATATATTTTCACGAAAGTGCATCTGCATGATAAAGAAAATTGTGATCAATCCTAGAACAACTAAAAAAAACCAACATAATGGGTTCAACATTAAAAAAAAAGAAAAAACTGCTCAAATTCGTCACGTTGCACTCCCGCGAAAATTTTCCATAACTTTTATCACAATATTGAAAGGAGTAATGTACCTACCTTTTGTCCCAGCCTTCGCCCCCGTTACGACGAAAAATGGGGGATAAGCGAACGAACGGAAAACTGTCGGTAGTTGTAATGTCAATCGCTACTTTCGTATGCTGCATAATTTTAACTATACACGACAATGAAAGGACTCAGGTAATCAATACAAATTAATTCTGCACCAGGAGCTTGCACAGATCCGTGCGAGTAGTTTCGTATGCGAATAGCAATGGACAAACGTTTCTGGAATACCTGGCAGCTACGGTGCTCGACAAAAAAAAATCCAGGTAATTCTATCCTTGAAGGACCGAGATTTGCGCGCACCCACAAACTCATGCTCACACCTACAGTGTTGGCTAATGTCGTTCGGGGAAGGGTGGATCACCTCCCCCTCCCCTTACCGGCCTCAGAAGCAGCAGCGCCGGTGGTTGTATTAGTGGCCCCGGTGCGATCATGGTTCCACCTACGTACGATACGTAGAATTACGTAGGGAGCCACGAAGCAGGTGCGGGGGAGGGCAGAAGGCGAAGCAAAGAGAGTAAGTGTACATGCGTGTGCGAGAAAGCGAGTGCAAGGGTTGAATTTTAATTATTTTCCCTTTGGTAGGTATAATATTTCAATGCTCGGCCAGCAGCAAGCTTGGGCTCGGCCCGTGCTCGGCTCACTTGCCGCCATTTCTGGCAAGTAATGCTATTATAATTATACAATATATGTATATGTATATCCATGCGCGTGCCCATGGTCATTTCTTGTCGGGTGCGCGTCCATTTCGCCTCTTGTGCAGTCCCTCCGGCGAAAACGTACGTACGGTTTCACTATTCCCTTCGTTCGGTCTACTGCTCTTACCGCATTCTCTCCGTCTCTGTGTACACATCCCGAGCAAGTATCCGCGCTGTGTACGCGCTCGGCTCGCCGTTTGGGCGTCCGTTGCCGCTGTACAATTAAAATTTCGTAATTATCGCGCGGCGCACACGTTTCCGTATCGGTAATACAATAATATATTTTACCGTTCCATATCTCTCAAAAATCATTAACGATGTTGAATTACGTTGCCTCCACGAACTTCGCTCGTTTGCGTTTACGCGGAACAAGAATTTCAACACTCATGTACGTAAGTCGAGCTTGAAAAGTTTTATTGTACGTTGATGCAGATGTGATTACCGTGACTGCCGTGAATTGTTCACGATCCCGCGATAATTAATGCAGGTTGGTATATCAACTATGCATCGAGAAAACAAAATTGTTGTGATTAATTCAACGTGCAAGAGAACGTCTGTCAAAAAATAATAATATATTTTTCAATTCAGTATCAAATCGTGCGGATTAGAAAGATACCAAAAATTAAAATATATGTTCTTGGCAATAAATTATTATTGAAAGTAAAAAAAATGTATTTCCTTCTGAAAGAAATTCGCTCGAGCCCGCGCTGTTGAAGTACTAGCGACGACGGTCGAGCGAATCCTTCGCGGATGCTGGAAATGGATTTTCGAGCTTTCGTCGCTCGTGCCGTTACCGAGAATCGACGCTCAGGGAGCCTTTCGTGGTGCAAGCTTCTTCGCGAGAGTAGCGTGTTTCATCTCCCGATGCCATTCCTCATCTCCGAAGCTTCCTCCTCGCCCATCGTCGTCGTCGTCGGCTTTGGAAACGTGCGCCAGTACGTCGCTGAGAATAAAGCTCGGGAAAATATATGTATACATAGATTCGCGAATGTATTTATGCACGTGCGTATAGTTTCCAGTACAGATATTTATACGTATGTATCTGTACATATCTACATAGATATATATATCTATATATCTTATACCTTATGTACGCCATTCGCCGGAAATTCAGAATTGCAAATTCTTTAATTCCCGGACTGCGCTGCTCGGCACGAGAGGCTCCACCCCTCACCGGTTTTCTCACGGCCCAGGAAAATACCTCCGCCTGACCTATACAAACATCGCGGGGTGGCAAGAAAGCGGACGGTTGGGGGAGAGGAGGGGTCCCACGACGAGGAGGATGTGTATTCAAAAATTTACATAGGTACATTCTGATTAAAGTGTCCTAGAAAGCAAATCTAATACAGCAACCGGTCGCGGCGACAACGTCGTCGACGCGACACGTTGTGGGGGGGGGGGGGGGAGCAACCGGGGGACTCGCCCGCATCCCCAATTCGCCAGTACGTCTCGCGACGTCGACGACCAAAGGCATTGCTGAGATTGGAATGAAATGAATTTTCTGAACCCCTGGATTAATATTTTCATGATTAACACGTCGCTGATTTTATCATTTTTTTTTGTACGACACTTATGTTGCAAGGTAAGAAGAATTTTTATTCGACTCATAAATTATAAAGCTGAGTTTCGGAAGGAAATACCAATTTGATTCACGAGAATGTTTCGAAAATTGGTTATTCTCGTTCGAATTTTTTCGCAGTAGCTGAAAAATATAAATAATTCGTACGATCAACGTGAAGTAGAATAAAACTTGGTTCAATTGAGCACACATTGATAGGAAATCGTGAATCAACTCGTTGCGAGAAAAATAAAAATATTTGATTGAAAAAAGCTTCGAACAAAACGAAATCCAAATTCTCGCGAATTCTGTGTCGGCTTACGTCGATGCAACATCGAAAATGTGATTGCGCAAGGATTATTAGATGTCCTTCGATGAAAACGAAGATTTTGCGATTACGTTCGAATGAATAATTAGCTCTACTTCAGGCAGGTTTGAACGAGGAATTCAAATTAATGTTTTCGTATGCTATCGCGTCGTCGGCCCTTCGAAGGCTAATACGATTAAGCATTACGCCTACTGATTGGATTTTCGATTAATCAACGGTTGGAGAACCGGACGGATGAGCGAGTGAAACGTGGAGTAAAAGAGAAAACGAGTTGGAGCGAGCTTGCGGGTGAAAAAAAAAAAAAAAAAACGACGATGGAAATGAAACAAAATTCATATATTCTCTCGTGACGTTCTCTTTTCTTTTCTGCCGTTTCTCTGTCAGCGTGCGTACGCCGACTGTGCGAAAACCTGATACGGGGGTTGAGCATGAGCACGCGGCTGTAATTGCAAAATTGCATTAGCTTTGTGTTCTTCCGCCGTTCGGCCAGACGTAAGAGATTATACCTACGGGATGGCTTGTGTGCGCTGGGCTCACTCGATTTATTATGTGTTTTCGACTTAACGCAGTACGCGGTTTTTATTAGCCGAATGATTATTCGACAAATTGATGAATTGCGATGAATTTTTGAGATTTTGAATCGATCGCTACTTAAAATTCTGGTCCGACGAATGCTGCAGATTCTGTGAAACTGATAATAAAATTGTGTTACACTTGTTATACTAATTGTATTATATACTAGCTGAAATACCCGCCATTGTCATTTAAGGGTGATTTTTTCAAAATAAGATGTGGATAGACAACATTTCGAAATACCAACGTTCTGCTTTAAGGGGTAAGAAATGGGAATAGGGGTGGACTGCCAAAATTTCATGTAGACAGTGACTTTTCTTTTCCTTGACGGTCAAGTGTGCAAAATGTCATCAAACTCGAAATGAAACTGTTGATTTTGCATGCAAAACAAACTCACCGATGCACTTCTTTATAAACACAGATTGCTTATTACATAATATATATAATAAAATAAAATAATACAATATATAATATATATTCAATATAGTATATTTCATAACAATGTATATTATCATATCTCATAAGTTTTTATCGAATAAGGATTTCGGGGTCCTATAAAAACTTCTAAGTAATCGAGATATTCCAATATCAAAACCTTTCGGTTAACTTTGAGGATTAATAATTTATTCATTTGTACCCTCGACCGGGCTTGTTCATATTTTCAGAACGCGTTGCTGGTTTCAAGCTCAGGCTGGAAGTAAGATCGGAGAAAAGCAAAACCAACGGTCTTGAAAGCCGGGCGTTGTTGATCCGATGACGCGAGAAACCCGGAAACGTCGAGTCAGCCATGACGTTCGCAGGGGGTTGGATCGCGTCGTTGAATCTCGACCGGCTCTAGCTCACTCGTAGTAACGGGCTCGTTCATTATGATTTAATACTAACACGGTGGTGGTAATGTCGTCAGCGAGAGAGACTCCTGAGCGTATAAATAATTCGCGTGTCCGGACGCGAAACCCCGGAGAACTGTTGGCCGTAGGTCGGACGAAGGGAAAAGAGTCGAGTCGGGTGGTCGGATTCGGGGAGGGTGGTTGTGTAGGGCGGAGAGGGGTGGTTTTTAATGCGGCATCTCTGGGGGCGACGAGGATTACCAAGGCTAAAAAGGAAGTTTTTAATAATTTTTCATTTTCTCTATATTTATTATCGCGCGCTTCCTAACCGGGTGCGGGTGGGAGGGGAGGCGGGTGGCGGAGGTCGCCGAGAGACAATGGAGGGTCGCCGGAGCCTGCTCTTGCTGCTTTTCTGGTGGTGATGCCGGTTGTGGCGGCGGAGGAGGTGGACGTTCGGCCACGGTTACCCGACGTAGGAAGGAACGCACGAGGTGGTCCAGAGAGGGGTGGAGGAGGATGAGGAGGGGGTAAATTCGCGATTGTCAGTTGTCGTTGTAAAATTTTAATTCGTTCTCTCCTTCTATTACCGCCGTACCACCCGGGTTTACCGTGGCCCTTCCGATCTTCATACAAAGAACGGGAGGCTACTCACCCTGCGTATTAAACGCAACACATAAACGTAACTGAAAGCGTTGTGTGGTAGCCGCACACTGTTAATCGCACCCACTCGTAATCCGCAAAGAATAATAACATCCCAGAGATGTAATTCCGGTTGTAGTGACCAAAGGACACGGTATATCCGGGCCCGAGAGTGCCTATGTGCGTGGTGTATTATGTCACGGATTCGTTTGTTAGTAACGTGAGCGCGACGTGTTCGTTTCTCTACCGAGGTCCTTCGTTAAACCATCCCCCGCGTTATTTATCATCCTCCTGATGATGATTTCGTTTTCGTATTTCTTCAACATTTCTTCGTTATCGTTATGCATTTTATATTGATGTGATGAGCCCGCTGCGGGGTGCAAATATTAATACATATGCATGGTAAGAACCAGTCGCAGAATTTGTGAGGAACCTGACGGAATTTCATCAGCGCCGATGCAAATGGATCCGCGATTGCTCGTAGAAGGGAATACGCGATTGAAGCAGTGAAACAAGGCAAAATCTTGAACGTAGGGAGATGTACGAAAACGGGTGTCGTGAAATTACTAGCCGGAGAAATTTGTCTCTGATAATTTATGACGGGAATGGCGTGGAATTGTAACGAATGCGATAGCCAACGTTACCCTTTCGACAATCTATTGTGTCGAAGCACTCAGGCGCAAACCTTTCTTCCCCCAACGAATCTCCGGATATTTAGATCATACAACGAGGAAAATATAATGATACAAGTAACGGTTGCACCCTCGCTATTCAGTCTGCTACGAATAAAACTGTTGAAAATAAGATTCAGGAATTACATTTATATTTATTTGAAGAAATAAATCGAATGCATTTCTGATACAGAATTCATAGTTCAATAATAATGCAACCAGGTTTTTTCCGATAAAAAAATGAAGCAAGTAAACAAGCAATTTTCATTCAGAGTAGTAGAATAATAAATATTCCTTGGATAAAAAATAGGCTACAAATATAGGCCCAGATAGGTCTATATTACAATAGTTGGAATTGGAATTAGCCTTTCGTCTTACCAAGTAGAACCAATGTTAGTGTCGTCCTTGAAAAATATTTTTTATTTCATAAAAGTTACAAAACAATCATTCATTATTTCATATGGTTCTTTTTTTTTTCTTTTTCACATACGGTTTGTTATTGCCGAATCGAAATAAACAACAACGCCTTAACTGATTTCTCTTACAGCTCGTATCGGAATTTATTCGCTCAACGGTTTCCGCTGCCGAGCTCTTTCCGCACCTTGTCGATTCTATGCAAGTCGAAGAAGGTCCTTGTATCCGTGGAAGACGCTTCTGCCGCTTTATGGTATGCTTCCGATAAAGCCCGGTGCCGACGTATTAATCAGACGGGCCTTGGTACAGGCTTTATGAGTCTTGAAATATCGCCCGTCCCGACGTAGACGGAACGAACGACCGTCGAGGGTGAACCGAGGCTCTGAGACACAAGACATCAATGTCAATAATAATTCATCGATTACTTAATTCAAAGTTGCCATGACGACCGTCTCGCTTCTTCGTTCATTCGCTTTCCCGGCTTTTGCTGGCCTCCCACCGAAGCTACTCTGTTTTTCTCGCTTCCAGGAGATGCCGAGGAAAATACGTATACATTTCTTAAGCCTCTCTCACATTTTGCCAAGTACTTGTACGCTTGGATTATTTCGCAATGAATATAATTAATTCTAATTACATTATTTTATTGTGTTACCCAAGCCAGCCGATCCAATCAAATTTATTATTTCTATATTGTGGCTTTCTCGATTTAATTATTGAAAAATGTGAGCTCAGATTTCGAACAATCACGTGATAATACTTTTTTTTCTACCGTGATGGAAAAAAATGAAAGTGCAATCCACGCAAACTGAGGTCCCGTTTTACATTGCGTGATTACCGTTCTTTTGAGACTTTTCACCGTTCGATCGGAACTGTTACTGATTTTTTTCGACATTAAAAACGATTAAGTCGAATTGCTTTCCCTGTGAGGGTCACATTAGAGTTGCTTACAGGACTCACCGGCAAAAAGGCAGCGGCAGCAGTAGCTGTAGCATCAGGCAAGGAGAAGATACACGAAATGAATATTCAGCAGGTATTAGTCTCCAGTGAAATGTGACGGGAGGGAGAAAGTCTCACCCTCCGCCGCGGCAGCGAGTACGGGGGTGGAAGAACACGGAGGGAGGAGACCGAGCCTGTCGTGGGGGACGAAACCCTCGCGTTATAGATTGTGCGATACATCCGGAATTTGACGGGAGCGTGAGGGAAACCAGAACGGAGTCGTGGAAGGAGATCGAACGAGAGCGAACGGTCGCCGTCTGATGCCCCGGAAAGGTGAAAGGTCGATGGTGCTCGCGGGCCGGAACGAGAGGCGTTGCGAGGGGTGCGAAGGAGGCTTTATGCATGAGCTAAGAGAGTAGCGCCATTGACAGGTCCGGGTAAACCATCGACTGCGAGATTCGGCTGCGATGACTGTTTGGGTGCGGATCGAAGTTCCGATTGTTCGAAATTCCGACGGTGCTGAGAATGAAAAAATGGAATTTTTCGACCGCTGATGTTCCGAACGAGCGCAATCACGAGAGCGTGTATGTAGATATAGTTGCGTAGCTTACTCGGAAGCCGGGTTGGACAATCCTTTTACTTACTCGCGGTGTCCGGGGGCTTGTAATATTCCAAACGACCGATTGGTTCCTGTGAAAGTTTTTGACCGCTTATGGTTTGGTTTTTTGGAATTACAATCCGTCGAAAATCAACTTTAGCAGGTGTCTTTTTCACCATTTCTTTTCTCAATCGTGGCTAACATCATTTTTTTTCGAAGAATGGAGACATGACAATAGCTGGAATTGTTGCTTTTTCGATTACAATAAATATTTATTATAGCTTTAACGAATATGTAAAATAAAAGTCAAAGTATTTTAATTATGTCGATAAAAATAATTTTTGGTTATCGGTAATATGTATTACGTTTAGAGCTTATATTATTCCTACATTTCAAAGTAAGCCTATGATGAGAAGGTCTTTAAAAACTAATATTATAACCCATCGGTCCCTTGCAACTAATTTCCACAATGAACAAAGTATCTCATAAGTAATCACTCCCAACAAATTGTGACAGAATTTTCGGTCCATAACGACTCGATTGCGGTGAAAAATAAATAAATAAATTAACGACAACGTATTTTATCGAGAACTCAGGAAGTTTCTTTCCACCCGCAGTGAAATTCAACAATTTCCTGCCAAAGATGTTTATCTGAACGGGGAGTATCGGGTGGCGAGAATGGAGAGCGTAGCAATGGTAAGAAGGTGCAGTAGATGGAATGGAAGATGGTGTCGTGTAGCGCGCGAGACGATATTCAAATGGCATCAATTCCTCGAAAATTGCTGTTATATCTGTGTCGGTGAGGCAGCACAGTACGAGCTAGAATCGCTACAAATATCGCTGCCGAGAATTTCGAAGGAACGGAAGAGAGAGAGAGTGAGAGGGAGAGAGTGCGCTCACTCTTGCGAAGGGAAGTAACCGTATTGGCGGATAGCTATGGCATCGTTTTACAACCCCTTATCTGGATAAGTTACGGGCATCCCCGAGCAAGCCTTCGCTCGGAGCGGACTCACCCTTGAGAAGTTGTACGTTAGCCCACGGGGTGTCATCGATTTCCATGGAAATCTCGACGGAGATGTGTGTTATGTATTGTGGCACAACACAGCTCGAGCGACCGATCGCATCGTTAATCCAATCTCGCGAAGGACTTTACGCAATATCCCACATATGCATATAAAACCCATGGTACGGCGAGAGGGGGGGGGGAGGGTTAAGATATCTCTGAATTGTGCTTCACGTCGTCGGAAAGCGTAATAGCCTGGTGGAAACAAGTACATCTAACGACGTTACCGATTGGGCAGCAGAGATGAGATTGTTTAAGGCGAGGAGATGGGTACCTATAATCAGCTGCTCAAATTGAATCTGAACCATTTTTGGAAGAGGGCACAGTCCGAGACTTTCAAAGAATTTCGTCTACGGCAATAACATTACGATGGCGCAACTATCGATTAAAATCATATAATACCTTTAAATAGTTGATGAAAGAGAAGTAATGAAATTGATTTGCAACATTGTAAGTAGACCAAGTCCTAAGCTTTATCTTACAAAATTAATAAACGAATCAATTCTGCAGCTGAGAGATGCAAAACACGTCAATACAATTTTTGTCTTCGGTTCCCAATGACCCAATGTAGGAAAATTATTGTTTTACCCCATGCATACAGCCCTGCGCTATACATTACGGTCACGTTACCTATGCTACAATACTCCGGGCTCCGCATCGAAGCCTGCTGATCCTGGAAATTTCCTTTCCCAACAGCCCCCCCCCTTCCCCTCCCGCGTCGAACGCGAGCAGGATGCCAGCGACGTCGGCATAGGGCCATACATCACACGTTCTTCTTTATTAAACTCATATTTTTCAGAAAAAACCTTGGCGTGCACCTTACCTTTCACTTCATTTCGGCGAAAAATCGGCCGCGAATAATAATACCAGCTGCTTTCTTTTTTACGCCCGCGATCGGCGGGATTTTCTCGGCCAAGTGCGGAGACGTTCCATATCACCTGCAAGCACCTCCCAAGTAAAAAAATTCATCCGTTTTCATCGCCACAACCTCTGACAATAGTCCACTGCACGTCCTTCAGTTTGGTGTTAAAACTACATTAATCAAAATTAAACTTAATATTTAAATGTTTATTAAATATTCAATGCGTATCGTCGACCAACATTTTGTTATATTTCGCAATTTTTTTTTGTAATCATTGCTTAGGACGAAAAACGCATTTTTCTATTTGTGGCTGTCAGTCCGTGAAGCTTATTTCCGTCGCCCATCGTCGGTGTGACGTCGGAAGGCCCGCGTGGCAAGAACCACTCGACCCTGAATATTTGATTCCAAAGATTCTCATTTTTCGTCGGGGGTTGATTGTCATTCGAAGAGATCCAAAAAAAAAAAAAAAAAATCATAATAAAAGACGCGAATGAACGAATGGTACGTCGGTATGACTATGGTCGATGAGCCCGGGTGGGTTTCAAGGGTGACCAAGGGAGAGAGCTCCGCGCAGGACGAATGAAATCAATTATTCATCCAAATTGGCCGGGAAAAAAGTCCTAATTATCCGAGGCAAATACAAGCTTAATACGCAGAAATGTACCCCTCCTCGCCCCCGAGACTCGCATATACTCTCTCACTCTCTCCCTCTCTCTTCACAATCGCGCTCGTCCCTTCCCCGCTGCCCCGTCTCTTCGCTCGCAACCTCGCCGTGCCATTCCCTCACCGTGAATAACCATTTGTATTTCCAATTAGCTTTGCTAATAAGAAGACGGGGGCATTGCCGTAGTTAAAAAAAAAACGAAAAAAAAAACGATGAAAGAAAGAAAGAGAGACGAGTGGCGAACAAGTGTAGGAACAAGAGAAAGAAGACAGCAAAAAATAAAACAAAAATAATTTTTTTTTTAAATGAAGAAAAAAAAAGGTACGTAGAGAAGCAGAAAAGAAATGTATAACGTCATCCAGCCACTGGGGAAATAAAGAAAAGCGCCGCCCGGTATGACAATACCGACGACCGGTGCTCGGGTTATACCGGGTGGACTACAATTAAAAATACTCGTTCACCCTCGCTTAACCATCACCCCGATCTCTCTCCCCCAGACTTTTCCTTATGTTATATTAACGACCGAGTCGCGAGAGGCAATGAAACATCTTCCCAAACATCGCCGCGACAATACAACGTTTTCTTTTCTTTTTTTTTTCAGGACGATTTCATCCCCACACCGTGGTAAATCCTCGATGCTCGCCCCCCTTTCCGCTCTTCTCGAATCTCACCAGCGCGGATCTTTTTCCGGCGTTGTATCTATCTCATTACGCTCTTTCGAGGCACAACCGAGACCGAAGTCGGTTTTTGTCGTTTGTCATTTCATACCGATATTACCGTAAGCTCCTTCGGTTTTTATATTCGTGGCCATTGCTTTCAGAACCAATTTTTTTCTCGTTCCATAATAGCTTTTCAACAATAAATACTTGTCTGATTTACGAACAGAATTATTTCTTTTCTGTTTGTTTTCTTCAAATAAATGATGATAATTTGGAAAAAAAATATATATATTTGAATCATTTATTTAAGGTTTTATTTGAAACAAATTTTTTCTTGAAAAAAATTCCGAGATAATTCACAACGATTTGGTCCTTTCTATAGCGTAACAGTGATAATAATAATAAAGTGAATCTATCGCTGAGTTCTATTAAAAATCAAGAATTAATTTATAATTAACGTAACCGTACATTGCAATTTATTGAATAATAACATTTTATTCACACCGTTCAACGTTGTAATTCGACAAAGTTTGCGATAACCGTTCGAACGAACGATACGAGCTTCGACGAGTTCCTCGTCTACACCGGTCTACGAAAATCGGTAATAAATCGTGTCCTTGTCCAACGATGTTGTACGAAATTATCAACGACCAGTCCGAATTCTCGGTATCGTCGGACTATACCGCGAAAATCCGGATGTTTGCAAACTGTTCGAACACCACGAGCCGTCGATATCCCTTCGGCAACTCCGCCAGGCTTACGAAATTTTCGTCACGGGTTCGTGACCTTCGAAAGTCATTCGTGTTATTCACGATTCTCGATAAATTATCCTCGCGGTTTCTGTTGTCGTGTCGACGACCGGATTGGTCGTCGTTTCGTAGCCCGGTCACAATCACACAACGGCCACAGAAAATTTTTCAGTTCAAAGGGCCGAGTCCTCCGTGTCCATACGCGTGTCGTGATTTTAATCGTGTCCAGTACCGGTGCGACCGAACCGATTCATCGTCCAACGACTGATCACGGGCATCGATTGGCAAAGTTTACGAGTAATATGCGAGTTAAGACACTGCCGAGGCAGCATCTCGTGCAAAATTACGTTAATTACCGTGATTTGACGGACGGAAATTTAAACGATTCGAGGATATCGCAGAGCGAACCGTGCTTGCGATTCAACGACGATTACGAAATAATGCAACGGAATATGGCGAGTCAGCAGGTAACGTGGAACGCAATATTGTTGTTGGAGTTTTTGTCTTTTTTTTTTTAACCTTACAAATAGGCTTACTTTGGGATACATTTTTATTCAGACTTATTTATCGCAAATATTGAAATTACGAAATTATTTTTGGTATAGTTACAAAATTGGGTAAATTCTAATGGTTAGAAAAATATATTTTTGGCAGTTGATCGAAAGAAAAAAAAACAATTGCGCAATTCTTGGAAAGTAGTGGAGCCACTGTATTTATGGATTAATTACTACTTCTGACTTCGACGGAGGATCGGCATTTATCCGATGAAAATATATTTAAAATACTTTATTACTAAATGATCATAAATTAAAATTCATTTTAAATCTCATTATCTATTGTTGAACAGTAATTCGTCTCAATTACTCGTAGTTATTGCAAAAATGTTACATTTTTCATTGTTTCAACATAATTCGTAATAGTTATTTGTTTAAAAAGTATTTATAAATATACTTTTATTCAAAAATACATGCGATTTGGGAAGGATAGCATGTTCGACATTTGAACGAATTTTTTCTGCGAATTAAATTGGTATACGTATAAATTGAATGGGATATCGATAAAGTCGTTTGTCACATTTCTTCAAAATGTTTTGCACCTTCGGCGAATTCTACGTATCACAATCTCAGGCCAGAAATTATGGTCTAATTAAGTGGAAATGATTTTGCTTTTCGACACATGTGAATGAAGATAAAATAAATATAATACATTTTTATATGACTCTTCTCATCGATAAATACGTCATACAATAAAAATAATTCAACAAATAAATAATATAGTTCTCTGAACCATTCTTTTACAATCAAATGTCAACCCACGTTTGAGTCTCAATTTTCTACAAAAACCATCATTAACCCTTAATCCGTAACGATGGATCACTCGTGCCTTGCCGCGATGTCGCCTACGTCACGTTTCAATTTGTTCATACGATTTTATCGTTTAAACAAATACAAAATGGCAGTAATATGATGATTAACTTCTACATTCTAAGACTAAACTAAAGATCTATTGATCGTGAACCAGAGCGACGAATGGAACGAACAATTGGTGATAAAATACCGCACTAAGAAATATCAGAAAATTGATTATTTTTTTTTCCTCAAATACTTTTATTATTTCGTTCAGGGTTCGAGCACGGGAATCGACGAGGCTTTGGACCTGGCACTGCCAACACGTTCGCGATGCCGTCACGAGCGTTACAAATCGTGTTTCAGTTTGGGCGACAATTACGTTTGCGCGTCGAGCGCTGATCAGCTCGAGGCGATTGATTTGTCGGTGAGAAATCACGTGGAAAAATTTGAAACCACCGCGCCGTGTACCGACTTCAAAGAAACATTTCTCTACAAGATGTTGACGGATTCTTTGTTTCTGGAAAATTTACGAAAGATCAAACAATCCGTCAATCACGCTTGTCCGTATTGTAAACAAAAATTCGCCAAAGAAGAAGATCTCACGGATCATTTGAACGTGCGCAAGGACGAATCTAATCAGGTAGCTTGTTGCGCATGTGGCAAAACTTTCGCTCAAAAACGTTATCTCCGTTATCATCAACGTTGCCACTCCGAAAGAAACAAATTCACGTGCGACATATGTACGAAAAATTATTCGAGACTCGACAATCTGACGCGTCACAATATATTTCACACGAATCCCGACAAATTTCCTTGCACATTTTGCGAACGTACTTTTGCGCGCAAAGATCTATTGAAGAAACATTTGAAATGCCACGAGAACAGACATCGTTATCATTGCGCCGCTTGTGACAAATATTTCAAAGGTCCGCTGTCATTGGAAAATCACAAAAAACTCTTTCACACGAACGCTTAAAATCGCTGAACGCATTTTTCTTCGTTCGTTCAAATTTGTTCGGATTATTCGAATCCACGCGAGACTGGAATCTCGCGATAAATCGTTCACAACGTTTATGTTGAAAAAAAAAAATGTATATATATGTGAATATATACATATAATTTCGTATTGTTCCAATAGTCTATAGTTAAAAAAATAGAGATGCAATTTTTCTGTTTGATTCAAATCTTCGTTAATCGTTTGAATAAATAAAAAATAGAAACAAAAATAGAAAAAATAAAATAAAAATTAGAAATACCTGACTCGTTGAACGAGAAGGTACTCGTCGTCGCTTTCTTTGCCTTCGAGGCTGTTGTGGTTTTCATTATTTTTTCAACTTGCAAACACAGAGAGACTGACGGGAGGCTCCTTGCCCCCGCTCACTCTCTTAATTTAATGCAATTAAGTCGAGCGTTAAAATATCGTTCTTAATTCGCCGTCGGCACCTTTGTTTCCGTAACGTACAGCCGACGGGGTTTTAAGCGCGGGAATAACGCTCTGGTGGTCCCGCGCTCGTTGGATTTTCAGAGGGACGGAAAGAGGGCGGAGGAGTGCAATACACATAATAATTTGGTTCGTAAGAAATCCATGTGCGCTTGCGGCGCAAACTGCATTCGTTTGACCCGTCGAGCTCTCTTTCGTCACTCGAGTTCTAATTATTTTTTCCTACCCTTCGTTTCAATCCGTTAAAGGCTCCGAAAAAAAAAAAAAAAGCATAATAATGTCTTTTCGGTATATTTATACGCGAAGAACGCTTGGCCTTCCTCAAATATTTTCGCTCCTTTGATGCATTGTTGCATCAAATACCGAATATCCGGTGCATAAATAAACGTTTGCACAGTAATTGAAATACATTATAATATAATACTTATTTATACGCGTACATATTATAATACATATCGATATATGTATATATAAAATAGTTTCGTAACACTGTATAATATAACAGAATTCTGTTGCAAAAAAAAAACAAGACGGATTTTTTTTTTACGTATTCCTTACACTATCCCTCTTTTCATATTTTTGTGTCCATTCCTCTAAGGCACACCCTGCATTTAATTTCGAATAAATGAGTCACACGTTGACAGTGTAGTTTAAAAAATAATAAATAATTCGAAATAGTCGTCGTTTCGTCTCTCGTCAAAGATATAAAAGGCTAAGTACTCAACAAATTTATAGCCAACTGATTCGTGATCAGATTTCGTTCGTTCCATAATGGACGTTGGAAAAACGTAACGTGTACTTACGACATATTCGTCCGTCAACGAAACGTCGCATAGTTTTGCTCGACCGGTCGACCATCCGTAGACTTTTCCGAAAATATCCGTTCCTTTGATCCACTTACTTGTCCGCAACGTATCGTCTTCTTTTACTTACATACGAAGCCACAGACTTGACCAAAAATGTAACAAAGTTTCGTCAACATCCTACCACACACGGCAAAAGGATGACTGGCAGGAGAGGAAGGGGGGGGGGGAGATTCTGCGGTCCCTTTGGCGAGCCTCGAACTCGTAGCATCCTCTCGTGACATTGCCGTCTTCTTCTGTTGTCCACGTCGCCGCATACGAGCGACCATAGACCATGTAGCTCGCTCTACTTACATCCCGCTAAAGGAGATTATGCAACAAATGTGGGCCTCCCGAATGCTATCAAAACCACTAAGCATGTCCCAGATACGGGCTTTCTGAATTCCACCATGCGACCGTACTTTTTCCATCATACTTTTCCCTTTTATTTATTTTTTTCTTATTAACGAACCCTCGGAAGAACATTAGGTGATATTTAAGAAAAATATTCTAAGAGTTCTCCCATTAATATTCCTGCAATAATTAAAATATCTTTGAAAAACGACGAACGAGCTTTAAATTCGTATGACTGAATTTCGACTCTCGCCCTTGGAAATTATCAACAAACCCTTCAGGAGACGTCGACTAAAATTGCAAGGAAAAAAATTTTACGTCTCGTCCGATGAATTTTCCTGGTGTAATCGAAATGTGAATAATCGAATCAAACCAATCAAAAACTGGTTCTGAGTTGGTGTAATTAATTTTTTAATTTCCACCCGGAAATTATTATTTTTGACAAAATCCCGCCACCAACGTTCTCAACCATAATTAACGTGTATTTGCGCGTAGGACGATACTTGCCACGATTCAGTGCACTGCGCGGTACACAGTGCACCAAGAGGTGAGCATGTACGCGGCACTTGGGACTCAACCCCTCGCGAGTTCGACCGTGCGTTTACTGATTCTTAATTTTCTATTTTTTTTCCGTGCGTTTTTCGTTCATACGTCCTTCTTCCCTTGGATAATACAACCGAATGACACGACGAAAAACGTAGCGAAGCGTGAAAAATAGTACCAGGACCGTTTTTCAGCTCGGCAAACGACGGACTCACACAACTAGCGAACCGTTTGAAAAAAATCTTTTTTATTCATTTTTTTTCTCGTTTTTCAAATTTTTTTCAATGTTTTTTTTTCCTTTAAAACTCGCTGCTAAGCATTTCACGTGTTTGTTTGAACGCGTACAAAACCATTAGGAACGCTTTCCATCCTTTCGCGAATTGTGCTGGGGCTGCTGTTCGTCTATGGACCGCTGAATGATTTCGTCCTCGGCGCTATTGCGACTGCAACAAGCGGTTTTCCTTTTCCACTCTGCCATGACGTTACGGGAAATATTCTTGAGCAAGCGAATGATATACCCTCGCGGTTTATGTCGCCCTGTACTGAGCCAGCTCGCGCGTACGACCGGAAGGTAGAAAAATGCTTTTATTTTGCTTTAAGGGCCCGCACACGCTTCGCTCCTACGACGAAATCTACGATTGTGTTTCTTACTTTCCATTGCCGCACGTTCAGCAAGTACCGAGCCAACGTACTCGACGTTGTTTTCGCAGGAATTATGGACTGTTTCGGGACTGTGTATGCCAATACTTGTTTAAAGTACGACGTAGTATTATATATCATAGAGCCTTTGAGATCAATATAACGGATAATATTTTTTTTTCATACTATCGACAGTTGCAGCAGTTCGCAGGCAGGAAAATAATTATTCGGAGGAATTCAAAGTGACCTGAATGCATTGGATCGGATTAAAATTTTAGAAAACATATTGTTTTTATTTATAGAGCCATCGTAGCCTAATTGTTTTTATCAACACCTTTATTGTATTGTCATAATAAATTATAGTTTTCAATAGAAACTGGGATGAGTATTTTTACAAAAAATTATATTGAATAATGATAATTGGCAACCTATTCGAGTGATAATTAAAAATGTTGTTCTAGAAATAATAATAATAATAATAATTTCTGAGAATATGTTGACGATTTTTGTTTTCCAAGGACGTAAGAACAATACTCCCGTGTTCCAGGGATTTAATCGGTAATCTTCGATGCCCAGAGCATTTGCATACCTGGTTGTATTTATTTCCCTGTCATTTTCGTCTATTTAATTCGTCATTGCCTTTCGTGATATCAAACGCTCGCGTTTTCAGGAGTGGGGTAAAAAATACAGAGAAACATATTCTACTATGCCGTAGATTCTAAATGCTCACAAATGAATTTTTTACTCTCTCACTCGAAACTGTTGAATTCAGCCTCGACGAGTTGATCGATAGCTCCAAATGCAGTTCGGCACGACCGGCAAATATACAAAGTAGTAGAGCGGGTAACAGAGATTACCCCGTCACTGTTATAAAAGAATACGCGCACGACTTCTGACGGCAATTAAAATAATCGCCGGAATATCTTCGCGAAGTCTCAACGTTGGTTCGTCTTTGATGTAAATAGAACGTCGATTTATAAGCGATAGATTTTTAATACGATATGCAATCGCTGAAAATTTTCATTGTAAGCTGTTTCACAATTGGTTGAACACGTCAACGTGCATCGACGAATATCGGATGGGAATATAAATATCCTTTATGAAAACTCATACGCCAATAATTACGCATACTGACTGGAACCGCCATGAGCCTTTGAACTTTAGATGAGAACGAAATGAGTAAGAGAGATTCAGCGAGGCGAGTACGTAGAGCAGCTACGATCGACAAGGCGATAAAGGGTACGACCATCAGTGAAATATCGTTCGAGCGAGCGTGGTATGAGCGAATATTTTCTGTGTGAAGAAACACCGATCCTAATATTAACTTTTGCACGGTATGGAGAAGGCAGAGAGAGAGAGAGAGAGAGAGAGAGAGAGAGAGAGAGAGAGAACCGTCGGAGGGCTGGTTCGAAGGAAAATAACTGGAAGGGGTTCTCCGGCCGAGGTTGCGCCGTCAGAGGTGAGTCGGGTTATTGATGAAAATATGACTGACGCGAAGAACGTCCTTTGTTTCAGCGGGCTAGTAAGCGAAAAGAAAAACGAAAAAAGAAGAAAGAAAAAAATCACCGACACACTAATTGAAAAATATTGAAGAGCCGGTCGCCCGAGCGGGAGCAGTGTACGATCGAAGTTCCGAATGTTCAAAGTTCCGACCGGGCTAGATTCGATGTTCCGACCGCCGATGTTTCCACCGAGCACGGTGGCGATAGTTCACGATACCGACTTTTTTTTGGAATTTGGATCCGTCGAAACAAATCATTCACATACACCACTCGGGCGTTTAGAGTACGATTGACTTATGACCAATCGGGATCTAGTACGTAACTATGCTTCTATACACGTTTTCTAAATTTCGCTTATTAGAAACATTGCATTTTTCGAATTATGCACCGTCGGAATTTTGTACTTTGGGAACATTAATCCCCACTCAATCGACTGATTGGGTTGATCTTCGAACTTCAAGAATTATCAGAAACTAGATGCCTCTTTACTTGTCAACGTGACAAGGTAATAATCTTAATATCTTCAATCCATGATTAATTATTTCCACATTTTCATGTTCCATTCTCATTTTCTCTCCTCGTTCATCAATTTCATGAAACATAAATTTCTGCCATTCCAATCGAACGATCAATTGCGCATTTGGCTCGAGATTCCGATCGGATAATTCGTTATACGTGGAGGAGGTCGTGTCGAGTTACGTTGATGAGATGCCATATATCGCGTTATCGTGGAAGTACCGGGGCAAAACGAAATTGATTCGATCATCTCTCGGAACCGCGGCGCGCAACGTACATCGTACACAGTCTATAAATAGTATAGTTGGCCGATGATGAAAGGCTTTAAACGAGATGATATGGCCTCTGATCGACCCAATCAATGCATCCACTAAATCATCGTCTAAAGTGACGGCTGTAATACACAGGTTTAATAGTTGAACGCAAGCTTTACCGCTGGCTCACTGACTTTACTCGCTGCTACTGTCGTGGGCGACCGGAAGCTTCCACTCATCCAGCGATTGCCGATGCACGCCGTCTTTATAAAGCGACTAACTACTACAAATATATCCAAGAATTGAAGCTCGCTATCCGTTACTCGTATTACACGCTTGTAATACGCGCTAATAATTGCTTCGGTCGGGCACGAATTCACGATAAACGGCGTCTCGCTTAATTTCTATATCGATTTAACACGCCGTCGTATCGTGTCATATTATATCATAACATGTGTCGTGTTAGGGTGGTTTTTATGTAGGTCGTTATTCCATTTTAATTGCGACAAGGTCGCAACCGTTCCCAAAATGAAGAATAAAAATGTTGAGACTAATTTACCCTTTCTAGTCTAATTCTTACTTAGCGCGGATTTGAGGTAAAGTTTTCCGTTTGAAATGACCGCAATTTTTTTATCTTTCGGTAATGATATGATGAAGAGATTGGATAATAATCGTCAGAGGTACGGTTTAAGCTTGGCATGACCCATATATATATATATATATATTTTCGTGAAAATATTTTTTTTTTAAATCTTAGCAACATCACCTGAATCCAAAAAAAAAAGCGTCAACGTCCATCGCAGTGTTTCAGTTTCCGCACGATAACGTATACCAAAGGACGATAGGATGACAGACCCGAAGCAATGAAGGTCGAATATCCCTAGCGTCCGGCAATCGACTATCGACTTTTCCATTAGCCGCAAAAGTTGTGGTCACGGTGTAACGTCGAAATTGGCCGTAGAGCAGTGACACGACGGTGAAGGGGATGCGCGCGGAACATCGGGGAATCCTAGACGATGGCGATGGTCCGGGAAGAAGAGAGGATCGAAGGCAAAGCGAAATCGCCAGCAGCGAGTGAGCGAAATCGCGGGGGCGCACCGGTGACGATGAGAAAGAGGGAAAAGGGGCGGAGGGGGGAGAGAGGCCCTGGCATTAATTCTCATAACATTTTACGAGGCGGTATCCGACCTGTGTCAAGTTCTTCCGACGCCCTGGAGCACGGTTTAGGACTCATAACTCCCAATCACCCTAAGACATGCAGTCGCAAGCGTAGAGCCAGCAATTCGCCAAGCGCGGCTGGTACGCTCGTCTCTTCTCTTACTCTTCTAACTACTCTTCTCAAAGTAGTCGCGATGCTAGCTACGGATCGCGCATCGTATCACAATTTTCATTTATTAGTTTGCGAAAAAAATGTCAATTAAAAAATTATCCGAATACCTGGTACTTAAAAAAAATACTCACTCGAAAGTGCAAAACCAATATCGTGGTACTTCGAGTACTGTTTAGTTGTGAATCTGGAGCACACGCGAAATTGATGGAACGTAATAATCGGCAAAATAATATTCGACCGGTAAAATTGGCTTACGAAGGTAGTTGGGAAACTTCAATATCCGAAACAGTTCACTTTTCGCCTCCTCGAGTACACCACATAGATCGCGTCCATAGAAGTCTGCGGATACTCGGTTATCGGGAGGTAACCGAGCGACTAGCCCGACCGCATGGGGTTTCGTCTTCTTCTTTTTGATCTTGCTGAAGAATTCATTAAGTCTGCGGTGCTGGCCCCCACCGAGCTCGTCGAGGTATTAATACGGGGTGGGAATTACCGGCTTTTCATGCACCCTCGCGCTTCTCCCTGAAGCAAAAGAAAGTGGCGCGATCGTTGTCCCGCTCGCCTTATTTTCATCTTTCTCTCCCTCCGGTTTTTCCAATATTCGTCGCTTCTATTACTTACTCGCTTTTGGCGCGAGAACCCACCGGAGTAGAATCGATAATCTTCTAATATTTGCCGGAATAATAGCTTCACACATTTTTCACTGTTTTTTTATCGTGTATTTTAGTTAGTTTTTCGTACGTTTTTCGCATGCAGATAAATAACGATTTTTCCGACCCTTCGAATTTTCTTGGTGGTTAGTCGTTGGCGCAATTCTCGGTCGCCGGATGGACATCAATGAGCTCGAGTGGTCTGCGGAAAATACCCGACCACCGCCAAACGTTATAGATCGGATAGGAAGGAAATACGTGGAGGGGTTGGTTTCTCGGTTGGCCCGCGCGAGGCCTGGGCGAAGTGCATTTGGCCATCAAATAACATCGGCAGCGCCTATAACCGGCTTACGTCCCGACATAAAGTTGGCTCGGCTTCGGTGCTCACTCTCTATCTTATTCGCGGTTCGTTCGTTCGTTCGTACGCTCGACTACCATAACGTTTCGACCACCACAAACGACGCCAACATCCCAAAACACTAACTCGTGATCAGGCTTGGCTAACCAACGTCGAACAACCGCGGTATCACGAGTTGTGCGGCTCTTCGGGGCGGCTTAAGGTCACGCGATATCAGTTGATTGGGTCTCGCAAGTGTCGTTCCCGAGCAGCCAGAAGGTACTATCCGCTTCTTCCCGCAGCCTTGGGCATAACGCACGTCTAACTCACTGCGAGGCTACCGAACTCGACGGATAGCCATCTATGCTCGCGGTATTAGTTCGTTTCAATCCTGAACGGTCTTGGGACTTTTTGCGGTCGTCTTTAATGCGATGATCGACGACTGTCCGGGTATTTCGGAAATCGTGCGAAGAGGGATGGATGCGGGAAATTATTTGCTTGTACTGAATCCAGGAACAATTTCCTGATCAACCAAACAAGTACTGAAATGATTTATCAGAATTTTGATTATCGGTGATTTGTTTTTCAATTCGTGTAGCTTTGATCATATCTGAAGCTTGATTATCCTGGGGATTTTCGGGACTCAATATTAGGAAAATCGGCGGATGTTGAACCCAGCAATGTTTCGCTCTTCAATTAAGCGATTCTCTCAATGATTTATTGGGACTTTAATCATTGTCAATCGGTTCACCCTCAATCACTCATCCCGAACTCGGTTATTTTCGAGATTTTTCGAGACTAAATACTAGATAAACTAGCTAATATTAACCCCACCGACCCTCCCGATATCCGTGAAATAATTCGTCAGTCAACCAGAAAAGTCTCAGGATGATCAATCAAAACTTACACGATTATTAATTAGTTTCTAAAATAATTCTATCTTCATTCACACCTAAATTCGTCTATCCTCGAGTCTCGATGTTTATTGTCTACAAAAAATATCTGCAAACATAGAAAAACTCGTCACGTTGACCGTAGTTAGAGCCACCTGTTTCCAAATCCATATCGCCAATTTCGCCCTCGCCCACCCTCCGATATTTCCAATTAAACTTCTTGCGTCATCGGCCAAGGCCGATATGGATGCCCACGCGCAATCGTGTCCACGAATGGTATATATATAAATGGCCGTCGGAACGCCTGGTGATACTTTTCCAGGATTAGAGAGAATATACAGCGAGCGTCGAAGCAGGGGACGTGAGAGTTCGTACTGCCATCCTTGCGATGCTCCAGGGGATGAGCTCACGACGGGGAAAGTATCGCAGTAACGTCAACCGCGGGCTTTTGCTGCGGGGGACCTTCAATAACTTGCCAATATCGGCATTACTGGCGTACTAAGCGCAATATAAACGTTTATGACGCAATGTGCGCGTCCATCCGATCCCCCCTTGCGGAACGTACGAAGCTACTGTTCACGCGGTCTCTACATCCACATGGCTCTGTAACAGGGGCTCTCCGCAAAGATACTGATTGTTGTTAACGGACTCAAGATTTAAGGATAATTTATTTTGTCAAATTTTGAAATTATTGTCACCGTTCATGAATCGATTGTACTTTTAGGATCATTTTTCTACTTTTTCAAACGAGGAAAAAAAATATATAAGTTTTTGTAGGATATTTGGGTGAATATATAATATATAATATATAACAAGCGTATGAAGATAAGCCCAACAGTGTCCGTGAATTCAAATAATTCCAAACTTCACATAAGACACCCGCAACTGTTTTGTCCGAGAATTTTTTTCACAATCGTCGTATTCTTATCTTTGACGAGAGAGCTACTGTGTTCGTTGTTCGACGACACGCATCTCCGAGAGATGAAATAAAATTGGTTACGAGGGTTGGGTTGACAATGTGTGCCGCTCGGCGTGGACAGCGAAAGACGGGCGACGACCCCTTCTAGCATCAGAACGTGGTCGATGCGGTGATGGCGGTTGTGGACGAATCGCGAGGGGGCGTTTGTCTGTTCTGCGGTTCGTCGTTGCGTCGGGGACACTTAATGTTTCTCTATCTATAGTGGACAGGACAGGTCGACCCGGGATATTGTTATATACGACATTGCCGGGACTGGGCGATAGGAGATCTGGCCTAGGTCCGGTCCGACAGGGTATGCCGAGGGGGGTCGCGGGCAAAACGAGGAAAGAAAAGGGAAAAAGAGTACGTCGAAAGATATCGTCGACTACCAATTACCGCCGTCCAAGAGTTATTGAAAAAATCCCAACGGGCTTGACTGGAGAAAGGTGAAATCTTCGTGACAACAGAAGCGTTTTTTTCCGCGGGGCTAATGAACACTGATTACAGTGCGGTGATTGGGTCACCGATGATTTGTCGGGAAAAATCGCGTTACCTTCATTTGCTGAGTCCCGAGAGAGATCTTTGTTTGATGCTGGTGAGGCGATTGACAGCAAAAGGCAAATCGATATCACAGCGCATGAGTCAGTGAGCCACGATGGAATGTATACTACTTTGTCGATCGAGGAACGTAATTATTTTATCGTTGTGCATTTATCTTTTTTATATATACGAGTATATGATATATAATAATATTATGATAATATGATGTAGTATAATAAGTGGATGTAAGTATATATACTGTAGTTTATGATAGGAGGTTCGAAAAACTCACGCGATAACATAAATTGGGTTTTTCTCATTTTATAATGAAGACGTCTCTTCGATATAAGTGACGGAGGCCATCTGTTCAATCATATAATATATACTGACTAAATAAATATATTACGAGAAATACATATAAATATCAACTATTCTATATAACAGGAGGTTCAAACCATTCAGATAATAATATGAATCAAATTACTCTAATTTTATATTGAAGATGTCAACCTCTATCATGTATTTTTAGCCTCCCCCCTCGATACAAGTCACAGAGCACATCCCAATCGAGCAGTAACAAAGTTATGTCCCTTAAAAATCACTTTCAACCTTGCTCTACGCACGATCAGATACTTTAAAACCCTCATCTTTAACGAAAGTACGTAAAATCAAACCGAATACCAGACTGCACCAAATTCACGTCAAACACACCATCGTAGCATCGCAGAACCGAGCTTTCGATGACCCTACCGTCTCCTCTTCTCGTCCCCCACTCTCCAACCGATAAAACAACATAATTCGCTAACATCTCTAACGCCTGATATAACGGAGTATTAGTTTTGATGCCATCTTCAATCTACGCCCGTCCTCCACCCCCTAACGGATCGTAGAGCCGTTCGAAGGAGACCCCGCGTAGTTCGCAGCTTTCTCGCAGCTTCGTGAAATATAATACGATCCATATAGAAGACGCGAAAGGACGATGGATAAAGATAGAAACGGTGAGGAAGCGAAGAAGAGGAGTGAGACCCGGGAGACGAGTCCCTCTTTACCAATTTTCCTCCTCAAAGCTTCATCGTCTTTGATCAGCTCTCGCGACGCCCCTCTAATGTCCCTAAACCCAGCGCCTCATCCCTCGTCCTCTAGCTTCCCTCAACATCTCCTCGTCTACTCGCTCCGTCTTACATTGCGCTGCTCCTTCAACCTTCTTCTTCGTTACTTCCCACTTTCTTCGCTTTCCCCATAACGTTCTTCATCAGCCCAGAATCGCTCGCTCCTCGCTCATCCGCCACAACGACAACCTTTCCCGACTACGAATAGCGACGCAGCATCGTCTCGATCAACTTTCAATCGAATATTTCACGGGAATTAGCTGCTACGCAACCGCCTGGGTCTCTCACTCCCTCGTTTCTCGGTCCTTCGACGTCTCGTGCCACGTGATATCGTCTCTCGATGCTGCCGAGGAATTTCTTAATTTTCCGAAATAACTTCGTCAATCTTGATTCTTCGATACGTTGCACCTTTCGTACCAACTGATTTTTTTTTACGATTATCACAAATTATTGTTTCACCTAACAAGAAGATTTTTTTGATAGTTTTCGAATCATTGTATTTAGGATTGTGTCTTGGGTCGCCGGTGATTTTTTTTGAGGGTGCGATGCTGGATAAAAAATCTTTTGTCCTTCGTCTTCTTCGTTCTTTCTGTTCATTCCGTTAATTGGCAAACCTGTTGACAGAAACTACGGAGCGCACATCCATGAATCGATTTCTCAGACTCAACCACCCCCGACAGGACATCCCTTTATCCGAGAAAAGAGATGGCGAAATGGGATAAGACGAGCGAGAGCGGTGGCATCGCTGGTTTCCACTCAAAGGATCCTTATTTATGAGACTTTCGGCAAACAAATGGATAAACGCAATATCTTTTCTCTCATCCCCGATCTTCTTTTGATTCTTCTTCTTTTCTCTGTCGTCTTCCTCAATTTCCAGACTCGTTGGGGAAACACATCTCCTAATACGCGATCTTTCTCGCGATGTTTTCTCGAAAAAATGCGGCTGTCTCGGGGCTAGAAAAACAGCGTGTCGAACGTTCAAATGAATTGGTGTGTCGAGTGATACACGAATTCTTATTCAGAATGAAGAGCGTACCTAAAGTTCAAAATATTAAAAAAATCACTGTGCACCCGAGTTTTCGCAAAAACTACCCCCATCCCCTTAAATAAAGTCTCTTTGCGATGCGTAGGACTCGAACAATGGCGGGTACTTTAACCATTTCAATATAAATAAATATAATTACAATAAATACCGAAATATTATTACCTAAAAATTATTTATCTCATAGTTTCGACGTTTTCAAGACCGACTTTATTAATTTTAATCAATTTATCGTCATGTGGTGAATAATTAGTCGGCTAATTAATCAACCAAGTCGGCTCTCGTTCTGTAACAGATACAATTTCAATTGACGGCAGCGATAAAAAAAATCGAATGAACTGTTAGTGACTGTGACATCTTTTTTTTGCTCTGATATCTCATCCGGTCGCCCGCATCCATTCACGAGGCTGCAAGTAGTACCGCACAATATGCTATGTACATCGACGAGTTGAAACGTTACAGGCTAACGACATATTATAGTATGTTGTACGTGAACTATTAGTACGTGGGTCGTAATGGAACAGAGATGCGAGGCACACCGACTCATAATCTCGAGTTGGGATCAGTCTGGCAGCGAGCGGTGCATCGTCTCGTCGTCAGTTTCTGCTGCTGCTGTTGCTGCTGCTGCCGCTGCTGCTGATGCACTTGCACTGGCATTTATAACTCATCATTATTATTTGAGCTGATTAGAAACACGCGTGCTGGCCATACCGTATTCTTCATCATCCTACTCCCCATCTTCGAGCAATTTGAGCATGCGACAATAATTGTCATCCTCATTTCGTCGCCATGCCCTCCGATTTTCTCTTCGAAATCGCTCGCTGCGCAAATCGCCAGCTGCCACATGTGTTCGGTCGTTAACGATCGTATCCAAAAATTATGTATCGTCCAACGTGCTCCCCAGGAAATGTATCAATATATTTTTTCGAACGATAATTATTGCAGTTCCTGGGTGCAAAAATTTTGTGATTCAGATCGCGTTACGACAATTCAATTTTTAATATTTTAACCAATTTTTTATTTCATCTTATCGTCGTTTCATAGTTCATCATCTCCACTGGCTACGAAATATGCGAAAGAGGCCAGTACCGACGCTTGTGATAGGAAAAAAATTCCGAACTAACCTTAAAAAATATATGTTTTCTTTTATCTGTCTCACAATAGAAAAAAACAAATATTGCAGCTTGTATACTTGAAACCAATGGAAAAATAATTTTTTGATCCATTTCAGGTTATTTGTCAGTGTAAAATGGCGTCGGAAAAAGACGCGAAAACGGATTTACAACGGTCTTGCAACATTGATTCGTCGAAACGAGAGTATATCTCGCGAATCACGGTCACAGAGTGCGTCGGTATATGGTAGTTTGCCATGAGCGAAGCCCATCTTCCGAGCCGAGCCATTAAAGGTGCCATAAAAGAAACATCGGACGCTGGGCGAGCGATGGTCCGAGCGAGACGTGAAAATATAGACGCAGAAACGAAGTGCGAGGAGAGTGGCGAGTTCGGTCGGCCGAATTTGTCAGTATTAAATAAATAACCCATAAAGAAGGGGCATCAATCCCCATAGAAGCATTAACGCCCGATACGAGACGCGGCTGTGGATGTTATTTTTCATACCGGTAACGCATTACGAGCCCGCGTAGTCGCTCGACAACGACGAGAACAAGAGAACGTGGAATCAGGACGAAGTCCGTAGGATCGAAGAACGAAAGAAGAAGCGGTAAATAAGACGAAAAGAATAAGAAAAAAAAAGAAAAAGGTAGAGCGTGCTTTCGCATGCTTCTGCACCGTGAAAGGACTTATCTCTTCGAGCTTTTTACGACCTATAAGTTGCGTTATAGGAGCGGGTGCTGTAGATCAAAAGTGATGTCTCCATTATAACGTAAACACTTAACGACCGACAGCCACCAATCTTACGGTGCCTTCGACTTATAGACCATGGAACTTCCGTTTGGAGTATTTACCCGTGTACCGTGTACTACGGCGATTTTCGAAATATTTTGTACTCTCGGTGAAATCGACGATATGCACACACAACGCACGAAATTATCGCTACGAGTTGTAAATCATTCTGAGAAAAATAGTTTCGGAATTATGAAAGCGGGCTCAAAGAAAATGAATTGAATGTCGATTGGTATGGAATGCAGCTTGTGTAACGATTTTTCGTATTTCTGGCCAAAGAATAGTATGTTTCGGGGGCCGTATATTGCGAGAAAATTAACGTAGGGTTATTAACTTTGAAGTATATTAACTTGTTTCTAGAATTTAGAATTTGGCTTTGTTTAATTTTTTTTGCGAATTATAAAATGTGATACTGGATTATTACAAATTGGACGGAAATTAATATTTCTTTCGATTGACGTCTGCTCAGAGAAATAAGAATCTTCATGGAACTTTTTTTTCTATAAAACGTATAGACCTTTCTCGAATATACACTTTCATGTATGTCGAGTATTATTTGTATAAATTGAGTCATAAAAAACAGCCTATTACAATTCTAGTCGAGGATATGTCTTGAATGTCTGCAAATAAAAACAAAACCGAAAAAATGGGTAAAAAATTACACATTCAAATAAAATAGTCAGAGTTTCAGAACTCAAAATACCGAAAAAAAATCATTACTACCCCAATTACGTACTTCAACTACCAAATTCGTATCCAAGTACTCCAAATACCGCCCAGCTCCACTCCAGATATCGTGAAAATTGCCATAATCAGCCTTCGTGCAAGCAAAACATTTTGCAAAGCTGAATTCTCGACCTCCCCGATGAAACTAGATTCGATATTAAGAAATCCGTCGCATCAGCTTCACTCGTCAAAAAAAAAAAACCCCCAACGATCACGAAAGTAGGGCCATGGACTTAAGTCGGCGTAGCTTTTGATTTTTCACAGCGCGAAAGATTCGCAGCAAAAGCGTGCGCGCGCGCGCGTGCGCGTGCGATGAGGCGATACGAGTTGCGGCAAAGACGAAAAGCCAAATCGACGAAGGAGTGGGGAAAGATGGAAAAGAGAAGCGCGCGCGCGACCACGAGCCCGTTCGTGGTCTGTCGATACAAGGAGCCGATTGTGGGGCTGAAAGGGACCGCCGCGGCCTCGGCACGCACCGCACAGCAAACGCACCGCACCAAAGCACAGTGACTGTCTGTGTCCGATAGATCCTGATGCCGAGATACCGAACATCGTCCGCCCCATCTCGAACGGCGGCTCGACTATTAGCTCCGGCTTTGATTGCCTTCGTTTAATGGTCCAGGCGACACGCATATAAATTGCTACTCCCAGCTTTGAAGATATTTCGAGTAAGGGCGAAATAACGTCAAAAAATGTACGAGACCCAAGGAGACAGATCTGGTGCACGGAGTTGGGATTTGGTATCGGGAACGAATGTAATGCATTGTGTGCTGGCAAAAATGTCCAGGCAACTAATCGATTTCCGATGAAGGTTTTGGTTAGCTTTCCGTGGGGAAAATGAAATAATTATGTTGTCTCTCTGTGGGTACTGTTATTGTACTGATATTTGTATTGTACTATTACTGTACTAATTTTTTTGACAGGCAACATAAATGAGTGAACGATATAGAGCGATGTCGATATCGAATGGGTCAGATTTTGGATCGTGAAATACGGCTTCGGATTATTTGAATTTCTGTCTTTTCGAATATTCTGGGCATTGAGCTTACTGATTTTTATTGATCTACAGAATTGGGAAATGATTGTATATTCGGTAACTCGATATTTTACCCCTAGCGATCGCGACCGTTCTGATCATTGCTTGCAATATTAATTTATTCCATCATCTCGCCGTTTTTTAAAAATTATATTGTCATTTTATATTCTAAATACGTTTTCGAATGTACCCTTCCTATATTTAAATTTTCTTTAACTTTAAAAATCATGATCCGAGCCATTTAAAATAATCATCGTCTAAAAATCTTCAATTAGAAGCGAAAAAAAAATGACTCGAGTCTGTGGAATCGAGACGACTTCGGCAAGCGAGCGGCATGTGTCGCGTAACCTCATTCAGTTTCCGTCATTCCCTAACGTCATATTATTTCTCGTACGATTAGCCGGTTAGAAGCATCGCGTCGAAAAAATTATGTCAGCGGCTTATTATCAGTGCACCCGGAGACGTCTCAATTCTCGACGGTCCCCGTTCGTTAACGATCACTAACGGAAGACACGGTTGACGAACTTTCAAAATTTCCGTACTTTTGCAAATATCTCGTCGTTGGTTCCGCCCCTGTCGTTCGTTAGGGTTTGTAACTTTTCCGAGATCCGGACAAGCCTCGACTGTATATCATGGTGAACGAAAACTTTGGTCCATTGCGAATCGCGAGTCAAGTTTGACGACTTTGTCAGAATACATCGGTGGGGCTCGGATAAAGTGCCAAAGGGGTAGGTTAAAGCTCAAAGCAATCATCAATCTTCGTATTGATGAATCTTCCCTCAAACTTTCCCAACGTTATTCACAAAAACGAAATGAAAGGGTCCAATAAATTATGGAATAATATTTTTTAATTACGTAATTATAAAAATTTAGATTATAATAAGATAATTGTCATTGTCAAATTAAAAAATTTGACAATTATAATTATCGTATTATCATATAATTGTTATTAATTATAATAATGAAAAAATATACATTAATTATAAGATTTGGGATCTAATGTCATTTTGATAATTGTAATTATCTTATTATCATATAATGTCCAGTACAAATATATTATCCCATAATTTTTCTCCTTTTTCGTTCTTATTATTACATGATTTTTGTTAATTTAAATTACCAAAAGTTATATGATTATTCAAAAACTATAACTATGAAATCTTCAGATTGATCAATTGTAAACAAACGATAATAAACTTTCCCGATATTTTCATCGACTTATCCAATATTTCAGGCAAATAAAGAATATACTGAACAAAAAAAATGCCAAAGTCAGCCGACATTTGTTTGCGATCGACGAGGTCGACCATAGTGGGGCAAGCCAATGTGGCATCGGCAAGAAGACCAAGCTCAGCGATTCCACGGTTGACCGAGATAAAG
Organism: Sussaba pulchella; assembly: GCA_963971145.1. Taxonomy (NCBI): domain Eukaryota; kingdom Metazoa; phylum Arthropoda; class Insecta; order Hymenoptera; family Ichneumonidae; genus Sussaba; species Sussaba pulchella. Next base: position 19,110,538 of record OZ020165.1, read on the forward strand.
ATGCCTCCCGACGACGACAAACCTTTGACGACAATGGACGGTCCATGCGGCGCCTCATCGCCCCAAACAATGTCCGTGTATCTGCGTCTCAAGCCACGACTCACCAAGTCCAAACGAGTCAAAAAACTTCACGACGACTCTTACGTCATACTTGACCCATCGACACTCGCAACAAAGTTCCCATCGCTCGAGGGTACCACGAATCCCGCGAACAAAACAAAATTACCCGATACGACGAGTCGCAAGTTCAATTTTACCAGAATCTTCGGTCCGGAAAGCACGCAATCGGAATTTTTCGATCAAGCGATCAAGCACCGTATCGTGGAATTTCTCGCTGGACAAAGTTCCACGTTCATGAGTTACGGTACAATGGATACCGGAAAATCTTACACTTTTCATGGAAATTCTCAAGCTCCGGGAATCATACCGCGAACCATAGAATATATATTCTCCGAAGTAAATTGCACACTGTCGCCTTGGTACAAGCCAACGAATTTCAACGAGGTCGTGTGTTTGAACGAAGCCGAACGTTGTCGAGAAACCGAAGTTCGCGAAAGCTTACTGATCGCAAGGTCCATCGACAAGTGTGGCTGCGACGAAGCATACGGATCGCTGGCCAGCTCGACGAAGAACGAAAGAGAAACCGGCAGCACCAGTGAAGCCATGTACTCGGTGTGGTTGTCATTCGTTGAGATTTATAACGAAAATATTTACGATCTTCTTGCGGAAAACGAGAATCAAGTTAACAAGCTTTCACCGCTCAGGCTCGTCAAGGACAAACACGGACGAGCTTTCGTTCAAGGCATGCGAATGATATCCGCGACAACCGGAATGGAGGCTTACAGATTGTTGACAGCTGGACAATCGAAGCTCACCGTGGGTTCCACGAGTTTGAATCCTCAGAGTTCGAGATCGCATTCGATATTCACCATGAAGCTGTTGAAGTACATCAAAGAACGAGATTCCCAGGATGTGGAAGTTAGCACGATAACTTTTTGCGATCTCGCCGGTACTGGAAGATCGAGAAAAACCGCTGGGGCTGGAAACGAGCTCAAAGAAGCGAAGAACATCAACACGAGTCTTTTGGTTCTCGGCAGATGTCTCAAGAGCATCTCGGATTGTCAAACTTCCAAGCAAAATGTCGAAATCGTCGGACCGTTTCGCGAATCCAAGCTCACGAGACTTTTCGAGCGAGTTCTCACTGGCAAGGAAAATTTGTCAATGATCGTCAACGTTGACACTTCACCGGATCTTTACGTCGAGACACTCAATGTTCTCAATTTTTCGGCGATTGCCAAAAAAATTTTCATCGAGCCGGTGAAAGATGCCAAACGCGGTCAATTCTTGGAAGTGACGGAGAGTCCCAAAAGCGCTGGTGTCGTTGAACCGATACGACCGGCTTCGTGCAGCCGCGTTGAAACTTCGGTTACGCACGAAATGACGAATAAAGCCGAGTCGCAGAATTTGAAAGTATGTAACGTCGCGTTGACGAAGGAAATTGAAATTCTTCGGGAAACTGCGTTGAATCGGGAGTCGGAGATACGCGCGGAGATGGTAAATCTCTACGGAGGGGTGATCAAAGATTTGGAGGCCAATTGGAGAGAACGGACCGAGGATGTCAAACACGAAAAAGATGATTTTTTGAAATGGTCGGTCAAGGAGATTGAAAAATTTTACAAGGGAAGAATCGAGAGTTTGGCTAACAGAAAACGAAGGAGAACTTCCGGTGGTGACCACAAGGACGATGGAAAAGCACTTTTTGAAGAGCTTGAATCTGAAAACGCCATTGTCACTGCTGAAGTCTTGACGTTGCGGGAGACAGTAAAGAAATTCAAAGACGAACAAGAGATTCTGATTGCGGACAAGAATAAATGTGTTTTCGAGCTTGGACTCGTGAAGGAACAATTGCGTCAAGTGCGACATTTGATCAACGACGAGAGAGGTGAACAAGTTTTCATAAACGATGACAACGATGTAATCGACGATTTAAAAGCCTTGATCGATGAAAAAAATACGAAATTAAAGAGTCTACGGAACAAAATCTGTGCGCAAGTCACGGAGCCTGTGAAGACATCATTTTTGGAATCATTGACGACTGAAGAATTGACCGAGGAGCTTTGCAAAAGAACTGGAGAACAATCGGACACATCAAAAATTTTCAGAGAATCAGGAACGTCCGAGCCTCTGAAAAGTATCGGCGCTAAATTTTCTTCGTTGACTTTCAAAAAGGATACCAGCGGACTGTCAATATCGTCGAACAAATATGACATCGTCGAAGGTGAAACCTCGTTCGACAAATCAGCCAATGACTCGCGCAACAGTTTCTTCGAAACGATCGACAAAGTGTTTCAATCCAGCGACGAGAGCGCTCAGAACGATTCGGGAATAAATGTGACGAGCAATGGAATATCATCGAGCACGGAGAACAGTCTGAAGTACGAAACCGCGGAAAAAGAAAGTCAAACGAATTTCAACAACGATCGCGAAATCGATGACCGAAACAAGACTCTGAGACAGGAACAGGTGGACCAACTTAAACTCGATTACAAGAAACTCACGACTGAACTATTTCACGAAACCATTCGCGTCACCGAATTCTCTCAAAAACTCGAATACATACAATACGCTCTCAGCGAACTCAAACAAGTAACAAGAAATAACGAGCAAAAAATTATTGAGTACGAGGAAAAATTGGCGTCTCGTGAAAAAGATTTGTCCCACCTTGGCCGCGTAAAAACGGAGATGGAATCAAAATTGAGCGACATTTCCCGACAATTGGAAACCACAACGGCGACTTATGAGGAAAAAATTTTGGAGCTTTGCGATGAATTGAAACAACGCGAGGAGAGTTTGGATCGAAGAACCAAGAGTTTGGATGAGTGTTTGGAAAAAGTTGAGTCCCTGGAGAGTCAATTGTCGACTGCTCACGTTCAACTGAACAGAACGTCGATCAAATGTTTTACCGAGCATATACCGAAAATCGAAAAATTGGAGAAAGAATTGAACGAAAAGACGCAGAGAGTTCACGAATTGGACGGAAAATTGTTGAAATGCGAACGCGATATGGACAGAGTGACGAAACTCGACGAGAAAATAACGGATTTTGCGATAAATTTCGACAAGTATCAGAGCGAAAGGGACGAAATGAGAAGACAGTTGCTCGAACGATTGGAGATGCAATCCACGCTCGAGTACAAACTGAAAAAATTGACAAGCAAAGTGAACGACCGGGAAAATGAAATTTCGTCGTTGAAAACGGATTCGGGCAACATCGTCAGAATGAACATGGAGAACAGCGAGCGAGCGAAGGAACTGAGCAAACAAATGTCCGTGGCTGTCGGTAGACTTGCCAGCGCGAAGGGCGAGATGGTGCGATCGGAGGACGAGCGTAGAAAACTCGAGAGAACATCCGGACACGAGATTGGAAATCTTATTGCCAGATTGGCTGATTTTGAGAAAAATGCGGTACTTTTGTCTCGCATCAGAGACAACGAAGATTCGAGAACGGACGAATTGGAAAGACTGAAGTTACTTCTGCACGAGAAGGAACGTGAGATGTGTCTGTTTAAGAAAAATCGTGATAAAACTATAAGAAGGTAAAGCTGTTTTGGAAATTACCTCAAATGAAAATAAAGCTCCTTTCAATGTTGGCTGCGATAGTAATTTAAAATCCAAAAATAAATTATCCGATAAACATATATAAAATGAAATCGAACATGGCGACTCCAGGCTTGATCTTCTCGAGTGTGTGGTCGAAGTTGTAAGCTTTTTCCATTTATTTTTGTCGAAGGTACGAGGCATTGATAAGAAAGCTCCAAGCGGACGTTGAGAAGCAATGCGACAGAGAATCCTCGAAGCTTCGAATGTTATATCCAAAGAAAGCCATATCCAAGGATTCGTTGAGAAGCTTAACGGAATCTCTTCGTTGGAAATCCATGCTCGTCGAGAGCGTGGAAAGAAAAAAAAGTTTTCAAGACTCTACGTTGTTAAGGAAGAGCAATCAATATCAATCTTCGAGTCGCTGCGCAGATCACAGATGGTCACACAGCTATCCCACGTGTTCGAGGTGCTCGACGGTCATCAAACGTTCGAGTTCCCAAGCTCTTTTGACTTCTTCGACGTCGTTCGAAGGTTCGAGATCGAGCGGAAGTAAAATTTTCCCGATCCGCGATGACGACGAGGACGAGTGCGTTGAGCACGAAATAATCGAGGTAATCAACTCAATTGCTTTTGTGATTCTGGAAATTTGAAAATATTTCGAAAATCAAATTAAACGCGATTGATTGCACGTATCTCGGTTGAACGGTCAAAAAATCGAATGTCCGACGTAAATTGTCGCAAATCATTGGAAAAATTAATTTTTGACAGTCTTAAAGTTTCAGACAGAAAGCTGCACTGAACTGAGTTTGGACATTGTCGAAAGTCTGGACTATCGAAGAAGAGATAGTCTTTCGCAAGCTGCTGCGACTTTCAGCATACCTTCGACGAGCGACGAATCGCGTACAGACTTTTGCAACATGCCAGGATGGATGGAGATCAGAAGGACAAACGGACGAACACATTTTCGACTGCGAAAAGCCGATTCCGACATTGAAAGTGAAGAAAAATCATGACGGCGACTAATTATTTTGTCAATCGTTCGTGCAACAATTATTTCGATCGTTATCGCGTTTGTTTACCTCGTCCTTGAGTATTTTCGATATTATTGAATTGTCACTTTTATTTTTCGTTTTAATATTGTCATTCCATCCAGAGCCTCTCAATTTGTTGCGTCTGGATGTCAATTATCAGCATTCGTTTTTGTCCACCAAATAAACGTGTCAACGTGCCAGATTACATTATGTTTATCGAATGGGAGTCAAACCCATAAAAGTTATTTCCTGCGATGACGAGAAAAACGTTAACCGAATTCGGATGAACCGGAAGATTATCGATTGCCAATAATGTTATTCGTTGGCAGCCGGTGACAGGAAACGAGATTGTTATGGTGAAATGTGGTTTCTTCGTTTATTACGATAAGCTGATAATAGTAGGCAGCACTAGTAGTACTATTTTCGATGTGCAATTTTTTCCCCCGCGAACGCAAACACAGTTACGACCCCCAAACACCCTCGCAGCGGAAACGAGCGTCGTTCTATCGATGTATATATACGCACACATAGATATACCATCCTTACCCCTGGCCCAGAGGGGCGGATCATCGGTTTTTATTGGCAATATGCTATAATTTCTGACATTAGATGCCACCGACGCTTTCGGTCTCATTACCTCCCTGCGGAACCTACGTGATCCCTTTGCCATTCTTGTTTCTGGAAAAACCGTTGTTTCCCCACTTACCGTTCAACCCCACGCCACGCTACATATTTTTTCACCCGATTCCCCCATGAGAAATATTTGATGTTGCATCATATCGGTATCTTCGGAAAAGCATACCAGTTCTATACGTGCTTGACGAAGGTTCAATCGGTCCATTAAATAACCAAGATTGTTCTATTACGTAACGGCTTCATGATATTTCTCCGGTTTCATTGATTAGCTTGATAATTTAAATATGCGTACCATTACTAGACGCGAGCTTTCGAGATCATATTAGCTATAGTTAAATAAATTCGATTGATAAAAAAATCAATATAAATAAATTCCAATAAAAAACCAATACAATAATAATATTACTAAAAAGAAGAAGAAAAAAAATAATAATAATATCAATAATTTCATAAGAATTTCATTAATCTTTCAATACAGTTATCTCCGGCAAATCAGTATCAAACTTTTCTAAATTCTAATAACTAATAATTGTTTCCGAATGTTTCGTCAGTATCGTTTTCCACATGTGTTCCCATTTCACGTTATCAAATCACCCGATTGCAGACGTTACCGAACTCACAGACGTAAAGACAAAACGCGAAAAAGTCTCGTTATCGAAAACTGGCTCCGCCAATGGTGCGGTTCGCACGATGTGGCAACAATGTGGCTCGGTTCCTCGACCGTAGTTTCCTCGATGGCAGATCGCGAGTATCATTTTCGCTGGCTCACCTCTTCACCCGCGGTAATTCCTTCGGGAAAATGTACCGCGAACTTTCCTCTTTCAATTGGCAATAAGATTTGATCGCTCCGGGAAATATCATCCAATTTCCTTTCTCACCGTTGCGCTCCTCTTTTCCCATACTATATATATGTATATATATATAATATCTTAGCCGGTTTCTGCTTTTGATGCTTCTGCTCCTCGGCCAGAGCATTGCCATCGTCCCCTCCCTTACCCCCGCGCGCAACGCTGTCCCTACTAGCCACCCCTTTCGAATTTGCCATCAAAGAACCACCCTCGCCCTATCGAACGACCAGCCACCTCCACAAAAACCACCACCACCACCGGCAAAACTTCCATTGCCCGGCAACAAAAACGAAAAAGACTCATCTTCCTATATACACTTTCCTCAGTTTTCACGCTTTCCCTCTTTTTATTCTTATTCGTTTCCGACTAGCTACGCTGCCTAGTTTTTATTGCCCAAGCATTTCCCCCGCGTTCTTCCGTGGAACCAGATGATCATCCTCAAGACGAGTGGAATAAAAAGTTCTAATTGAACCACGTGGTTAGTTTCGTTCGAAAAGATATCGAACGTTCCACACTCGGTGATGAAAAAAAACCCCCAAAACCAATTTTACCCTATTTTATTTTTTTCATTAATCCGAATGTATTTCATTGCTCGAGTGGGCGTCCCAGGTTTCCATTGAAACGCTGATGGCTCTTTCCTCGAGCGTCCGAAGCAACGGGAATGGAACGAACTCGTTAAGATCCTCGAAGATTGCCGAGGAAGTGGAAAAGTGGAGAAAGAAGAAATAATAAAAAAAAAAAAAAAAAAAAATCACCAAAAAGAATTGGAGCGGAGTAAAAATAATTCACGAGAAAATTACACGAGCTGCCCAGGCTATTTTATTACCGGCGATTCGTCGGGAGAGGGTGAAGGTGGGACCGTCGGGGGATCGTGCCCCGATTACCCGAAGCGAGAAAAGTGTAGGCCGTCCGTACCAACCGTTTGCCATGCAAAATGCTACTTTATAACGGTATTCTATATACACCGTAATGCGAGCGAGACGAAGGTATGGAAGGTACATAACGCCGATACGGCAGAATTTATAATACACGCGGTAGTGGTAGTGGTGTATATGCGTTACAAGAAAAGGGGGATGAATGGCTTGTGCCGTAATGGCTCGAGAGCTGCTGAATTTCGCGGGGGATGCGGGATTCTCTTACTACGACGAAGGGGAGGGTGAAGTAACAACGAGAGGAGACATTAGTTTATAATTCGGCAATCCCGGATCATTATTTGTCACGATTAGCCGATCCACTTTCCCCCGTACGACGGTAACGAAATCCACGGGAGGAAGGAAGTAAGACGAGCCTTGTTCTCGACGCTCTTTCATTCAACCCCATCTGTCTCGTCTACCCTTCGCTTTCGCTGCCAAGGATTGTATTTCTCGTGCCGGTCGTCCCGAGGGACCGGAAACGACGACGTTACGGTCGAAATGTCGAAAGTTCATTTTCTTATTTAATTGATCGAGTTGAGAACAGGCGCACATACGTTTTCTATTGGTACAGCGTCCCACCCATACCGCTTTGAGTTTGTCTCGATAAAGAAATGTATTACATGTACATTGAGTATTCTGGCGATGCTTTTTTTCGTGATACTGAATAAAAGTAATGAATACAATTCTCATTGTTGATTATTTAATTTTTTATGATTCAGAAAACGCATTTCTCCCTTATTATCGATTAATAAACTACATGATGTTCTAGCAATCTTTTTTTTATTTGCTTGCAATACTGATTACAAAATAAAAAATGCGCTTTCCCTTGTGAATAATTTAACTTTCATAATCAAGAAAAGAAAGAAGAAATTTACATCTTACAATCGATCATTCAAATAAAGAATGTTCTACCGATTATTTTTCTTCCCAGCAATACCGAATAAAAACGAAAAATAGACTTCCCGTTGCCAATAATTTAATTTTCATGATTCAAAAAATTCATTCATTCTTTACAATCGATTATTGAAATGAAGAATCTTCTCTGGCATTAATAACAAGCCACACGGCTGAGTGGACGAAGAAGTGAGAGAGGAGTTTCTCGACGTGGAAAACGCGGTGCTTTCTCCATTGGCAAGCATCGCATTAATTTCTGGGCAAGAATTACTGAACGGGCGCTGCATATCTCCGGGTGGATGGCCGTGTAAGAGGCGAGAAGGGATGTTAGTAGTGTGAGTGAGAATGAAACTTGGGGGTGGAAGGGGGCGGCATCGGTTGGACGGCGAAGCTAAGGAGGCTACGACTGGCGCGTAGCAGGCGAAAGCGAGCGAGCTTTGGACCACCACCAACAGCAGCAGCGATGCGCGCGCGAGAAGCGAACAATAAGCAATAATACGTAATGCAATTCAAACGTTCAGACTGGCAATACTCCGCGGACTCAACGCTGCAAGCGATGGCGCGGTTCGTACAATCCCCGGGAAATGAAAGCCAGACATTTCCTGAAAACGGGAAAACCGGAGACAATCGTGCACAATACGAACACGCCTCCGCATTCGTCGAGACCGAAAGACAGGTAGAATACGGCGAAACAACCACTCCATTGCACATTTTCCTTTACGAAATTTTCGGCGCGGTATTGCGCAACAGTCGCATACTTTCAATGTATCTTTCGTATTCGGGTCGGCATGGGGGACACCGGGGCATTGTAATCGACGTCAACGATTTTTATCTAAATATTGATAATTAGCGTTGTTAATGAAGTATGGAGAAAAATTTTAATTCAATCGTGTTTGCAGCATTTGACACCAGAACGACTTAGTAGTAATTTTAGGCAGTCTCATTTTGCTCAAATTTCTTGGGTTGAAGAAAAATAGTTTGCACGACCGAACGAGTCATCAAATTAAACCATCAGAAGCTATAAATACTGTCAATAACACTCAAGTTAAAATATCGAAAGTAGAAGACTGACTAAAGTACTTTCAGGAATGGCTGGCCACCTTCCCATGGGATAAGTTTCCAGAGAAAAAAAAAAGTAACCGCAGGCTGTGACTCGGAACCGATGCAAATCTTCCATAATCGGCACGTGTATTATAATCCGTCCGTTGTCTTCTTGCTCTCCAGCTATTCGTAAAGAATCACCGTAACGGACGAGAAAAAAAAAGAGAAAAGAATAAAAAAACGGTTTGAGGGAGGATGAAAACGGGCAAAAAAATATATGTAAGCAGGGAGTTTCGAGTGCCGATACGGGGAGTTAGCCGTGGACTTGTGTACGGACCGCGGGCACATTCGAGAGACGAAAAAGAACGAGTGATACGGTTGCCCACTGGACTGGGGTTGTGCGCGCGTGTGTAGAAGGGAGACCGTTTCGTAGCCCTGGGCGATACACCGAGGGGTGGCTTTGACTACTCCAACTCCGTTCGTGTGTCGCCCGATGGGCTCGAGCCATCGTATCCCTCGGCGCAACTTACCGCCCATGCGATTTTATTCGTTTTTACATATGGCACCGAGACAGTAGGAGACACGATAAGAAAATACTCGGCACGATTTATATTTCGCATTTTTATATGCTCGACCGTTTTGCCTTGAGGTGTTGGCCAGCTTGTTTCGTGGCTTCTGATACCACTCGACGATTCTCATTCCCCTTGTCCTACACTCGGTGTTTTCCGTTCCGCGTCTCTTACACCCAGTTCGACCGCCTCCCCCTCTCCCTCATACGTGTATGGACATTTTATGGGGTTTTACCTGATACGCGAAATAAGTAGCCTCGGGCAGTGAAGAGCAGAGGGGGGGATGGGATCAGTGAGAAAAACATTGCAATAGGAAAAAGAAGAACGACCGTCGTGGTCTCGTTGAATCGGTTGTAGAAAGAGGCCGCTTCGTAGGTCGCCCATGGAATTCAAGAGTCGAGGATGGTCTTTTCATTATTTCGTTTCCATGTCTTTGCGCAAATAACTTACCAACCACATTTCTCGACTAACTATTCGATTCGACGATCCGTGCAGAAGACTCGATCGTTCGAGTATATCTTTCCACTTTTTCCTCGTTCTCGAGTTGAAGTACCGGATAGCGGTACGATGTAAAAGTGCCCAGGAGTGTCTGTAAAATTGTACGTGCATCGGTCTTGTAACAAGATGACGTGCCACAGGCTTGAGTGGCTATTGAGATCCTGAATTCTCGAGATATCCTGTTAACCCCAGTTATCCCGGGAAACCAGAAGGCGGTTGTGTAGTACCTACTGCACGATACTGTGAGATATTGGAGGCAATGAGGCAACGTACTTTTAACAAGACGACTCCACACTCGTACAATTTAGAAAAAATATTTTTTTTTTCTTCCTCGACCCAACGTCTTCCATTTCTCGACTTTCATCGCATTTCCCATGAAAAGTCTTTGTTCGACTATGGGTACACATTGTTATCTTCCGTGTGTACACAATACCGCGTATCTATGGGCAACAATTCCGGGATATGTCGGATCGTCCGTGATTCGGTGCTTTCCGAGTGAGGGTTCGCGAATTTTCGTCCGAAAACCTTTTCACAGTGAATCAACAATGTTTTTGTATAAAAGCCAACTGTGAGGGTCTTCAAGATTTCGAAGAACGAAGATAATCGTGTAACTACCATTTATTGTAGGATAAATTACATATTTATTTAGGTTATTTTATAAATTTTAATTATTCTATTCTTTTTGTATATTGTATTCCTTTTATTGCAGAAATATTTCTCCGAGTATTGATTAAGTACCCAGTCACCTTAAAAACTAGTCTCAAACAGGCAAATATGCAGTCTTAGCATAGAAATTTCCGTGCAGACCAAATCGTGCAGACAATCATTCACCCTGCACTTTCTTACCGTCTTCCGTACCGCTAACTGTAACAATATTTTTATTTACTTTCATTCGCACAACTCCGTAACTTCCGAAAATCCCTCTACATATTCATCGCTAGAAGTTTCGTTGTTTGGTCTTTTTGCTCGCCATCAAACGGTCTCACAAACCGAGTTGGAAAACGTTGCACCTCTAATTTGCCTCCTACTCACGCCTCAGTGAGCGTAATGAGGTGACTGCCTACGTTTTGCTGGAACTCGACGGGCTTCCAAGGAATTCAAGGGGGGGGGGGGGGGAGGCGGAATGAGCGTCTTGCGGCATCATGACCGCATGCTTCGCCCATAAACCGCAATCAATCGATATCGGCGGCGAATTCCAAATGAAGCGGATTCGCTGCAAATTCAACGCTTCAAGCCCGGTTAACGAAGTTCCGTCATCGCAATCATCATTGACATTTGCCGTTCGACGTTCGAATCGACCGTGATGGCGAAGCACGAGTCGCTCGGCACAAGCTGGAATTTCGCAACTTTGTAATCGAACGCGCTCGCGTCGATATAAAACCAACGGCGGTCGATGCAAGACGCACGAGAGAGATGCAGCGGAGATGAAGGTTGTGAGAAGAAATTGCGGTACGGCTGCGAGACGGCATTCGTGGGCCGACAAACGAAGCCGTAATAAAATAGCAGACGCCGATAATTGCCCGCGTTTTTACGAGGTTGTCTCGGATCTCGCACTTTCGTGTAACGACCGCAACGAGTCTCGGTCGTAAGTGTCTGCCAAGCTTGTGGTGTAATGCTCACACGAACGAAGATCCACCGAGATGAACATTTCAATTCGTGGAATGAAAATTGTCGATCGATTTAACAATTGACCTCAAATTCCGTTATAATTAATAACAATCCACGATCCACGTGTTGTTAGGAGTTATTAATCTTCGAACTTGTGACGTTTGTCTTTTACTGCGAACACCATAGAAGGTGTATGGGGTCGGTAGCGATGGCCGAAAAAAGTCGTGAAAACCTGGAATCGTCAGGGAATTTAAAAAAAAACAAAATTGTCAAGACATTCATGATGGAGTAAGATTTTTTAATGATCCGTGTCGTAGCCAACCCGCTGGATTAGATTTACGCGATTTACTGTCGATGAACTCCGTATTTGATGGCGCAATATACACGTTTCCTTCAGTCACTGCAGTACAGATAATTTGTCGTAAATAATACATCGGTAATAAAATAATGGAGAGCGCTGCAATTATTGTCGCAGCTCCGTTGATTTATTTTTCGATTCATCACAAAATAATCATAGATCACAAAAAAATCGTAATCCGATATTGCGGAGCGATCAAATTGTTTTTAGCTGTGTAAAAATATTTTTTCCATAAATCACATGAAAATATAAAATAAATAAATATATAAAATAACAATAGTCACAATATTAATTGTTTGCATACCAAGGTACAGTGATTCGTTCATTATCTTTTCATAAACGCGCATACCACGGATGCTAATGTAAACCGTCGTCGCGTGTGGAAAATTTCGACAACAAGATGTGCCGATCGATCCATCGGACCGTCCCAGGTGGCCATCAATCCCCTTATCAACCGATGAAATATCGTTCCAATGCCCATGAGACCAGCCGATAATTATCTCGTGGTCGGCCAAACCACCTTTGATCTTGAACCAGTTCCGAGAATCATGCGAACCGACGATTTTGCTGTGGGTGTCGGTTTTCCCCGTCCGCGTCGTTCGCTCGTTTCTTCATACCACCGTAAACGAACGAACGAGCATGTTGGCCACCCGCTCCCTCTCCTCCCCCGCGCATCGCGTACTTCGGAGTTTCCGGACTGATGAGTAAGATCGCGTGTGTGTATGTGTGCGGCGAAGGGTCCGGTAATTAAGATCTCGTTGCTCTTACGATCCATCCTCTTTCTGTCTTTGCACTTCGCCTTCGTATTCGCGCGTCTCACGATTGTGTGTGCACACGCGAGACCGCCAACACGGTAAGACGTCTTTATTTTCAACTCTTGTGTGTCATTATTTGCGCATTGGTGCACTCGTTACGACCCGAAGATAACCGCGAGTTGCCGCGTTCATGTGAATATTCATCGTATCGTTGGCTGTATAGCCTGCAGCAGCGGCGGGTCATATTTTCCTCGGCTCAATCTGAATTAAGGGGGTACGTCGGGAACGTCGTGACGTCGTTGAAACGTTCACGGACCGTGGAAAAGTGCTCTTCAATAGAGCACTTGCCGATTGTCAGGATATTCGCGTTACCGCTGTTACCGTCATTTTATGTATCTCCCACTTTTGCAACGATTGTTTTCAATCTCAGTGAGGTCCCTATGTTTTTTTTCTGTTTTTTCTCGTTTTTTGCTAGACGGAAGCGACTCATTGCTGCGACTCATTTGTGCATTTTTCATGCTCGACGTAATCTTTGGGTAACTGCATGACGTATGCTTGATCCAGAGCACGCTTCGACTTCCTGTGTGAGTGAGTCTGACGCAGTCGGTGTGTAACGTGTAATTTTTGTTTTTTCTGATTGATACCGCGGGAATAAAATACAATTGAATATCTGTAAATATATGTGAGAACCTTGTCAACGGTGTTTGACGGAGATTTGCACCATTTTTGACGACGTTCCGATGAATAAAAACTTTTTTCTGATAGTTCGCGTTGTCAATGCGATAGTCGTCGCCACGATCGAAGAATCGAATTTTTTTCAGCGCTTCGAACATGGAGTGCGAGTAGACGTTTCGAATATTTACTGTTCCGACAGTTTACTAAATCCAATTGAAAGACTCCGGAAATAAATTTACGGCTCCTGCATAACGCCGAGAGACAATATCCCGAAAGATCCAAATTCCGAATCTGTATCCATAGCTATGCGACTATACCTATATAAACATTCCCGGATTTTCATTTTTCAGGATATTGTCATTCGGAGCCATGTCGATCGGCCACATTTGTTCTCGAAGCCTGTTAATTCGATTTATTGACCTGTCAGAACGTTGAATAATCGGAACTTCGATCCGCACCCGATGGACGAAACAATAATTTCATACTCGGACGAACCGCTATTACCGACGACGAATTGACCATCTGGTACCGAGTATTTACGGTCTGTAATGCGCTTTTTTTGCGGATATGGAAAGAAACCAGAAGGTCCGTCGCAAAAGTAAAGCATTAAACTTCACGAGAACGGAGAGAGTGAGAACGACGGATGCTCGTGGAGTAAGGAAAACAGCACAAGCATCATTCGTGCAAGAGAGAAAGGGCAAGAGTGAGTGCGAGAGAGAGACGCAAAATGAATGACGAGGATGGTAGCTGGTTCGACCGTTTTCTGTGGCACGTCGGCGCTTTGTACCAGCACAATCGTAAGATCATGCTCGGTTTTTATGCAGTGCGTAACGCTTCGGCCCGTGCGATTCGTACGCAGTGGAAAAAACTTAAATTGATGCGAGTTGCGAGTGAGCGAGACGGGCTCGAAGCATTGCCGCGCCTCTCGTTCGCTAGCTAGTGGCTAGCACAATATCCGTTGACGCCGGTGGCCGAGCGGTCACTCGGCTTTACGATCCGCGAGGGGGGGAAAAAAACCCTATGGTACTCGCTCGGGGAAAGTTTCGCGGTGACCGGCGAAGCTGTGGCTCGTCGGCGGATTAGCTACGTAATATCCTCTCGGTCCAGCTACGATCAATGTCAATATCCAAAGTACGAGGATTTCAATGAACAAAAAATCTGGGAGCTATCGTCGTCGTGATTTTTATGAATTTTCATTTCTGGTATGAATGTTATCTATTCAATTGCAGGACCATCGATAAAAAAGAAAACATATTTTTGTCATCCTAGGGAAATATAATACATTATATTTTTTTTGAACGTATTCAAAAATATGACAAAGTTAATAATGATTATTTTAAAAATGTTGATATATCGATTAATATCAATTGATTATAAACACTCATTGTTATCATTATTATTATTATTATAATAATTATTATTATTATTGTTAGTATTATTATTCTTCTTCTTCTTATTATTATTATTATTATTGTTAGTATTATTATTTTTATTATTCTTCTTCTTCTCATTACTATTATTATTATTATCATTATTATTATTATTATTATTATCATTATCATCATGATTTTAGTTATTTGATTGATGCCGTTATTCGATTATATAATATGATACCATTATATAATTTTAAACCATTGATCGATTAATGTATATACATCGAAGATTATAGCATTCCGTAGTATGTCTATCATGCTTGCCACTGAATATCAATCTAACACTAGTGGTCAGTCAATTCCCATGGACCAAATTTGAGACACACCTCCAAACACATGGACCATAAGAACGCTTATTTTTTTTCTTTAGATGTAAATAATTGAATCGGTGACACGATGCGATCGCCATTCACGTAGATAAAATACTGCAGCTTTCTTCGACTGTTCGAACTGACTAGGACGAGTTGCGACCGTCGATTGCGAGGACACGAGGGTAGTGCCGTGAAAGCCGGTAATTGTGCAAACGTCGTACAGCGATAAATCACGACGATCGCTCGACCTGCACTGTTACGAGTATGAGATCCGAGCCAAGCGGCACTGCTTTTGCTCGGTTCTCTGTAAATCGACTGTTTCTCGTAAGATTGTAGCTACGAGGCACTTTCTGGCTCGGTGTGCGGTGTAGCCCGTTCGGTAGAACGAGACAAATAATGCGCGATGAGCACGATGATGACCGCGAGCTGATGCAGCGATCGTCAACACGTAGACCGCAGCTGCTTATGTGGCTCCCCTTCGCGCCCGACTCACAAACGGAATTATCGAATTAGTCTAGACGATCGCGTGTCCCTCTACCGTGTCCTACATGACTTTTGCGTTATGTTCAATCGTCGTACAGCACGATCGCTCGGGATCGTCGTTCCTCATCGCATCGCCGAAGTCCGTCCGACATTGGATAAACAGAATCATCCGAAAAAGGGATTGCAAGCTCGTATTTATCCCATCCGTGATCATTATTTCGTTAACCGGTTTCTTTAACATTTGTAAATGTTGACGTTCGATCAACGGTACATAAGAATCAACATTTTCGTTTTCAAAATAAACATTTTCAAATCCATTCATCTAGATGAACATACTTTTAATCATCTTCATTAATGTATTCGGGTTCTTCACATTGTCAGTTTTGTTGTTACAAGTTACATCGATCGGAAATCATTCCGCTGTGTACATTCAAATTGTCCAAGTTTCTCAATAACACACGAACCAAATCGTGACTGCGATATCAACCTCCACCCCTCCCCCCCGCACCCTTCCGATATATCAATGACCGAGGCACGAAAATTGCCCAAAATTTTCTCGTGTACCTGTACGTACCAGTGCACGCAGATTTGTTTGGTGTCACTTGCCAGCGCGCGTGCGAGGGGTCCGAAGGACCCCGGGCGGCCCGGGGGGGGGGGGGGGGGCGGTAGAAGAGCGAGCGAACGAGATCGAGGGTCGGCGTCGGGGTTGTGGATCGCGTTGACGAGTGGAAGCGAGGACGACAAATATAGAAATGTCGGAAGGGTGTCGAGGATCCCCCCGAGCTCGCTTGCTCGTTTTCGGGCTCGCGTATATACGCGCCAACACGACGTAGCACGATTGCCGAGTGGGTTAGGCAGCCAGGGGTTTGTTGAAGAGGAGCGACGAGTGTGTTACGGTGCAGTGCAGCGTCATTCGGGAAAGGGCCACGCGGCAAAGGCGAGAGGGGGCAAGTGCCCGAGAACGATACGATGGGCTGCGCGGTGCCGCTGGGGAATGGAGTGGGTTAACGATGTTCAAGTTCTCTACCGAAATATTGTGATAGCACGTAGCGTATGTGCGGCGTTGGGCGACGAGACTCGGCGACGGACTTGTTGTTTTACATGCGTTGTCCTGGAGTACGCGTGAAGCCTGCACGGTCTCTTCTGCTATCGACGGTTTCACACACCGGTTCACGTAGCTCCGAATGAATTATCGTCGGCGTTGGTCATATTATCACCGGTGAATATATATTATTTTTTATTTATTTCTCTCTCAATTAATGTTCTGTTATCGCTCGGCAGGTTCGGTAGAATTTTACGGAAGCTGAGAACAATTGGATTTTTGTTGAGCAATGTTACAATCTGACGTTAGAATGACAACGACTCAGTTGTTATGATAAATAACGCGACAAGTAGAACGAGCGTCGTACTTGAAAATTATCAAAGACTTCCAATTGCGCCCGGGCTGGACATTTCGGTTTTGGTACTGTCTGATATAAACAGCTCGAGAGGGACTTGGAGACGAAGCCTTGATTTATCTGATTACTGACGTTGATAACATCTGAGGAAATAATAGACGAATAAGGTTTTGAAGAGGGTACGTTAATGAGGTCAACGCTTCTCGAGGTAGAACGCTTCTAGTTCTAAAAAATAATGCAGATCAGCCCGAAATCAGCGGCTCAACTCGCCCGTGGCTGTGATTGCTTGTAGCTCCTGCTTATATATGACCCGTCTTTTCAGGACATAACGGAATCATTGTCGGAAAAGTTTAGGATATGGACATTTTCCAAGCTGACGGATAAAGAAACGTTTTTTTCTGCGTTTGATGAAAAACATGAAAAATAAACCTTTAAATCCGGCTAGCACAGAATATATCGAAAAATGCATCACCAAGGATTCACGGCAACTTTTTCGCTTTCGAAAATTGCATGTGGAAATGTGGAATACATTAATGCATAGGTACTCCCTACGTAACTCGATAATCCACTCGAAGATGAAGAGCGACGAGTAGCGATGCGTTTTTCCCTTAATAGACATTTTTTGGCGATTGAAACTCGATGATGTTCGTAATGAGCGTTTCCCAAACCGTATTACACAGCTTCTATTTCGTATTTTCGTCGAGCCGAAAGTCTGGAGCATCATACGTGTATGAATTCTAAAGAGGATACTCGTCGAGCTGGTTCAACCCTTCGAAAAATGGCGACCGTGTCTATGGAAATGCCGTTACTCTCGACGGTTAATAATGTAAACGGGAACGCGCACTCGAGTAATGTCATATTTTCATTGGTGAACATACGGACTGAAAGTTGCGTCGCATCAGTTGCAGCTATTGAATACGTGAAAATGGTGGGAAAATGATCAAGTAATTGGGATGCCGGGTGAGTGGAGGGTTTGCATCGGAATTTGTTGATTATTATACGCAGACGCACGTTTGGTAAAGTGAATATTAGAGAACGAAGGTTTGACTGATGGTTGATGCAGTCAAATTCGAGGAGGCACACGCCTCTTAGAAAATTCGTATACCTTCAAGACTGTAGATAATACCAATGGTGATTACCGATTTCTATCAGAACATCCCAGTGAGGACAATATTTAGTAAACTAAAATCATACGACATGGGACACTTTATTTCTATCAGAACGTCCGAGTGAGAAAAGTATTCAGTGACACATGATTTTCCACTCAGCTGGCATTCTAACAGATTTTAGTAATATCTAGTAGCAAGTTCGATGCCATTTCACCAACCTCGAAACGTCTCATAGTCAAATTAACACCGAACCCAACGTTAAAATCTACGATCGACACTGAAACGAGTCCTACCTCCGTATTCTTGTCAAATCCATTCCAAAGCAACTTCATAAAATCCGACAAAATTACGTCAGCCGCAACGATAATTTCATAATGACTCCACGTCATTGCGACTCAACGTCGTATGATTATCAACGAGAAGCGTCGATCGCTCTTTTTCCGTCCGTTTTATCATAACTCCGCGAATTACTGACTGTGAGCCAGATAAAATCAAGGATCGACCTTTATGGTGGTGCGCCCAGTCTCCGACGGCACAACATCATCATCGTTATCACGCGTATTCGAGGGTGTCGCACTCTTGCACCTCGCGCGTCGCGGAGAGTGCGTGGTTGGTTGGAGAGTTATATTAACAAGGGACACGACGATTCGTCGGACCGCGACGATCCGTCAACGGGGCGCCATAACGTATAAGCGAGCGATGATAACATCAGCGCGGGGGCGCACTTATAATGCAAATTAGCCCGCTGACACACTCGACTCTCGTACGTGGTAATGTAATGCGCGAATAAATAGCAACAACTGGTCAGCTCGGACTGTCAAATACGCCCTGAACTCTCATAAAGTACCCGGTTGGGTTGCAACCGCGTTTCGCGTTCGTTCGTCCGTCCGTTAGTTCGTCCGTCGGTTACCGACGGCTCGACCCGTTCGCGTTTCTCAAACTGCTGCCGCGAATTTTCGCCCAGTGGCTCGCGGCTGTTGTTGGCCGTGGGCGTGAGTTGTTGGGTATGCTTCTGATGGAAATATTGACTATTAACGCGACCGAGAATGTGTGTATCATTGGATTGCCGTCATAAATATCGTCCGAAATTCTGCCCAACGCACTTCACACTTTTGATTCATATCCCCGTTGGAAACGTCGAAAAGTACGAAATTCACGTGTACGATGCGCCACGCAGATATGGTATTTGCGGGAGGGAAAGGGGGGTAGAAATGTTTGCCATTGACGTCGTCGAACGCGTCGAACAATTTTCTTTTTGAAGTTGACGGAAATTCTGAGATAAATAAAGTTGAAAGATGAAACTGTGTACATTGTTTCGTTATTCATTTCCCGTTTATATCGTGGCTGGGTTGTGATATGTGCATTCTGTTTCATACTATTTTTGTAGGATACCTGGCTCATATATAATTCTATGAACATTTGGCATACGAACATTATTGTTCAGATATTGTGTCGTAAACCCGAGATACATGGACCTCCATAAACCCGATGCGTGACACTGACGGGACTGTCACAATCACACTCGGGAATTCGTACATTTTTTATAAAAAATAAATTTTTACTCGGAAAAACCCATTGCCAATTTCTTGAGTCCTTCAGACCTTTCGTCATTTTTGTTTTTATTTCGGGTCAAGGGTTCTCTCGTGAGCCCACGTATTCGCACCCCCGCTTTCGGCAAAACCCAATTCTATGGCCGACCATGGCATCGCGAATGAAGCGACTGATGCTCGACGAATGAGATTAAAAGATAACTTTGGTCGTAGCTTCTGCGAAAATATATTAAAATCTGTCTGAGAGTTCGTCGCATCATCAAGAGAAGTAAGGATTTTTTATAAAATATTAACTCATCGTCGTGGTCATAAATCCCGTAGAAATTAGTCCGCGTGTCTCCAATTAGACGAACCATGCCGGGATCTCTATATTCCCGTTGAAAATCCATGAATGCATCGGGTTGCGGGAAACGTTGACACCCTGTCGGTACGATGAACGCGCGATGGTGGATGAGCCACGTCCGCGCGCTTATCAGAGCGATTCACGCGGTGAAACTGGTTCGGTGGTCTCGGTAGGATCAACCCTCGCCCATAGATGCACGAAACGGTAATACGTAAAACCCTCGTCCTACAACATTCTCAGGCATGCTTGTTGAAATGGTTGTAAAAAATGATAAAAAAATTAAAAAATTAAAAAACACGTAAAAGACCCCCAACATTTGGATATATATAATCGTAACCGTTGAATCGTGAGAGTTCATTACTTATTCACCGGTTCACGCGCGACATAAGTGATACGTTCAATCCCTATATGACTGAATTAATAAACACAAAATAAAGAGAGTGCGAGTGGCGGGTGGGGGATGAGGGAGACCAGGGGTCTCGGGCCGCGACATCTCCGTCTCCCTCTCTTTCTCTCTCTCTCTCTCTCTCTTCTGGCACTGCAATCCTGACTAATGACGTATTTAACGCTTCGCGCTCAAACCAAGTCGGGTCTACGAGGGCTCGTGTCGCTCAACTCGCTTCTCTTACACATATTGCTCTGGCCTCTACCCCCCTACCCCGACTCCTCATCATAACGCTGCGCTGTGTTTATATATATACAGCCCGGTTCATTAAAATTTACCTTATAAGCCGGTCGGGAGCGTTGACGCATTCACCGCGGACATAATGAAGCAATGTTTCAATAGAAGTATCGCGAAACCTCCCCTATCGTTGCACCCCGTACGGCCTCTGACTCGGCCGATATTTCACTCGCTCTTATATTCCCCGGTATCGCGAGTCCCATCGTTTCCGACCCCTGCTGCACCGGGAAGTCTTCACCCTGGTTTGCCTACCTCGTAATCCGTCTCGCTCGCTCGTCTTCTCGGCTCTCCCATTCGCCTCTCAATAACGACTGATTGCACTTGCCCGAGCGATGAAGAAAAGACTATCCCCGATGTACAGTTGCATACTCACGTTGCTCCGCACTTGAAATCGTGCTCTTCTTCTGGCTGCCTGAAGCCGGGGAAGAGCCCGTGTCGAAGAAAAGCCAGCACCAGCACAACCATCCAATACGATGACAGTTTGAAAGCGAAGAATGATGGAAGAGCGAGAGAGAGAGAGAGAGGGAGTGAACGAGGGTGAGAGATGGGGAGAACGTTGATACACGACGAATCTTATGCCCCTCGATCGAAATAATGATCTCGTATTGATGAAGACCCGTCGGTGCCTGGTGATGGTTATTCTTTCTTTCGTCATTGATGCTCACTTAATTGGTATTCATTAATCGTCGTTTTGAGACGGTGCTACATTCACGAACCCGCCGAGTTAATTGGGCGAATTTTTTTGGAAAGTTCTTTTCTGGTATCAGAGACAACAGTTTTTTTTCTCCAGCGATTAATACAGAACTGGAAATTTTCTTTGTACTAGTTTATCGGTGGGTTTTGCACGAACATGGAACGATTTTTTTTGTTTTCATCGGAAGTGGTGAAATCATATTCTCATTGTTTTCCGCATGAATATGAGTTAGCCTTGATCTGAATTTAATTTGGTTCTAAATATCAAAAGAGATATTTTTCTTTGTAACAAATGGGGAAAAATCCTTAGCAATTGGTCATTTATCATTCATGAAGCATTTTGGTCAAATCAGACTAGATTTTTTACTTTAAAAAACACTTCTACAATTTTGACCGAACCGTATGCAAAAGTAATTGGACAGTGCTTCAAAATCCGTCAACCACTCACGACGAATCAGTAAAATTGAATAATTAAAAATACAAAATAATGCAATCGTAATTATCACATGAAAAATCCGGAACATATTGTGACGCCTTTTTCATTCGTCTGTACATTTTTTAATCGCCATTCCGTCACCTTCAATAATTCGCCACTAGTATTGAAATTTCTTTGTCATAAATTAGCACCACACTGCACCCGAACTCTTTTCCTCTCACACTTGTAACCCAAAAAAATAAACTGTTGAAAAAAAAATCGTCACGTCGAGTCCCGCACTCGAAACTAATTTTCTCCAGAATTTAGCCCGACTGCATTATTAGTTATCGTCATTATTAATCGCGACCAGCAGTTCTATCCGACACGTGTGTCCGAGCTGCAATCGATACGCGTTGGGCAATTCGTGCATAAATTATCGCGAAATGCGAGGGCGGCTCAAGGGCGGCGGGGGGGGGGGGGAGAATGGGGGGTCCACGGACGCCTGACAATCGCTCGAATATTGATGCGATTATCAATAATTCTTGGTGCGCAACGTGGCGCACGACGGCTGTTTCACACTCGACATTGGTTACAGTTGCATACGTTCCGGTACTCGTTGTCTCGGCAGAGGTACCAATCGTCCGACCGGTCAGTCTCTATGCACCCGAGCACCGCGTGCTGCCATTTGACTGTTAACGCACACGTGCAAATAACGCATATGCACCCGTGGCGCGTCCCATTTCGTTACGGGCCGTATCGTTTCGCGGGGTTGCCGGATGGCGGGAAGGGTGAGAAGCCGGTAAAGTCGTCGAATAGAAACTACGCGTTGCAACGATGCACTAGGACCGGACAAGCAAAAGGGGCATTCACGTATGATGGTGTTGGAATTATTGTTACACCGATGATAAGGTCGTCGTACATGCGGAAAATTAATTTCTACGTTCTCGGAACGTATAAATGACTGAACATTGTATACGTGTGACTTTGTTTCTTTAATCTGATATTAATATCAACAAAAACAGCAGAACTGTGTTCCATTTTTGTGTTACCTTTTTTTCGTTTTTTTGTACATCTTCCTATTTTGCGTGTTATGTTTTTTTCCAATGTTATGTGAAAAGTTTTGGGAATAAAAGTTAGACGTGAGTAGGTGAAAAGCCGGAAAACATATTATTTTTCACTCATTATTTTGAGGTAATGAGGAGAAACATATGCGGCTTTAAAAGAAATTTCTCAATAGGAAATGTACGATATAAAATAATTATAATATATGATACGTTAATTTATCCGATCATTATACTCTCTCCTTTCGTCATACGTTCACATAACCGTAATTACAGAGTTGAATTTATATCCAATTACAATATCATGGCCGATACGAAAAATCTATATTTGAAAATCGTATCTCACATGTTTGCCTTTCGACTTATCAAACGATATAATCTTCTGCCTGCACTTCCCAAATGCATCAAAATAAATTTTCAATAATTCGAATGCCGCAAATCAATTACGCGAAAATATGTTATTCTAATAATTTGTCGTATGGTCAGCGATTGTACGGATTTGCACATCAAATTGTAGAATGTGTATTGAAGGTGGTGACAGCATGCGGGCAATGGGAATAACGAGGGGATGGTTGCGGGCGAATCGCGAGTTACAGAGGTCGCCAGGCTGGTGGAGAGATTCCAGTTGATAGCGTCGTTGGTAACGGTAGTGTTGGTGGCGAAATTTATACCGGATGCCAGCCACCTAATAACGTTATTGCGTTGTTATAAACTCGGGGCGTACGCTAGGGCGCATTAAAACCGGTCGACGTTCATACACGGAGTATAAATAATACCCGTGTGGTCATTTCCGATGCTGTATTTAGTTTATTAGCGGCCAAGAGAGAGAAACACCCCGAATTATTATTATTACAATTTTTTTTTTGGCCAGCGCTCGGCGCTCGCAATAGCTGCGAATTACAGGATACAGTTTAATACGAATCGGGCGAACGCGGCTACTTTGCACTATATCTGGATCGTCTATGAACAACATGACGGTGCATTTCGACACCGGAAGTGCGAACTTTATGGTGATGCAGAGACGTGAAAAGAATTCTATTGCCTGCGAAAAATCGTTGTAAAGAAAGTTCGCAATATTTGGATTTTATGTCTGTCTACTACTAACTAACTATGTTCGAGAATGCGTATTTCATATATTTTCAGACAAACAGGAAAGCCATTTTGAGAATAGAGTCTTCCTCCCTTTATTCTCGTCGCGACGGAATTCATACTGGGAAGAGAATATTCAGTTGATTTCAAAACAAAAATATTGTTTCAGTATCGTACATCTGAATCTTTATTGATGGATATATATTTCTCGCGGTTGCTACGTTTGTCACAGTAAATTTATTTTATTCAATTGCTGGGTGGTTCACATTGACACCGCCTTCACCAATTTTTCTTACAAAAGCACGTGAGCCGAAATAATAAAAATAGTATTAATAATAATAATAGAGAAATAATAAATATAATAATAATAATAAATATAATAATCATAATTATAATTATAATCGTTGAGCATACAAAAGTTTCGACTACCGTCCATAGGGCTCGGACCGATGTCCGACAGTGATTTTTCGGGCGATCTTACAATGATTCCAGTCTCGCGTTAGTCTCGAACTGCACTTGACATTCGCAATACGTCGATCTTTCAAAAAAGCGTTTAAAATTTTCAAAGACGAAATAAAATGTTTCACTCGATGCATTACCGTAGTTCGACAGACGCCGCGAGCTCAGTTAACAACATGGGGAGAAAAGACAAGGGTATTATGTACTACAGCTGTTTGCGGGTAAAAGAGGGGACTGGGGCGGATGACGCTGACGATGGTGGTCTAGTGTCCCAGTGGCCTTGGGTCTTCAAGCAAAGCGCCCCTAATCCCAATTTGCCAGACTCCGGTAGCCGTCTCGTCGGCGTCGTTGTCGCGAAGACGTTCCACGGCTGGTGTGCACGTCGGCCGCCGACGGTGTCAAGGGACCTTGCGCGTCGACCCGACGTATCTCGCAGACCTTCGTAGTAACGCCACGACCGCCGAGGCGGCAATGGCTTTTACAGAAGATCCCTGCTGTTACACGTTGTAACGGAGTAGTTCAGAACCTCTCGAAAGTCTCGTACACTTCGTGTCCCACGGAATCTTGTACACATCTCAAGTGCAACATGCGTCACGAACGTTTATCGAGTGCGTCCTCCGATTTCTCACGAGATTCTCAAGATCGAGGTTTACTTGTAGCTTTTGTCTGCTTTGTATTAGAAACCGAAGCGAGGATGGGCATGCATTGAAAATAATCTACTCAAGTATTCTTTCGTGAATGTGATAATATTAATATGCATTTTCTCTTTGAGAGTGTTCGTCTGGTGTGGTGGTATAATTATTATACTTTATGATAACTTAGAAAAGGATGACAAGAGCATTATGTTGGTTAGAATGTATTGGTCTCCCTCATGAATAATCAACGATAATGCACAATCATGCACAGAAAATTGTTTGTCGTTTTATCTAATATATTTCTAAAAATGGAGAAAAATCTTCATGTGCTTCGATCTTCTTTGAATTGTTGATTATTTCCGGTTAATGATATTTTGTGAGTGTGGGACGATTGGATTCTCGCGCGGGGATCAATTTAAGATATAGGATTCAAAAATTTCATTTGACTGCTGCAAAATTTCTTACCAAGTTCTTGGGTTCTCGTTCTTATCGGTGTTATTCCATTTTTCTTTATTTCTCACGAAGGGCCGCATTTCTAGGGTCGTGAATTACATCTTCTACGATTCTCATTTTTCGAAATAATAATCATCAGTCCGACTCAATCCTCTTGCACATATCGCAGCTCAACTACAACACCGTTTTTCGAATGTTTCGTCGCAGCAGGTTCGAACGATATCCCGATAACAAGTGTGAAGACCAGCTCCGAAGGGCGATGAGGAGGATGCTGACGATCGCGGGGGAGGGGGAGGGTGAATAGTGACGCGTCCGGGAGTTTCGCACGGGGTCGATTTCGCGGTGGTCGAACGTCGGACGGTCAGTCCGATTGCCGGGCGGCCGGTGGTACAACGGTCACGTTGGACAATGATGCAGCGAGGCTAGTAGCCGGTGCATCGTTGTGCATCGTGCGCATCGTTACAGCTACGGAGAGAACGAGGCGAGCCACACGCACGCGGTGCACATCGGGGGTTGATTTCTCGTTGTGTGGATACCCCACAGGACAACGCGTTCGCTACCGATGTTCAACACTCCGGACTCTATCTCTCTCTCTCTCTTGCTCTCTTTCTCTCTCACCCTGTCTCTGTATCAAGTCCGTTGTTTCAGTATTATATCGGCAGAGCAGTCGCGTACCTACCGTACGCATCAGTGATATACACGGACAGCGGCGAATCTCGTACGCGCACTAACACAAACGGACAGTAGCGAAATCGTGATAGGGGATAGAGGATACATATAATTACGGGCTACCGTGCTCCATTTCACACATCACACACCGTGTGATCACGTCACATGTCCGGCACCCTCACGCCGCCCTCCTTCTCGTCTCACCGTGTATCGTTCGACCATCCCTCCCGTTTCACCAACCCTCTTCCTGAAACTCCCTACATGCACCCGGCAATGTGCATTCTCTAACGGGTGAACCGATTCGATTTTCGAGCTGAACGGATTTCGAAGCGTTCGCACTAACCCGTTTCTCTCACTACGCCGATAAATCTCAATGAATATGTTGCAATATATCTGCAACTACGTCGATCCGAGTTTTACGATTCAGCAAATTTGCACAATGAGCGCGACGCGTTGATCGTTTGAGGGGGGGGGGGGGTGGTGACGTTTAGAATTTTGGTTTTCTTTTATTTCTCTATTATTCCGGTGAATGATTCTGATGGCATTGTTTTGAGATAATGATTTTCGTTATTGTGCAGTTGTTTCGCTCAATTCACGGGTCTTTTAAATAGCGAAGATAAAAAGTCGGGGCCGGATTGAAATGTGTGATCAGAATCATTTTTCGGACTGACGAAACAAAAAACTACGTTTAAAGAAATCAAGCAATGTCTATTCAAATATTTCAGTAATAGAAATTATTTTCGAGAAATGCTATTTACATCTATCAGAATATTGAAGCAACAAAAACGATGTTCAGAAAATTCGAATAAAGTTTATCACAATCTTCGAGTAAAAAAAATTATTCACAAAAAATTCGCGTAACGTCTATTACAATATGCAATGAACGAAAGTGATTATTCAAATGTTCGAGCAACGTCTTACAATATTCGAGTAACGGAAGTAATCTTCACAGAAATTATTTCCGAACTGGCGAATCAACGTCTATCAAAATATCCACGGCAAAAAAATAATTTACTCGAAACATTCAATTCTTATTACGCGAGCGAATACTCAATTACCCCTTGCATGAATATTCATCGATTGTTCAGTACATCAGTGTCAATGGAGTGTGCGGCTCTTGAAAATTGCATCGTTATTATCCGATAGCAAATGAAACAACGAGGGGCGAGGTGGGTGGGATGGGGGGGGGGGCGTAATGGTGAGTGTATCACGGTATGACACGCGGATAACCGGGGATCGCGGAGGCGTTAAGTTTAACGCGTAACGCGTATTGTACCGGTTGCGAGGGGATAGGAGTAAATGCGGATGAGACGAGAGGGTTGCGGAAGGGCACGGGGTTGAGGGAGGAATCGGTGGATTCGACGCATCGCGTTGCCGTCGCCGGTGCATGGAGTCAGGATGGGGATCACACGGCACACGGCAACCAACCACCCAGCCGAGCTCGAGGGATGAACGCGGTGTGCGGATCGCGCGCCCGGGCGGGGGTGGCAAATACCGGATAGCAGATTCGACGCGTATATCCGTACGAAGCAATTGAACGGCGAATGATTCAATTTGTCAGACCAATGAGTTTGTCAGGTGCCACTCCATGCCGGAGCAGTCAGGCGCCCACGCTGCTACGACGTATAAGCTATAATACCATAGTCCCAGTACGTAATATATGTATGTGTATTATGTGATCTATATATTATATATGTATATAAATGTATATAATATATGTATATATACGTAACGCGTGAGATTGAATTGGATTTGATTTAACGTTGCGCACATTGCCGCACATAACACAGTAGAAATATCGCAAATCTCTCGGCACCGGGCAGCATCCAATTAATTCCATCGAAACACAATTCGCTGAAAGCACTCTCGTCGATGCGTTGTATGTACCTCTCAGTTATGCGAGTATGCCGGTTTATCGGATACAACAGTGGAGGAGTTTTGGTAGATCGTGTGAGCACTCGGGAAATTATTAACCGTTCGAGATTGACGGATAAAAATATTTTTGAAGCAATGGAGGGGATAGATTGCATTGCTCCGATGAATCGAGAAAATCAATACGAGTTTTTGCAGAAAGTCTTCGATGATTGAGCATCGTGCCTGGATTTTGGGTCGTTCAAAACCTGAATGTAATTTCTCTGGGTGGTAGAACTTGATAAATTAAAAATGAAAGAAAACACAAAGTCAAAGATATTTTGTTCATACGAGTGATGTCGAAAAATAATTTTAGAAACGGAATCAATTATCACAATTTTTTTATTTATTCATTTTTAGATTCATGTTCTCTTCGTCAATCGTATTTATTTCCACACAATGTGCACGATGTATTCCGTTCCCGTTGCCCAACAATCAATAATAAACATTTGCCCGGCACGCTTCGAAATTATCACCCGCGGCAATTCAAACAAACGAGATCGAGTGAAGATTTTTCTTTGAAAATACGAAAATAACTGATAGCCGGCCATTTGGTTGTAACCCCGAACAGTAGCAAACAAAGTTTTACAGCCTGTTAAAGATGCATTTCCATCAGCCAGCTTCGAAATCACGTGTTCGAACGAATCTGTTTTCTTACTGAAAAATTCTCCTATATACACTCAAAGGATGCAGATGTGAAATGGAAAAGAAATGAATGACGGGGGCCATGTGTTTCTCGAAGATGTTCCTGTTGGCCGTACATATTTTTTGTTTTGTGTCATCTATGCGAAGTTCTTCGAGTTCATCGAGTCCGAACACCTTCGAAGGGATTGCCGGCATCGTGCTTCCGCTATGTGGTCCATTCGTGTCGACTTAATTCCAACGCTTGAGAGCCGGATTCTTTGGGCGGGAAAGGAAATCCTCGCGGGCCGATACTTCGCGGTGTTCACCGTGAAAAAAATATATATCAACCGGATTAAGGACGTAAGCTTCAGAAAAAGGTTACGAAAGAGGAGGAGCGTTAGCGATAGTGGCGCGGCCAGGGTCTGGAATAAATTCTAATGTGGCGGCATTATAATTGCGCGGTTTACGTTCAGGTTGGTGCAGGCCTAGGGCTCCGTACCGCGCGACCGAGCCAAATTAGCGACGATCATTATTTATGTCTCTCGAGGAAAAGGGGTTAAAACGGCAACTCGTACCTCTTTCTCTCTCTCTTTCTCTCTCTCACGCTCTCTCGCGAGCCCCTTGGAGCTGATTTCGTTCTCTCGGCGTACAAACCACTCTTTCTCATTCCTAACTGGCGAAGACAAAGGGTAGTTAACGTCCGTTGTGAGCGCAGTACAACGGGGCGCGCATTACAATAATGGGATGTAACTCCTTGAAATTATTCAGGTGCCGATAATGTAACCACCGAATTGAAGAGTCTGGAAAACTTGAACTGAAAAAAAAAATTATCGATCCAACATCTCATTATTAGTGGATTGTGATTGCATTCAATTTTAATTAAAAATTGATTAAACTAGCTAGTTAGTTAGTTGGAGAGATAGTCAATTAGATACTTCGCTTTACGTTGATTTTCAAATTCACGTTTCGATTAGTCGAATATTATAATTATAATCCTCGTCTTAGATCGAAATAATAATGACAATTCTCTTGCACGATTTCCGCGAATTTTTGTCAATCTCGTATAGAATCATAACAATTCAGGAGGAGCCAACAATAAACGACAATTCTCGTTTGTGACAGCCAACAGGCGAATCATTTTTCAATCAATTAAATACGTTTTTCCGAGCACGAAGGTGGACGAAATATTTTCAGCCAATTTGCCGTAAATATGATAATATTGAAAATTTTTGCTATAAAGTCGTTTTGTTTAAACTTCGCGGGTGCACGTTCAGTACGGCACACAAACATACAGGTAAATATGTGCGAGCGAGTTACAGGGGTAGCCGATTTATTCCACATTTAGTGGGATATGTCAGTCGTCCTTTTTACACGGACTCTTTTTCGTGTACAGCATCCACCTCGTATGACGCACATAGCCAACATCGGCCCTCATTATTTGGCCAGATTCTCGTCCTGCTGCAGCCCGAAAAAACGGAAGAGAGGACAACGCGTGTTTTTAATTCCAGCGTAACGTTAAACATCCTTCGTGTGTAATGGAACAAAAACGAGGTTTTGGTGACTCAACATCGCTTGAAGCAGGCTCTGTTTTTCAAATCAAAGAGTTCATCGTTTGAACTGGCTAATGATCAATTAGGCTTCTACTATTCGAACGTTATTAACGAGTCGACTCAATTGCTTTTCAATTAAATATGAATTAAACACACCGTTTTCTTGTTGTATTTTCCTTTCAGTATATTCTTCAGTAAATAAAAAATCTTTTCAATATTTCATACTTCATTATCACATATTTGTTTCACTGGCGCGGTGATATGGACTCGCCATTTGGTAAATATACTCGTTGATACGAATCACCACGATGGAGAATTTTTTTTATTACCTCGATAAGGGTCCGTGATGCACTCGAGCGTTGTGTATGCATTTTTAATAAGTGGGCTATAATTTATAGGCGCTGCCGAGAAAGACCTACGCGCGTAGCTCTTTCACTTGTGGCTTGGGAATTTTACAACGCTGTGAATTTTATGGTCCGCAGTGCAAACCAGTGTCGTTCTGATAAGTAGCTCTGTATCTGTCTTTTTTCTTTTTTTTTTAACTTCGTTGTGTCTACAAAAGTAACGCATATGATGGGTTAGTACGTGATATTGTAAAGCGAGAAGAGGCAGCAGATAAGGGAACACGCACTGTTTCGATTGCATCGCGTAGGGCAGAAAAGAAATGCGATTAAATATGATTTTTATATTCGCATGAGATACCTTGATTTTATTCCTCAGCAAACGTAAAAAATTTAACCGGGCTGTGGCAAATTTTTTTCGAGATTTCGTTGATATTAAGAATGTTTAATTTCGATTGATCCACGGACTCTTTATTGATGGGTGAAGCCGCTGCAATAATGAAAATTGAAAAGTTGAAACCATTAAATCTTACAATAATAACTCGTTCTTGAAAATCAAAAACACGGATTCTCGCAGGATATAGCGGCAGGTCTCAACTGAAATAGTAATATTTTGTACAGTAGGAATATTAAAATATTACTTGAGAGCGGCGGTGCATTGTCGAAATTTTTTCAATAAATAATTATTTTTTAAATATATACGAACGTGGATGATAGAAATAATTTATTTCAAATTACTCTCAATATTATACGTGTAAAGAAAAAGATTGAATAAATGCGATACCGAAATAACAAAGAACAAAGCTATATGCAATATATATCATAGCTATTGCTGGCGAAACGTCCTTATGGTCCGGCAAATATAATAAACTTGAGATCCATATCTCGGCGATTACAGTCGGGTGCTGTCCCGATGTTGGTGGTGCGAACCGAAACCCCTGCGAGAAAAACGATAACCACCATAGTCTCGAAGAGATCATAGCACGGTCACCGGCTGCGTGGGCTCGCCGTAGCCATACGACCCGAATCCCAACAAGAAAAGGGGATCCCCCAGCGTATACTCATATTTTCTGATTTTCCGCCAATAAAACCCATTACTATTTATCAGGCTAATGCATCCTTATAACTTCCATTAACAACAATCTATACAACTATGAGCTTTGGTGCATTAGCCGCGAGAGAACGAGGGCCCGAATAAACTCGGAAACATTAACGTCTTTTGCCAAACGAATTTATCATTACTAGTAGCTGAACGAGAAACCCAGCTTCTTATCTCTATATTATTTTGTTTCCGTGTATCGTCTCAATTTATCGTGAATAAATCAAAATGAAAAGTTTTTCATTAACAAATCCGTCGTTGTAAGGCCGAACCGAGAAAGTCAATTTAAAAAAAAAAAAAATTTGATTGAAACAGATTCCTATAATTTAGGAGATATACGATTTTTTTAAACTGGGAGTTGCCGAAAATTAGCTATGCTGGAAGTAATGAACAAGTTTAATCTAATCTAATATCTGATTCTATTTTGCCGGAAAAACCGAATAAGTCTACCGTCTTTCCGTTCAGAAAAAGGATCATATTATATATTTTTTGGCAATTTTTCCAAAAACTTTTCTATTAGTGAAATGGAAGTTCATTTTTTTACAATGCGTATCGATTATTCCCTGTCTTTCATCAGTTTTTTTCAACAAAACCCAACAAGCCCACAGTAAGATTTAGTAATATAATTGATATTTATTGCAATACGTATGATATGTAGTAAACTTGTCAGTAAAGGTATAGGAAAATATAAATAAAAAATATGTGGGTATGTACCAATAATTGAACAATATTTAATATTTAATTATATCCTCGTATTATTCTGAAATTGAAAGAACAAAATCACAACCATATTATTTATTTATGAGAAAAATTTTATTCACAATCTTTCACAAACAGACTAATTCGGTTTTCTCTCGGAAGATAACTACATCTAGAACTACCGCAAAAAAAATAATAAAAACAAAATCATAGTGCAGAAGTTAGAATGTCTTCATTACGTTACTATGTTAAAACAATTCAATTACATGTTGATAATTATTGAAATTATGGAGCAAGATAAGAAAATTAGAAAAATGAGATATTTAATTTTGGAAATTTGAACTGCAATGCTCGAGACATCACGAGGGATAATTCGTTGACAACGATCCAAAATGCTGAATAGCCTCGAGTTCAGTCCAGTTATGAGGACCGCAGTTGCTCGCGGCTTTTTACTTTACATCATCTGGGAACACGCATTCACGGCCGAAGCAAATCTGCAACGAATGCACGATTGGTTCAATGAGCAATGTTACACGGATTTTGGCAACAAACGACTGATCACTTTCGTTTTTTTCGCGTTAAATATATTTTGCGGTGAAAAAGTCGATTCTACTTGCCTTTCCTAGGCCGCAGCGCTCACCATCAGCAGGGTACATTCCACCTTTCTTGGAGACACCACCGTTTCCTGATCCACCGTGAGACTTGGCGCATGTAAACTCCTTGCAAAAGGCGTTCGGTCCATCGCTTAAGGCTGTGCATTGTGAAAATCCACGGTCCTTGCACCGTTTTTGGCACTTCAATATTTGTCCCGGCAATACCCGAGGGAGCACTGATGTCATTTTGGGTTTCTTGTTAAGACAATTCGCGTCCTTGGTACTGTCGAATCAAACAATGCATCAAGATTTTAGAAGACGATGAAGTTCGATGCTACGATCTTTTGACCTTATCGGTCGAAGATAATTGAGATAACGGAGGTAACAAAAATTCATCAGCACTTACTTGAAACGCTTCTTGAAAGAATCTAAAGAACACTTGGACCACAGAGGCTTTTCGGGACTGTAGTCATCATGTAACCAGCTTGTGACTACGCTTGATTTGTACAAACATTTGTCACCACCGTCTACATACCCAGATGTTTCGAAGCTGTAATGATTAACGAAATTTTACGGTTTATTCTTAGATAATCAATTGCTATCGTGGAATTGTACCATTCCGTCGAACAACTCACGTGTTTCCGAGTTGATAAGTTAGTTCGCGAGTTATTCTCGACCAGTCTCCGTTATCCGACAACACAAGTCTTCCCGGGGGTCCTTTCGTGTCGATATCCGTGCACATAGGACGGCTCACATGGGTTGCTGTCAATGACAAAAAATTAATCACATCGTCCTTATTTTACTCGGTAAACATATTACTAAAGTAATTTGATAATTTGTTAACCTTTCATGTCGGTCCACTCAGGGGAGTTTGCATCCAGCCTTGAAAATGAGACAATATTTTAAATTAACGAAGCTAAACTTTAAGTATCATTATCGAAGAGGTGCGCTCACGATGTCATGAGAACGGCAGTGTGAGAATAGTTGAAAATAGATGACCAAGAAGATCCGTCTGCTTCTATAAATTCGACGAACTCTTCCATAACACGGGTAATGTCCACTTGACCTCGACTGTTTTTGGGTTGAGATAGAAACGGAAGTGATTCTGGCCGCTGCGAGATTATTAAACGATATATTTCATTCGATGGTGACCACCTTTTTTTCCCCGTTGACTCGCACTGAACAACAGGTACTTACATCAGCGACTACTATCCCAGCGATGTTCAATCTCAACCTTGGATGTTCAAGTTCCCTGAAGTTCAGATCAACGCCGTTCCAAACGGCGATCAAATATTCCAAAAGCCAGGTTAAATTCTTACTGTAACGACTGAAACAAACGACCACATCGTCCTTATTTCAATTCAACGATTTATTTATCTATTCATTCATTTATTCATACATTCATTTACCCATGTATACATTTTTTTCGCAAGTATATAATCGTTGTTTATCAAGGAAGCAATTTTTTTTTCTACTAACCGATAAATTCCGAAATCGACGACGACGACGATTCTCGGGTAGACGATGCTCGGAGCAACGCACGTGAGAGAGAAATTCATTTTCTGGATCCACTCTTGAGATTGTAACTCCTGTGGAAAAACCAAAATCAACGACGGGAATTTTCATTCTTTGTTTCCTAAATCTGTTAAACACGTTTATATGAAAACCTCATTGTCGATGTCCGTTGTGCCAATACGGGGCCCACTGAACGCATACGAGCCTCCGTCTTTAAAATCGGTCATTGCCTAAGAGTCAACAAAACTACGTATTAAAATCGATCCTCCTGTTGGCATAGAGGTAATATTTTTTCCCCGTTTTTCCAAGCGGCGACAGCTTACATTTGTCTTCAGGGTAAGTTTTTGCCCCAATTTGGAATTTTCGCCGGATCCGAGAAAATATACTGGGGTATTCGTTCCAATGAGAACATTGCTGGACGTCCACCAGCCATCGCCAGATAGAACCGCGGTCACCAGGCCCAGAAATATCCAGCAAAAAATTGCAATCGAACCTGTAAAATAAAGAAAAGAAATAACGATTCTGGAAAATATTATTTGCCGTACGGAATTAAAACGCTATCGTTCGGTTATCAAACTCACATGTCATGTTTGTAATGGTTTCGATCTTCGTTGCAAATTATTTGGGCTCGCCGATATTGTGCCCGTTCAATTTCTGGAAATTGGATAATGGTAAAAACTATTTAATACTGCCACGCGTAAATTATAAGCTAAGTGTCTGGTCGATAACATTGTCGTGTATTTTCCCTCTGAAAACCTTAACACACGGCTAATAATCGTTTAATTTGGAATTCCCGAATGTAAATTTTCAAATGATTCAAATATCGTCAAAATAATCTTAAATTTGATCAATTAGGTCACGATCAGATGTGACATGCAGTTTAGAATAACAATGATTGCTTTTATCTTAATTTATCTTACTTAGGATTTAAGTGATTTGCCGTCAAAGTGGCCGGTGTACGAAGATTTTACGTTTTTTCGAAATGCTTTACATTTGCCAAAAATCAAAATATCTGAAAATACTTGAAATACAGTTCTTCTTTTGTCGATACCAACAAACTGACCCACTTGAAACCAAATCCGCGAGGTCAAGGGTCAACTCCTGGTTGAATTGGTATGGAGTGTCCAGAATATGTTTCGATGAATGGCCAAATTAATATCAATAAGTACTAGGAAATTACAGTAAATCTCACTTTTCTAGTACTTTCCGAGACGTGGACGAATGCCAAAAATTTCCACCAATTCCACGGGTTTGGAAACGCGAAAAAATGCTATTATAACGGTGTTTCTGTTGCGTGTAAGTTAACGCGTTGGAATAATAGCAAAGATCGCAACCCGAAATAGACAAATTCGACGAACGTCGAGTAAAATATGTGGCAAAGCGAACGAGTTCTACGAAAACTCTTTAAACAATTGTAACAAATTTACTTGACACGGAAAATCTTTTGTCCATTGTCTCTACTTGAATTATTTGAGGACACGACAGTGGGAAAATGCAGCCAGAAAAATCTCGTCAGAGGGGCTTTTATTATAAAAGATAATCGACATTAAATTCGATCGAACAAACCTCATGACTTTTTATACAAAATAAATCGATTTCAATATTTATTTCTCGGTAGACACCCGAGTTGCCAAGTTGTATAAACAAATAACGCAACTCATACTCGAATCCATTCACCATACGAATCATATAGAGATACTACAATATTGGATAGCGTAGTAGAGGCACCCCATGTCCTTCCTCTTCGGTCGGACACACGTGTCGCCGGGTGGATTATAAAACGAGTTTACAAGTTGCAAAGAATTACAGAGAAATTGCCGAACCTCGGCGACCTATAGCGGGCGGCTGACGAGGTCCTCAAAGGATCTTACACTCAAACTCTATTTTCATAGGCGACGGGCGCGCACCCTGCGGTATCTATACGTATTTCGTTAAACAGTGGATCACACAATATATCGGCAGGTAATCTGTAAGTGTC
Organism: Sussaba pulchella; assembly: GCA_963971145.1. NCBI lineage: Eukaryota > Metazoa > Arthropoda > Insecta > Hymenoptera > Ichneumonidae > Sussaba > Sussaba pulchella. The sequence goes on from OZ020165.1 coordinate 19,147,057, forward strand.
GCGCTTATCGGTATGTGGACAGAAGGTTCGCGCCGGTAACCGAGCGATTCGTTACACAATTCACAGCTGTATGCAAATGGTTTCGTACAAAAATAACGAAAGCGTTGGTTACGTGTACGGGTGATAAGCACTTACGTTTCGCAAGCAAATGAAAATGTTAGCGATAAGACGCCTAGTTATTATTGGAGGCAGTCACGACTGACTGAACCAGACGAAAATAACACGCACAAAGATTTATTTTGCTGTCACGATCAAATAGGGGTTTTTAACTGTTGCCATGTCGTAACGGTTACAAGAAATGTGAATAAATGTAATTATCAAAAAATTTCTCTGCCAAATGTTTTTCAGAGAATTTTTTTTGGCCAAATCTCACGTAAGCATTGTTGAATAAAACTCTGAACTTTGAATGATAGAGAAATGAGATAGCGCGGTTCAAGTTTTAGAGTGGTTATTTTTACTTGGACAGTGGATAAATCGGTGGAAAACAGCAGCACATGAATAAAACGGAATTTTAAAGGTGAAATAAACAACCTTCTGAACGGTATCGATTGATTTCTCGGTAAAAATAGTTTTTGAAATGTAAATCATTATTTAAAAGATAGAAGAAAGAAGAATTATTCTTCTTATTTATAATAAGACGTGGCTAAATGTTCCATGTAGACAAATTAATTTCTATGATTCCAGTCATTTGGATATCTTTTAGTTACCTATATTCAATCTACTCGGCGTTATTCAGCGTGTTTTAATTGATAATACATCAAGCGTTTATCATTTTTTTCGCCCAAATCATTTTCAATCTATTCCAAAGCGCCCCGACAATTTCACGTATTCATCGCTAAAATATGATTGAGAATTCTTTTTCTTCCATGAAATTTCCTTTTTTACTCGACAGTCTTAAGCCCGGTTGCATTAATTCCAATTATTACGATTTATTCCTACAAACCTTTTTTTTATCCCGGCTTCACTGTTGATGCTCGCCGAAATTTCCAGCGAATCGTACGGCGGATTTGTTTTTTTAGTCTGACAAGACTCGTTCTAATGATTCCAATGGAATAGATCGAACCAACCAAAAGCGCTGTATTTATACCCTGAAAACCTATCGATCGAAAACGCATGCCCCACTTCTGGCCGAAAAATATCGCGAGCAAATAGAACCATCCAAATGGAATGGAATGAAATGATGAAGATAAAATCGATGATAAGATCCAAGGTGTAGTTTCGAAACCATGGCGGCCAATAAATAGAACGTGGCAAAGATACAAACAGTAGTTATGGAAAGAGAAAAAACTTACATCAAAGGTGAACCATGTGTCGCGACTCTATGACGCTTATTGACATTCTTGAACGGAAAACCAGCACTTGTGCTGCTCTATAATTTATTCTTCCGTCGAATTCTCGATCCATCGAACGTCCCACGCACAAGCGAACGCGTACCGTATACAGGGTATCCCATCCGAATTGGGGCGGATAATTAACTCTTTGGAGGAAAGGAATACAACAAAATGTATTTATCTTTCTTCAGGCTATCTTACCACTCTTAAGAGATGGCATGTTCTTTGTTTACTCGTATGTCGATGTATGAACTAAACAAAAGTGGTATTTAAAGTGTTAGCAAGAACCGTTTCAAATAGTGAGATGTTATCACTTATCTTTTCTTGCTCTGCATACATTCGTGACGCTCTTTGTTACACTTCTCCACCCTCTTCCAAGGTGAGAGAAACATCAATACCAGGGTGATTTTTAATTGGGTAATGTCGGAATTTCCTTGATAACCGCTTCTTAAAGTAATCAACATAAATAGAAAAAAAATTGGTCGCAATAGGGGGTTTGTCCGATAAGTCTAACCCAAGGCGACAAGCTATCGAATTTTATAGGGGAAAATGCATGCATTTGAAATTATGTTAGGGACATTTTTTATTGCTTCGAAACTATACATGATAAAAAAATTCCTTCAACAATTTTGTAGGTAATTTGATGTTCTACAAAAAAGGTCGCTTGTATAATTTCCGTGAATCTAATATTCATTACGTGAAAATAGCTTTTTATGGCGGGCACAAAAAAGCCATTTTTTGCGAATTCCGTCATAAATATTAGATTCACGAAAATGCAACGAGAGTAAAAATTACGTAATAAATATTAGATTGGCGATCTTGATTGCGAAACTCCACCGTGTATTTGCTCATAGATTGACGTCTAGAGCCGGGTAAAGAAAAATAACGAAATCGAAGATAAAAATCCGAATAAAGCAATAAGATCGACGAATATTTTTGACAATTTTGTTTTTCACCGATTACGTTAATCATTTTAAAAAAATTAGGTTAAATCGAATTCTTGTAATTTAGACTATAATCGACATTTTAAGATACGGACATGCCGAAAATGGCCTACACAGAAGGAAATGAACCAGGCGAGCCTAATCATATAAGTCCATTTTGGAAGCGAAAACGAATAAGGCAAAAGGTGTTTTTTATCCATAAGTTAGCGACTATTTGAATCTCACCGAATGCTAGCTTGAATATTCGTATCTCTATATTATTTTGTTTCCGTGTATCGTCTCAATTTCTCGTGAATAAATCAAAATGAAAAGTTTTTTTGTTAACAAATCTGTGGTTGTAAGGCCAAACTGAGAAAGACAATTCTTAAAAAAAAAAAAAATTAAATTGAAACAGATTTTTATCATTTAGGAGACTGTAACGATTTCGCTACTTCTTCAATTTGTTTAGAACACGTAAGAAATTTAAAACAATATATAGGAGTTAATACAAAATGAAATAAAATGAGATCGTTATTTGATATAATATTTCCGGTACTATATTTTTTATAATTTGGAATACGTAGACGCTCGCTCTTGAACCGTTGGCACACAAACATATAACATTCATACATTAACAAAAATGGTAAATAGAAATTCGGTAAATTCAATAATTTGATAAGATAATTTTCAGATTTAATTTTGTACGGTTCGAGATGAGTTTGGTTGTTCGATAGTTTTTAGACGCAAATTTTACTCATCTTTTTACGTGGTCGTATCTCGTTGGCTCTCTCTCCTCTGGGAGGTTTGTAGATCTCGTTGACGCCCAATGTGCCGATGGTATTCGAACGAAGAGAATTTTTGATACGTGCGAGGTTCTGTCGTGTGATGTCTCGCCAGGTGTTCGTCGCCGTTCCTCCACCGTGTATAGGCTCAGATAATAGAAATGTTCTTCGGTCGACGTCCCCAGAGAGAAAGAGAATGAGCCCGCACCGATCACTTGCCACTTGGACGTCGATTAAATTTCGGAGCACGCGGAATTATAAATATTAGTAACCGCATGCGCGGAAGATCGCGGTCTCGATTATTGGTCAAAGACCAATTCTTGAAAGGCGCGAATATATAAACGCTTCGACAACCTTACAAGATATACGATTTTTTGAAACTTAGAGTTTCCGAAAATTAGCTATGCTGGAAGAAATAAACAAGTTTAATCTAATCTAATATCTGAGTCTATTTTGCCGGAAAACCCGAATAAGTCTACCGTCTTTTCGTTCAGAAAAAGACTCATATTATATTTTTTAGCAAGTTTTCTAGAAACTTTTCTATCAGTAAAATGGAACTTTATTTTTTCACAATGCGTATCGATTGTTCACTATCTTACATCATTTCTTTTTAACAAAACCCAACACGCCCACTATCCTTGCGGTGATATTGATCGTTTCAATTGTTCAGTAAGATTTAGTCATTTAATTGATATTTATTACGATACGTATAATATTGAGTGAACTTATCAGTAAAGATATAGGAAAATATAAATGCAAAATATGAGGGTATGTACCAATAATTGAACAATATTCAATATTCAATTATATACTTGTATTATTCTGAAATTGGAAGAAAAAAAAAACAATCATATTTTTTATTCATGAGAAAAATTTTATTCACAATCTTTTACAAACAGACGTATTCGGTTTTGTCTCAAAGCGATAAAGATATCTAGAACTACCGCAAAAAAAAAATAATGAAAAAAAAATCATAGTGCAGAGGTTAGAATGTCTTCATTACGTTACTATGTTCAAGTAATTCAATTCCATGTTGATAATTATTGAAATTATGGAGCAAGATAAGAAAATAAGAAAAACGAGATATTTAATTTTGGAAATTCGGACTGCAATGCTCGAGACATCACGAGGGATAATTCGTTGACAAAGATCCAAAGTGCGACATAGCCTCGAGTTCAGTCCAGTTATGAGGACCGCAGTTGCTCGCGGCTTTTCACTCCACATCACTTGGGAACACGCATTCACGGCGGAAGCAAATCTGCAACGAATGCACGATTAGTTCAATAAGCAATGTTACACGGATTTTGGCAACAAACGACTGATCACTTTCGTTTTTTTTCGCTTTAAATATATTTTGCGCTGAAAAAGTTGATTCGACTTGCCTTTCCTGGCCTGCAGGTCTCACCATCAGCAGGGTACATTCCACCTTTCTTGGATTCACCACCGATTGATAATCCGGCGTGGGACTTGGCGCATCCGTACTCCTTGCAAAAGTCGTTCGATCCGCCGCTTAAGACTGTGCATCTTGAAAATCTATCGGCCTTGCACCGATCTTGGCACTTCAATATTTGTCCTGGCAATACCCGAGGGAGCACTGATGTCATTTTGGGTTTCTCGTGAAGACAATTCGCGTCCTTGGTACTGTCGATCAAAAGCATTAAGATTTTTGGAGACGATGACGTTCGATGCTACTTTCGATTTTTTGACCTTATTGGTCAATGATAATGAAGATAACGTAGGTAACAAAAATCCATCAGAACTCACTTCAAGCGCTTTTTGAAAGAATCTAATGAACACTTGGACCACACAGGCATTTCGGGGCGGTAGTTATTATCAAGCCAGCTCGTGACTACGCTCCATTTGTACAAACATATGCCACCACCGTCTTCATACACAGATGTTTCGAAGCTGTAATGATTAACGAAATGTTACGGTTAATTCTCAGATAATCAATTGCTATCGTGGAATTGTACCGTTCCGACGAACAACTCACGTGTTTCCGAGTTGGTAAGTTAGTTCGCGAGTTATTCTTGACCAGTCTCCGTTATCCGAAAACACAAGTCTTCCCGGTGGTCCTTTTGTGTCGATATCCGTGCACATTGGACGGCTCACATGGGTTGCTGTCAATGACAAAAAAATAATCACATCGTCCTTATTTCACTGTGTAAACATATCACTAAAGTAATTTGATAATTTATTAACCTTTTATTTCTGTCCACTCCGGCCAGTTTGTATCCAGCCTTGAAAATGAGACAATATTTTAAATTGACAAAGCTAAACTTTAAGTATCCATTATCAAAGAGGTGCGCTTACGATGTCATGAGAACGGCAGTGTGAGAATGGTTGAAATAAGAGGACCAAGAAGATCCGTCTGCTTCTATAAATTTGACGAACTCTTTCATAACGCGGGTAATGTCCACTTGACCTCGACGGTTTTTGGGTTGAGATAGAAACGGAAGTGAATCTGCCCGCTGCGAGATTATTAAACGATATACTTTATTTGATGGTGACCATCATTTTTCCCCCGTTGATTCGCACTGAACAACGAATACTTACATCAGCGACTACTATCCCGGCGATGTTCAATCTCAACCTTGGATGTTCGAGTTCCCTGAAGTTCAGATCAACGCCATTCCAAACGGCGATCAAATATTCCAAAAGCCTGGTTAAATCCCTACCGTGACGACTGAAACAAACGACCACATATGTCTTATTTTAATTCAATGATTTATTTTATTTGTTTATTTATTTATTCATTCATTAATTTACCCATCTATACATTTTTTTTGCAAGTACATGATCGTTGTTTATCAAGGAAGCAAATTCTTTTTCTACTAACTTATAAAGTCCGAAATCGACGACGACGACGATTCTCGGGTAGACAATGCTGGGAGCCACACAGCTCATAGATAAATTTAGTTTCCGGAACCACTCATCGGATTGTAACTCCTGAGAAATAACCGGAATCAACTATCAGAATTATGATTCTTCGTTACGTAAATCGCTTAAACATTTTTTTACGAAAACCTCATTGTCGATGTCCGTCGTGCCAATTCGGGGCCCACTGAACGTATGCGAGCCTTTGTTTTTTAAATTGGTCATCGCCTACGAGTCAACAAAATTGCGTATAAAGATCGATTGGCATACTTTCCATTGGCATACAGTTAATACTTTTTTTTCCGCGTTTTCTAGCGGTGACAGCTTACATTATTCTGCGGTATGAGTTTATGCCCGAATTCGGAATTTTCGTCGGATCTCAAGAAATAAACTGGGGTATTTGTATCAAAGAGAACATTGCTAGACGTCCACCAGCCATCGTCACAGAGAACCGCGGTCACCAGGCCGATAAATATCCAGCCGGAAATCGCAATCGAAGCTGTAAAAACAAAAAAAAAGAAATAACGATACTGAAAAATATTATTTGTCATACGGAATTAAAACGCAATCAGTCGGTTGCCAAACTCACTTGTCATGTTTCCAGCACGTTGGATCTTACTTGCTAAATATTTAGGCTTGCTCATATCGTGCCCGTTGATTTTCTGAAATTTAGATAATGATAAAAAAACTATTCCATGCTGACACGTATAGATTATAAGCTTACTGGCTAGTTGCTGACATTTTCGTGTACATTCTCGCTGAAAATATCAAGACGTGGCTAAATGTTCCATGTAGAAAAATTAATTTCTATGATTCCAGTCGTTTGGATGTCTTTTGAGTACATTCATTTAATCTACTCGGCATTTTTCAGCGTGTTTTAAGCGATAATACATCAATCGTTCATCATTTTTTTCGCCCAAATCATTTTCAATCTATTTCAAAGCGCCCCGACAATATCACGTATTCATCGCTAAAATATGATTGAGAATTATTTTTCTTCTATGAAATTTCTTTTTTTACTCGACAGTCTTAAGTCCGATTGCATTAATTTCATGTATTGCGATTTATTCTTACGAACCTCTTTTTTTTATCCGGGCTTCGCTGCTGGTGCTCACCGAAATTTCCAGCAGATCATACGGCGGATTTTTTTTTCAAACCAACCAAAAGCGCTGTATTTATACTCTGAAAACCTATCGATCATAAACATATGCCCCACTTCTTGCCGAAAAATATCGGGAGCAAATAGAACCGGCCAAACGGAATGGAATAAAATGATGAGGATAAAATCGATGATAAGATACACGGTTCAGTTTCGAAACCATGACGGCCAATAAATAGAACGTGGCAAAGACACAAATAGTAGTTATGGAAAATAAGAGGAAAAACTTACATCAAAGGTGAATCATGTGTCGCGACTCTATGACGCTTATTGACATTCTTGAACGAAAAACCAGCACTTGTGCTGCTCTATAATTTATTCTTCCGTCAAATTCGCGATCCATCGTACGTCCCACGCACAAGCGAACGCGTACCGTATACAGGTTATCCCATCCGAATCGGGGCGGATAAGTAACTCTTTAGAGGAAATTAATGCAACAAAATGTATTTATCTTCCTTCAGGCTATCTTACCACGTTTAAGGACGGCATGTTGTTTGTTTACTCGTATGTCGATGTATGAACTAAACAAAAGTGGTATTTAATGTGTGAACAAGAACCGTTTCAAATAGTGAGATGTTATCACTTATCTTTTCTTGCTCTGCATACATTCGTGACGCTCTTTGATACACTTCTCCACCCTCTTCCAAGATGAGAGAAACGTCAACACTGGGGTGGTTCTTAATTGGGTAATGTCGGAATTTCTTTGGTATCCTCCTTTGGAAGTAATCAACATAAATAGAAAAAAAATTGGTCGCAATCGAGAATTTGTCCAATAAGTTTAACCCAAGGCGACAAGCAATCGAATTTTATAGGGGAAAATGCATGCATTTGAAATTTTGTTGGGGACATTATTTATTGCTGCAAAACTATTCATGATAAGAAAATTTCCTTTAACGATTTTGTAGGTCATTTGATGTTCTACAAAAAAGGTTACTTGTAAAATTTCCGTGAATCTAATATTTATTACGTGAAAATGGCTTTTTATGGCTGGCTCAAAAAAGCCATTTTTTGCGAATTCCGTAATAAATATTAGATCCACGAAAGTTTTACAAGAGATCTTTTTTGTAGGGCATCAAATTTCCTACAAATGCATTGAAGAACATTTTTTTATCATGTATAGTTTTGAAGTAACAAAAAATTTCCACAACAAAATGCCAAATGCATGCATTTTTCCCTATAAAATTCGATTGCTTGTCGCCCTGAGTCAGGCTTATCGGCCAAATTCCCGATTGCGACCAATTTATTTTCTATTCATGTTTATCACTTCTGAAGGAAGATGCCAAAGAAATCCCGACGTTACCCAATTAAGAACCACCCTAATCAACACCTCATAAACTATCGGTGAATAAACTATTGCGTCAGGTATTCCGAACAAGCACGTGTGCTCGATTTTCCTCTAATAACGTAAATAACAGTTGCGGGACGTCATGCGCCTTTATTGTAGGTTTTTCAAATGGAAATAAGCCGTCATCGGTGGTCTCGGCGTTAAAAACATTCAATGTAAATATCCACGATTTATATCTCCGCCGCGTTAGGCTTATGACGATCTTGATTGCGAAACTACACCGTGTATTTGCTCATAGACTGACGTCTAGAGCCGGGTAAAAAAAGGAAAAGAAAGAAATCGAAGATAAAAATCGAAATAAAGAAATAAGATCGACGAATATTTTTGACAATTTTATTTTTCACCAATTACTCCATCCAATGTCCATCATTTAAAAAAAAATAGAGTTAGATCGGATTCTTGTAATTTTGACTATAATCGACATTTTAAGATACGGACATGCCGAAAAAGGTCTACACAGAAGGAAATAAACCAAGTAAGCCGTAATCGTATAAGTTTATTTTGGAAGCAAAACCGAATAAGTCAAAAGGTGTTTTTTTATCCATAAGTTAGCGACTATTTGAATCTTACCGAATGCCAGCTTGAATACTACCAAAACTCAGGTACACCCTGATAATTATTATTTTTCAAATCGATTTGTAGCCGCTGTGATGGAGTTCTCCCTCCAAACAACAGAAATATTCTTTAAAATATGATTTTCATGAAACGTGAAAGATATGAAATAAAATTTCTTTTGGAAATAATATAATCCAGTGATCGCAGCTTTCGCGCCGGGGAGTATTAATCCGACCACACTGGGCGGTCGTCGTGGTAACTTTTCTCGCGACACCCCGACGTTTTTAATTCTTTGGAAGCAGCAAGCTTCGGTACTGCAGCGCCCGTGCTCTGTTACAGTTACTCTTATTTCGTTTTCTCAGAGTTGAGGAGCAAAAAATAAAAAAATAAAAATGTGAAAGTAAGGCAGAGGCTGGTGGCACTGACTGCGGTTTTAATATAAGGGCGTTCGGGCGAGTCTTTGCGAACGGCACACAGCGGTGTACCTCTACTTCTCTAAACACCGTCGGGGACTCGAGATTTCAGCTTTTCCTTTCATTTTTTTTCAATTTTTGTTTTGTTCTTAATTTACTCGAAAATGCACGACCGGTGGAGAATCAATTACGGTCTCAGCTGGAAGTTCGCTTCATTTAGCACTGGAAGCTCAGACTCTCGAGCGTATGGTCATGGTCGTGGTTAATCTAATTAGATAAAGAGTTGGATACTGTCGTCGGTATCGCAAGGAAAAGTCTTCTTTTTTTATCAAATAAAATATGACGAAAATACGTTACGAACTAAATTAATTTATGGTATCAATTTTTTTTGTGAATCTTTTCAATTTGTATACTTACAAATCAACCAAAGTATTTCAATGTCGGTGTTATACAGTATTATTCTTTGACTCTTGTAATTGAAATAAAAATTCTTTTCGCATCTGGATTATTTTGAATATTTAAAGGCAATAACCGGTGAGTTCTTCTAATTAACCGATCGACTCAAAATCTCCGGCATGTAACTGCTTTGTCCGGGGCTCATACCGTCCAAATTTCCGTGGAAGTGGACACCATGATACGATCGCATAGATATACAAATCCCCGAGCGAAGTTCTTCTTTCCAAACAAACCATAGTAAGGGTTTGTCGAGAAAGAAAAACTCTAGCCTGCTCGAACCACTCTTTCGAAGGCCAAACACGCTACCGCCATGCTGCTGCTGCGGTACTCGAAGGATATGTTTTCGAGATTGAATAAACAAAGTCTCCACAGACGCGAGTTTCTATAGGCGTGTCGATCCCAGCCTTCGGAGATACGAACTACCGTTTCTGACAGCTGGTGCAGATTCGTCTCTGCAAGATCTCCTTCGGGTTTAATTTTCTTGGAAAATAAATATCTGAAATTGTCCTCCCATGTAGTTGATGTTTTTTTAAAAAATGTTTTCCTTTTTTTCTTTATAGTTAAGGAGGCTTCGCGAACGACGACAGCGGCGACTTTTCGGAGTTTCTCGTGCGCGTTGTTCAGTCTCAATATGTTGGAAAATACCGGAGAGCGTTAGAAGGCCAAGCTGCGCAGCCGAGAATCGGAGACTGAGCCACCGGAACTCGTGAGCAGCCGCGAACCTCGGAGTAATATAAACGTCGTAAAATAGGAACCAGGTGACTCATATAATTCGGCGGAGGTCCGACTGCGAAGTAATTTTTTTTTTTTTTGTTTCGTTGCGACGAGTAAACGAAATTTTTTCTCGCCTCTTATGCCTTTTCGTCGCACGTTGCTATACGCACGACTTCGCGGAGTTGCAACGCAGCGCCTCCACGAAAGAACCACGAACGAAACACGTGGTGGCTCATATCGCGAGAGTAAGGAGCGTTGCCAGGGTGCGACCGAGTCTGGCAGCGTGATATAATAACTACGTGAGAAACGGGGACACCAGAGGTGGACGAACGAATTATATTCTTTTACACTCATTCCGTGAAATTATCTTTCGGACGTTATGAGGGAGGCTTATGCACGCATCTCACAGTGTTCCGATATAAGATAGGCTGTAAAAAGATAATTTTATCAGTATTTGGAATTTGGATTTACATTCATTTAATTTTTTTCTGATTTTTTTATTGATTGTTCTGTAATGATCTGAATGATTGATATATTTTAATTTATATTTTTGTGAGTAGAGGCTCCCTTATGTCATTCGAGATATAACATCACATAACTCCCAGCCTTCGAAGGCTGGGTGTTTTAGTTCTATTGATGCATCCATTGTCAATTGCATGCTAATACAATGTTCTGACATTTATTAAAGAATAGTTCAATTACCTAAATAACCTAAAATATAAAATAAATATGACAATCAAGTGGTTACAATATTATGCCTACCACTCAACGACTTATAAGTGAAAACAAGTAAGTTACTTGACGAGTTAGTTTCTTGATAAGTAAAATTATTACATTTTCGTTCATTGTTAAAAAAAAAAAATTATTAAACGATAAAATATAAAACAAACATCCGACCGCAGTGAATGAATATAAAATCCGTATCGCGCCGGCGGCAACCTTCGGCACACAAAGTCGCAGGTTGTTCAGATTTTGTTTGTCGAGCCTACTGCAAGGCCCGACAAGAGTGCATTGGATCCCTTATCGCTTATTTTATATCCCGAACGGTTCGCCGCGCTCATCGAGACCGGCCGGTGCGTGAATCCCTTTCACGGACTTACCCCCTCTTTGGCAAAGAGTAAATATCGAAATCTCCCCGGGCTCTGAAAGAGTCTCGATGCACTTTCCAACTCTGATCTTGCCGTTCGTGTTTCCGATAACGGGTTTTCGGCTTCGCTGATAACATCTTTGTTTCCCGCGGCTTCATAAAGATTTACAATCGGTCTTGCGCATCAAACTTCGGCTCAGGATCGTTATTGTCGACTAGCCACCGACGAGATAACCCATCTGAAAATGAGATATTCACAACAATAAAAAAAAATTCTCCGTTTTTATTTTTTATATCTCTTTAATATCAATGTCTTATTCCCCCTATCTATATACAATCGAATAAAATATCTTTAGTAAAAGTTGATGTCAACATTTCTAAGAGTATCTGAATTTTGTAAGTAAAGATTCAACCATTTTTGCCACAACCATAACTTTATACAAACTATGAATCTAAAATCCAGGTGACAAAAAACGTAGGCAGAAGAAAGAATTACACCCAAGCAAATAAAATTTCTATTGCACACGTTACACCTAATTACAAATCTCCATCCACGCAAGTTAGGAAGAGAAAAAAATCGTTGCATGATGAATTCTCCCTGCGCCGTTAAATTGTAGAAACGTCGCCACGAAGACGTCAGACATGACCCCGACGAGTCCAACGAGTGGTGTCCCGACCAGGTGAAGTTCGTACGATGATGCAGCGAGTAAAGTGGCTGCACGGGTATTAATTCAGGGTGGGTGAGGGGTTGAAAGTGAAGTAGCGAGAGGGGTCGTCGAGTATAAGAGGCGTCCATTATCCCCCGGGTCCGCGAAATTATTTGTGACAGAGGGACAATAGGCGGGATTGTAACACGCGCGGCCCGTGCGTATAACGCATACATACGCGAAACGTTATACACGCCAACGAGTGGAGAACAAACAAGTTAGCCCGGCTTCTGATTCCGAGGAGTGGCAGCCTCATAATTGTTACGACATAACCCCCCGTAGATAATCGCGTCCAAAGTTTCGGGGACTGTTCTCCCGTCGCGTCGTCATAGTCGTGCTCGTCGTCGTCCGCGATCCTCATTGCCGGTACAGTTAGTCGGTCGAGCATGCGAACGGACAGACGAAGCTCTCGGCCTCTCGGCACGGGCATTTAACCCGTATTGTCGTTGCGTACACGCTCGCTGAAAGCAAAACACGCTTGGATGGGGAAGAGAACCTTGCCCCGCGTTTCTGGACCATTTACAACCCCCTCAACTCGCGCGGTAAATTCTCTAGATTTTACGTATCATTTTCGTATCATCTCATTCAATGGATTCATATGGATAGATATTTTTTTTTTTCAATATTTTCTCCTGAACTGCCAATTCATGAATATCATTACTTTTGACACAGGTGACGCCATGCTTGGTCTCCCGGTCGCAGGAAGAACGCAGCTGAATTAAATTTGAGGGATGTTACGATACGATCATACAGCGGAAATAACTTGATCGATACATTATCTCTTTTTTTCCTTTCATCCAAGCGCTCAGTCTAAGCTCTTCAGATCGTCGGCGCAGAATCCAATCTGAAATAAATCTGGCTCCTACGATCGTAATACGGAGCGTGGTTTAGCTGGTGGAAGTATCTCAATGCATACACGTGCGCGCGTGAGAGTGAGAAAAGCGACCGCAGTCCCCGAAATTAACGTTCGCTGTTACCAAAAGCCGCCCTAACGTGCCCGCGACAATTCTTGAGTGCTGTCTGGTGCAGGCCGAGCGAGGCGCTTTCGGTATAACGTTTCGGGGAGGGAAAAGCAGCCAGCGAGGGATCTACCCCCGTGCAACAGCGGAGGCACACAGCACATCCCGGGGCACGGATACACTCCCGAGCGAGAACCGCTCTCACCCTCTCTTCGTCCTCTCTCTTCCTCTGACCCCGGAGCTTGAGCAACCACGTTAAACGTTGGTAATGTTAACGTAAATAGATTATAACACTCTGTTAAACAGGCAGGCAGTCGGGTGGGCGAGCAGCCAGTCAGGTCTCGACCTACGCTCGACTCGCGCGCGAATTACTCACGGATCGCGTGACACGTTCCCCTGTCCTGCCAACCACCGTTTTCGGTTATCATCGTCGTTCTACCAACCAAACTATATAACGCGCATCTAAATACGAGAATACCAACGTGTACGACGCGCTCATACGTATACGCATGTGATGTCGACGTGCAACGACTAACACGGCCATACTACCCTCTTTTCCCACCCCGTTCCCCCGCAAACATTTTCCTATACTCGTACGTAGCAAACGCTTTTGCTTCCGTGCTTCTGTTGGTCCTCGCGGTGAAAGCTACTGTACGAAAACCGTGTGCCATCCGTGGTCGTCACGGCTAGCCGCGGGACCGGAAGTAACGTAACGGCGGCGACGCTCGACTCCGGCGCTTGAACCACCCCCGCTCCACCGACTCGTCCAACGTCGCCGGTACAAGCGTAATTGAAAATTTTTCCTTTTTCTTTTGCGGACAACCTCCTGCCGTAACAGAAAAAACACTGGTCTTGCACATCAGAGTCCGAATGTCACAGAGGCTTTTGTATTTTTGTGTGTATGTGTGTGTTTTTTTTGTTCAAATGTACAGCGATTTCGCACACGAAGTGCCCCATTTTGGACAGTTTCCGCAGTTGTATCATCGGAATAACTCGGGTACGTTAATGTCATCGTCAGACGAAATTTGAATTTGGATGATTCGAAACATCTAAACTTTTGATTTTACCGAGTTTTATTTGTTTTTCGTTTTTGGAGACTCTATCGTGACTCGGATTTTGCCGTCAATGGCGCCGTAATAGATGTTTAATTTCTTGAAAGTTGTATAGTTTTGATGACGACGAAGAAGCTAGATGCGGACAAAACAAACTTGACTTTCGTCGCTATTTTTTGTCAATACAACTGCAAGTCCATAGAATGTAAGGGTTGATTTATTTGGGAGCTACGTTTCAATTATTTCAAACTATATGGGCTTTCTGTTGTAGAACTGAAAACAATCGGAGCATTCCATCGTTTTATCGCCGATAACGGGTCCCGGTTACCTGGCATTTCCAAATATACTTCCGGTTGCCGCAGTAAATTACTTGTTCCTTCGGGATAAGATTTTACGACATATTTCCTCCTTCTCTCTACTCCCCTCCCCTAACGGATAGCCCAAGACCATACATAACCCATACACACGAACACAATATTTCACAGCCCGCTGTCGCTAAGAGCTCGTACTTTTATTGTGCATCGTCAAACATCCTTTTTTCGCTGAATGTACTACTTTTTGTTTCCCGCAACTCACAGATGTCATTACAGAGCTTATTCCGAACCGAACATTGTTTTCAAGGAAAATGCTGCAAGGCCAGCTTGTGCATCCCAGACTATTCGTCGTTGCGAAACTCACATCGAAATGATATATATAATTAACCACTGGGCTGTGCAATTGCGGTTTAATTGCACATCCATTGCGCGACGGCCATGCAGCTCCCCACCTGTAATTAACCACGATCGAACCAGTCGTATGCAGAACCGGTGTTACCACAAGCTCGCGAGGGAGTTATAAAGGCATTGAACAATTGAATCTGCTCTCGTTCCTTCGAGTGCGCGGGACTATCAGGTGTACGGCGCTCGTCGTGGCTATGTGTGTGTGTGGGTGTGTGTGCGTGTGCGTCTGGCCACTTCCGCAGACTGCTATTTCCGGTTCTTACCATTCTCACGCGTCACCACGCCATACACTGCACGTGGATCAGAATGCCATGTCCTCTCCCTCGCTTGCGTATATTTCTAGATCCATCAGCGCCCCTTCCGTCATCCCCGGTACGGTGCAATAAGGCTCTCATAACATTTTTACGATCGAAGCGTCTTTATGACGTTGAGTAGGTGGCTTTGGCTCGGTGGATGAGGCTTGTTGTCCTCTTGGAATTCTGATACGCCGTAAGAATTTCTCAGCTCACGATTTTTGAAGATCAATATGATAATTATCATCATTGTTCTTCTTATTATTATTATCATTTTTGATATTATTATTATTTTTATTATTATTATTCTTGTTATTATTATTCTTGTTATTATTATTATTATCATTATTATTCTTATTATTATTATTATTAGTATTATTAATAAAATTGTTGACACCTTCTAATGAGTCGATTTAATATTGTTCTTGTGCATGAACGTAAGAAGCCATGATATGGGCTGCAGTGTATTACAAATACCTACGTTGCAACGAATCGCCGATAACCCTGCATTTTTCTATCTTCGTGATTTCAAGAATCTTATTCGTTATCTTATTTTCATCGGGTACAAGGTCTGTTGAGGCTTAGCACAGTCGTAAAATTTATCCGCCGTCTCCGAGGCAAGCAACATCAGTGAAGACTCGAGAAGATTCTTCGCACCCCGTTGTTGAAATTTTTAAAATTTTCCATCTTATATTGTCAACTTGATGCGCTTCGGTGGGCCGGGGTGAGGGTGAGGAGTGCTAATATCGTGGAAGCGACAATGCGAGGGAATTTCCTTGAAGGATGGTTTTTTATTTATTTTATTTTTTAACGAAATCATGCTGTGTTATGAATAGCGATTCAATACGTGTAGATATGATGTAACCATTGAACGGTGTGAAAAATTATTTTAGCGATCTTTTTTTTTTCGACGAATACGTGATGAAAGGAAATATCGATACAAAATCATTTAACATTTAATCACTAAAATCAATTCAAAAACTCACCTACATGAATTATATAATTCTACATGAATTAAGAATACAAGTAAAATCTTAACGAAATAACCTAAAAACCAATATCATAATGGCCTTGTCAACTGCGAAACATGAAATTCACATGGACATTGTCATTGATCTACAGTAAGATATTCATATGACCCCCAACGCTTCCCGCTCGATATTATCGATTAGATCGACGTAAATAGACGTCGAAAACAAAAAACCACTCAGTCATCATTCGTTCGAGCCAGTCACCCTTCGCCCTTTGACGTGATGTAGTATCTTCGACGCACTCATTTTCACCGACGATTCCACGCTCGATATCCCACAACCCTGCCTTGAGTTTAGTATGCACTCCGGTCTCGCCCATCTCTCATCGCGAAAATTCGCATCACCCACTCGGAATTTCTTCGTTCGACACGTCTCAGACCCTGAGTCTTCGGTCGACGACTCTCGGCTAATGCATTTTTACGGGGGTTAAAATCATTTATAAGCTATAAATGCGGTATTATTGAGCCACGAAGCTGGCGTCACCGTCCACGGTCGCTCTTACGCCCCCAATAAAACCACACTTTGTTCCGGCTAGACACGGCCAGTCACTTCGCCGACCCCCGTTTCTTCTGTCCTTTACGTACTCTCGTATACCCAAAGCCCCGCATTTCTTCATTTCTTTTATATCTTATTTACAACTCTTTTATTCGCCGATTCCATCTCAATCAGACACGTGCCCCTTTAGCACGGGTTGTATACACTCGCGTCAGTGGATTTTGCGGTTACTGGTCAACACGGAGCCATTTCGAGATTTCCGAATCATCGAGCGGAAGCGCGAGAGAATCTCGTCTATGTGATCTCGTGACACGTCGGCCGAAAATTCCATTAAATTTATTGGAAATTTTTTAAGATATCGAAACGAAAAATTTAGTTTTCAATGAGTTCCAGAACTCGAACGACCTTTCGGAAAAAATTCAACCGCACACGAAAAAAATAGAAATACGATCGAAATTCGGGCAATTAATTCAGATAATTAATTTTGATTGAAGACGAAACTCTTCCAGACGATGCATTTTAAAGCAGCGCGAAATACCATTACAACGTTATCAATCGATGGTTTCCGATATATGATAAGTCTTTCGCAATGCCACGATATCAAGTTTATTCGAGATCAAATTTTTTTTTCAATTCTGTCCCATCTGGGTAGTTGAGTCGGTAACGTAGGGGACTTTACGTCCAATGTCGCACAGTTGAAGATGTATACTCGATGCGTCTTCGAACTGGTGCATGGAGGTACCAATCCGACCGAGCATATCCACAGATACAGATATTCGATCCGCGTGTGGTTCACGTTCCACCGGCGCGAGCGTAACTATTAGAGCCTCGAGCGATATTGCTACCGCAATATTCAAATCCATGCAGCGCGAGCTCGATGGAGCAATGCCTGCGCGTCTCTTCCGCTATAGATTGCTCGCCCTGAGGCTTGCATCTCTACAGTTCGTAGCTGGTACGTTTATAGATATATCTGTACGTATATATATGCACCATCTACTCGGCACAACTCAGCAGAAACAGAAGCAGGAATAACAATAATTTCGATATTGCCCTCTGTTCTCTCGCTGATCATTTCGCTAAGTGCGAGAGACTCGATGTCGTATTTCCAACTGCTCATATCGAGACATCCAGCTCGGCTGGTGAGTCTACCCTTTCGATAAAACAAATAGAAAGTATGAAAAAAAACGAAATCCATATCGACGATAAAAGACTTGGAGCACTCGCTAAAACGTGCATTAACCACGACGAGAGTATCATAGTTAGAGAAGGACAAAAGTGAAATATGATAGTACAGTCCTGTTTTCTGGGAATTTCATCGTAGCATTAGAATTTCAATCACATTTTGTTCAACCTATTGTTCTTTGAATAAAAAAAAATCGAAAATGAAGACGATCGACACTATAATATCTCGATAGGTATGAAAATATTTATTTCGAATCAAATGCTTGAATAAACAAGCTCTAAATATGTGACTGACGAATTAAAATATCAAAGTTGTCGATGGAACATATTTTCACGATGGATATTATCTCCAGCCAGCTTATCAAGGCACCACTGATTCGATATTAAAAAAATATCGATCAATATTTTGTGACCCGTAAAATTCCGATCAAAACGGATAGATGGACAATCTATGCCAACATCAACAATCCAATCAATCTGCGGAAAAAAAAACCGACGAGATGCCATTTGGCCAAAATAGCGATAGAACCAATTACATCGAATCGTCGAAAACCGATCGAGTTCTCGTCGCCTTTTCCATCGCGATAGCCATTACGATCCGTAACTTCCGCCTTCACTCACAATGACGAGTATACCGTTCGTGCCGCAATAGGAAGCTTCTCCCTTCTCCCGTTCGATAGAACTCGTTCACTCGCGATGAAACTTTTCGATATCCGATAGCCCGCTCCGGTGCCGGTTCGCCCGTCGTTTCTCCGTTAAAAGGAGCAACGGAACGGAAACCGAGTTTTTAATTTGGCGCGTGTCTCGTGACAGGTCGGTGGGGTTTGGAAGGAGACGTGACGGGAGGATGGTGACCGGCCCGTTGATTCTGAAATCCGCGTTCGGCACAGCCGTGTTTGCGAGACCCGAAGGGAGAGAAACTCGGTGGGAGGAACGTTATATAGGCTCGTAGAGGTTCGCTCGAGCCGAGAGGAATGCGCGACGAGCAGCCTCGGTATCACCAGCCAGATGAATCTCTCCGCATTGTCTGCGTTTCAATGGATATACCCGCACCAAGCGCATCAACCAGCCACCGTAGCACCCACCTCTCTATTCCTTCTTCGCGGTTTTTTGAGCGTTATTTTTGGTGACAAATATTATTGTGTCGAACAATGATCGTCCTCAATGTCCCGTTTTCTCTTTCCCATGTCTGCGCCACCGATCTTTTTTTTTTCCATCACTTTTTATCTTCATCCTCTTTGCTTCACTTCCTTTTCACGTCTCTCCATCCTTTTTACTACGGTCTTATTCTTTTTCAACATTTTTTTAAATCTCTTTCACAGAGTTCTTTTTCCTCGTGCCTCGATTCTTCGTTGGTCCACCGAGTTTGTTCCGGTCTCCGTTATATCTATGTCTGTCTCGAGCCCGGGCCAGTAATCTTCGACATTGTTTCACGGAAACTCGCCCCCCGGCCATATTGGAATTGCTAATGCTTCGCCCGGACGCCGTTATCGCGGATGGAGTATATCCGGGACTTTTGTACCAATTCGAGAGCAACCGAGAGAACTCGGGATGGCGTCGCATATCTTTCGTTCGAACGTGAAAGATCTTCTTCTCGACGTCAGTTCCGACTTGTAAGTTTCGTTGTAAATTTTTCTATGGCTTTTCAGCGAGAGGGCATCAGCGAAGTGACGAGCCGTTGAAAGTGCCACGCGGAAGCTCGATGGTATAAGCGGGTATATGGTTATCGAGAGATTGTGGCAAGGAAGAACACCGAAGGCTATATATGACGAAGCGAACGGAGAAGAATGTTGGAGAGGGGTGAAAAATCCATCCTCGCCGTTTCTCGGCCTACGACCCTCGGGCGGATTCAGAAACTACGGCGGGAAAATGCCGAGCTGAACGGCTGTCTGATCGTCATTGTTGTCATTTGTGTACGAGCATTACGAGATCGGACTCGTGGCATTCCATTTCATTCCCGCATATTCCGTAGCCCCTACCTCAGGCTTCGGTTCAATTCGCTGCAGGGGCCAAAACGTTTCAACTGTCTGCTGTCCTGTCTTGTTGCGTTGATTTTCGTCTTTTATTCGTTTTTTTTTTTTTTTGTTGTCGTACAACGTTTCACTATCATGATGTAACACGTAACACTCACATCGACGAAATTAAAAAATCAAAGAATGAAGAAAGTAACCAAAAATAGTACATTGAGGATCATGAATGCAAAGTGGGACTTTAAACGCCAAGTGCGATGTTTTAAGTACGTGTCGTAGACGAATTCTGAAACGGGGGCGCGAGGAGGGGGGGGGGGGGGGGCGAAGTCCCCTCTTTTGAAACGATATTCGTAAAAAATTGGTGAACGGGTGCCGCACGTCGCGGCTGGTTTTCTTAATCTTGCTCATTTTTTGTTTTTATAGGAATGTTAAACGAAATAATATCGTTCGGCTTGACATGAGGGTAAGGCAAAGATTCTTACCGTGACAATTGACTGACGTTATTGATCTATCTACGCAACAACTGATAGCAGCAGCTCTGTTACAAACAGCGTACAGAAATAACCCGGGCCCGTGAGAAATGCACATGTTCGCAGTACGATTAGGTCGACGTTTACGTCCTAAGAGTTCAAAGTGCTGTTTTGCGTACTCTCCACCGCTTATTCACTTCTAAGGCCCTAAAAGGCGTACTGCCCCTACCGAACTAACGCACAGAAAAACGAGGAAAACATATTTGCTTCCTAGAAAATGTATATTTGAGTAAACGACTTTGGGGATTATTCGTTGACGGGCCATGGCTTGCTTGTGGCTCGCACGCTGGGTTTGTAGGATTTTCGTTGATGAGAACGCGAATTCCCGGCAAGTAAACTCTTCGAAAACTGAGATCTCTTCGAATTGACAAGTTCGCCCGGCGGGTGGGCGCAGAGGGTGTTCGGTTGGGAGGCGCGGGGAAGGGGAGTCGGGATTGCGGTCCGATTCGGAAATCCCTGTACCCTCGGGGGCACGCTGGCAACGAAAGTGAGACAGTTGGAGAATCGAAGGTACCCGAATGACGAAGACGCCACGTTTCATTCGCAGACTGCCGATATTCGTACACCGGCCTCAACCAACCCCTTCCAAAATATCTCATTCCCAAAACGCCTCGAGCACTCGATGGATTACAAACCTATCTATTACTTGCCTGTCCCACGACTGCTATATGTATAACAGCACCGAGACGAAATCCCCAAACTCGACAAGAACCTTCCCATCTCATCTCTCATTTTCAGTTTCATCCCCCCGTTCGATGGTCGATGCGCTACCGCCTCTGCATCACGTTCTAGCGGGCCTATTCCTAATTGACGAAGAGTCGAAGGCAGGAAATTTTTGACGATGCTCGGTGTCTCGTCTTTGATATCAGACCTTGTCGATAAATCTATATCTTTCGTAGTGTCTTTTGGTTGTATCCGCGTTCACAAATATTCAGGGCACGTCGTTTAGCGCCATATGTGAAGGCCTCAGACTTTAAAGATTTTCCTTTCGTCTTGCCTTATAGCGCTGAATTCAAAGATCAATGACCTGAACAACGATGAATGTCGCCAACGTCGACTCGTTCGTGCATTTAAATTCAGGTCGAAAACTATTTACCGTATTTTACGTGATTGCTTCGACGTTATCTCGAATGATATTTTCAGTAATTATTCGATAAAAAATTGTGCAAAGGTATCAGACAGTTTCCAAACTCTTTTCGTTGCGATAAGAACTCTCTTATTGATCTCACCTCCCACCAGACATTCAAATATAATCGACCATAAATTATTATCTAGCCAAAATTATCACCATTCTTACTCAATCTACTTCCTACCACGGTACAACATTGCCGTACTTGACATACGGTCAAGATTCATCACAAGAACGTCGAAAATAATAAAAATCATTTTTCCAATTCTTACCACGTCCTGACATAAAGTTCAATGACGTCGAGCGGTAACGTAACCTAAAGTATAGGAAATTACTTTTACCTCTCACATCCCCATTCGACCCTCACAAGTTGCACAGCGTTTTTGGCTCGGTGCGAAGGGACAGTGGCGCAGGGTGAGCCGGATGGCTCTGAGCTGAAGATTTAACCGGAGTGACATCGACGTGGAGAACCGGCACGACAGGTTTATACCATCGTCGATGCGAGAGAAGAAACCAGAGAATCTCTCTCAGCGAAGCGAGCGTACACGGTGTCGCTTCAATTTGAGATATCACACTGCGACGTCGGACGGAGCAACGTCGGATGGGCCGACGGGATAGCGAGGGGGGCGCGAGGGAAGAACGGGGAGGGTCCGTGCGAAGGGGATGCCGTTGGAATCAGTCCGACGGTGTGACGCTCGCTCGAATGCGGGGGTGGCGGAAACAGTGAATGCTCTCCCGCTTCCGTGAGAAGAAGAAGCCGCCTCTGCCGACACCGTCGAGAGTTCTATTCGATCATATATATGTATATAAAAAAAACAACACACACACACACACACACAACACAACGTGAAAAATTCCGGAGTTGTATACGTAATAGGAGATTCGAGCTTGAAGCCCAGCACGGGCTAGCAGTACCTCTTAGTCTAATTGAAAAGTCGGCAGAAATTGAAAATTGTGATCGCAAATTGCAAGCTGCTTTAGCCGAAGTCGAGAGCTACGTGTACCTAAGAGCAGGACGGGAGTTGTCGGAGACATTCACGAGGGACGGAGACGGCGCGAAGAAAACGCAAAGAAAAAAATCGAGGTTCGCGGCGGGGGGGGGGGGGGGGGTGGGTGTTGCACGGAGGGACAGCAGAAAGTGCAGAGTGGCGTGTCGGAATACGGTAGAATGAAGATTCAGTGTTTTTGTCCTCGGTGCAGAACGTACGAGAACTTGCCAGCGGAAGGGGGTCGGAGTGTCGTTGCAAGGGGGGTTGGATAGGTGGTGAGAATCCGACTCGTATGGGCATTCTTTTAAAGAGCCGTCAATTGTACCGTTCTATATACCGTTTCTGAGGGTTGACGCGCATTACGAGACGACTATCCCACCGGCTGCTTCCACGTTTGTCGTAGTTGTCGCGTCGTTCGAAACCAGAAAAAAAAACAAAAAAAACCAAAAAAGAACGAACTCCGCACGTGTGTGCGCAGGCTTATGCTACTCTTCATTCGTCGGTTGTTATATAAATCCACGTCCATTTTCTGTACGCGTTCTGTAATAACACCGTCGCCGAGCCGTTCTGTTTTCGACGAATCTTTGTCGTTTACGTGAAAGCAGGATAGCGATGCGCTCTCGAACAAAACTTCATTGCTAAATTCCGGACTGCATGTACAGATATATACATATGAAACGTCGAGGGCTTCGAGAGTTGCTGAAAGAATGAGAGAAATGTGAATCCGGTGGAGGAAGAAAGACTCCCGACTACTACTACCTAATGGAAAAAGACCCGGCTATTCGGGGTGGATTAATAAAAACAGAGGAAGCCAACCAACCCCCTCCACCCTACACCTCCTCCCGGCCCCTTTTTCGTACGTACCTATCTAGGATATATATCTTGTGCTCTTCGCATTGTGTCTTCGTGCCCGCTAAAGCGTCGCGATGGGACACGTCCCCGTATATTCCGTACGAGCATTAATAATTCTGAAGCGATTTTAGTGTCTCTCTCCGCGCCACTTTCGTGCGACTCCATGCACCCATGTAGATGGGATCTGTATGTGTGTAGGTGTGTGCGATGCAGCGTATAGCAGTACTGCCTTTGGAAAAGGCTTGCTCTTGACTGTTCTCCAGAAACACGAGAGTCTTGAATGGCTGGCGATTTGAAGACCCACCTCGATTTCTCGAGGGTCTCTTTACCCCCGCTACCCTTCTTCACTCCCGCCCAAGACTGACCCGATATCAGCACGAAAATGCGGAGGACACTCGAATCTCCGGCAATATTCCTTTCGTCCCTCTAAATATTTCAATACTCTCACAAAATATTGTACACAATTTCGTGCAAAAAATCACATTGCGTATTTTATTTGGGCTACGGGATCGGCGATAAAACGTACTTTCATTGTGACCAAGCGTTATTCTGTGCTAGAAGCTACATACTTTTATCAACGAATATTAATTTTATTTTTGACGAGGTTCCATCTTCAAAGTCGAAATTTTTTCTGCATAGTTCTTAGAAAAGGTGGAACACGCATGGGCAATGTCCCCGAAGGGCTTTGTAGGCAATTTATAAAGCTTCGGCTGCAAACTGTAAAAGTCGAAAAATCCAGGTTGATTGGTTGAACAGTGAAGACACCGAGGGCGAGATAATTCGCCTCGTCCTATCAACTACGTACTTTTTTTCGTATACGACATGAATAAAATCACGTACACGACTATCCTTGTTCATATAAACGTTTTTTTTTTCATATCTCTATCTCCTCCACAGCTTCTTGCCACGCGAATTGCCTCAGGCGTTGTATATCTATATATAGCTGATGTACCCACCGCCCTGGACTGCTAGCCTGCCTCCTCTTCGGCTGTTCGGTGTCTTCGAACACAGCAAATTGCACCGGAGAGTCTGATAGCTAAAGGAAAATGTGCACGGCGCTTGATTATCATTATGATTATGATATCACGAATGCGAGTCGTGTCATTATGTCAAAGAACTAACGTTCTCAAGGTATAGCGACTATTATAAAGGCGAGGGTCCGGAGCTGGGGAAAGGTGAAGTGGCAGAGCTCCTGGGGCATAGCTTTCCAAATTAAAGTCTAATTTTCTCCGTCGGCCCAACTGCACAACCCGTTTCGATCTCGTTTCTCTTTCTTGGTCTACGGATAGTATTCGCGGCAGAGCCGACGATAGGAAAAGAGAAATAAAAAGAAACAGCGAAAGTGCACATCAAAGCTACGAGAGACGTTCTTGCCACGTTCGTTTCTCACTTTGCCGTCATCTGAGTCTGTATCTTTTCGTCCGTTTTCTCTTTCTTTTTCTCCACGTAGAAAAATCAACATTCGGAGAAAAGAGAAGGACGAGGAAAGAGTGTGAAATCTTGGAAACCATAAGATACAAGGCGGATACGGGATACCAGGTAAACGAGTTAATTAGCATCGAAAGCGAGAATCAGACTGCGAGAACCGAAGCGAGTCCGAAATAAACGCTGAAAACAGATCTTGTAGCTTCTCGTACTTACAAGACTTACAGGAATGATGACGGTGCTCGTCGTGGTGGGACAATCGCGGGAATCTCCGCCGACAACCAGGCGAGTAGCTGCTAGACCCATTCCAAAATGTTGTCTGTTCTTTTTCGCAGCGTTACAACGACGACGTTTCGTTGCGAAGATGTCGTCGATTCCTATCATTCTGATCGTCTTCTCCAGTGTATTATAAGAACTTATGAGTCGAAAGGCTCAACCTTTTTTCTGTGAAAATTGTTATAAGTGCGTCGCTTTATCTTTCATTAACAAATTGAGAAGTAATTTTAGCAATGAAGAAAATATTTCGATTAAAATCTTTGAAAAATGCCGATGGACATAGGAGTCTCATAAATCTGCGTGGTTCGAACGATCACATCGAAACACCATCTCGCAGTGTCACCCGAGTGATTCTCATTGATCGGCCGCGTCCCTGAAGCGTTATACGCATCAACGGTAGCACAATCTCGGGAGAGGCATACACTTCTAATTGGAGATTCCCAAACTTGGGTTTCTCGTCCGGGGTATGAATTTCGAGCAAACGCTGTTCTTCATTTCCAGCCTGAGGGAAAATTGTAACGCCGACCGAACGAAGTTTACCGGGGTCTTCGCTGCCGCCATTATGTTGCCTCCGGGTAACGTGTGACGAGCGATAATTATATTGGCGTATCGGGAATGGACCTTGCCACGATGCAGTCTCGGGAGGGGTTGCGGAGATCTGTTTAATCCCTTCTCGGTTGGTGGGAAGGAAACGGCTGGAGGACGCGTTTTAATCACGGAAGACCTGAACTGCCTGTGGGCTCGTCTTCGACTCTGTACTCGTGAGTTCCGTCTCAATTCAACCAACTTTTTTTTCTTGTTTTCTGGCTCCACCCTTCACAGCTCGTATGTAACTTAAACGCTCGTTGACTCGTCAAATGCAAATTGAGATAGAAAACGAGAAAGTTTTGCAGTGACGTGTCAGCGTTCCTCTCGTTCTCTCATTCGAATCAGGCGTTCCTTTACTCGACAGTCTCCTGCCCAACTGCTCGAACCAACTCCTTCTCGCTCTCTAATTTTCTTTGGCGTTTAGTTGCACGGCCTGCATAATTGCGCAGTAATTGGTAGGTGCAAGCGTTTTCAGCTACGACGTTATTCACTATTTTCGTGATTATTACAATGGATGTGTTTCTTACGAACGCCATGCCACAAAATCATTAGGATTCGAATTAATTTTGTTCGAATTAAGTGACATGTGTTACAATGGATTTCGTTTACTTTCAATGTGACACGAAAGATTGAACATTTTATGCTGGACTATTTACATCGATCAAAGTATTTAGTTTCGATGAAGTCGAATGAAACATATAGGTACGAATCAGAAACATTCCTGGTGCGACGGAAACGGAATGAGAAACCGGCTGGTTCCGAGGGATTAAGTTGAACGGGCGAAATAACCGGGAAACGCCACTTTAAACGGGCGCAATTGCATTGCCAGGAATCAGACTCATTCCTCTCGAGTCACCGAGGCCAAGAGTACGAGCACCATCAGAAGCAGCGGCAGCAGCAGCACCGAACCCACCACCATCACGAGAGCTCCGGTACCATCACCACCCCCGCCAACCCTTCGAGATTGCTGAGCTATTCTCGCGACTGAATGTTTCATTAAGACCACCCGGTATTGCTCTTAGATAACTCTACGAGGGGTAAATGAAATTTTCGCCATCTCCGATATCGCACACCCCGGCGTACAGTGGGCATACCCTCGAGAGTTCCCCTGCATCCTCCACCGACTTGTGCCATCATCTGAGCTCGGGGTACCGTCACCCAACGAGACCTTCTGGCTTTAATCAAAGGCTATTGCTTGCTCAAAAGGAACAAAAAATAACCGAGACGGATGGCAAAACCTCGAGCCTGGCAAGATGTTCCATCGTGCGAGTGCTAAGATAGTCTTGGTCTTTGGTACTGCGAGGGACCGAATATGGACAAAATTCTAGAATCTGCCCGATGTTGATATCGGACGCAAGAAGCTGCATTAGAATTTCAATGATACACCAAACCGTACCGAATCCATCTGGCGGATCGTGTTCTATTTGTTCTGACTCATTGTACTATGTCCTAATTCGAAGCCATAAACATGAAGTTGATGCGATCATTCCAGCGTAAAGCCCTCAGAAATGTGAGAGCGGCACGAATGCGACGTCGACTTTGGGAACCGAACCAGCGGCGCAATTTTCACGTCGAATCTTCGCGGTAAAAAAGCCATCGAGAGGAGATGAGGGTCCGAAGTGAAAGAGCACATACAGGAGAAGGTGGCGGAAACTGGAGTGCGAAAAAAAAAACCCCCGAGAACGAGGAAAAATTTTTCTCCGAAGTCGGTAAAAAGAAATCAACGGCGCATCAGCAAAGAGAAACAGAGAAGAAGCGAACCGACGATGAGCCTATCTTACCGGCACTCGTAACGATCTCGCATCAGCCGTGAACTGTTAAATTCATCAAGAGCGGACGCGATCTCTATGGAAAGAAAACTCAAAACATCGCTCGCATACCTGTACCAGCTGGCAAACGCTCCCCACAAGCTTGCAAGGATACTATAACTTTTCTTCGTCGTCGTGTTCCTCCCGCAAATGGATATACGAAGGAGGAGTGGGCGACAGAGGGGTTTGTGTAGCTCAGATCGAGACTCGAATGCTCGAATGTCAGAAATGGCGAATCCTCATTTACCGTTTCAGCGAGCATCGTACATGTAACACACATCTATACGGAGATAAAGAGAGACGGAGATTCCGCGAGGCCGGGTTTGTAACCGCAAATAGTGTGTGTGTGTGTGTATGAGAGTCTGCCTACCACTGCTTCGGCTGTGGCTGCTGCTCGGGTACTCTCTGTCTGCCGTGCTCATCCCCGCGATCTTCAATTAATGAAACTCGGGTGCAGTCGCGTCGCATGTCAAATAAATATGTCTTCTACTCTCTTCACGCGGTGGCCCTTCTTCTCGTACGCGGATAGGGTAGAACCAGCAGTTTCTCTCCTTGAGCTCTTCCTCCGCTCGCTCACACCCCTCCCCTTCCCCACAACTCTGTAGTCATCGTTGCCGCGGTGCATACCCCTGCGACCCTTTCTGCCGACGCCACAGCGTCCTCCTTGTCGCTCGCTGCTCGGCTTTGGCTTCATCGTCACCAAAGCTACGCGGTTGACGCCGTTCCCGTTTACCCACCGCCCCCCGTCTATCTCCTTTTCCCCGGAACTCTGCGGAAAACGCGCACCCTTCCCGAATCGTCCCGTCACAGTCGTCGTAGTCGTGATCGTCATCCTCAGCAGCTCATACCGACCCACCGAGTGCGAATACCTCCGCACCTACAGGATGGAAGGTCGTTGGACGCTGGGACGGTCTGATCCGGAACGGAATCGTGCCTGCACGCTCCACTGTGAACTCGCTATAGTTTCCATCGGCTGGCTTGGCCTACCTGCTGCTTCCATCGTCTCTGTTTTCCCACCCGAATAACGAATAGCATCCTCTCCACCGCTATCCACCACTTTCGGTGATGCCACCGTCACCCGAGTTTGCCTCGCCTTCAACCGTTTCAGCCGGCAATCATCGTCAAACTTATCGATCCGTCTCTAAATACTCGTACCTTCTCGCTATGTCACCGGGTACCAACGAGTACCGGCAAGGCGGCTTGATTGTCGAGCGACTGCAAGGACTGGAATTATGAGAAGGTCGAGAATTTTGGCGATGACAGAAATCGTGAATTTCTCTGCGGACCCAGAAACTTCAGGGTATTTGCCGGATCAGTGTCACAATTTGTTGGACCTTGATAGAGCCTCGGTTCTGCTCTATCTTCACTCATCGCAACTCCTTCGTTTTCCCCGTACGTATTGGATCAAGTCTTGGATTTTCATCTTTGACACTAGTTTCGTATTATTTGCTGATCGTCTGTATTTTTATTATGTGTAACCCCACCAAGATTTCTCTCCACTTCAATCTTCACATTCCGTTCTAACTTACGTTCCCCATATTAGCTCCATTATTTTTCGCTGCAATTCTGACTGTACTGCTGTTTTTCCGCTGAATACGGAGAGTCAAGACCTGCAATTTTTATTGCTACTTGCAATTCCATGCGTTTCACGTCGGCAGAGTTCCAATGAATCGGTAATACGATCGATCATGCAATTTGGCTTTGACTTTATCGTCCTCTCTTCATGATGCGATACGTTAAGCGAGTAGCTGGATTGAGGGTGTATCCTTAGAAACGCGTGGCTCACTCCGAAATTCCTGTACCACTACGGAATAAGTTCATCCGCCCGTCCCACTGCACCTCAAAACATCGTCCACAGGCGAGCAAAGGCTTCAGCCGAATGCTTGTACCATAGACGAATTGATTCGGAAATACTGCGGTCGCACGAGCGCGTACGTTAACCGATTTCTATGAAGTAGACATTCCAAGCTGATTCATCTCTATCCGCACATCCTGCCGAGAACTTGCACAGGTGACCGGGGCTCATTGAATCAGAGGCAAACGCATCACACTAATTGGAGAATTAATGTTTGTTACGTCGAGGCTTTGTTTCGCAGTGGAGGCGGAGAATTTTTCACGCAGATTTTCTAATGTCATTGGCCCAGCGGCAGAAAAAAATTTGTTAAGACCGTTTTTTTTTTTTGGAAAATTCGATGTTTTGAACCCAAAAGTCTGTCTCCCAGGTAAGTTATTACATATTAGTTTTTTACGGAATTGATAGAGCATGTAGCTGCGTAGCACCGGAAGGGAAGTGCGTGCATTTTATTGCCACAGAGACGTGGAGGAAAATCGCAGAATAAAAGTCGATTCAACTGGCCCCGGTTACCTTTACCTATACCATCTACATCAACGGGGACGATACGAACGAGAAGCGCTCAGAGAGCTCAGAGAAAATTCGACACCTTTTCTGCGACACGCTTTGCAAAGGCAGCCCGGAAAACCCAAAACCCACAAGGTGGATAATAGGGCAGCTTTCAGGCCACAAAACCACACGATCGTCTATGCGCGGTTGGCCCAAAGGTCCGGCTGATAATCATGGGAAAAGGAAAATTGAGAACGCAAATGAGGATGGCAAATACGCCACCAAACGTGCGATCGTCAAATAATTAACTCGAACTTTCCATCGATTCGACAAGTTTATATCGATGAACATGAATTGACAATCTGAATAAAGACCTGAATTCTCTTTGATCCGTCCGGGAAAATGATAATTTCTCGCGCTTGCGGAAGAGCTGCCATGACAGTGATTAATCGGAAGCAAGTGGTCAGTCCAGAAAATAGTAGTCAAGCGACTAAAACCTCGCGCTGGACAAAGTACCGAAAAATGCTGCGAGTAAAAACGTACTTCATGTCGGCTGCAAGACTTCAGTCGCGATAGATCGATAAACACCATAGAATTTTAATGTACAACGCGAAAATTAAAATACGACGTTCTTGACGGCCCCCAGGGCAATTAAGTGTCCTCGCAATTATTCATTGCATATTCATTGCACTTTTCGAGGCCCTCGAAGGTACATACACGAAGAGTCTCGTCCGTCGCGTCACATCCACCGTCGTATTATCGCTCAGCGAGGGAACACGGTAACCCAGAACTCGTCGTTCTCTTCCACGAAACGCGTATGCTCATCTTCACAGCACACGCCGGTGCAGCAGCTATCGCCAGCAATTTCCACTCGACTTTTCATAGAAAATACGGAGAGAACGTTCGCTCGCTCGCTCGCGGTGCCATTATCATACGTAAATTGATGTTGGCTCGTGCAGCCGCCAACCCCGGGCTTCTGCAATTATTTATCGCGCCCTCGCTATATTTCATACCATACTCTCGTTTCCGTACGTAGTTATGTGTGCGTATGGGTAGTGAGTATATTATATATTATACTTTATTTAGGTTCGGAGCCGCAGCACTTGCTGTCTGGGTCGTCGGTGCACCAGTCGTCGTTGCGACACATCGCCCGGTACACCTTGCTGGCTCCGTCCTGCCTACTTCTAATACGAACCCGGTACGCCACTGCGGTACAGTAGTGGTACCTATTTTATATATATGTTATATAGCGTACGAGATTCAGCCTCGTCTCGGTTTAACGGGACTTGAAACTGTTTTCATTAACCCGCCAGAGAGATAATACACACAAACTGAACACGGCGCTCTCATTTCTCCATTCTCTTTCATTTTAGCAATACCAACCGGGGCTCCGTGACGTAGGTGGTAATAATGAACCGAAGACACATCGATCGGGAGGCCTCTTTTGCCTCGCGTGTCCACGGGAATTTTTGTTGACACGAAATAAATTATTCGTTGGATGCATGTGAGGATCTGAAGGATGTCATACTAAATTAGAATTTCTTGTATGTGAAGGTCCGACGGGTGTCATACGATAATAAAAATATTTCCTGATAACGGAGTCATTATTGATAAGATTTTCATGTCCTCGTAATATTAATAAGTCAGGTAACGGGATAAAAATATATTAGAAATTATTTTCACGATTATTTCGGCGTTGATCGTCGTAATATTGCGAAGATCCATCTTGTCGTGTCAAACAACGTGCACTATCGGAAAATTCTCGTCATCGTAATCCTCATTGGGGTGCATAATGTACCTGTAGACCGATAAACACCAGCGACGCCTTAACGGTCGCGCCATACTCGAATCACCGAAGCCAGCGTTGCTATTTACGACGCAGCGATATGTTCAAGCCTGTACTTCCCAATCTCGTTACCATTAAATTTATTGTAATTAATTTTCGTATCTGCGGCGAGCATCGTTGAGGGGCAGTGCCGCGGAAATACCGGATGAAGGCGCTGTTGGGCAGTCAGGTGCTCGGGGGCTGTGGTTTAAACGTCGTTCAATCCTCTTCGGGCGAAAACCTCAACGCAGCTACTTTATAAGGAAAATAAATATTCAAGTAACATTAAAAATGAAATGCTTGCATCTAGTCGTTACAAAGCGTTGGGATCCTTTGAGCTGTCTATCAGGCTTCATGATGCTTGATGTCCGCGTGTCCACCGTTTCGTAAGAGTTCAAGAGATAATGCGCAAACATTGTACATTGCACTGGAATGGGAACGACAAGACAGCAGGGTACACACGAGCGGACGTCGCGCATAATCTGTAATTAGCGATCTCG
Organism: Sussaba pulchella; assembly: GCA_963971145.1. NCBI lineage: Eukaryota > Metazoa > Arthropoda > Insecta > Hymenoptera > Ichneumonidae > Sussaba > Sussaba pulchella. The sequence goes on from OZ020165.1 coordinate 19,179,370, forward strand.
ATCAAACTTATTTACGAGTCAAGCTCGTTCACACTGTGTCGGCCATTGTATTTTAATGCTGGCTACACCGACGCTAACCCTCAGCGAGCATCGATGCACCATCTCGTCGCAGTGAAATTTGCGTATATCACCATCGCTGTACCAGAAAGTGTCTGATCGCAACTTCTTAGATAGGATTGGGGGCAAAAAGACACATTTGGGCAAAAACTGCTTGTAGATTGTCATCAAGTGCGTAATCATAGTGCTTATCGATTAACAATAAAATGTTCATCTCATTATATTGAGCTCATCATAACAATAACATTATTTTTAATTCGTTACAAAAAACTGCAGCTCCGCTTATCTACGTCCTTAAGGCATTCGGGTCTGCAAAAATACGTGAGCGTCGACCTGACTTCGAAAGGAGCGCTTACAGTCCGAGAGTCCTCAAAGGATTTAGATGATTTTAGTCAGCCCCTCAGTCGAGTTTATCTATCTAACCCTGACTTCCTTACCGCACGGGTAGCTAGTTATAAAACAAAGCGACAACTTGTAAATTCTAAACCATTTACTCCAAATTTTGAATAATGCATAAAACATATCCGCGAGTATTTTTATTATTTTTTTTATCAATGTAGCTTCCCGCGACGCTCACCGATTGCCTGGAATTCGAAAAACCGAGTTCGCACGTTTTAACATCCCGTTTTTTCTCCAATGCTGAACGCCGCACATTGCTTATGGTAATTTTATTTCGTATATCACACGAAATTCGTATATCCGTTCCATTTAACTCGATTTCGCGCCACTCGACCGCGATCTGTTATCCCACCGCTTCCTCGTTCGACTCGACTCGTTTACCTTTATTCTCATTCCCGACAGTACGAGGAAATATATCCTCGCCCTCCCCCCCCCCCCCCCCCCCCTTCCCACCCGCCTTGCGAGCCGATTCAACATGCCGATAAGCATGTGGAATTTAACGAACGTTGTTCCGCGCGACGTACCACGCTCGAACGTTTCCAACGTCTTGCACAGACGAGACAGAGCTAAGAATGTTGATGGTCTCAGGAAATTCCAACCATTTCTAAATGTATTACATTATCCGCTGCAGCTACTCCGGTAGAATTAATATTCTGATATTTTTTTTAAATTACGATCGAGCTCTCCCGATTGTTTGAATTTTTTCCTCGTCTCGGAGATTGTTTTCCCTTCGTAATAACCCTCGTCGGGGTTCGCGATAACTCTTTGCTTGTATAAGCTTGTTTTCCAACGGACCACATATGTATTACGCATAAAACGTAACGCTTTTCCTGTCCGCGAGCATGATGGCAACCGTGGCGTATCCGCACGCCAATCGTCGGCTCGTAAGAAATATATTACGGCTTAATGACCATCTTAGTATGGTTAACTAGCCACTTATAACAACGGCAAGGCAATAATTAAGCCGGTCGGGGAATAGACATTGCTATTCACAGTTGAAGCGCGAGCTGCGTGTACGCACAAATGCGCGCTCATGCGTCAATTTTCACAAGAAAATAGCCCTTTGCCGTAGCCGAAGTCACGGGGCTTCACTTGCTCCGGCGATGTACGACCCTCTCATCCATATCTCGATGCTCACCCCTTATAAGTCTCCCCGGTTCTGACTTTTGTAATTTCATTACTTCTTATATTTCTTTTTGTATTTCGTTCTCAGACCGCGCGCAACCACGACCCGCGAACAATATCCATCCAGATGCATCAATTAATTTTTCAAGCTGGTGTAGATTGTGTGTAGATGTCGCGATAATATTAATTCAATTCCACGGTTCTTTCCAGCCGTATCGATGTTATGGTGAGCTCGGTTGCCCGCGGGGTAAGTTTCTACGCGCCATCCCGACGTTTTGCTTGATGATCAAGCAAACGTAACGGGGCCTTCCCGGTTTTCTCGTTCTCACTATCGGCCTTATACATCTTTTGAGTCACCTCACGTGTATAATTATTCAATATGAGGGAGAGGTTAGCCGAGTTGGTGATGCTCGCGATACGTAAGCACGCTCATCGATTGATATTACTGATTAAAAAAGCAATTATCATTAGCATAACTAATAACGCAGGTGAGGAATCGCCATCGAAGTTGTGAACGAGGATAGATAATTAATTTTGAACGAAAGAGCGGTGGATTTCTTTTCTGCTGTACGATTGTAAATTTACGTTATGATTGAAGGACTTTTGTTATAATTTGATACTCGAAAGACGAATTTTGAACACTTTATACATTTTCAGTACTTCAATTGCATTTAAAAATGTTGAAGTAGAACATGTTCGTTAAATAAAGTAGTCCACTTACTACCACGGGGCTGGTGGATATATAATATTTCGACCCTGGTTTTGGTATTCTAATAAATGTTAATTTATAGCGCATTATACCATTGAAGAACCTATTTTTACGCCGCCCGATTTTAACGCCGCATTGAAACTTCATTCAACCCGATACGTACTGCATCAGCACATGATTGTACTGTGTACTTGTTACCCAATTTATATTCGTGGTATTTTGTCCAGGTTCGCCAAAAATATAATTTTGTCCATTTTTTATAATTGGAATTACCATGAAATTGTGATTTTTTCATGATCATTCCAATCAAATTTAATAAATATAAAATTAGAAATGCATATTCCATTTAATCGAAAATATGGACATTGCATGGCAATTTCCAACTCTTATTGATTTTGTAGCCAAAAACTGCCCAAGATTATTTGCTTTTGGTAAAACTTTTTGTACGATATCGTCCATATCTCCAGTGTGCGACGAGTGGATAGTCATCGCCACGACGCTGTGGTGCTCCACGTAATTAAAAACGTGACGATCGAGTGGTGGGTTAACCCTTTTCCGTTTTTTTTGTCGGCAAAGGCTTCGTCGCTTATCGCCTCGTCCGGCTCGTCGAAGGTAAACATCGTAAAAAAGCCAAAGAGCCCGTTGCGCTCGCTTGCCTCGGTATCCGTTATCAATCTCGCTCTCGGTATCGCAAGGGTGCTCCAGGATGAGCGACGAAGGTACCCACTCTTCGTACCCACGAGGAACCCCTTGCCCTGTTCCAGCGCTTCGGCTGATGTCGCCCTTGCCCCTTTCGGCAAAGCACGGTTTGTGACGCCGTCTTTTCCTCGAAGGGGTAACCGAGCTCGCGACATTGTCGTGAGCTTGCCATTGGACGTCAGTGACAATCAACCCTGATTCACGTACCGGCCGAATTCAAAACTAACACAAACGCAGAGACAATTAGAATTTATGACGTATATATAATACTCTCTTGCGTATGTTTCTAATTTGTTGACAATCTTTTCGCACTGGTTAAATGAAAATATAATCTCGACAGAATCATGGAAATCTATTATCACGAAAAATGTTATTATAAAATAATTATTCATCATCCTACATGAAGATGAGGAGATGAATATTTTGTTATTCACTCGGAGTGATACGATTTCTGTGTCGGTGTGTGGGTCTTTTCTTCATTAATGTTAACAATCTCTGATGAGAACCCCGGTTTGTAATACACAAACTGATAACATTTATAACGCTCCGGTATACACCCTCCATCCCCTGCTTAACGGCTCCGTTGCGTCTGCATTAAAGCCTCCGAAAGGACGATAGGGCATGCTAATAAGGGGGCAATAATAACGATTATTTCCCGAGACTACAATATTATGCCGAAGGCAACTGGGCACGGCCGTTGCCACTAGTCATCGCGATAACCGCGCCATCATTTTTTTTTAATGCTACCAGAGAAATAACGAGAAAAGACCGAAGTCACGAATAAATACGTAAATAACCATAGTAGGTATTGATTATCCAGTACTACGATCTTGTTGAAAATTGTGAACATGAAAAGCATGCCTTCTTCGAGACAAGTTCGTTCACTCGCCACTTGGTAAGACGTCACCAGGGTTAAGGTTCGTGTGAAAAGAAATGTGCAAGAAGGGTGACCATACTCCGCTTCTTACGTACCTGACGAGTACCACATGGAGAAAAGGTACTTTTTTCATGACAACGATACACAATGAAATCGTTGTATTTTGTTTTTTTAATTGATTTCCATCTTCGACAGAGTGACAAGTAAAGTACGGAAAATCACTAAAAACGCCCACGACAAATAAGTACGAGGAACCTATGAGTACTGTCCAGTTCCGATGTTTATTGATTTTGCAATTCGCTTCATTGAGGAACATTCGTTAAGGGCATGGCATAGCAAGCAAGCGCGACCGATGTATTTTTCGCTCCGGAACGTTCACAAATAAAACCTCGTCCAAAGTGGAGTAACCCTTGACAGGTCCTTCTATCTTTTTCGGCTCAAACGAGTTCTCCGGGGGTCAAATGTCCGCCGTTTCCCTCGCCACGCATAATCTCCCCCATTGACTATTGAAACAAAACTTCCATTCATACAATTCTGTTGGTTTTCTAATAACGCCAGAACTGGTGTATATTTCACCGTATGTTATGAAAATCCGAATGGTAAGAATCTTGTTCGAACAAAAGAAGAAATAAAGCATATTTCTTCAGGTAAATATCAAGAAGCTCGCCCGGTGGGCTTTCGACCCCTGCAAGATCCATCTAGGGTTAAGCTAAATGGCGTTCCGTTCGGTGAATCGTCGATGCATTAGCTTCACTCTGTTTATTTCTAACCCCTTTTTTCAATCATCGTTTTCGGACTGCACGGATGATTCAGAAGAAAAGCGATGAAGAGAGGTGTGGTTGGATTTTATTCATCCGACATCCACATTTCAAAGCGAATGACCGTCCGAAGGAAGTCGATGAAGCCTCGTGGTTCACCGGGAGAAGCAACGCATCTACGTCACCGGAAGTGGAATTATACACGATGAAGCGGGAGCCTCAAGAATACTCCTCTAATTGTCCGGGTAGATAATCCGCCTTCGCGATTTGCATACGTTTCCTCGTCCGTTAGTCGTCGTACGTCAGCCGAGCAATTAGCGATTACTGATTAAGTCAAACGGCGAGACCGTTGGTTACCGGGGGAGGGAAGTGAGCTCGGGCGAGGACTCGGTGGACAGTCGGGGGTGTTCCGGAGTCGGTAAGCGGGGCGGAGGAGTTGAAGAGAGCGACGTTAAGGTGTTTGAGGTGGTGTTAGCTATAACCAAGCTCTGGAACTAGCTCTGACGGCTTCAGGATTCAACTGATTGTAGCGATTGATATCATCACGGGTATGGGAGGACTGATGGGTGTTCTTCCCGCTTTCTCGCTCCCTTCCTCTCTGCCCCTCTCTCTTTGCCCGTCTTCCTTTTCGTATAAGCATCAAGTCTTTACTTTTCCGCTGCTCACATGTCCGATGTATCGTGTACCTTAACCCGACAGCGCGTACGTACGCTGCGTATACGCGCGATGGTTCTTCGTTTTTGTTCGCGCATTGTATGCTAATTACTGATCAATCGGAATTCGCAAGCGCGCCTGTCTGCTCGCCGCACGGAATATTGCGCTACTTGCTTCTGGCTATACCGACGCGTCTTTACAATCCGAAATTACGTAAGCCACGGTATCTTGTATCAAGTACCGAAAAGTATTTGGATTAAAATGTACTGGGTACCACGAGCTATTAATCTGGAAATGAATTGCAATGTCATACCATGTCAAGATCGTACGATATAAGTTTCATCGCTTCTGTGCTCCTGCTGATCTCTTTGCCCTTGATATTTGAAAGTCCTTCAATTATAAAAAAGTGCTTTGGTATTCAAGTGACCGAAAATTTCTTCAATATTTAAAGTTACGGATTACGGAAGAGGTCGAATGTGTTTTTTTATTTTAGTAAAATATTTGATAATCTTAATTTCCGACAATATTAGACGGCATGGACTGCCGGTTCGTTATTAATTCATCTCTTGATAAAATATATTAACGAAGATGGTTAACTGGTATAGATCCACGGAAGCGCGTCCGAGGGAAAGTTTCCCATCGAGGGGGCATCGGCATCATAAGCACAGACGTTCGATTCTTCGAACTAGAAAATGCGTGTACGAGGATGCGTGAAGAAACCGCTAATGGTTTCGCTATAATGCTTCGATGTTACGGGCGAACTCGTTCGGGCATCGGTGGAATCGCTTTTGCTGTGCTACAACTCTGTTGTATTTTTCCATAATTAGTTAGTGAGCAAGCGGAGAATTATAACAATGGGAAGAATAAGAAGAAGATGAAGAAGCCGTCTAGGGGATTCGAGAAACGTTGTCGGAGGTTCGAACGGATTGCTCGAACGGACTCGGAACTGCAGTGTTCCAGAAAGATAAATAAATTATCACTCGGTACAACTAACGAGTGGTGTGGTGCTCGGCTTATTGCCCGCAAACTTCATAAATATGGATGTTTCTACGTAAGTCTATACGGGTATTGCGTGCCGCCATGATTTGACGTTACCACTGCGCGTGTCTGTATGTGTGTGTACACAGCTTCGTCTTCCGATAATTGTTGGCTGCGATAAAACATTGATCTTCCCAAGCACATATCTCACTCCGACTTCGCAACATGATTAACAACCGCCATTAAGTCCTGCAGCACGATTGTTCTTCGTTAAATTTCAAATTCCGCTAATTTTCATCGAACTTCGCGCATTTCGTTCAAAAATATCACGATACATTGCAGGTGTTTGCCGAAAGTAGTTAAAGGTCGGGCGAAAGTTACAGTTAGCAGCATCAGACAGACCCGCAAGTTCTAGGAATGAATTTCGATAATACAACTTCAAGCAACGAATTGAATATTTATTTTTCCGATTGAATAACCATCTTTGATATATTTTCGTGGTAAGGAATGATCAAAGTTCAACCCGTCGAGATCTTCGCTGACATGAACACCCCGGCTGGAATTACCGTCTATCGCAATCGTTTTTTGCCTCGTTACAACGTATACAGATCGTTATCATGACCGAGCTATTCTCTCGTACCGGCTGTGAAATATTTGACTCAGTGATTAGGAAAGATTCGGATAAGCGCGTGAAGCACCGTTGAGGTTCGTATAAGATCCAACGTTTCCCGTCATCGCAATTAGTCGTAGCTGGAACCCGCTGGCAAGTTGCGCCTATACCCACACGCTTACGGCATCGGTTCTCCATCTTCTGTGCTCGTACCGATACCACTACGCTATTCGCGCATTCTGCTCGTCTAATTAGTAGGGACGAAGAAAAAAATTTATGGAAAAGTAGGTTTCCGACGATCTCAAATCCGCTATCGGACGATCATTGGGCAACCTTCTCTTCGCAACGGCCGTATATGCAGGTACTTGAAATGCAGCGATACCTGGAACTTCGTCTATAATGGAATACATCTATTATCGCCACTATACTGTTAATGCTACTCGTGTGCGAATAATGTACTCATCCGTACAATTCTCACGTGATGAAACCTAACTCGAAACATATCCCCAGTTCTAGTAGGCTAATTCTCGACGATAATATCTATCGGGTAATTGTTTCGCGTTTGGTCTACTGAATTCGAGTGCACTCGTACATAATACAAATACGAACAAAGACTGATAAAACATATTGCACGAAACAACGAATGCTTAGCCATCGGATCTCAGTGGTGCATGCAGTACCTGAATACTCATTTCGTAGTTCAAGTCTCGACTTCAACCGGTAATCATACATCGTCGATGTTTTCGCCAGCTATGCAATCGATGCGTCGATACTTCCAATGTCGATAATACTGCATCCTGTTCTTGGTTGAAAATATGATCGGTCATTTACTATTTTGATAAATTGTACGCATTCGTTAAAGCTTCACTAATCATGTGACAATCGTTGTCCTTCATCTATCCATAGCGTAAGAATCGTCTAGCTCTTGATTTTCTTTAAGCTCTTGCTTTCTACTTTTCCGCGACAATCGATAACACGAACCCAACCGAGTGATTATACTCACCGCCGGTCCTGCCCGCTCTTCCACTTTCGCCCTCGGGCAATTTGATTTGTCACCCTATTGGTTCTCGGTCTGCCAGCAGAAGAGATAGAAAACCGAAGAAAACGTTGAAGAAAACGAGACGGCACAACCTGCACCGAAGCTGGTTAAACGCCTCGGCTGTTCAACTGTCGTATGCTCTCCGGCTATTCCGAAAACAGATTTCCTCCAAGACAGAGGTTTCCTGACTCGCCGTCGTGTACGTTGATGCTGCAAAAGTTCCCAAGAGGTTCTGTCTACCGAGAAACGAAGGATCCCCCGTTAGGGTTGAAAGGCCAAGACCGGATACGAAGGTTGAAAGAGAGGAAGAATGAGAGAGACGAAGGAGGTGGAGTAGACGCGTCGTTTCCAATAACGGATGGCCGGGCGGTCGCGTATAATCAACAGATTAGCCGAGGAATAGATCAGAAACGGGCGAACGAGACTCGGTTAGCTAAAAGCTTTCCCAGTGGCCATTAACGTGGAGGGTTCGCGCTGAAGCTATCTCCGTCTTCTTTGCCATCCGCTTTTATAAAATATCTCTCTCGCTCACGGCTGTGTATGTAACGAGCACGTATGTGCTTGCGTGAGCGCGGACCCCGAAGCTCTATCGTCAGTATCGGCGATGGAGCCGAGTGGTGAGAAAATGCGATTATAAGTCACGAGGTGTTGGCCACGGTGTCGCCCGCCTGCCTGGCTGACTACCTCTCCTGCCTTTCCTGTGAGGGTCTGTTTTCTCTGGTACTGGGATCGATTGGATATAGGGGAAAATAGTAGCGGGATACAGCTTCGGCACACGACGAGAGATGAAAGACAAAAGGCGACACTGTACGGCGTCATAGCTCGTTTCGGGGTAATAAAGAAAATGTGTTGCTTTTGCCTCGTTCAGAACGAGAAAAAACGAGGGAGTTATTTGTATCATCGAGAAAGGTAAAAGAAGAAAACAAACGTGACAATGTGCCAAGGTTCATTTCTTTTTCTTACGTCTTGTAAGGTGATAGGTCATAAAACATAATTCTTGCTGTAAATATGGCGTAGCGTAGTTTTTGTTGCGACAAAGAGTCATGGAATGGAGCTTATCGAAATATGAGGCCACGGTTTGGTGGCACAGTTGAGGAATTGTAATGTACGATCATCGACAACAGCCAGGATGTTCTAAAAACGGGCACAAAACTACCAATGGCAACGTTGTTGGATCTTCGAGGATGAAATAAGAGAATTTAATTAAGTATAACACCATGTTTCATCGAGAATTTCGATCGAACGTTTTTGCGAAACAAATATATCCGCTGAAGCAAGCTGATCGTCTTACATCAGCACGAGTGAACTTCAGCAAGGCAAATGACGTATTTCCGCTTCAGACGTTAAGCCAATCTCGACGTCTGTATAACCGTTGAAACTCGTGGTTTATCCATAGTATAGAAATACACAAAACATAGACAGGTTGGATCAGAGAAATAATAAGACAGCAAAATTTGCGCATCAGTTAGACGCCGGAATACATTTAAGCGGGGGAAAGCCAGTGAGTCAGTATATAGAGAATCAACGGAAGCAAAAGCATAGTCGGAAGCAGGTATCCACGGTATCTCTCATCGAGAGATTAGCATTCAGCATTCCCGCTTTTCTCTCAACAATTCTCCACGTTTCCGAAAGGATTATCTGTTAATCCTCGGGAGGAAGGGCGTTGGCGTTGGCGTGGTTCGGTACGGGAAAGAGGACGAAGGAGTGAGCCCCGGGTGGTATGGAGTGGCCGGTTCGTTATGGAAACGATGAGGAGACACGGCGGATATGGAAAGCGAGAATAAGAGAGCAGAATAACCGATTTTCTCCAGGTGCCTATATCAGCTATTATTTCAGCTCTGCTCCCGTGCTTTCAAACGCTTTCGCACGAGCTTCCGCAAGTTACATTATATCCCGTGAATATCTCGCTGCCCGGTTACTCCAAACGTTGGAATAGATGAACGAAGCCCGTATACCGGGATGGGGGAGGTGAATACAGGAAGGGGGCTGTTCGTTCGCGAACTGGTTCGACCGCCAAAGATTACCAAGCAAGAGGATGACCACCACGCCTCGACTCTTCCACCCGGAATCCGCCTCTCCGTGTCTCTCTCTACTTGTCTCGCTGCACCTCCTCACCGCCCTCCAGGGGCTCCACCCTTTCCGCCCGGTTCTACACGCCAATACTCCCCCGGTAACTGTGTCCGCCTCTGGAATCTTTTCCGACGAGCGCGTTTCTACAGTCCTGGGAGCTGTTGTGCACCAGAAACATACCCGGTGAAGTTTCACGCGTCCGTTTGCTCGTACGTATAATGAAAGCACGCCATGAGTGAGCTCATACTCTTTGGAAGATATGGACGAAGCTTTCACTGCCTTTCTATCTTCCGATGGCCTCTCGTTTTCTCTTTCGCGCTTCGAAGCCGTCTCTTTTCCCACCCCTCAAGTCCTCCGGCCACTCTGGCCCCCGCTTCCACTCACCCTCTCCGCAACCCTCACTTCGCCCTTTACAAATCAAAGCCACGGCGGTAATAAGCACCCGGCCGAGCGAGCGGCGATGCAGAGGCAAAGAAGCAGCTTCAGAGCCGGAGCAAGAGCGCGAGAGAAGGAGACGGAGATACGTGGGAAACGACGCCGAGCAAATGGAACTTCATGGGAGGGAAAGAGTGGGTGAGAGATACATGGTCGCATAAAAGTGAGAAAGGTAGGCAGCCGTGGCTGACCGGGAATGAGGGTGAGGTGGAAGAAGCGGAATCGGTGAGAGTGCTAGTCACACGTGTGCATCGTATGTACACCTCCGCTCACTGGACTCTGTCTCTCTTTCTCTCTCTATCTTCTTCGCTCTGATACTTCGCGGACTGGCTGGATGATGGCTACTGGAGACGCAAGGGATGCCCGTGTAGGATGATGCATTATTGAGTGGGCTGTCGGGGGTGTGTAATCACACACATCCTCACGGAGCTACTAATGGACTCGGTGTGCGGTAGCCTTCGCCGCTGCCTCTCACCCCCCGGTTGGTCCAAGGGGCGGCCGGCATAGAAGTCCTCCGTGCTTGTTCCGGCGGGCCACACCTATCCCCCCTTCGATTTGCGATTCCCGTGTAGCCGGACATCGTGACATTTTCACCACCTCGAGAATCAGCTAGCGCGGGGATGTATTCAATGTGATCTGAGGAAACGTTCTGAACTAGGAACCACCCTGTGCTTCGCCACAACACAGATATACCGTTTCCACGTAATCGTATGTTGGTGTAAGGTTGCGCTATTTACAAGCCCGAGGCTCTCACCCCGCTCTCTCTTCACCGCCTTTAGTACGGAGTTACGTGCACCAAAATCCTTCTAGTTCTTGTATATATATAGCCTGATATGTATCTTCGCCGTACTTCCATGTATTATGTGGCTTTCGCTGAGTGTGGGTGGGGATGTGGTGGGTTCCGTGTACGTGTGCCCGGATCTCTATGCATGCAGTTATATGTGGCTGTACGTTCCCGGGGACACCAGAGACGCGTTATTATTGGATTACATTTTTAATTCACCCTTTCCACGGCCACGACCAGCCGAAGCAGCAGCACCAGAACCAACAGCATCGCGTACACACCCTACCGACCGACCTTCCTCCTTCCCGCAACACCCTCGACGGCCAACGTTCATATACAATTGCGTAAATATATATACGGGTATGCGTATAACGTACAGTATATGTAAAGGACTGGACTCCGAGCAAGCTAGCACCGTCTCTGCGCGCCCAACCCCCTCCGGCCACGTCGCGTCCTCCACTTTCGTATTCCGGATGAAATTACTATGCAGGAGATTTTATTTGTTGTATGTATGCGCGAGCGTGCCCAGACGAGCATGGCCGCTACAAACGAGCATATTCTCGCTTAAGATAATCGAGTTACCGGGCCATGGGCCTCCGGACATCGCGTCCTATTATCCAAGTTAAACAAAGAAATAAAATAGTTTTTGGTTCAAGGTTCATCAACCAATAAAATTGGCTAACAAGACGGTCAACTTGTCTGAGCTTTTTAAATTTGAGGCTTAACTATCGAGGAATCTTTAATAATTGTATCGTCTTCCGCGAATTTTACGCGAATTCACTTACGTATCATTCGCCTAGGCATATTGCTTCAAACATATGTGTGTCAAGCTGCGATTAGCCATGAAAACTAGAAATATTGGAATATATATCGCAATATTTCTAGCTGAAACGGCTATCGTAAATATAAGGTTTCGTTCCTTTCTCCACGGACCATATTTCAAATGGTATTATATTATTTCCATAGAATGCTGACAAACCACATGTACGTGTATGGCGTATTGAAATAAGTGCAGGAGAATGGTATCTCATTGTTACGTAATGACATATCTATATTTTCTTTCATATTGTGGAGAAAATCCTCGAACGAGAATTGAAATCACGTTTTGAACGGTGACAAGTATAGTAACAATTTTCACCGTCAGCTAATCTTTTTTCGCGAGCCCAGAGGGATTCTTTTATACGTCAATTTTAGCATGGTGGGGAAGCCTCTAGACGATTACGGCACAAATCAGGATGACTGGAGTCTGTGGCGTATAATACCATGATTTTCAACGTAGTCACGTATCGAAGAGTCGGTTTGAAACGTATGAATTTCCCCAGTCATCCCTCAAAGCAACTGCACTGAAGTGCGGTCACACTTATATGTTTCTCCTTTTTATCGACTATAATCAAGGGAACGAGAGAGAACTATTAACTAGGATGATTTTACATGACAATGGTTTATGCCTTTATCTTTGACGCACGTTAATAAAATGTATTTTTAAACAAATAACTACGACTAATTGTCATTAAACGATTCAAGTTTTCCATATTCCTGCAATCATTATAAAACATTTAGATACATGATTCTTTTGGTATTGCTTATAATGTGTGATGGGAATTGGATTCATAATCATCTGATACTAAAAATAATTTCGTATACGGTTTCATTGAATGAAAAACCATCCTTGCCCTTCAAGTTTTTAAAAAGTTCTTATAAAATTTAGCATCAACATTTTCAGTATCCGATGGAGAATAATTTAACTATTTTTAACTCTGCTGGGTAGATTCTTGTATGATTCCGATTGGTATTGTTTATTAATCCTATGGGAATAAATTATATAAATATATAAATATTCAAAATATAATAATCATATATATATTTAAAAAAAAATAAGTTACTCAGAGAAATACAGTCAAATGTGATATTTATTATCATTAATGTCTGAAACCTCATCAACGAAATTGTCTTTCGCATATGTGAGTGATTTTGATTTTTATCTTTCCGATGACCGATCGTTTGTGTCGTATATGCCGCAGCCACGATGCGGCACGTATTGCCATTGATTGGATTAGAACGACGACTGTTGCCAAAAGTTAAGGTAGTTACGTTCAATGCCGCGTAAATCGTTCGACGGCAAAGAAAGTCACGCCGCAAAGTTCATTTATTACGCGAAAATCCTGCGAGCGAAGCGCTCGTTAATGTCGTAATTACGGCGGTGGCCGTTAAAACGCAAAGGCAAACGAAACGAGACGCAGGCGCGTACCGAATACATATACGACATGTTTGTAACGCGGTATACACAGGAGGCTCTCGTGTGCCCATAGGGCAACCCCTGTCTCGAGGAAACCGAGTGAAAGAACAAAGGAGCCGGTCAGATGCGATATACACGCGTAGAGAGTCGCGAACGTGCATCCCGCGGGGTAAATAGAAGCAATACGAGTTTTGTGGATTCTGCGCATAATATCCGTCAACTTATCACCGTCACACTGGATGGAATCCACCCGTCGATCAACCGACGACTGCCGGTTTTTGTTTCCGTTTTTATCTCTTTGAGCATTTTTTCGAACACGTTGCCATTTTATTTCTCAAAAATAATCTTTTTGTACATCATCCGGAATGTTCGAGCTATGTCCTGTAATTTTTGTAACCACTTCAGACGGATAGTTTGCTCACAATCGTTTTTCCATGTACCAAATGTGACGACTTTGCATTGATATCCCTGATCGAAGTAATCACCAAACCTCGCTATGGGAATAAATCAAATACATTACAATACAGTAATTAAATTCTAATATCTCAACTAAATTGAAAAACATTTATAAATTGGACAAAACAAAATATAATAAGTACATTGAAACACGTTAAATCGATTGTAATACATTAGATACATTGAATGATGCAAAATATCTTTTAAAATATATTAAATACATTGAAAATAGTGTATATAATAACAAAATCCGTGCTTCGAGCACCTCAAGCACAGACTACGAGCCATTTTTTAGCGCGATCACCGTCTGTAAGGATCTCCGTTGTACCTCGGACTCGTTACCGAAAACGTTGCATGCAACTGCGAACAACGGACACCGGGCTTCAGGAGGCTTCTCCGGGAAAATTGCTTCACCCGCGGATCCCATGAGCCAACGGACGGGACAGCCAGTTGGGGGGGGGGGGGGGCAGAAGCTTCGCGCACAGGATCTGCCAGGGCGGACAGGATATGACCTCGGTGAGGTACGTCAAGGGTCCCTTCCTCGGGTGCACGGTCGCGACACACTGCCCGTGTATGCCGAAATGAGCCCACTTTGACTGTTCAACCACTATTGCGAGCCGAGACTTATCCGGCCGGGTCTGCTCATCTCGGAAATTACTTCCGTCGTGGGTGCAATGTCGCGCGGAGCACACGCAGCCGCTCTAGCCGAGAAACTTGACGTCCACACGGTCGAATAGGTTCGGTGAAAGCACCTTTATGCGACAATTTCTGTCCTAACCTTTTTACCTTCTTTGTTTACGGCAAGGCTGGTACAGAAAACAATCCGAAGTACGAAATAAACACCACATTATGCAGACTTTTTCCGTTCTTACTTCGTGTTGATGTGCTCATCGATGGCAAATACTTGGAAACCATTTTTTATTGTCGTTTTTTCATTTTTCCATTTTTCTGCAGGGGATGAGGAACACAGAGGGAAATGCGAAAATAGAAGGAAGATGACTTGTTGTGTGGTTAGCGTCCGACGTGCATCCGTCGTCTTTGCTTGGTCCTGCGTAGGGAAATTACTCGTCGCGGGAAATTACATCCGCCTTCTTGTGTAGGCCAGACGAGGGAGGAAGAAAGGTGTATCTGTTGGATCCCCACGTTATTCGTGGTCCATACGAGTTTACGACCCTATGCACACTCACGGACCTGAGTAGCCGGAGCTCGAACTTCATTGTCCTCGGGGCATGAAAGATGTTGGTAATGGAAGTTGGGTGTATTTCTCTCGTTAGATTAGATGGTTGGGAAAATGTGTAAAAATTGCGACTTTTCTTGGTACGGTTCATGAATTTAATACCGATGCTGATCGATCAAAATTTCACAATCGTTTTCGCGCTCTCACACTCAAATCGGCAGCAGTTTTTCCATTTGGACGAAAGGTTTTTCTGTGAAGAACACAATTAGCAATAATCGAATAATTCTCGACGATTTGATAAGAGAAATAACATCGATATATCCATTTGAACTTTCAATACACCTACGATAAAATTCAGAATACATTTTAAGACGCTCTGATCATTTGGATTATCTTCAAAACCAAAATTTATTGAATCACTAAATTTCAATTTTTACAAAAATAACCGACTTTCTCAACTCAGGATTATCATATAACGCACAAAAGCGATATGAATACTTTTGCATAAACAATGACAACGATTGCTGTACTCTGGTTTGGTCGTTGATTTTTTTTTGTTCTCGCACAAGGAATTCTAATTACCGTACGAAGGTGGCCGTCGTTGCGTCGGTTATACAAAGAGCCAGTTCCGGTTCTCACACTCACTGACCCGCGAACAAACAGCCCGGATGTTAACGAGCTCCAATCAATAACTCTGGATAACGACTGGGCTCGTGAAAAGCGAATCTTCGAGCGAGAGTGATCGAAACTCGTGCTGCTGTTTCTCGCGCAACAACCCCGCCTCCAACTTCTTGCGGAGCTCTGCTTCTCGACGGCTCCGAGGATTCATACGTGATGCGCTTGACCATGAGCCAGACGTTGGGCTCTCACAATCCTTCGCTGTTGATGCCTCTCGTATTTCGATCGCTCGAAGCAGGACTAACGACTGTCGGTCCCGCAGACTCGCAAACCTCTCGAGGCGTTGATGCACCGTGCAAAGGTTTATACAAATGGCCGTGGCTACGGGCTCGAACGATCGAATGGGCGTAAATTGCCGATACGATGAGGCGATTATAATTGTCTTGGCTTTTATTCACAGAGCCATCACACTTTTCCAATAACTGTAACTTGAATGCATTACAGCAGAAAATACATTTCTGATAATAATAATAATAATAATAATAATAATAATAATAATAATAATAATAATAATAATAATAATAATAATAATAATAATAATAATAATAATAATATTAATATTATTCATATTAATAATAATAATCATAATAATTATTATTATTATCAATATTAATTAGTATTGACTTATTCAATAACTCGAGCTCATCTCAATGAAAATGAATTTCAAATTTAATCAATCACACTCTTGAAGCTATCAAGTAATAAATGTAATTCGACAAGGGGAATTATTTTTTTGGTTCTCGATAAAAATTCTTGCACAAAAGCAAACGATGACAAAAAAACTTATATATGAAGAAGCAAGGCCAATTGAACGATATGTACAATAGTAATAAACAATCGCAGACAAGATAAAAGAAATGTATCAGAATGGTAAGTCGTTAGGTATGGATCTTGAAGGAAAGCATGATTTGCAGGGGGCAACGGGCATGACTGTAACAACAATGGTGCTCTCATAAATCGGTGTAAGATAGAAAGAGCGAGGTCTCGACGTACAGGCAGGATCTGTCAATCCACGTACACGTCATCCATGAAGGCCGTTTCCTCTTTCACGTCTCCGTTGTGTATATGGAAGAAGGCATCCGGAGTCCCATCACGGTTAACGACATGCACCGTTGCCGTGTGTCTTTCACGTTTATACGTTCGCATCGTTCGAATCTTTCAAACGAAGGCATGTATACGTACAAGAGCGACACGAATTTCTTTTATCCACCTTCGGCCACTATTCGCTCCATCTAACTCCCCGCAGCTCTTCGCCATGGTCCGCCTCCCTTCCTGCTCGACTATGATTAATATAAAATAAATGATTGCTCGGCATCCGGTCTCACAGAAGGAGCGCGGAGAGCCTCGCGTTCGAATTCCTTCTCTCTCATATCGCATTTTCCATCCTCTTTCATCTACCATCCGCTTCTCTCACTCTTTTGAGTATGTATATTCATATATATATATGGACACATAATATTTTTTTTTTTCCATTTTTGTTGACGAGCATTCCACGTAATCTGTCGGTCAAGCCACCACGGTTAGTTTAATGTCATTTCACGGTCATTGTCCGCGCGAATTGTTCGTGTAGGAGGGTAATGGTCGTATCACAGTAACGGTTGAGTACACATTTAACGGACAATGGTGTAGAAACAGTCGAAGAATCGGACAGGTGGAAATAGTTCCCCTTGAGTTTCAACGTTAAAAAAAAAATGTTAAATCCACATAGTACACATTGACGTCGAGTGCCATGTGAAACCTTCGCTAACAATAATTGAATCACACGCGTTGCATCCGGATTAGCGACGGGTTGTGTTTCAATAACGCAAGTCATCGTGAACTATTCGATCGCTCGTACGTTCGTAATTTTCCAATTTGAAGAATCCCGAACGATTGTCGAAATCCATGGCCCTGAGCTGTCTCGAGCCGTTCGAGACATTGTGGCAGTCATGACAACCGGAAATCCTTTTTTTTTTTTCCTTCTTTTTTATTTCCTCGTTGCGCCGAGTGGGGTTAAATTGAGAACGATGCGGATTTCTTCCGGAGGATGGGATTGAAACGAAAGGAAAACGGAAAGCGTGATTGGAAAACGTCCTAAGGTTGGCTGGCTCGCGTCTAGACGGTTATGGGAAGGCTCGGAGCTTCGGGGAAAAAGAATGAAAAAAACGTTTGAGAACGCCAGAACTACGAGCCAGCACGTTTGGAAGGGACGAAGAGGGCGCGAGAGCACGCGGTTAGATTCTCATCCCGAAGGAGTTGCCTCCACCCTCGGCCTTCACCCGAACGCGAGGAGGCCGAGGGACGTCTAGGTGCTGTTGGATCCCTTAAAAAGAGAAGAAAAAAAAAGGATTTACAACCTGTTGCTGAGGGTGAGGGGCACGTCTAAGTGAGAGAGGAAGGACCGGGTGAATGTCACTTAAAGATTCCCCTCGATATTGAAAGAATATCCGAAAAAGAGGGCGACTGAGTCTCTTTTCCCTCGCGCACGTGGATCCAAGAAGTGACTCCATCTTGCTCTCTGCCAGTTCTTCAATGTCCTGTGAATATAGAAAGTTCGGACATCTGTCGAAAAAGCAAGACGCAATGAACGGCGGAGGCTGGATGATTGAAATAAATTAGGATGTAAATTTTGTTGGCATGAATGTGTTGATGACGTCCCGAAACGATATCTCAAGACGACACCGAACGGGAATCACGACAGTGATGATAATACACCTAACAGCTGATTGCGAATAGGAATATGTAGTCGGAGAATTAAAATGGAATATTTGACTCGTGCATTTATACAATTATCCCGATCCGTCAATCTTCATTCGCGGGGAATAATTTCGACCGCAAAAGCTCATCAATGCAGGGGTGGTTCATACTCACGGCCATGCACGCCAGCTACATATACACATACGTGTACGGTACCTACACGATTTCACTATTCATTACGAACCGTCAGCAGAGCGCGCAAAAAGTGCCGAATTGGCAAACTCAAGTTCGTGTACTGTATGTGACGGTGTGCGTAAATATTTTCGTTGTGTGGATATGTGATTAACGGGTAAAAGCTACCCGTAACACCAAAGTTTCCATCGCTTACGTCCTATCCGTCGTTTTTTCGTCGAGCTTTCACCCACGCAGTGTACAGATAGCAGAACCAGAGAAACGCCGGCCTCCAAACCTCTCCCATATTGCTCGGACGTTTCGCATTCCCGGCGCATCCGTTATCACGGGGATATCCATCGAGGCACCGAAGGATCGCCTACACCGGCATCCGGATAATAAAGGTCATCGATTGGCTCGATCCGCTCGAGAATACCCTGTACGGGCCAGCGATGGAGACAAACCTACCTCGAGCTTCGCTTGCTCCATTTGAATCGACAGCTGTTTAATAAGTGAAATATTCTCTTTTCACAAAATCATACTGCGGAATTTTAATTGTCATTTCTTTTTCGTAAATTCTGGTGCTCTCTTTGACCGTCCATTTTCACAGTTATCAAAGTTAGATAAATATCATGCAGAAATATTTTTCATGCGGCAAAATTGATACACTAAATAATTTTAATACAATGAACGAAAAAGATATTTCAAATTGGTTACATCGACGGTAAAATTCTAAGTCGAGAATAAGACGGAGAAAGAGTTTCCTTCTTTCTACGTTAATCATGATCGATCGAACGATGAAGCCATTGACGAAACAATCATGGGTTTTGTTGAAAGCTCAAGGGTCGTTTGCTCGTACAGAGCGAAAAATTCGAATTTCCGTTCGTAGCCATCGTTACGAGTCGGTCCGGGGCATGCAGCGAGAGCACGGCCCGGGATGCTGGGAGCTATCGACTCACGTATCGAGAGGAGGGTAAAACCGTTCACCGGGGGTTCGGGTCGGGATCGGGAGGTTGGGGATGCAACAAGTAGTTCGGTTTTCAAAGCCCATTGAAATTGATGGCTTTCCCATACCATGACAAAGTCCCTCCGATCCTCGGGTTCGAACGGTGGGATGCGGTGCGGTACAGCCGACACTCGCGTTGTGCGTCTGTGGCTCGGCGGTGCGGTGGTCGCACGGTGTGGCTGTTCAGAGCTTTCGCGGACAAGCTTACAATACAACGAAGCTTTTATCGATATTGCGGAATGAGGCAGAGCGGGATGGAGAGAATGAGGCAGAAGCGAAATGGAGTATGAGGGTTTTGATCGCGGAGTGTGAGGAATGCGTGGGTGGGGGACCTATCGTTGGTACGAGCAAAACCGATGCCTGCAGCACCGAACCGATCCGGGAACGGGATACAGAGAGCGAAAGAGGAAAAGTGAGAGCTTGCAACGGCTTTTATTACTGCATTTTCACCTTGTCCGTGCTTCGCACTTGTGAACACTCTTTACAGTCTATCGAACGTCAACCATCCGCGTTTCTCGCCACGGTTTTACATACACGCCCCGGTGTATACGAGGTTGCACGCATCACCTCGTTTAACGTGGAAACACGAGGCGGCAATTCCCCGATGAATTTTCACAGCCAGACGGTTCTCTCGCGCGCATGGGCTCTCACGGTAATCACTATCGATGACTCTATGGGTTCGAGCACCGAGGGGACCAATTAGAGCACACTTCTCGTTTTATTTCTCCACCGTGATACGTCCTCGTCGTATCGCTGTATATACTATAATATTTACATATCAAAGCGAGCAATTGACGAACAGGTGTTTTTTTATCTATAACATTTGTTTTCTCGAAAGCTTATTGCTGGCGTGCCAATTGCTTCGAGTGTAGGCGGTGGTTAATGTTTCCTCACATTTCTACCTTTTTACCTTTATTATTTACAAACGTCGTTTTTTGCTTTTTGCTGCATTACAAACTGCATCACATACATACTCTTTTTTACAGCAGAATTGAATGAAGCGTCGATTTGTTTAACCCCCATAGGTTTGCACCTATTCTTTTTATCACAGCACTTCCGAACGGAAAAGCAAACATGAACCAGCCCTAGATTTAATTGTCCGAATTTCCGATAAATCCGAAGTAATTTTGCGCCTCCATTCGAATCAAATCAACAATAAGCCCCGAACGATTAAAATTTTCAATTTATTTTTATTACAATTTTTTTCCGCAATATTCGATCCATCGAGAGGCGAATTTTCGAGCCGTCTGCTATCTCTTCGAAGCGAAGCGCGACGTAATACGTTTATAATGATAAGTTGTCATTACGTTGGGCCGTCGGTAGACCGAAGAGCGAAGAAGCAAGCCACACCGGAGGCTGACTGTTGCAGCGGCGAAAGAGAAAAGAGAAATGATGATCTCCCAGCTTCGGGGTACGTATTAGCCGGCGGTCGAACGGAGAGTCCACGATTATTGATTAGTTCGGATGAGGCTCGATCGGTCTCAGCAATCCATCAAGACCGACCATAGCCCACCCCCCCCTCTCCCACCGCCACAACAACACCAGCAGCACTATTCTCATACCCACACTTTCCTTCGAAGAAACTCCCCCCTTCTCGCCCGCCGTCAGATCATCTCGCACCCCCACCGTCGAGCAAAGACTCCATCTTTTGCCGCTGGTGCTGTGTCGGCTGGTGCTGCTGCTCTCGCTGCTGCCGCCGCTGATGATGTCAGTCCGGACTGTATCAGCAAACGTAGGACGGTCTTTAAAAACGCATTACCGAACCAAAATAATATCGGTCTGAGACTTTTTTCTTGCCACACAGGGGGGGGGGGGGGGGAGGAAGGGGCCGGGGGGCAGGGGAACAGACCAATAAGGCCAATAGATGAGAGAGACGCCACCGATTCCGGTCGATCGTTGCCGACTTGAGTCTTCACGGACCATTCAATTATTTTGCAATCAACGGGATGGAAAAAGACAAGATGAGACAGTCGGTCGATCGAAGAATGGTTCTCTCACGCCTAGTTGATGATGTCTCGCCCGAGTGCATACGAGACGTACGTCGGGTTCTCACGTGAGAGTTTCGTAACAGTTACATCAATCGCGGGAATGGCAAATTTGTAAACATTATTAATAAATACAATGCTAAAAAGTACGGAAACTAGCAAATTGCGGTGATTTTGATAGGAGCTTGGTCATAATAATTCCAAAATACCTGAGAAACTTGTTATTTTTTAATAAATGTTTCTGCGCAACAAAACGAGTTCGACATTTTTTTTTTGCTGGACTTGTGCAGAATTCAATTTTTTCAACGCGCTTTCATTTAGTGACATAATGACGTGAGCAGATGTAGCTTACGATGGGAATAAAAAATATGGAATGCAGACCGCAAACATATTAAAGTTGACATGAAATTTCATTGGATTCGCTAACGACTTTTGAATCCCAATCAAAACCCAGTGATTGATATTGGGCCGGGTTTGATTAAGGTTTCACGTTTCCCTGCGGAAACTGAAGCAATTAATTAAGTATCCCGGTCGTACGTATACACGTTGTTTTTTTCTGATACAAAAAGCGCCAGAAGAAGAGAGTAAGAGCATGGAGGACGTAGCTCAAGATTCATCAAATTTTTCAGGACCCTCTAGAGCCCGGGCGTCGACCGTACCATCTATCGCAGCCTCCATCCATGTTCTGGAACGATATAAAAATGGCATTCTTTAACTGATTGTCCCCGGGAGCTACGTCGTACGGATAGCCATCGTCCCAACCTCGTCCCCCCTCCCTTCCACCCCCGCATCGTCGAACTTTTACGATAACCAACTGGAAATAACTTTGTAACTTTATTATACGGGCCCCTCAACTGGCGGCGACGCTAGCGTCGGACGACAAGAGCGTTAATAAAAGGAAAAACGAAAAAGAGGAATAAATCGAGGAAAAGAAAGGGGGAGGAAGATTCGTGGAAAACCGTATCTGTAGGAAATTTGAACTCTTCACGATCTTATCTGCAGTGAGAATCGATAAATTCTGACGAAATTAGTCGACCAGAAATTTATTCAGACTCCTTGGTGAGATTTGATATCGATCCTACTCACCTGATCAAGCCACATCAGGACAAGGATGACGAATTTAGAACCAATACCCTAGCAGTGAATAGAGTTCCGAATTTTCCAGAATTTCAGAATTTAGGAGTTTAGAATTTCTATCCAATTATAAGCTTGGCAATCAGACAGGTACGAAGTTAACAATTTTATTCCCCAAGCTCTGAAAAATAATTGACCGACTTTAGAGTACCCGTCAGTATTCATTCTTCTTCTCGTGCATGGTAGATGACTGAGACATCTTCTTCATATAATAAGAGATCATTTTTTTACTTAAATTATCCACTCTTTTAAGAATTCAACGAATTATCTCATTATATCGACATCAACGTTAATGGAGCCTGTATCGTCGGATAAATCCATAGCAAATGAGACGAATAAGACGGACAGAATTTTTCTAATGTCCAACATTTCGCAGACGATGAGAAGAACAAACTCCCCTTGATCCTCGAATCTCTGGCATCCCTGAAATTATAATTTCATTAAGCCGCACGGAATCGTAGCGGCCCATGCCAAATACCGAGGAGGCAGTTTGGTTGAGGTCGATCATGATTACCGCAAAGGGGGTATTTTCAGAAACAGATGCTGGAAACGCGATCAATTTGACTCGCTAGAAGCGAATTCGCTTTTTATTTCTCAGCAGTTTCGACTTCAGATCAATAATTGCCAATAAACCTCAGCCAGGTTAGCCATTGTCGGGTTCAAAAGCATAATGACTAATAGATGACCAATATGAATGTTAAATTCATAATTGCGATCATTTCGGTATCGATCGTCCGAGCGTCCAAAGCGTTTTCCTTGACGAAGTAATTTTAAATCACCATAAGCCAAATGTCCGAGTGGATAAATAATCGCTTTCTCCTCTATCACACGAATTTAACACTTCACGATATTTTTCACAATAATCGGACCAAATACTAAATTACCAAGTTGATAATTTATCGTTCAATCCGTTCAATGCCACATCTCAAAAAACCGTACCTCTCTTTATTTCTCAAAAAAATCATCACGTGTATCATTAATGCAAATCGCGATCAGCTTATCTGCGACAAAATGCACGAGACGAGTTTTCGCTCCGAGTAGACAAGGGAATATAAGAGACGGGTCGCGTAATTTGAAAAGTTATCGCGAGTATATGAGCTCGTGATCGCTCATCGTACCCCGGTCACGCTGCGTGGGACAAATTTTAATTCAACACAGTGAGTATAAGTTGGATCGTCGGGGTATGAAAAACGAGGGTCGAAGGCGCCCAGGGATCGCGGTATAGCGAGCAACCCCTAACGTTCCGTATACAGCGCTCGACTCGACGATTAATTGTGTAATCGATAATTGGGGGTATGCCCGCTCGCAAAGACTTCGCCCCCTACCGATGGCAAAAGCGAAGCTTCGGGGGGTGGTGGGGGGGGGGGCAATATCGCGATACGCTTTAAAGCGTGAGTCACTCGCGTGCACGAGCGAGCGGTGCAAAGCCCATTCGCTCAGGCGTAGCCGGTATAGAGTTGGGCCAGCCACGATATGTCGCAGTCGCTCCTCGTCGCTCGATGTTGATAATCAAGTTCGTCGAGGGATGACGAATCGACCAATTAAAGTTCGATAGAACGGCGAGATAAGGGCAGCCGCGGGGGTGGTGGGATGGACGACCGGGCGATGAACTTATACTCGCTATATTGGGGTTCGTTTTTATTTCGCTTTCGATCTACTCGATGGGCTTTTGTACTTTTTTTTTTTTGTTTATTACGACAATCGTTCAGCTCTGCCGTGGTAAGGGGCTGAAATTGAACGACATTTGAAACGTTCGAACCGTTTGGGACTGATGGTAATTTTGTTTTTTTAATATTTGTTATTATTATTGTAATTTTTGTTTTCTGTCGCTCATGTATTAACGACCTGCTGAAATAGTCACCGGCATAGGAATCAAGTTGCGTGAAAATAAATGGCACGGTTCGATGCAGTATGAATGATATTCTTGAATTATTATTGAAGGATATTGCAGAAAGGATTGGAGAGTACCTGGTCTAATAGAGAATATAAATACAATAAGAAATAGAATATGAAAATACCATACAGAATATCGAACACGCAAATATTATAATTAATATAGATACAAAATGCTGAATGCGACAAGTCATTCAAGTACAGGAAAAAACACAGAATGTATATCATTTATTGAGGGTCGCTTCGATATTAACGGCACGATGAAATATTTCCCGAAATTGCTCAGCACACTTTAATTAATTTATATTAATAATTTCAGTTGCATATCGTATTCAGAATTTATTAACCAATTATTTTTCATATTTGACATTAAGTTGAAGTTGAAGTTCTGTCTTAAAGGAATTGTTTGATAATCCCATTTTTTAAATAGTTTCAACAAGTCATTCGGTAAGCGATTGAACATGTCGAAATCCCCTTAATTTTGTAGCCCTTAATTTTATGTTGAAAGCGACAATTCTCATCTCTTGATACAAATATTAAAACAGACTCTACACTTTAATGTACGTAATTTGACAAAAATCCCCTCAGATATTTAATTCGATCGGCATGTCACGAAATGACAGCGGGGCCAAAATTCAGTCTCGCCTAATTATCGTGAAGCTCCATCATTAATCAGATCACGAAGCCTTCCACGTATCAAGAGGTTTACCGCTACTTCGTTTCTTGTATTTTCGGTAGCGCAGAATCTTCGGTCTATCAATTCATTAGTCTACCTGTCACCCATGATTAATACTTTCGTTATCATTGTCGTTAATTCGACTCGACCTTCTAACAAATATCACGTGAATATAAATAATCAATTGAATCGGCCACGGCAATGAAAAATTTGAGAAAAATCCATAACACTGGTCGGACTGCTCTTGCCTGCCGACAACTGGCGCCCCGGTCTGCCAACGACGGAGCCAACTGATACTACGGCCGCCGTCACGCACTGTAGCTTGCACGAGAAAGGTGGGCTGGTGGGCTGGGATATCTACGCGTTATTGTACAGTGTGCTTGGCGAAGGTTTCAATTCGTTGATGTACGTCGAAGCCTGAAATGTCCAACGAATTGCCAACAAATAATTCGCTTTTGTTTCTTCGATTTCTCACGAAATTACGAGCGAGGTATTTATTTTTATCATTTAAGTCGGATTCATTTGAAGACGAAGAATGTTCTTACGCCATCGATTGTCGAGTTACGATAGCCCCGACAAAAAATATATCAGTCTGAAATTAATATTTTGCTGCAATAAAAATGCACTACACTGAAGAAATAAATCACCAACGAGTATTCTTGAACACCACGAGACCTTTTTCAAAAAAATGCTGAGTGCAGTTGCATTAAAAAACAAAATATGTTTTAACGCCATTCATCAGTGAGCTACAATTGTCTCAAAAAAGGGCATCAATTAGAAATTTTTATTTTTCTGAAATAACAATGCACTAAAATAAAGAAATAAATCACTGACGATTATTCTTGAAGACTACGAGCGGAACTTTTTCTCCGGTTTTAATTTTTTCAGTACAGTTGCATTGAAAGACGGAAAATGTTTTTACGTTATTTATTGGTGAGTCGCGACTGTCTCGAGGAGATATATATATATATATATAAGAGAGAGGTATTCACGCGGAACGCTTTACCGGGGAGATAATGTTTTGCGGCAACAGGTGAGGCAGGTGTTCGACCTGAATGTGCCGCGCGTGTGTGTTGCTGCTTCTGTTGCCGGTGTACGTGTCTAATAACCTAGATCTATGGATCAGGTGTCCCGATTCGTTTGTACTTCTTGTCGGTAAACGATAATTGCCGCTCTCGGCTCGTGCGATCGCCGCTCGAACTGTGTCCTTTGCCGCCCCGTCTTCTTTGCGAGATTCCAGCAGACTTACCGGGTCGTGCTCGCGGCGACTACTCGACTCGCCGTTCAACTGGAATTGGGCCCCTCGGGGACTCGCGATCATCGTCTAATTTTATATCCACGTGCTTCGCAGCTCACGTGCAATCATAGGAATAGTTTTTTAAAGGAAATAACTAGTCTTCTTCGAACTCATGGGTTAAGGCGTTGTTAATCATTTCATTGGCTAAAAATTCATTTTAATTATTGTACATAGTTATGAGGATGATTTTTATTTAATAATCACACGATTTTTATTGTTGAATTGATATGATGATTAATTATTATTTTGGGAGACGAATCGTCGGCTAGGTAATTATCGTTTGATAGTTGATTCATAATTTTTGTCATGGAATCCATTTTGTTACTGGTAATAAAAAAATGTATAGAAAATATATATTTAATCATAAAAATTTCCGTTTCGGGGAGAAAGCAACGTCCATGTAATCTGAAATATATTTATCGAAATAGCATTTTGATAAAATTCTATATCGTCCTAAAACGGTTCTTTGGAGAGGCCAATATTTGACTCTTCTTATCTTGAATTTCATTACTTTTCCAAAATTGATGTGCAAACTCTAAGAGAGAGGGACTATTCAATTCACCGTTTAATGGTAAAATCATCATCATACTAAAATAAACGGCAAATCTAACTAGCTCCCAAGCAGGTAATTTCAATAATTGCCCGTGAGTCACTTGTCCGATATAAAAGCGTGCCAGATCGGACAAGTCATCAGCTCATCGAGCTTTAACGGCGTCCAGCAGAATAAAACAGGTCCACTATTGCATAGCTCACACTACCACAACTGAGCGTTTGTATGTGAGCAGATTTCCGAAGACCCTTCACGTATAACCCGACAGAACTGTTAACCCGCCCGAGAGAGACCGCCCTCACCCCTTTCCCGGTTCGGGTAATCAAGGGCCTATAATTTAGCCTGATCGAAACGTACGAGACTAACGAACAAGAACGATCATGGTTTTTCGTGTTGAAAATCATTGGCGGTTCACCTCGCGTTCCGTCGAATCGTCTTCCTCATCGTCTTCGCGACTGAGAAGGTCCGACCGATCTTCCAGCCGGTAGTCAATGTTGGCGATGCGCTTCGCCGAATTAACGATTCCACAGAAGAACAATTTATAAAACATAAAATTTCTCGATGTCTTCTCCTCTTCGCCTTCGTGATTATACGATAAACGATGCCCGCGCCCTAACGATTCGAGAATTATCATCGTACGGACCCACCGGCAGGCTGTTACATTCACGATCTTCTCCGTAGGATAAAGATCGGGCATTATGGCCGGTTGTGTTTTTCTTTCTTTTTTTCTAATCACCTTCTGCACTTAATTGAAATACTTTTTTCATTAAAAAACCGCGATTCATTATTATGTAACAATTTTTATTTGTCATATTGTTGCAGCAGTTAGAAATAATTCAGATGAACCTATTTTTTTACAATGGATCCTGATATTTAATAGCAATTATTATCCACGGTTATTCGATGATAAAAATGGTTCGAGCATATTTTTGTTGAAGAAATTTTCCTAAAGAACTCGTGGTATTAAAAATTCATTTGTACTCTGGCTACGTATCTTTAATCAGTACCTAGTTCTAGTTAGAAATTTGATTGCCCGATATTTCTTATACAAGAAAAGTGATTAACGCAAGCAATGTAAGTGCTTGGACACCGCAGATAAGCAATATTACGGGCATCAATATTTATAACAACCGTCCCCGTTACCACATTCAACCCTATTTGATGCTGACTCACAATCCTGCATTAGCTTGAGCAGCAGCAACCTCATCAACTCTTCCGAAATCCCGACTGAACGCTCGTAATAAACTACAATTTCGCTGGGCCAATGGACCATCCGAAGGGCTAATCGTGTCGAATCAGTTCTAATTTTGCTTTTTATTATGATACTCTCCGAAGCACGTGCAGGATGGCTTTCAATCACGCGAAGGCCCGAGGGACTACCAGCTGATCATCAACAATCTCCCTCTCTCCCAGTAAGCACGTAATAACGCAACTTTGTGGAAAAATTTGTTGAAAACGAAGGAATGTTCCATATGCAATAAAATGTACTTTATTTCAGTCCCTTGCCATCAAATCTCCGCCTATAAAAATGACCATTGGCATCTTTTCACAAACGACGTTATTACAACAAATTCCTTTCATTGAACCCTTTTATCAAACAAACATCCATCTCTGAAAAATTCCAGCAAAAACTAGAAAGGTGAATTGTCGGAAAATAAAAAAGTCGCTCGGTGCATTTCCGATTCAACAACTCGTCCGTTCGCGGAGTTCCATCAGAATTGACTTTTGTCGATGGATTATGAAAAAGGAGCGAAAAAATTACGTCGAAATGCTCTAGCCAAAGGGTTAATCTTGGATTTATTTTCCCATCCATCGCAAGCGGCTGGAAAAGCTCCAAAAAAAAGAAGCCAAGCCGGGCTTGCAGCTAAAAACATAAGAAGATTGCGATAAAATTATAGAGCACGACGCGGTGTTGTCTCCAGCGGGTCGTTATCAATTCTCCGAACGGCCGCTACAACGCGGAGAAAACCGTGAATGACCGTCAAAGAACGGGCGAAGCGGAAAAATTGGTTAATACAGCGAGAGGACTGTAAGGCTGAAACGAACACACATGGAACCGTGTTTCGAAGCTCGAGGACGTTAAAAACACGTTTGTATATTTCCTCATGCACACACATCACGTACGCGCTTGCGTTAACCTTTACACCAGATGGGTGCATGCAAGCTCTGTTTATTTTTTTTTTTTTTTACACGTCGAATTCGCGGTGGAAGCTCGAGAAAGAGTTTTGCATCCCTGGACGGTTGGCGGTAGAGGACGGTGGTAAAATCCCGTCGACGTAACATCTATCCTCGCAACGTATACATACATATGTATTATGCAACCCTTCGCTTCGGTGAAACGAGAAAAGACAGATATACGGTATTTTCACCCCCGGAAAAACCATGGGCAAGGGCGGACAGGACGAGGGATGAGCGACCGGTCTCGCACGTATCCCGCAGGCGCGGTGCAAGCTTCTCATCTCGAGCTTTGACGTTCCGACACTCAAAAGTCGAACACCATCACGGTGAATCAGACAGCAGCTAACTTTTCTCAACGAGAAAACATACAAATTTCGACGGTAACACATTCTCCGTCCCTTAAATGCGTAGATATATAAATACATACATACATATTTAGTATAGTATAGTAAAGTATCGAAGTTCATCTTTCCGCAGCCCTGAAAATACGGTTTTGCCTCGTAAACCTGATTCCGTCGATGTTTCGGACTTTGTTATATCGTTGGGCTCATACGTCCGTCTGCTTGACGTGTAATCGCAAAATTCCTCGTCCCTGAGACATACTGTACAGCATCATCTTTTCCGAACCCTTCGCCCGCCCCATGCCGCCTCCGGCCCCTCCTACCATCCCTGTTTTTCCATCCGGGAAAAGAGTATTTC
This sequence comes from Sussaba pulchella, assembly GCA_963971145.1. Taxonomy (NCBI): domain Eukaryota; kingdom Metazoa; phylum Arthropoda; class Insecta; order Hymenoptera; family Ichneumonidae; genus Sussaba; species Sussaba pulchella. Next base: position 19,209,376 of record OZ020165.1, read on the forward strand.
CCGCCTTCTCGAGTATCCTCGGATGAAGAAAGCGGAGCTGGTTACGAATAACCACGTTTTTACATATGTATAACACATTCGCATATGTGAGACGCGTACGTGTACTGCGCAATACCAACAAGCACAAGGAACATGTATAAGCAAAACTGGAAAGAGAGCCGAGGAACGAATGCGCTTGCATGTAGTGGACGATCGGCGAAGACGTTACACAGCGTTGAATTTAACCGCCCCCGCGTACACACTCATACACGAACACATACACGTATGGGGATATGTCTATCTTACTTTATCCCTGAAACGCGCCGTTGCGTATGACAGCCGTGCTGGCTGATCTATCGCATAAAACATAAAGTGGGATATTCCATTTCTAAGGCTACCTCTATGGGCGCCGCGACCGTAGGAATCGCTGCGGTAATACGCTGTGGCGCAAAGCCCGCGGTTCCGTCCGCTTGAAATATCGTCAAACGACCTGCACGGGGGCGATGTGCGAACCTTTCCCCAAACCTACCCCCGTCCTACGTACTCGCACGAGCGTTTACGTGGGTGTACTCCGTACACCGCCGCGTGTATATCCTTTTTAAAATGGCAAAACCACGTATCAGGACGAGAGATCCGCGACGCCGTTGTGGCTCGTCCGGGAAAAACCGTTTCGTCTTATTCGTGGCTGACGACGTCTTCGTATCGGGCTGCTATACGTATCTCGCACTACTATTAGCCGTCTAGCGAGCCTTTTTTATGACTCGTGGAAATTTTTCGATTGGGATTTTAGCGGAATTTTGGGTTCGACCGGTAGATCATCTTCAAGAGCAACTCGAGCTCGGAGCAATTTGGAAAATTATGGAAAACCAAGTTTTTCTTTTCAGTCATTTCTTTGTTGTTGTTCATAATTACTTCGTTGTTTGTCTTTGTTGTGTCGCTTCAAGCTAATAATTTATTTAGGCTCGATCCAAAGACGAACCAGGAAATCATGGAAAATTATTATTTTTTTCCTCATTTGGTCCTTCGTTGTTATTAGTAATTGTTGCACCGGGTAGCTGATGTTTCAAGGCTTATCTCTATTGTTTCGTTTCAATCTGTCCCGTATCCTGAAGAACGATGAACTTCGGTATACAGAGTTGACCAGGTTGACAATAATTTATTTAAGTCTCGATCTGAAGACGAATTAGAAAATCATGCAAAATTGATTTTATTTCGGTCACTCCTTCATTGTTATTACTGATTATTGCATGAAGTAACTGAAGTCTCGAGGTTTATCTCCATTGTGGTGATAAGATTTCGTGGTAGTGCTACGTCTACGACACCTGGGAAATTCCATAATCTCCACCTCCATCCCCTAAAAAGAGCGCACCGCTATCACTCCACGAAACCCCAGAAACAAGCTTGAGATCCACGAAATAAAACATAAAATAAAAACAAAAAAAAATAATTTCTTCTCACCGTCGTGTCTATTGAAAAATTCTATGCATCTGTGAGTGAGCGACTACTGTGTAAACTTGAATATAAGATACATCGCTCGTGTTCTGTGCACAATGTTAGACCGTATTTCCCACGTGTGCCTCGAAACATCACGAGCCACTCCAACGTTCCCTTTACTCAACGAGTTCAATCATACAAAAGCTTCAACTATGAAAAAAACAACGAACAATCCTCGCTATCAAACCCAGCTTCACCAAGACTCTTGCAAAATTAATTGTCTCTTCCCTCCATCCAAAAATTTAATGTAAAAAAATGTATATTTAAAACAAAAATTTCGAGATACAAACCCTAATTTTTCCAATATGCGTTCTACTAGTTTCCAAGGTAGTGAAGATTGGAAACACCGAAAGACTGGAGAGCAAGTGGTGCACTCATCTCTTGTCAAAAATGCAGAAAAATAAAAAAAAACAACGTGGGTAGAAGGAAATAAACGAAAGAAAGAGAGAGAGAGGCGAGAGCGAAAGAAGAGAGAGAAAGATATATATTTTATAAAAGGTAGAGAAAAAAAGAAGCAGCAGGAGCAAAGGAATATTGCTCGGGCGGAGCATCTCTGAGGTACTCCGAATGCAATCCACGTACTGACTGCTTTCAAATATTAATGTCACGTGACTTATTATATCTGAGGCGTGTGCGGTGGAGTGAGCTGTGCGCCGTACACCAAGCCCAGCGTTATCAGAGTGTAGGTAGGAACTTACCTGCACCAGTCAACGCAGCATCTTCTCACGACGCTCGCATCACACGACTACAATGTCATATATATATAACTACATCATTCATATATATATATACAAATGTGTGTGTGTAGTCTGTGGAAACGATGGGAAATATGGCAAGCGAAGGAGCGAGCGAGTGAGGTCGCAGAAAAGGACGTATTCAGGCGAACACCGGCTAGAAACGTGGTAGCGGTGCACCGCGAAAAGCAACGGCACGTATCTACAACACAGAGTTAGCTCGTCTGCTAGGGCGTTGATTGTAAATTTTTCTCTCGGCGCACAGTGGCCCATTTTATCGCCTTCCGACGCGTGAGAAAGGGACGCGCGCGGCTTCGGCGCGGCGCACGGCTGACGCTGAAGCAGTAAAAGAAATATGGAAGGCTTCGGGATTGAAGGAAGGCGCGGGGTGGTAGGTAAGCGCGATATTCGTCGGGAAAGAGAACTATGAGCGCAAGAGAATGTGAGAAAGTGGATACGGAGCGAGCGGGCGAGTGGAAGAAGGATAAAGAGTGGTGGAAAAAAAGGGTGAGTGAGGGCGGGAGGGGAGAGAAGAGTTAGGGAAGGAGAGAGCAAAGAGTGGGCTGACATGCAGAAAGCACACGAGAAATTGTGGAAAAAGCTTCAAGAGCTATGGCGAGAGAGGACACGCAGCTTTCGCTTCTGCACTCGCATGGCCGTCCGAAGCTCGGAGCTTTTCTCTCTTCGCGCTTTACCGCAAATTCCTTTCTAATTTTTCTGCGGTTTCTCATGCGTGATCGGGGAAAGAAGGAAAAGAAAAAGAAATACGGAAATCAACGCACGTACACACAAGGTGTGCTTGCGAATGATAAAACGAAGGAAAAAAAACCAAAAAAAATGTTAAATAAAAAGAACAAAGATCCAACGCCGCGCGTAGTCGCACAGCCGGGCACTCGAGCCCCCATTCGCGCCATCCAACAGTTCACTGTTCACCCTCAGGCGTGCACCGTACTTCTCATTTGGAATCAAAAGGCATTGCCGAGCTTTCATCGAATTAATTTATTTTTCTATTTTTTTGAGAGAATATAAAATTGACTGGGGTTATCGAACGAATAAAATTTCGGTCCCGAATAATTTTGTGAATACACGGAGCTAGGAATTGATTTCGTATATGCCGGAAGTCTGTTCGAATCGCGGTTGAAACATGCAACGAACGTTAATGCGTAATGGCAAATAATTGAAATAACGTATCGACCTAAATCGGCGATACGAAAACCCGGTTGTATATGCACCGATAGCTCCATCATCCACCGACCCAGTGCAACGGCGGGAGAGAACCAGTGGCAGCCTGCTGCAAGCTGGATTAGCATAATAACGATTAATGCACCGCTACCAATCAAACGGAGCAATTTAAAAGCAGGTACAGCATGTCGCTTCGCGTGTAGTTAACTTTGATTTACATACGAGCAGCCGGCCGTTCTGGCCTGTGCCCATAGAATAATATATACGTATATCCGTATAACCGTTGCTATTGCCGTCTCCCGCTCGATGGTGTATCGTGACGTCACATGTGCACGGACGGTGATCGCGTGCACGCACCCGTCAAAGGGTTTTAACACGATTCGGCTGGTGCACGTCGACGGTCAATAAGCTTCTATTTCTCCATATTCTCCGTATGCACCCCCTTCAATCCCCGTTGCTATTAGAAAATTCAAGCTCGATGAAAATGGCTTTGCAACCGATCGAATGTATCATGACGGAGTGCACAGCGCACGGTACACGGTTTGAAAAAGCTTCTGGAGTTTATTTCGAGTAAATACTTTTAGTGCAAGTGATAAAGTTTTTATTAATGAACTACCCTGTAGAATTTGCGTATTGAGATCTTGACTACTTTGAAAATGTCAGCATTCGATATAAAAGTAACATAATTTGATATTGTTCATGTTGAATGTGATACACCAATTTATTTATGATAACTACCCGAATTGATGTAGTAAGTTTCTGGAAAAATTCAAGATTATTATTATTATTATTATTATTATTATTATTGTTATTATGGTTATTATTATTATTATTATTATTTTTTCCTATTATTATTATTATCAGTATTAATGTGCTGCAATATAATTTTCAGGCTATGAATATACGGTGTATTTCAACGAATAATATATATGCCAAGAGAGCAGTAAAGATTTTTTTCTTCTTTCTCTGCTGGAACACCTGCTGGCAAGAATGCTATTTAAAATTCGCAATCGATATTAGTGAACTTGCGTCTATCGTCGTGGGGTTGGTATGCACACCGATGCTAAAGTGGCGTTGCGCGGGTGTAATAAACGAGGCGGACGACGCAAGAGGCTTGCATTCAGCAGAAACAACAGGAGAAAGGCGGACTGTACAAGTGAGATCCCCTTGCGAGTGCCGGGGAGGTGGATTTACAGTCATGCAGCGCGGTTGGCACTAATATAAAGGGGACCACTGATAATGATCTTAAATTATCGATCCAATTGTTTATACGCTGGTGCAATGCTACGTAATGCCAAGCGCTGTTGCTGCATTCATCGGTCTGTGGAGGTTGGTATCGAGCCCGTGATAATTTTATAACGCGACTGTGTGAGAAAATACTAGCTCAGGGATGATTGAAACGGGTTGGATTAATTTTCATAATCTATTTCATATATTCAAAATTTGATATGATTTTTTTTCAATTGCTAATTGTATGAATTAATTTTATTAATATCGGACAACATTTTAGATTTGTAAATCAATCAAACGTTTAGTTCTAAAGCATCGATAAATATGTTGAAAAGACGATCATTGAAAAAATCTTATAAATCCCCGAATTAAAATTCAATATTTACGTCTTGCTCGATCGAGTTTTTCTCGACCCGATAAGCCTCGGTTTTCTCTATTTACGAATGTAATGGAACAATATTTACGCGCTCGGCTCTCTGTACACGATACGTACGTACGTACATGCTGAGCATGAAATTTATCGTTCCGACACAATTTCAGCCTAACTGATTCACTCGGCTAATAGCGAGACGAGCGTAAGCGAAGGATAAGCTAAGAGTCAAGGAAGAAGAGAGCGAGCGAAAGGGCGAAGGGGAAAGGGTATTGAGGGACTGATTTATTTTATCGTTCATGCAGGGGTGGCGTGCGGGGGTGCGCGAAGCGCCACGGTGTGGTCGAGTCCTTGGTTGACCATCGGGGCAGCCACGTTTGCAAGCTTTCTCGCTCGATTCTGGATAACGCCAGCGTATCCCTTCCTATCCCTACTTGTTATTTTTTATGCCACTGAGTCCACGAGAAAGGTGTAGAAGAGATGGTTACGTGTAGATATTTATATACGTAACATATATGGGGTATTCCACATCAAATCAGATGGACCCTGACTCCTGCTGATTCCGTTCATAATTCTTCTTGGCTTTTATTTGATTCACATTCTGGATTTTTTTCAGAATTCTCGGATCGCCCTACAACCCTGTAAAAAAGTACAGACTGCGTGACTGAAATCTTTGATTCCTTCTTGTCATTCCAGTAGGTCAAAGAATGAGGTTCGCCGAAATTCGAAAGTGAGATTTTTATTGCAACTATTAAAAAAAATTTTTTTTAAATATAAAACATATGATTTTTTTTCATCTATTTTTCTACTTCATCAATGATTGTTTTTTTCTAATAAATAGATAGAAACAATAACAATAACAACAATACTGAAAATGACTGGAAATGACTAGCTAAAATCATAATAATATTACTAATTCCAAAACAGGTCTGAATGATGGTAATATTTCCTGCATATATTGCTGACAACATTTATTATTTCCAAAAAAAAAATAGTAAAAATAAAAATACCAATTCAAAATTGAAGCAAACTTCATTTTGATACCTATTGGAATCACGAAAAATCGAAGTTTTCAACCACGTCGAAGTAAAGGGCTGTGGGGGGGGGTCCGAAAATTCTGCAAATAATCAGGGTTGTTTTTAAAGTCAGAAAAAATCATGAACTGAATCGACAGCGGTCAGGGTTTTGCGCGTCGGATTTGCCGTGAAATACCTCATGTATATGCTGCACAGGACCTCACGAGCTAAGGATTCGCCCGAGATCAGTTCACGTGATTTACGAAGGGTGCCTCTTCGGCAAAGGCCATGTGGCGTGCGACTGGCGGAGCTGCCTTCGTTATCGATTCCTCGGATAGGTCGAAGATTACGGTTAAATGGAATTACCCTGCACCACTTTTCTCTCATACATGTATACCTACACGTATTGTTCGCACACATATTGCTATTAAGGACTGCGATAGATGTGTTTATGTATCGTACATACGAAGGGGTTTCTGCGGACCTTGACATTTTTACCATTCCTCTTTAATCTCAGATGACCGAGCTCGGACATTTTCGTGCAGTTGGGAATTAACGCTCCCTTTCCTTGAGAATTTATTTATGCATTGTATCGTGCTGTAGCGTCAATGCGATTGTGGTGAAAAAAAAGTATATGTATGTAATTTAAATAAACGGTAATTATGGTGAACTATATCATTGCAAAGAGTGTTATAATTTTGTGACCTCACCCCTATTTTTGCAACTTATATAATGAGATTCATTCCTGTAATTCTAAATATTGAAAATTGTTTGATTGATATTATTATAACCTAGAAGCATTTGATGTGTGCTTTACTCATGACGCCTCGTCCTTAATGCGCGCGTGATATTTTGTATTTGAATAACGCATCGTGTGTCATCGTTACCGTACTTACCTATAATATTTCGTATCCTAGGTAATTTTTGTTCTTTCACTAAACTTTTATCTGAACAAATCGAAATGCATTCGAAATCAAATTTGTTTCATCCCTCACATATTGTCTGAAACTTTCGATCAAATTATTCGAAGAAAAAAAAGGTTTCTCTATTATAAAAAAAAATGAAAAAAAAAAACAAATTTTTCGTTCTCCCTCCGGCCGATTAAAAACTGAACTCGAAATTGCATCGCTCTCACTCCATTGAATGAAAAAAGAATCATGGGAATCGGTCGACGCAATCTCGAGAAATATGCTTTTTTATAATTTCAAGTATGGATAAGGGGGTTAAAGACATCTGGGGGTAGTTTTCTCGGACGGGGTTAGAGCATTTAATTGGAAATTGACGGCAATTCAAAGTTTCTCAGTTAACATGAATTAGGAGACCACCTACGAATTTAGAGCTCATCTGGATCCTATGGATAAGAGGGGGTTCAAGACTTTTGGGGACAGTTCTTCCGAAAGGGTTTGGAATCGAATTGGCTCGAAAACTAAGGAATAATCAAATGCTCATTAAGGTAGTTCTGGAGGTACACGTATCAGCTAAAAATTTCGAGCGCGGCGTACAGCGAAACCCAATCTTATCCGATGCCGCCGGACAAAAACTTTTGGCAGAGCTTGTACACTCTGTGTGTCCTACACAATCACATCTCGTGCATGGATAGGGCCCCTACAAGCATAGAGCTCGCCGCTGTATTCGTGGCACAGCGCGATTCTCTTGTTTGAACGTGTACCGGTGTTTCGTAAAATCTCAACAGAAAATCTCCAAGAAAAAGTGTGGTAATGTCATCTCAAAAGGCATTTAAGGGCCGATTTACGAGAAAAAAAATGTCTTTCGACACTTTTTCGCAATTATTAAGACACAGAATTAAACACGTTTCAAATTCCCGAAATGTCCCGCGCGCCCCTCAGTTTGCCGCAGCGAACACTGTTGTTGTTTCGTCACAGCTGATTGTGTCTCCGTTCCGTGTCGAATAAAATAAATATTTTTCATGCGTCAATATCTCCGAAACTAAGTAGTCGAAAATTGAAATTTTTTTTCAAATTGATCCTACCACAGTTCTGCATACACGAGTGTTTTTATTTAAAAATTGTAAGATCCGTTTAGCGTCTATGATGAAAAATGTGAACAAAGTCATATCCATTCACGTGTTAGGCATAGGCATCGCGTACAAAGAACCGTTTTTTCATTGCAGATATCTCATAAACTAAGTAGTCGATTGGATTAAAAATTTAGGAATTGGTTTATGAAGGTTGTGTCTACACCCTTCCGAAGTGCAAGTAAAATCTTACCAACAAGCGTTAGCTTCAATGCTAATTAATTAGCATCTGGTCGTTACGGTGGGATCCGGGTTGTGTTCCGCCATGCGATTACACACAGCGGGACGGTTCCTCGAAGTTGCAAATGAAGATTGGCACCGCAATCGTCATAATGCAATCATTAACGGCTTCTTCGTAAGTATAGCAAGCGAGTGAGCAAAAACGTTGGATGATGAAGAGAGACGGCGAAGGGATAACGTGGCACGGGACTCGATCACTGCCCGATGGCGGATCGAAATTGTAGAAAGTTTTTTGTTGATTGCACGCGGGATAATTTTTCGACCCAGCGCCGCGCCATTCGTTTCATTGTTGGATTGGACTCTCGGCAACATTGCGATCACGGGCGGGAGGTCCGATTCCCGTATTTCTTCTTCACTTTAATCGCATGCCTTCGGCTTCCTAGTCAGCTTTGTATCGCCATGTTCGGGCATCGGCCGAGCAATACCAAAGTCTTCGATTTATCGCAGCATGCGTAGCGGGATCGCGTTGGAAAAATGCTTCAGCATCGTCCGAGCGATGGCGAAATTAGTTTCTTTGACGATCGAATATGACGATCGATCAAATATCTCATCTTGAACGTGTGACGGCGATGTAAGTAGTCTAATGATTTTTTTTTTCTTTCAATTTTACAAAGAGCGATGTCAGTGATGGATATTTGATTGCCGGTTTTATGGATTAGCGAAGAACTTGACAGAGAAAACTCGACGATTGTCTGCAGATTTTACGGGCTGAATTCACATGATCTGTGGCATCGCGTGAACGATGCCACTAACGTGATTTCCGGTTTTTCGTTTGACGGACGAAGCTCAGCGTTCACCTTCAGCAGAGTCGGCTGTGGAACGGACTTCAGAGGCTATGGCAATCGTAACGATCAGGAATCAATTAAAAACGCGTTACCGACCACCGGAGATCGATGCTTAGGTTACACGATTCAAAAACACCGACGTGCTAATGCAGATCCGACGATTTAACGATCGACGTCCGGTCGTCACTGTGCCTGCGGCGCAATCCATACCAAAGAGGTCGCCGAAAAAAACTTATACACTTACCATACTATGGACTGGCATTTTTCGCAGTACAAGTCGTCAATTTCATACTTTCGATATAAAACAAATAGTAATGTATGGCATCGGAAAATACCAAAATTAATTAGGACGTACTTTCAAGAATTTGTGATTTTACAAAATTGACTATCGTTGGATGATGTTTAAGCCTTCCTTATTTATCAATGATATGTATCAATTATGATTCTCGATTCTCAACGAGCTTCTGATAATTCATTCATAATTAACATTGTGCGTCGATATTAATTCCCGCAGACGGCATCAATATCCGCCGGAGTTTTCACCAGCCGCTTTTATATCGCAACTTCGTGCATGCAACGAATAAAATCGATGCTCGTTTGACATCGATCAACGCCGAATTTCCGTTTCGATCGAACGATAGCTAAACAAGCCAAAACCGAGGGAGCACCGAACATTTCCAACTGCATCAGTTACAAGTCCATATATTCGGGCGTTTCGTCGAGCTCGCATTACCGATCAACGCGTATACGTACAACGCACACCATACAAGACGAGATCGTAACCGGGGTGCGCGTTTAAATTGGGAATTTAACCTGGCGCGCGGGGCTAAATCGATCGGGGAGGAAAGGCGGGAGGAGTTAAATTTCTCCCCGCATCGTATTGAGTAGTTTATTGCTTTGATGCATTTGCATGCTAAGCAGCTCGCGTGTTCTCGAGTAATATCGTGGTTCCGATAGCGTACACGGGATTGCGAGCAAGCGAGCAAGCGAGCGGACGCGCGGGCTCGCGCGAGCCGCGAACCCGGGGCGAGGTAAGAATGGCCTATCTAGCCTTCGGTCTTCGATATTGCGGCCGTGGGACACTTATAAATTGAGATTTTATCACCCTGAGAGAAGGCCACGAGATTTTAACGTACGTAGAGAAGCGAGAAGCCACTGCGCGCGAATTACGATCCTTGCCGAAGCTCGTTCCCCAGCCCCCGAAGGTACCTACTATACAACCCCGTGCCAGACCACGTAAACACGTACGAGCAAAGACTTCCCATACATTGCCACGAAGAAAAACCTCGATCTTATAAATTTCAAAAGCATTTAATCGTCCTCGTGCCTTTGCTAGGAAATTTCGCTTGGGTATTAAACAACGGTGCGCGGACAACATTTGTTACTTCCGTTTCGTTTGTGAGTCACGTGAGCTTCGCGAAAGAAATCGATCGGACGATTTATTGTTAATTAGTCTCTGTGGTGTTTTATAAGCTGTGAGGACGATATGGGGACGAACATTTTATATCCGGCTTACGGGGAATCATAAATAGAAATTTGAATGACTTTTGGCCGCGCGGTTGTATAACATTTTGAGTATTCGGGTACTTATATGTGTAGAATGATTGACGATCCCGTTGTAAAATCGATAGAGCAATGAAATCGGTGATTGTCACACTATCTACCAATGGCTAGTATTAATAGTTAACGCCAACGACTCTGAGAACGCTTATCCCCGTTTGTAGTTAGTTCAACAGTATCTAGTTACATCTAACGTCGCAATAAAATTAGTAATTCAAAAAAAAATCGGCCAACACCAGGGAGCCAGGGCTGGAGGAATCCGGTCAATGGCCTTTCAGCCATAGAAAATAATGAAAATAATAATAATTATTATTAATATACTAATTAATGTTATAATCATGATAATAATTATTATTTATTATTATTATATGAAATATAATAGAGAAATAATAATAACTATTATTTATTATTATTATATTAAATATGATACGGAAATGATAATAACTATTATTTATTATTATTATACTAAATATAATAATAATAAATAATAAGAACTATTATTTATTATTATTATATTAAAAATAATACGGAAATAATAATAACTATTATTTATTATTATTGTATTAAGAATTAACGTCAATCCCAGGACGGACAAAAAACCTCTATTGTTCATAAATCTCTATAACTACAACCACCACTCAAGAGAAAAACATGAAAATCGCGAAAGCTGAGCGTAGTGAGCAGACCACGAAACGGATACTCAAAGCCTTCCGGATTCGACGTTTGGATATAGACCGGAAGCAATAGCTAGAGCTTTTGCCGTAAACGTAACTTCGCGAGACCCTCCATCCCCCCCGCCCAACCCCGAATTCGTTGTTGGCCATTCGAGTGAATCGAATTTCGATCTCGAGCAACGATTAGCCCGGTGGTACAGTGGTCGTCGAACGTTGGTTATACGATACCTAGCGCCGCTCGGGGTAGCTCTGGCTGGGTGCTCGAAGATAGGACCTCGTAAAGTGAGAGGTTGGCTGGTTATCCGGAAACTACTGAGCAAGCCCCGGAACGAGGTTGGGGAGCGTGGTCTCGTAAAACGTTATTACGTGTAAAAGAACAAAAAATAGATCAATGAAAAAAAAAATAAAATAAAATAAAACAACTCACGTTGATCGTACGAAACGAACCCCCGAACGATCAGCTTCTCATCTCCTTTCCAAATTATCGAAGAACGAAACGCGAAGACCCGACGATAAAATAAAGCTTCTTGCAATTAGAAGCAGCTCTGTAGAATTTCTCATAAGAATTGAAATGAAAATGTTCACTTTCTCGTGATACTCCATGCGATATCGATATATCAAAATGGTTCAATGTCCGTCATGGACCCTTTTGCGAAGGATTTAAAATTTTATTTCTCAACCTCAATTCCGCGTAAGTTGTTTCAAACACGCGAACGATTCGAATCGCGATTGTTACGAGTGGATTATGGAAGAACGGAGCGAAGATCGAAATTCCAATTTCCGAATCGTCAGCGAGCGGTCAGTGAAAATCGTGTTGCTCGACGTAATCGTCGGTTTATCAATTGCGGATCGTAATGAGTTCGACGATAATGGTTGGGCTATCAGTCTTCGCTGTGGAACAATGATGGATGTATTCCGATGTGTTTTCCGGCCTCCATTGGATAGCTGCTTCGAGGCCGAGTGCACACGGACCGAACCCGAATGTTCACCGTGTACGTGTCTATAGTTTGGGGTGTAAGTCTTCCGAGAGTTACCGATCTTCCACCTTGAATAGCCATAGCCGATTCCGCTGGCCTGCCAGCCTGCCACGATGGTTCTCCCGAGCTCGCCAGACCCAGCAACCATCATCCACCCTTCTTGCATTCTCTCGTGATACACGAAGCTGATTGTTTTGTCGAGTCGAAGAACACACGCGAATCATCCCCTTTCTAATAATTTCAACCTCAACGAGCGCGCCAATGTGCTCGAACACACGGGTTACAGTCACTGGCACCCATACACCGCACGCCAAGTTCCACGAATGAACGATGCCCGCGCTTGTACTCACGATCGAACGTCGTAAACGCCGTTAACGCACGATTCGCTTGCTAAAGAATTATCGCCGATTTTTCGAAATTGGGGACCCGACGAACGCATCAACTGCGGAAGTCACGCAAAAGCCTTACAACACCCCATCCGAATTTTTCCATCTTTCACACGTGCCGGAAATAGTGAGTCTCATCGTAACGAAAGATTGCGAAGCGTTTATTAATGCGAAGTTGGATCTAGTAATTGTCATTGATGTCAATTTAGAAATGCGAGTAACTGCGTCATCGAGCACAACGATTCTGTGATATATGCAATAACGCTTTTAGAAAAGAAAAAAAAGTTATGACTCGGAGAAACGTAGAATTTATTAAATTCGAAAAATCATTATATGATTCACTCTACTAGCAACTTTTCAAGCGACGACCTTAAAATAAATTTAATCGGTTGCCCGCAATATGGAACGAGGTCGAATGGAATAATCAATCAAATCTCTGCACGTAAATTCAGGAAACTATAAACATTAAAATCGCCAAGTCCCGAATCAGCAAAACCAAGAAGTTTTCAAAGACAGCGACACAAGAACGTCCCTCTGTCCATGTTACATGCAAACCAAACGCGTTTATTGAGTCGTGGAATGAAATTTTTTGTTTTTTTTTTCAAGCAACGAGGACATAAGAAAACGAGACAAGACGTATTCACAAGAGGAGGGCGGAGGGAGGAAATACATCGAGGGAATGAGTAACGAACGATTCGAGCCGAGCCCAGGGGCAAACGATTTATTTTATTGAATGTTAAATTTCATGTACGGCGAGTGAGCTTTAGAGCTCGGCGAGAATTTATCCTTCGGCATTTAATTAGTTCGTGGGGCACGATAAATTTTCAGTAATGTATTTGATTAAAGGATAATGCCTCTGGTATTCGTGTGCCCTCCGTTCCCTCTGTCTTTCGTCTCGTCGCTCGTTTTCGTCTCGCTCGGATGCACGTTTCACTCATGTCCTGCTTTCCGACCTCGCGGAGCACAGTATCCTCGTCTCGTCTCGTCGTGTGTCCCCCCCCCCCCTCCGTCGTCTTCCACACTCGGCAATTTTCTCTCACTTGCTCATTGGCGATCGTCGCAACGCTCTCCTTCGTGCTCCTTCACGGTTCTTCGTCTGGTTCCTGGATCTTCTCGCCGGGCGACTAGTCAGTCTCTCCCGAGATTCTGCGACACATCGCCATCTCGTTATCTCGATTGGTAGCTCCAATGTTCTATATATCCTGCTCTTCAATCGGACCTACGTCTACAATCGCTTCCACGTTCCGCATATCCTCGGAAAACGACAATTTTCTTCGATCGATGCAGCCTCTTTGCTTACGCGTATTCTCTGCAACGAATACATCAAACCTCGATTGAAGACTGTAGTAAGCTTCGAATTCTTCTCATCTTCTTGCACCGTTTTTCCAAAAATTGTATTCATAGCCAAGATGGAAACAGTGATGCCGAAAAATCTATCACCGTCATGATAACAACGCTGAAGAAAAAATATACATTCGACGAAAATAAAAAAATTGCTGACCTGAGCAATTTTCAAATATCTCAAGCTTCGCGAGAAGGCGAAAGGAAAAAAAAAGAATGCAATGCTATTTCGTACGAAAGCGGCGCAGAGGTTTCGGAAAACCCGAAACTCCCTCAAAAATAAAAAGTAAGGCCGAAAAAAAACCTCCCTGCGCATACGAAAAACGGTGGAAGGGTTGGGAATATACGCTCTCGTTTGGGAGCGTAAGCTTTCATCCCCCTAATTATCGGTAATGCGAAAACCTCGTTCAGCACTGTCTGCATTCGCTTCGTCGAATAAAATAAAGTATAAAAATAAAAATGAAAAAAAATAAATAAAAATAAAAAAGCGCTAAGCGAAAAGTGAAGAAGAGCCAAGGATAATATTTAATACTGTAGCTATATGCGTTACGTACTATAAACTCGATATACACGTACGGATATGGATATAGCACGGCATGTAATACGTTCGTACATCGTATGGTATAAATATATATATATATATACGTATATATATTATATCTCTTCGGTGCGGACTTCGTCTAGACCGCATTAAGCGCATTCGTGCATATCGGCGAACGAGAGAGCGAGTACGTTATATTTGCCTTAGCTCAATCCACACTGGTTCCTAATTACTTACAGAACCGGGCTTCCACATGTACTACACGACGATGCTCTATCGCCCCCCCCCCCCCCCCCCGCCGCCCCTTGATCGCAATATATGCCACACTCCAGCGTTTCCCTCGACTCGTACTTTATTATATACAGCCAATCGTAGCGCGTCCACACACACGGACGCAGGCACATACCGATCTCTCATATATATATATCTAATATATACATATATGCAATACGTACTTAGGTATACCCGTGCTCATTCGCACGTGGATGGGAGGGTGCGGTGCCGCAGAGTAGAGACGTTTCGAGTGTACAAGTGGAGCGAAGTGACCGTGTGCCCGTTAGTCAGGAGAGTTACGTCGCTACGTACGTTGCTGGTACACCGGCTACGTTGAGGTAATATGGGTACCGCCACCCTTTCGCCCCGTCTTCGCCGACGCCAACGGAACGAAAGAGCGAGAGGCCACACGCCACTCCTAAAATTCATCAACTATTCAATTCTAATTTCCTTTCCACCGGGAAACCACTTCTCCACTCGCTGGTCCTCTGCACCTTACCCAGCCACCCCCAACGCTTCCTCCTCCTCTCCCCACCTCCTCGACCATCCGCCGTGCCGCGCTGTACAATCGTCGGGTAGTCGACTTCGGCTTGGTGCCCGTTCAACTCACCGTGAATTTCATCCTGAAAAACATCGCTTCGAGTGGTTTTGATTAATCGATTTATTTATTCATTTGCTCGCGAGTGTTCGAGCGTGGGATCTTAGATTCGGAGAGATTGATGCTTGTTTGCAAAAATAACAAACTTTTTATTTCGGATGCTGAATGTATTTGGAGGAAATAAAATAATAATGATCATTTTAAAGTCCGGATGTCCGGCTATCTTCTTGGCTGTGTCGTATTGACTCGTGCTTGTAACTTTTGATTATCGTCCGCGTGTTTTGCGCATCCGAGAATAAGGGTAGTTACAACAAATGTATATATCTGCACGGAAACCGCCAGTGTTATAAAAATGTTTGAATCGTGCAAATAAATCGATAGCGACAGACAACAATATATTTTTGGGACCGATTAAGTAAAATATACATGCTCGCTCCTTCAAATATCATCCGTACATTCTACAAATTATTATCCTAAAAAAGCCTTTTTCCCAAACTGCCATAATATTCTTATCCGGCAAAACCGATCATCGACAAACCGGTATTTCATGCAATCTAGAAGAAAAAACGTCCTTAAAGTACTTTCCTCGTTAAACACGTAACATTATCTGTTTCTCATCAATATGAGTTGTAGGCCACTAACTGTTGTAACGCACAGTGTCAACATTGCCGAGTCCAAACGTCACGAGAAATGAGCAAGAGAGAGAGAGAGAGAGAGAGAGAGAGTGAGACTCCTTTTCGTGTAGCAAATTGCGATCGCACGCGTTTATTTTCTCGTCTAAGTAGGGAAGTAAGTTTCACGGGCGCAAAAGCTCTCCCACGGCAGAGTGCAGGCGTGCATGTCGAGTTTGTTTGAATAGCCAATACGTGTGGTTAGTTTATAGCCCTTGCTATTAATAGTGGTGTAGGGAGAGAGTGTCGTGGTGTTTTGGCCCGCGGCCGGTGAGTGCCGCTGCCACCGTCGTTGCCCCTTTCCGCCACCGCCGCCACCGCCGCGCGGCCTCGCGAGTGTACGGTTGCAACGCGCATAAACTTTCTTCGAGATTAGCGCGAGTTGCACGCAAGGGGTTGAGGCGAGGAGGAGCGAGAAGGCTGCTCTCGAAGCCGAGTCTGGGAAAACGAATAAGAGTGAAAGGGAAAACTCACGACGATGTGTATATAGATATACGGATAGATTGGGTATCCGCATGCGAGTTAAGACCGACGTTGGTCGAAGCTTCGCGCGTCCGCTACCGCTCGGACGTCGATTTTTCTCGTGGGTCAAGCAGCGTCTCTCACTCTCTCGTCGTTCACCCTCACTTCGCCAACACCCTTATCGCGTGATCAACGCTCGATGGAACCACTCGAGTTACTCTTAATTGCAAGCTCGAATGCTGTAACCGCCCTGGTATCATCCCTTATCGCTTTCGGGGTAGAACACTATCGACTTTTGTCGTTTTTCTCGTCGTGTGTTTCGGTGCTACTTCGTGTATTCGTTCGGACAACAAATTCCCCGGCCGAATGATTTTTTAGTTTCATTGCGGAGAGTACGTTCGTGAAGAATATTCGGATCTACTTTCTGCAATTAAATTGTGTCTCACTTGGCCCCGTACTTTTTTTTTATTTTTTTTTAATTATAATTATTAGTTCTGATGAAATGTTTACTCTGTAACTAATTTGTCTATTTACAGTGGCACAAGAAGATCGCTTATTGAATAATGTATGGCATCTTACTTAATTTCGAAATTAAATACGATTGTGTTCGATGCCGAGTAAAGATAATATATTTTTTATGGAGCATCTAAGTTTAGCATTTTCAATGAGATCACGAGTTGTTTATGACATCTGTGGGGGTGTATAGGCGTTGTTTCACGTCTTAATATCGAAAGTAATATAGCATGCAGCTGTAACGACACGGTGTAAGGTCGCAAGCACGCCCGTTGATATTGCGCGCCATTAGCATATCGGATAGGTGCTCCGGCTTTTAAATTTAAATCCACCAGCCTCGCCTAATATTATGCTAAAGGTGAGAAAACACCCTTCGATATTAAAAGTTGCGTGGCTCGAAGATATTACCGGGTGGGTTGGGGGGGAGGGAGGAGAGGTGAGGTAGCGGGCCGAATGGCAAACAAGTAGAAATTTTCTTATTTTTCATTTTCTCTTTCACGCGTGATTTTTTTCTGCTTTTGTATCGTGTGCTTCGACTTCGGCTCGATGAGAAGACTCGCTCTTTTTCTCTTTCCGTCCCCAGGGCGCGTATATCGTCCTTATTCTGCTCCTCCCTCTCGCCTCGACCCGTTATACTTTATATCCGGTACCGGTTGTAACTCAACCCGTTTGCTTACGATTCGTGTCGGTCGCCTACATTTGCACATTTTACGCGGGAAGCCGTCGCGAGTGAGCGAGAAAGCGCGAGGTTATTGCACGGATTTGTCGTCGTCGGCGTGCCGACGAAGCGATATCGTGCGAGGGCGAGGGTTGGTTTCGCGAGACTCACGCATTTGTACACGGCAATAGAGCTGCGTGTGCACGAGGTTGCCGTATGAGCATGGTGTGTATTAAATTGCACGTGGTGGTACATCTGCTCGGTGCAATGTATGCGCTATACATTATCGATCGACACGGGACGACCAACGAGAGGTAATATAATCGCACGACCGTCATTCGCGAGGGTAATCGTGCGGGAGCTTTACCTACTGTACGGATAATTGAATGGGAAGTTCAACGATGTAATGAGTATTCCAACAGCGGACAGATGAATGGGATTGATGGGGTGCTGTGGAAAGGTTGGCGGCTGTGATTTCGGGGCATATTGTATTTTGGCGAGGAAAGTTATAAATATAAAGATTGACCGGGAAAGGAATTTTCTCGGTCTCACATGTAAGTCGAGAATTTTTTTTTGGAACATCGTAAATACGAAGATTAATTGTGGAATTATGAATATAAAGATTGATAGGGAAAGGGATTTTGCAGTCTCACATGTAGGTCAAGAAATTTGTATGGCAAATTATAAATACGAAGATGAAAGGAATTTTTTGCGTCTTACATTTAGGTCAACAAATTTTTTCACTTATCCACATGGCTGAGGTGAATCACGAATTGGCCGCGATTGCAATAGTTCGCTTCCCGATCGAGTTTGACGTCGCTGTGATCGCAGTATGTTAATTGTCTTTCACGGATTGCTGCGAATGAGTTCAATGAAATAATCAAAGGTTGTCTTGGAATTAACTAGATAGGGTCCGGAGAGTTTGAGAGAATAATATTTTGGAGAGGTACTTCAATTTGTACCGAGAGTTCGACAACCAACAGTAGCACCTCTGACAAGCCGCGTTATTTATTCTCCAGCAACCGATGACATGCTTCTGGATCTCCTGGGGCAGTGATGGATCGATCTGCGTTGTTATCACCTCCAGGGAACACATAGCAGCCCTCTTCCACCCCCTTTTTACTGGCATACTCCGACAGCCATCGAGGTTCCGGATCCTGAAATTCATAACGCCACAGAAAAAAGAGTAACACGACAAGAATGAGGATATAGAAAGAATAATCGAGGATAATTCAACGTTATAGGAATTGAAATGTTCAAAGAATTTGAAACATAGCTTATACGACGTAAAAAAGTTTAAAATTGTAAGGGTGGATATTAATGACTGAGAGATGGAGAACCCCTGTATTTTCGATTCTATCTGGTACAGTCAAATGTTTTGAATGGTCCAGTGTTGAAAACATTTTTACCTCTATCTAAAGTCAAACTTAAATAAATGAAATGTACCTAAATCTGAATAAAAAAAAAGAACCGACGTGTAAGATCTTGATTAAAACTCGAATAGATAGTAGCCAAAAATTCTGTGTCCATTGTCAACCCTAAAGAACACTTTTTGATATGTTCTCTTCCATTTGAACAGTCCAAAAGAAAGACAATTTTACTCTTTGCCTTTCTATTTATGCGTGACTGAACATTCCGTCCTGTATTTTCGTGGACCAAGATTTCCCCCATCTCACGTATAAATATTTTCTCTTCTCGCAAGACGTTGCCCCCAGCGGGCCAACAGTTACGCGCCATTCGCCACCGAATAACCAAACAATAAATCAATAACTAATACGAAGCATATTAAAATTTAATTTTCAAACTTACAAGACAGGCGCATTACGAATTTCCACCTCGGAGAGTCGTTTACGTTGATGATATAACACAGATTCAGCAGCTGGCAATGTACATTGCGCGTATACTCGGTCGAGTCTTGATTAATTGAAATTTAATTGAATTTTCCGTAGCAATATTAATCGAAAAGCTATTGAACTTTTCGAGCTAACCCGATGTTATGTAATAACATTACCAATTATAATATATCAGAACGAGGGTCGAATTATTACTGAAGAGACTCGTGAAACCCGAATATGGTCCTCGTTATTTATTTGATCACAAACCATTCAACGTCGTCGATTCGTTGAACAAGCGCCAAAAAAAAAACTTTAATCATCGTTTCATCGACTCTTCCGCATTCTTCTCGTTTAATAACACAGATAAATACGTCGATCCAATCCATTTATCTCGTTATTCCGAAATCTCATCGACGTCGAACCAAAAGCCGTTAAAAGTATTCTTCACGTAGGTTTGAAGGAGTTCGGTGGATATTCGAGAAATCTCAGATTAAGACAAAGAACACAATTGTGATAAATTATACGAATAGGATATCGAATGACCATAGGCGTAGGAGTGACGGTACGAAAGTTATCGACGAAATTGTACGATGTTAACGAACGGTAAACCCACGGGATAGTCGATACTCTCGAAACAATCTCTTCTCGTAAAATTCCATAGTCGAGAACGTCAGAGGTGGCCCATAAAATCGGTGATTTCGCGATGCCGCTGTACCGAAACGCGTTCCGCATACATGTTATATATATAGATATGAAACGGGTGTGTGTATTATATTAGACTATATATGCAGCTTGGCGTGGTTTCGATGTGCGAATGACTGGCGCTGGAAACGCAGGTAGATGAGGGGAGGGTAGAGGTATGTACATATCTAACAGAACCCATCGCACGTCCCATGGCACACCACGGTGTACGTGTCGAACCCCCGGGGCGCCAGGGCACCATCTCGCACGGCTATTCCATCGGAGATCGTCGTCAGATCGGGCCTTGATTAAAATCCGCGAGGCTCCGATATACGAACCACCGAACTTTATCCTCACCTCTATATCGTATGCTCTTCCTTATCCCACCGCCTCGCTCGCTCCATCGTCTTCGCGTCCTTCTCGTTCGGTCGCACCGTGCTATATTCCTCCAACCTCGTCGTCCTTCCACCGCGCGCCTCATCGGCTCCACCATAAATACCATCGGCATTGCGCGGGCTATACGCTTCTCGCGATACATGCACCTGGATCCAGTGGATCTCAGAAAATTCGTTAATGGCTATTTTGAATTGGCTGTTTCGAATTTTTTTTACATTTTTCGCTGACGGCGATAAAAGTTTTGCAGGATTTTTGGAGCTATTGACGGAATTATGGAAAATGATGTTTTAAAGGATAAAACATCATATTTTGTGCATAAACGAAAAATGAATTTTCTCGGGTACATGAAAATGAAATCTTGTACAGTATGATAATTCATTATTATTTCATCTGGTATCCAGTGAAATTATATTTTTATCTCACGTTTTGAACCTATCCCATATGTTTTGTAACGGCTGATATTTTCATGGTCAGCAACGATTCTCAATCTCTCATGTATTCAAAATGATTCTAAAAAAAATCCCACCCGCGACCACGGAACCAGTTTTTCGCTATAAAAATAATATTCTCGGCTTGCATCTGCCAGTCATCGAACCAATGCGAAACCTGAAATCCATTCGCTTCACCGAAGACATCCAAATTATCAAATAATGTAGTTGTTTGTCTATGACAATATTCTATGAAAAATTATTAATCTTCAAGATTTATAAATGCATTGAGGCCGAATGATCACATCGTCGGAATTAATTTTCCGTTTGAGAGCTACTGACTCTTCTTGATGGTAGAAACACCGAGGACGAACCGAACGATGCAACGGATCGGTAAAGACCAGAACTCCCCACTGCGGTGGTGGGTGTATGAGGTAGGTTCAATTAGACGCGAGTCAAAGAGTTATTTATTGGCTGTTAAGCTCTCGGGCTAGACCCCCTGCGAGAGCTGGACTCATTTCATTTTTATACCCACCGTATATATATATATATCTATATCTATACTATATATATGCAAGCGAACATCGCTGATACACCGTTCAGAATCAGATGTCTGCTGGTAAGCACGAAACCAGCGTGCCAAACGATTTTTAATCGGTGTCGATTATAATTATTACTCATGCTCGGTCGGCTGTAAGTCGAGATGCATGGCGCTGGTATTAAATGAATCTATCGTTTAATCCCCTGCGTGCAATTATGTATCCGATACAACATGTCGTAAGTCACAATCCTCGAGCAACCGGACAAGAAAATTTTAATAAACGAAAAACAAGAATGTATAATATTTATGCTAACTGCGATGTGATACGTTCGACCGAAACATATTCAAAATTCGAATAAATGGGCTGCTCTCGATGGCTAGAATTTTTCTTCGCATTCAATGGTAGACCAGCGAACAACCATCATTATTTGCATTGTTTTTCTTCTTTATTTTTTCGCCTTTTTTCATTATTTTTATACGCATTTGAATATAACGAAATGCAAACACGAGGTAAAAATCTCCAACCTCCCTTATTAAATACAGGTTAGGCTATCTCGTGAGAAAATGTAAAAGCAAAACTTTTCCTCGTAGATGATTACGACGTAAGAATCGTCGAGGAAGAATGGCTCAACGTGTTTATCTCCAAAAAAAAATGGACTTGCCTTCTTAGCCTCACAAATCGTATCGACTTCGCTGCTCCTCTTCCTCATTTGTATTACATCAATAATAATATGAGCCCGAACGATTTTTTAATCAAAGTGATTAATATAAAAAGTCACGTGGGTGGTTCATTTTTTATAAAACCAACTTTTTCCTCAAAACCCGCTTCCTTCTCCCTCAGAACAGAACCGCGAGTTTGGAGTCGAATGCGCTTCTACGTTACTTCACTGAAGGTTTTATTAATTTTTCCGGTCTCGTAATGAGTACCGTTGAAGGACGTAGGATGCAGTAGCGACGATACGCGTCGTGGACGAAAGAAATAACGATAGTCCGCACACGATGACGCCGAGAAGAATGGTCCGAGTAGTTCGTTGAAGTAGCCCACAAGAGTTCTCGTTGTGTTTACTTTGGTAATCACAGGGAATGAAAATCAGCATCGCCCAACTGCTCGGTCTTCTTGGGATCCCCACGAGGATGAACGGAGAATCTTGGCTCTCTTGCCGGCGACGTCCGGGGGAACATCATCAGCGAAAGGCTTGTAATTTTGATCATTTGACCGCTTACGATTCACCCGGAGATCAACTCGCTAGCTTCGGACGCTGTCCAGCAGCGACAACCGCCTACCGCAGACGATATAAACACTTTGTGTGCACGATCACGCAGAACCGAGAATTCAAACAAGAAAAATCGAGTGAATAACGTTTTGGATGAAGGGACAGATCTGTAATAACTGGATTATGTGGTATTTGGAATGATTGAACATTGAAACTACTGCATTTTAGGGTAATTTCTTTCGTCAAAACCAAAAAAATACTCGTGTTTCTTGTAACACCGTTATCAGATTTTTTTTTCGCTGATTTGTCCCGTTTTGCATTCGCGACTGAGTCGTACCGCTCCAGTAGGCCACTTTGCCTCGGATTAATCTTCGCTGACTAGAAAGAACGCATGTAAAATTATTTTCATGATGAAATCACTCACAAGCTTATTTTTTTTACCAGACTTGATGTGACAGACTTCCGTTTTTGGATACTAAGATATCAATTTTATATTAACTTTTACAACATTTTGATAAGAGACCAAGGGCATTCAAATTTCATTGCAGATTTATGCCGGCTGCCCAAACTTGTAAAAATAAAAGAGTAAGATCGAAATCAATACCGATTTCAGGACACTTCGAGCCTCCGATATTACTTATTCGGTGGCCAAACGTGGTCGTACGTGTTCGTTGCGTGGCGATGCAGATGCTGCCGCTTCTCTGATGGAGAATGCGAACCGCGAGAATGACGAGTCAGTGAGACACGTCGTTTAACACCCGACGAGGAATTCGCACGGATGGTTTCGGTTCTACCGATCGCCATCATTCGTCTCTGACATGCAAATAGACGATCGCTTGGCACGTGCCTACATTTACTCTCGGGACTGCGATTCACGGGTCATCAGTGAGACATACCCCGATTCTCTCCCATTCTCACATGCATAGAGAGCTTCGCTGGCCAATTAAAATCACATTTTTATTCCCAAGAATAATTCGATTTCACAAACGGAGCCAAAAATAATAATAAGAATAACAGTCATGATAATCAATAAATAAAAAATGACTCAAATCAAAAGATCTCGAAATAAAAAAGATCCTGACTCTTCAAGAAAGTCGGGAATGATAACACGGCGTTATAAAATACAATTACAGATTATTCACAGATACAATAAGACGAAATCAAAATTGAAAAAAATAAATAAATAAATCCTCGTCGATCAGAGCCGAAAAGAATGAGAAGAAGAAGGTGACGGAAAATCCTTCAGCGATTCTCGAGAGGCCCGATCCGTCAAGGCCGTGACTACCGGCTTCTCGCCGGGACGACGAGGCAGCATCTCGCGGGGTTCGCGTTCTCTCGTTGGTGCCGGCGAGAGAACGGTCCAAAGCGAAAAAGAAATTATTGTTAAAACGACGACTACAGAAGAGAGACGGCAACGAAAGAGAAAAAAAAACATGAAGGAGAAGAAAGAGAACGAGATACGTCAATAAAAGGCGAGATTGAAAGAGAAAAGAAGGTAAGAGGAGTACGCATAGGAGGTAAAAGGGATAGCCCAAGTTGTGTGTACCGAAGGTAGGTAGACAATGGTGGCGCGTAGTGAGTCCGGTGAACGTTGAAAGGGCCTATCGCAGTAGATAATTCCGCGCGTATCGCGGTAGCCACTGGCGCGACGCGTTTCTTCTCCACTCGTTTGCCGTAGCATCAACGAAGTTCCGCCGTGTGGAGTACCACAAACGCATTCGCACGCACACGTGCACGTAAAATGATTGCAATGCGATGCGATTTCGCGTATATTCGTGCGAGCGAGGGTGCCCTAGCCCGTGCGGAGGTACGGAACCGCACAACAAACGGTTCGTATATTCTTAGATTGACGAAGGAGCCGGGATAGGGACGCGAAATGGAGGGAACGGAGAAGAAAAAAGAGTCGGATGGAGGAAAGGAACGGGTGGAGAATAACCGAACAATAAGACGCGAGATTGCTGACGGGCCGCGAAAGGTTGGCGCCATCGCGTGATTACCAATTTGGAATTACTCTTTCTCTCGCGCACTGCGTCACGGTCTCTTTCTTTCTCACTTCTACCTTGATCATTTTCTCTCTCTCTCTCTCTCTTTTTGTCTTTCTCTCTTTCTTTCGTTCACTGTTTTTCTCTCGCTCCTACTGGCTGACTATCGCTTCCTCGCGTTGCACCCGCTTAGTCGATGCGATGGACGGGAACGTGGATTTATCAATCGCTAAAACGGATCCTTAGGGTTCTAGGAATACTCGAATTGATGGTAAATGACGTATTCCCCTACTAGGACGGTAAGGAAACAACAGGATTATTTTTATTATACCACACATTGCGAATTATCCTGATGTACAAGCTTTCAAATTAAAATCGACGGTATTAGTTCTTTCCTTACTCTTCGATATTGAAAAGTCTGTTCAGAGTTACGACGTACATGGAAAATCCGTTCCGATAAAAATTATAAAATTTTCTGATCGGCTCTGAATTTGTCTACTATATTTCTACCACACGAAGAGAACTTGTCTATCTAAAACGTCGATTAGATTCGAATATGCGCGTGGAATTTTTTCCAGGAATGATTTGAGAGCTACACATTGCATGAATACATAAATACATAATGCATAAAAAGATTTTACTAGATTCTACTTCTTGAGAATAATCATTTAGCTGAAACTTCCTGCAGCTGTCAGTGACGCGTAACCGTCGTTGTCGTTCTATACTCATTTCGGATATCGTGAATCCATCATTCGCCACTCTTGCGATGAGACTCATCCGAAATCCTTCCGAGGACTAATTCAGTAGAAATTTGCGGAAATTACAATTTATTCATCCCCAAGTTGATTACAAACTGGATTTATCTTTTCTGCAAGCGCTAAGCCAACGGGTATCGCTGGAAAGTTCTATACGATCAATACATTCAACCCTCCATCACGTCCGGCATCTTGAGGCCACCTGATTTTGCTTTCAAACAAATCATAGGCATCGAGTAATGATGACGAAGACGAGGATGTCACGTAGGGATGCAAACATAGAGAAGCTCGAAATTCTTTAAATTTCTCCATAAATGCACAATCGCATTGATTTGACAACTGAATGCAGTAGTCCAAGTCCTTCAAAAATTCCATCGAAGATACATCAGTGGCTGTCACGTCTACTCAAATGGGAAAAAATGTTCGCAGCGTCAAGATGGAATTTATCGAATAATCGATTCAACGATTCATCATAAGACGAGTCTTCAAGAGGCGCTCGCATCAATCCGCGATACAGAAAGACTCATAGCGAGCGAAAAAAACGACTATCACGCACGTGCTAATGTAAATGTGCATCGCGGTGGATTGTGGGAGCAGCGAGGATCGGCCTGGCTACCGTAGAGATGCACTGACACAACGACGAAAGACGATGTACAGCGCAGCCAAGAGCTCGAGATACACGGCATTGCCAAGACACTGATTGAATTGAAGTAATATCAGGAGCAGTGAGTAATGGACATTGAAGATTCAAATGTTGCTGTTGCGGGTTTCACGTTGTCAGTGATATTCTCTCTTCGCTCGTGAAGCGAAGACTGCCCTTGTACGCGTGGATATACGAATCAGATAGTGTGTAGTCATGCCAGGTGATTATATCGCATTATATGAGAAGTCTGCTACTGTGTGTACCCAACCCTCAAGGGTACCGGGGATCTTCGCTCACTCCAAACTATACACTCACGAGCATTTCTGCCGTCGATGAATAAATTTTGACCGTCGAATTTGCCGTCGGTAACCGGTCAACATCGAATTTCCATCTGCGCTTCTTCGTTTTTCACACCACGTCGGACTCATGGACGTTCTTATACATCTAACATTAACCTGTCGTCATTCCAATGTTTTTTTCGTGATCATGACAGCTTCTTAGGGTGCGAAACCTTTTCAGCACCCTTTCCCCTAACTTCCACTCAGACGCTCGCGTCAAAACGTGACGCATTTATTCACATTCAGGAAGTTGGTTGTTTTTCATCAGCCAACCACGTGGAGCTTTTGAATCTGGGCATTCGATTTGAATGCCGTTTCGAGTGGACAGTGGAGTCGAGCGGTGCGCCAACCGCCGTGCTGGAGGCTGCGTTTCATCAACGGTATTCCGTTGCCATATAGGAGTCAATAAGATTCCGGCCGGACGTATCCGTGTGCGAAGACCACCCGGGTGGTCCAGAAGTCCAGCGTCGGCGGGAAGACCGACGGAGATACACGGCAACCCGGCAAGAGGCCCCCGGAGGCTATGGGCAGCTTCTAGCCACCACCGGTAACCACCGTCGACCGTCGGCCCTTTATCTCCGCATGACGCGAAAGACAATATGTTCGCCCTCGGCATCTGATTGATACGCGATACTATCCGGCACCTATCGCTACACCCTACCGTGTCGAATCATATACCCGGTGAACCGATTGTATGAGTGATAACGTTTCAGTGAATAAATGAAAAAAAATTTATTACCAATCGACATTGAATATTAAACAAGAAAATAATTATTGACTGATTGAGAAATTAAAATCAATTTTGGTGGTCTATTGCTACACTCTACCGTGTTCAATCATATACTCGGTGAACCGATTGCGTACGTAACAACGTTTTAGTGGCTGAATTAAAAAAAAAATGAATTACCACTCGACTTTGCATTTTCTTTACAAAGCAATAGTTAGGTAATTGAGGAATTGTCGTAAATTTAATTGATTTTTTAGGTGCTTGGTTCGTTCGGATAACGATTTCGACACCGGGTATACAAGGCGTGACTGCGCTGGCCGTCAACCGTTTCAATGATATCTCGGACGTCTCGGGGCGATGATTTATTCTTTGTACGATGGCCGACTTGGGTTACCCATATGTGTGTGTGCGGGAGAAAGCTTCCCCTCCTCCTCTTCCCCTCATTGCCGTTTCAAACGTAAGTACTCTAAACAGAAGCTATTGTGAACGCGTCCAGCAGCGTTGGGATGAACGTGCCCCACGCAAGCAGCATCAGTAGCAAGATGAACAGTGGCCACACCAACGACCGGGAATACATCCATTCGATGCTTTCACAGTCAAGGGATAAGTTTGTGATATGGTGCAACGTTGTATCAGCATTGGTCGTTCCCCGCATTTAGCTGAAGGCCAGCCTTGATTTTTTGTCAATTTTATTTCTTTAGTAAAAATAATTCATCGCATATTCGAATAGCAGATATATATAATAGTAAGACTTCGCCAAGAAAGTTCAGTTTGAATTAAATCCATAGTGGTTTCAAATTTTCGATTTGGGTGCATATTTCATCGAATCAAAATTGAGATAATTTGCGTAGTAATTTGATAGATGGAAAAATTAAACATAATCGACACCTGAACACAGCAACAGTTCGGCCAATTACACGGTCCAATCCTCATCTTCAACTCGTGAACCAATTAAACGTGAATGCATAAAATAATTCGTTCGTGCAAGACTCCGAGTCTTCTGATCTTTCCAACGTACAATAGTGTATCGCATAACTTTAATTACGCACCTGGCCATTCTCAACTTCCATCTTTGACAACCGTACAACACTTCAACACGTTGAATCCCGGCATTCCGCACGCATCAACAGCGCAACGTCCGCCACAATCTTACCGCAACAATTACAAATGCAGACGAAATATGGAAGCATTATACAAAACCCGTCTATTCCATCAACGCGATAAACCGGTTTAGCCGCGCTTCCTTCCTTCCTTCTCGGGCGATTTTGTAAAAAAATTACACACATAAACACACACACACGTGCACACACATGAAGCAGGTCCGGAAGCAGAGCACAGCGCGGTTCCCCGCAACTTGGATCGCACACGTGAGGTTCCGTGGCTGGCCATACACACAGCGTTGTACATATATAGATATAATATATAATATATATTATATACATATATGCGTACGAGAAATCGTATCCACGGGAAAGGCGCGTGGGTCGAACGATTGAAGGCGAAAGCCGAGGATCGAAGCCGAAGGCAAAATGCGGCACGATTCTTCCGGAGCCGGGATTCAATAATAAAATAATTAGCCATCGAGAAGGGGAAACCCGAATTCAAGACCGGGGTTGCGGAATTGTAAGCGACTGAATCTCCGCGCAGATGCGCGCGGTTTCGGTCGGCGAAAGTACTGGCACTGGATGTATATATATAAAACACGTATATGTTTAAACACACACATATATACAAATCTATATGGGGTATTCAACGTCAAATCGGACGGTCAAAACCCTAACTCCTGCTGATTCAGTTGATACTCTTTTTCTCTGCTCTCACGTGACCCCAAAAATACACCGGATTCTTATCTACATTACCTACTAGCGATTCTACTCGAATCACCAAAAAAAAATCCAAATTTTCAATTATGTCGAAGTATCTAATTATCCTTATTTGGGAGTAATTTCCAGATTTTTAAAGCCTTGCAGAAGGATCCCAAAATTCTGAAAAAAATCATACGGTGTTTCGGGGGTCAAACAAAAATCAACAAAACAATCATGAACCGAATCAGCAGGGGTCAGGGTTTTGACCGTCCGATTTGCCATGGATTACCTCATATACATACTACTATAATGATATGTGTGTATTTCCCATGCCGCGGCGCGTCTCGCGCCCATACGAGCCCTCGTCTCCCGCCGTGATTACACGGTATCGGTATCTTACAATGCGAAGAAGAGATTCTACCCTCACCCTTTTCCCGACCCTGTTCCCCTCCCTTCTTCCCGCAATCGCCCCACACCCACATTGCACACCGGATCCCTCTTCCACTCCTCACGATTTGTCAGTACGCTACAGGATGCGTACGCATTCACGTGGTCTTACACGTTGAATTAATAGGTATATCGACGAGGAATACCTGCGTACGAACAGGGACCGTCCCTTTACTCGCCGCACAGAAGACGACGACAGAGACGACCCCCCCCCCCCCCCCCCCGGAATCTCCTTCCACCCGCGAAGGGTGTGTCGCGACGTATGGATGAATGGTCGGCTATCTTATTGAGCTATCAATGGTCCTGACATAACCCTTCGCCATGGGCGAACACACGTTACGTTGCACACACGTACACACCCACACTCACACGCGCACGCACCATTTTTCCTTTGATCTTCACCGACCGCCCGGTACGCGGTTCGCGTAAATATATGTTGCGCATTATATGACTCGGTTGCACTTATTATTGCTCTCTTTCATTCGGTCGCTCCACCACCACGCTTACTCTCTATGAGCGGTTCCCAGCGGTCCGTCGATCGGAAGTAAATTTTTTGTTTTCTTTCTTTTCCGTTATTGCACATTGTTGCATATCCGGAGTGGCGTTTGTGATATTCGTCCTTGACTGTCGAGGAGTGTCCTGCGTTCTTGTTTTCTTCGCGAGTATTTGGAGCACGTCGGCTTCTTCTTTTTTCCATGGTGTAATTTGTATGTCGGTTTGGAATCGAAATGTCTTCATTCGTTGGTTTATTCGGGAAGAATAAGATGCTCAGGCAACCCGTATTTTTTTCTTGGTTGTTAGGTTTGAACTTATTCCTTTATCGTTTTCTCAATAAATTCACGTTTCTCCTCATACAAAGGCTCAGTGAAGAAATCAGGTCTTTGGAAATTTCGGTGAATCTGAAGAAGCTTTTGGTTACTGAAGGAGATTTTTTCTCATCGATCTTGAGATTTTTTTTCGTGGAATCCCCGATACGCCGCCCAGGCGGAACAACTGACTCCCGTGAAGAGAGATTATCCAAACTCTCATGGTGGAGTACTTGAAAAAAAAAAAGTGCTCGAGGGCAAAGCTTACTCGGGAGGCCAGAACGTTCAAGATACACTGGCACATCGAGCATTACACACTGACTCATAAACAAAGCCAATAAAATATTATGTACGCGTATAGAATATAGCGCGCAGGACTATGGACGCGAGTATGGCGTGAGGGTCGACAGGAGCTAACGCACACCCTTGCGTACTTATATATATATGGGTAATATATATCCGTATGGGCGAGAGTAACCGCTGGAGAACGTTGGGACCTGGGTTTCGCAGACTCAAACCCCGGCTGCTGGACACAGTGTGTCTGTTCTTCAGCGTCTTGTGTACCTGCGCACCGAACCCACCCGTAATAACAGCCGCAACGCATAATTGCCAGAACGATTGAATTTCTATATTACCGCGAAGCTTGAGCGGCAAGACTTATGGCCTTTGGTGGAGTCCAACGGTCTCGGTAGTTTATATATCCATACACATTTAGGTATGCAATGCATCTCCGGTGCGACTGTACTATCTCGAGACTTTACCCTAGAGCGTATCTACGTGCATCGTCAAAAAACGCAAATTTATGGGTAGATACCCGATTTCCAGAGAGAATAAAGTGTCGTGAATCCAAAATTTATTAATCAACAAATGATTATTTTGGGTTCGATTCGTGCCAACTGTTCCGGATGAACCGGCGCGAATTTACGTACGAATTCAATGGGGTAGGGGGGGGGGGGGACGTTGATGCCCGAGAGATTCGTCGAGTCTTCATGCGTGAACCGATCCGATGGATGCGAGCCAAAAGACGGAAAGAGAAAGAGAATTTCAGAAAGAGCGAGATGAGCTTTCGCGAACCACGGCAATGAGTTACCGGGCGGGGACTATAACGCATCCGGTGATATATTGCTGTATCTCGGTACCATTTGGCAGACGTAGATATATTACACGCATTCCCGGTGCGACGTGAATTTATTTATTCTATAATTATCGCGTACATCGGGTATACAATCGGTAATGCGCGCGAAACCTCTTCGGCTTGACTATATTTTCCGCCATAGATAATAAACCCGGTATATCGTCCGGGTGTGAGTTATCGACCGATTATTTTACGCGGCTTCTCCGATAGTGCGGAAAAATATTTTTTTGGCTTTTTAAGTCGGGATGTATTAATGATGAACAAATGCGAAAGATTCAAGTGAACGACTGACTGCTAAATTTCAGAAACTCGCTCGGAAGTATTATTATTATTAGGGATTATTATTATTATTATTATTATTATTATTATTATTATTATTATTATTATTATTATTATTATTATTATTATTATTATTATTATTATTATTATTATTATTATTATTATTATTATTATTATTATTATTATTATTATTATTATTATTATTATTATTATTATTATTATTATTATTATTATTATTATTATTATTATTATTATTATTATTATTATTATTATTATTATTATTATTATCATTATTATTATTATTATTATCATTATTATTATTATTATTATTATTATTATTATTATTATTATTATTATTATTATTATTATTATTATTATTATTATTATTATTATTATTATTATTATTATTATTATTATTATTATTATTATTATTATTATTATTATTATTATTATTATTATTATTTTATTATTTTTTTTTTTTTTTTTGCTCAAAAATAAATTCTGCAGATGTTCTAATGATTAGCGTTGCAAAGCCACTGTGAAAAAATTTCATTTTTCATTAAATCATAAATATTTGTTGATGTAAAAAATGTTTGTAGCTGCGCTGCTGAATGGTAATTTATTGACGTTCTAGAACGATGTTGCATAAGACTCTAGCCCCGCGATATTGAAACATCGGTGCATCTACAGTCTCGTGACCCCGGGGCGTTAGGAATACGGTACCCAACGTCGATGTGTGGTGTTAACCGTAACGTGTGCGCCAGTGTGCAAGCCGAGCCCGACGAAGAAAGGGTTACGGAAGGCCGAAGAACCGGGACGAGAAGTGCGAGGTTTGAAGGAGTAATGGCACGGGGGGGTATGACCAATCAATTACTAGTAGTGCAGCGGCCCCACACACTGCACCGATATTACCAGGACCATTACCTTTCGCCCGCTACACCTTCCTGACCATACTCGCCCGATGCGCGTTTACAAATTCGACCACCGACCGAGTACACAGTCTCGTACGAATCCTGCGCACACTCACCCATTAATTTTAATTTACACGATATTTAATACAATATTTTCAGTTATAAATGACGATAATTTTTGTTTTTATTTTTTGAAAAATTATGTCGTATTAGCGGAATTTTTTTTAAATGACATTCTGGCATATTTTGTGGTCAATGCTGTGTAAATTCTCCAACGAAGGATCACCAACGTCGTTTCGCCGGCGGCGTCCGATGCGTCGCGGACGCGAGAGTCGAACCGAGAAGCTATCGAACGGAACGACCGACACCGAAGATCTACCCGTTACGGTCTCTGCCGATTTTATCCTCGACGATTTTTGTCCGGACGGCGCAACGTATTTTATTGATGGGAGCACGTCTAAGCAGCTTGCGTCAAAATCACTTGGTCGAAGGATTTGTTTGAAGACAACTCACGTCAATGTAGACTCTTCGTTTAGGTTTTTTAGGATCATTGCGAATTATGTTTTTGCTTTTGTTGAATGTAATAAAAAAATGTCCATACACTTTTAATGTGTTTTCGTTGTTTTCCTCAATATTGTAATTCTCAGGTTGTTGGCGTCCATGTTGACAAGTTGTTTTGAGAAGCAATTGTTGGCGGAGTTTTTTTGACGGAGTGTTCTAGACATGAACCTATTTTTATTACCATTTGAGTAATCATTATCGTCCAAAATCTAATGACAGTTCATCACACGCGTACTGCCATACATCAACACGATTACGTCAGTACCAAAAAAGTTCCGGAACCTAATGGCCAAAAAATCTACAATCAAATTTGACGGCAAAAAAATTCCGATTGAAACGTTTGATCATTAGAAAATGTATCGAATGAACCTTTGATCCGGGATTTCGGTAATAAGCGTGAAATTAAATTTACCGTACGAGTTTCAGATGTTTCGACCAGATCTCGACCAGGAGTATTTGATAGGCAAGTTGGATAACCAATCGTAAATCTATCGCAAGTTTCATTCTCTGTCTCCCGTAATCCTTTGTCGTTGTTCTCATTCGCGTTATATGGAGTACCGAAAAGTCGTTTGTAAGCAGTCTAGTGCCGGCTGCATCGCTCGGAATCACACACAAGGCGATTATAACCACAACGTTTGTACGACCGGCAGGCGGTTAATCTATTTCGGTCATTTTTCATTGCGTCTTGCAATAGCGCCGATAAATCAAATTAAACATGATGTTAGTGCGTGTGGCGAACGCGTGCGGCCACACTCCGTATTACATGCACTACACATATATACTGTCCAGCGCGAACACTATGACCGCGAGAGAGAGCACGTTCTTAAATCATTGGTAGGCACATAACGCATTGGGAGGATCAAAGGAACCCTTAAGCTTTCTGCTTGGTTACCACATGATGCTCTGTCTTTCTGCCTTGTTTATTTTTTTATTGTTCTTCTCACTCAAGACTATCTGCATTCTCAACTCTTTACCCAGTGCACTCAAGTCGTAATTGTAAATGTTTCTCTCCACCCCCCTCCCCCCATGTTACAATGTTTAGCTCACGCATGGTCCAGACGTGGTACAGCTAATTACGAAAGCTTTTAAAATTCGTTCGTGTCTGCAAACTTATTCATTTACTTTCTCTTTTTTTAGTGACGTTGGATACTTTGTGGGTCAACGTTTGTACATCTTTTCTTGTTGTTGTTTTTATAGTTTCTTATATAGTAATTGAGTTTCGAAGCCTGCGATTCCAAGAAGTAACATTTGATGTTATCCGGTGTACGTTGAAAAAGTATTGAACTGGTCAGTTTTGGCTATTCGAAGAGCTGGAAGATAACCATGGATCATCGAGCATTGAACATCACTGTTTTTCGTTGTCTCTCATATTCGAACTTATTCATATCCATCCAGACCTCCATACAACTGATTCACCCCGCGGTTCGAATAAATCTCCGAGAATGGACCACCCGGATCTAAAGTTTGACTCGTCGCTGTCTGGCATCGAGTCCGGTTACATAGAACCCATCAGAGACGGTATTCCCGTGGAATACAAGACGGTGATGTCGAGTACTATAGGAAAACGAAATCGCTATGAGTTGGAGCGCAACTACAGTACACACCATCGCTCTCCACCTACTCGAACAGATTCCTCGGACCGCGACCGCAAGAAGAAGAAGAAGAAGAAGACGCCGAAGAAGACGACGATGAAAAAATGAAGAAGAAGAGGAAGAAGCGTTCTCCACGGTTCTCCAGCATACGTCGCGCTTAAATAAGCCATAGCCATCGCATGGGGAATCGGGGGACGTCGGGTCGTGACACGAGGCGCGGTTGTCGCGCACTGGACGCTGCCGACACTCCCGCATAACGTGCGCATACGTACAACATCAAAAAATAACAAATAAAAATTATGTATATATATATACATAGCGAGCTAACGCTAAACCACACACAAATGCGGTGTTTATGATACGCATATTCAATACAGACGCGATTGCTGCTGTGAAACGCAAGAGAGAGAGAGAGACAGGAAGAGTGGGAGTGAGACAGAAAAGAAGATGGAGGAGACGGAAAGATGTTTTGGCTGATTTATATAAGGCGCACGCACCTTCGTGCGAGCGTATCCGAGAGCAAAGGAACGAACGAACACGAATTTGCGACGAAGATAGCAGAAACCAAAAGTACGAATACACATGCACACCTACACGCGTACACACAGACGTGCACACACTGGGCTACTCGTGTGTGCGTGTGAATAGAGAACCGACGTTCGCCGTGGAAAGACTGAAAAGGAAGCGAATAACATCTCGAACGACATCATTTCGATGCACGTACGGAACGTCTCGCCTCATCCGTCCGAGGCCCGCTACATCACCGCGAATTCCGCGAAAGTGTCTTTGACGCTCGTGCAACTGCGGCGGTGGCGACGGGGGAAGGATGGGGGTGGACGCGCAAACGGAAAAACGATGGACGAGTATCATTTCGGGAAGCATGACCCGCCGGAGATGAGCGGTCGTTGCAGAGTGAAGACACGAGAGAAGCGAACGAGACAAATGCATACAAAAGTGAACAAATAAAAAAACAAAAAAAAAAAACGTGAAATGAAATGGAAGGAAATTTGAAATGAGAGAGTATGGGACGATATTAACCGCAGGGATTCGAGAGGGACTGAGCGGCGTGGGTCCGAGATTGCGAGCGAAATTATTTGCGAATAGCCGTAACGCACGCTGTGGGAATCTCTCCCGACTAGAATTAGAAAAGCAAGATGAAAAAAAAAAACAGAAAGAAAGAAAAACGAAGAAAAATTACAACAAAAAAATACAAATTCGAGCGGCAGTCGCGTCGTTTCGCGGGAATCGAGGAATGCGTGTGCGACGACACGACAGTCCGGCGCTACAAAGATGATAGCACAGGCGTATGATGCAGGGGTGTGCATAGATAGATGTACATTCGGTTGGTTTGTTGCGTGTAACTGAAGAGACACGAGAAAGAGAGGGAACACGAGGGTACCCACGGGGCTGAGGAACTTGGAACGTCGTCGTCGACCGGTCGCGGCGAAACTCGCAAAGAGACCGAGGGAAAAACAGAAGAAGAGAGAGAAAGCGAGAGAGAGAGAAAGAAAGGAAACGATGAAGAAACTCAGTAGTTTTGCGATGTGTATGTAGCGACAAGATAGCCATGGCTCTCCGGCGGCTCCGGGGATCGCCTCAGTCGGCGAAGCGGGGCGCGAGTTTAAGTACATACGCCCGCACCTGCTTCTCCGTTCATCATGCCGCGTGTCACCCACGCTACTTTACCGCACTGCGAACCGTGTTATGCATCTACCTAGAGACAAGGCACTCGTCGGAACTGCGGGCCGAATTCTAACGTTAATCGAGAGATACCCGGACGGATTTTGGCCAACGATCCTCCTCCCACAGACATCGTTGCAATGTACCGCGGCGAGGGGGGCGAAGGGCGGGAGGCGTCTGTTCCTTTTCCAACTGCCTATTTATTTTCATTCACTTTCGTTTTGCCGACAGGCTACGGTTAGCCGCAAGATTCTCGTGACAGTTGCGTTACGCGCATTCGCGCGACGGTGGCCGACGCGAGGACGAAATATCGATGCAGCGAGGCTCGTACAGTGTTCGAGCAATTGTTTGCGAATCGGTTAGGTTCGTTCGGGTATTCGAAGACTTTAAGGTCCGGGAGGATGAGAAGTCGTATTTGTTGGGAACATTGCAGTTGCGAAGAAATATTGTGGATGAGAATGATTTTTTTTATGTATGCAGTGCCAACGAGAGATGGGGATTTAAATAAGTCGAGAATTAAGTATTAATTGAAGAAAGAATTAATCAATCTCGATGGTGAAAATTAATTTATTATAATTCAATTTTAGTGAGAATAGCATATAATATGATATAATTTGATTGAATAAAATGATTACTTCAATATAATTTATCATAATTATAATTGAAATTTTTATTTTTTTTAAGAATTCGACTTATTTTTTCCGTTTAAACGAGATCTACGTCAAAAAACTATGGTTTCAACGAAACGTCAGATAACCTTTACTACAACAAGAAGATATTTTTAGCAAGTCTCATCCATACCCTTGCTAAATATGCGTCACTATCTTGAACACTTTATTTCTCCGAGATTGGGTGAATTTTTTCGCAATATTCGAACTATTTCGAAGTGGAAACCTACTTCCACATTTGTCGCCAGTGTCTATACTTTCCTAGTTATTGATTTTCCAAAAAAGCATAGTTTCAAACAGTCCAATAATTTCTAATTCCAATACCCTGGGATAACTAAATCCTGTTCCATGCGTTTCATTACGTGCCGTCTTACCATGACGATAGTACGCGATCGATGAGACCGGTATATCTTGAGCCCAAGAATTGACGTGACTGGTAAGTATAGTCGAGAGAGTCGCCGGCAGGAGCCGCAGACCCAGCTGCAACCCCCGTATTCAGAGCCATGTCCACTACGGAGTCTAGCGTACATCTGCGTATTTACTATTAGTGTAACGCGACCGAGAAAGCAGCTCGCCGGTCGCGGCGTGGACTCGTACGCCTACTTACCGCCGCATAAATCAGAATTATTACGAAGCTATTAGCGTTCCGGAGTAACACCGGTACGTGTCCTTCGTGTGTCGTTGCCGGTGCGCGAGACGGTGTATATGTGTGCCGCTTCGCAGGTTCGGGCCATAGGCAATAATTAATCATTTTGCGTTAGGTACCGACGTCGTGTATGTGAAGTCCCGCACCCACATTGTCGCATTATGCGAATCTCTTCACCCCCGACAACATTTACACGAACGAACATACGCACACACACACACACATCCTGAACCAGAATAACTCGCTATGTGAGACATGTGATATAAATATGTATATATGGGTATTTATTTGTTTATATATTATAAGGGGTATTTCACGTCAAAGTGGACGGTCGATACCCTGACGCCTGTCGAAACGGCCTTTGAAAGAATTGAAAACTACCCCCGTGTAAGGAAAAGCGAACTTCGAGATAATTGAACATTTTTATTGTCATTTTTCCATTTCATTAGGACGAAAAGATGGAGTTTGCCGAAATTTTAGAGGGGGACTTCTATTGCAGCTTTTTCTTTTTAATACACGATATTATGAATTTTTTAATCTTTTTTTTCAATTTTTGTTTACAATATTAATTCTACTAATACTTATAATCATAATGATAATGATAGTACCGATGGTAATAGTATTACTAAATTTGTCACGATTTTAAATAATTGATAAAAAAAAATTATTTTGAACGAAAGAAACAGTTTTTATAAAGATCCCACTCTGGAATTTTGGCAAACTTCATTTTCCGTCCTACTGAAATCACGAAAAAAAAAATATCCATTATGTCGATGTTCGCTTTTCCTTGCACGGGGGTAGTTTCTAAGTCTTTCACAGGTTGGAGGGCGATTCAAAAATTTGGAAAACAGTCAGGGTTTTATTTTGAAGTCCAATAAAAGCTGAAAAAATGCTTGAGCTGAATTGGGAGGGGTCAGGCGTTTGACCGTCCATTTTGCCGTGAAATACCTCATACATTTAGAGGTACGTGGCTCATACGAGAGTGTTATGTCAAACATGTGGCCTATGCGCGACACAGAATATTCATACGCCAAAAGCAGCTTGAGCGATAAGAGAACTGTGTACTTGGCACACTATAATTGTGCCATTACAAATATGGACAACGACAACGTGCTACACAGCTTCTACGTTGTATGCGCGATAATACACACCGATGCTGTGTTCATACGTGCATGCATATGTGTTAAATAAGGACGACAATCAAGGTTCATCGTATATTGTTATCGTCGACCCGGTTATCGTGTAATTACACGGTAAGATGGAGAATATTGATGGGCGTGATTTCAAAACTTACTTCATTATTTATTTTTTTCCGACATTCGATGGAGGTGGGGTTAGAGGGGGGCGGGGGTCTGTGAATTTTCTATGTAGGTAAATAAGTGGTTGCTAATTATGTGGTAACGAAATTCGTCAGTCGTATTCAAATTTCAAATGGAATCAATGTAGTCTACTCTAGATTTTTCGTAGTTAGATGTCGCCTCCATTGAATAACCCACTAGGATTCCCAGACGCACGTCGGTTGCATTGAAAATTGAAATTAAAGTGAATAATTCGTTTAATTTATGATAATTTGAAAATATTGTCAAGCAGAATCTCGAGACGTGATTTTGCCGAAATGTGTACCGTCGAGCCGGCGAACATATGGGTGGCAGTGGCCCCATTCGAAAGCGTAGAAACCCGACGTCGAGGAAAGCTTGGCATCCTTCCTTCTATCGTTACCCAACTCATCCGCGCGGTAGAATCCGACTTAGGCAAATATACTAAGTATATGTATCACGGTACCGACGGATGAGTTGATCCGGGTTTTA
This sequence comes from Sussaba pulchella, assembly GCA_963971145.1. NCBI lineage: Eukaryota > Metazoa > Arthropoda > Insecta > Hymenoptera > Ichneumonidae > Sussaba > Sussaba pulchella. The sequence continues at coordinate 19,248,973 of OZ020165.1, forward strand.
AGACCCTCGTGTGCGCCTTCCCCTCACTCTCCGCGAAGCTCGCCAGCGCAAGCTCAGCCCGTCAATGTCATCTACTCGACTCATATCCCTTCCAGACTTATCGGACGTTGCACACCTAACGGACCGAACTCTCTCACTCGCTTCTCGTCTCCTCTCTTTCTTGCTATTTCCACTCCTTTTTCTCTCTCTCTTTCTCTCTCCTTCTCGTTGGCTTTCTCATTCTCGATCGATTTTTGTCCGCCGCATAGTCAAGGATTTTCCACGTCGACGTGTCGCCGACTCCGCCACCGACACGTCGCGAAATCGTACTGCTCCGACTTTCTCGGTACCACGCTAAATAGTCGTCAACGTGTCTTTGTACAATTATTTATTCATTTATTCATTTGTTTATTTGTTCATTCAATTTTTCGTTATAAAAACAAGACATACGAATCGAAGAAATGTTTCAGTTCTCATGAGTGAATTATATTAGACCGTAATTACGATCTAATACAATAACTCTATTTTCTCTCAATGGTAGGCTATGGCAGAATTGAAATTGAACGATTTTAACCGTATGTGTTCAAATGATACTGCAGGCATTAAATTATTTCCCTTGACTAACTTGACGAACAATGCCACCGACTCTATGAAACTGAAAGATAAACAAAGCTTAGTGCAATATCTAAACAAAATTGAAGACTATTTTATTTTCCCGTAGATTGCGATGAGGGACATTCATTCAATCAAAATTTGTTTAAAATACTTTTATCGTCAATTGAAATTCCCATCAAAGATTGGAATCCATTGTAAAGCAATAACTCATCTCAATTAATCATAATCATTGCAAGAATGTAAACATTTTAATTCTTCCATAACAATTAATCACAGTCATTAAAAAAAAGTATTTGAAGTACATTTTCGTTGAACGAATGCCCATCCCCGATCGAGATCACTGAGCACAGCGAAATACATCTCGCAATGCGTTTGTGCGTTGGAAACATCGCGGGCAGTCGTGAACCGAATGGCAATGATTGTCATCCGTAGACATGTAAATAACGCGTGGAGATATAAATGTCAATATGATAGGCGGCTGCATGAGTAGGTGTGGTATCTCTGTTCGTCGAAGCGTTGCATCGTCTCGCGCGAGACGGGACGAAAAGTGAAAGAAAGAAAGAAGGAGACAGTAAGATGGGTTGAGAATTGCCGGCGTCCGTTTCTTGTGGACGCTCTTCGCTTCTTTGCAGTATGGTGAAGAGCGCGAGCGGGTCGGTCGCGGCTAACCAAAGTGAAATCATTAGTTTGCTTAAATCAATGCGCGCGTAAATGTCCGAGTTATTTATGCCCCGTCATTACGGAAGAGTCTCCTCCTCACCTCTTGCTTCGTGTCCTTCCAATTCTCGTACGTGTCCTCGTCTCACCCATGCAGACGCTCGCGAGATCATTACACACACATGCTTTGTTCTCCCTGCAAAACATTATTTCCACGTGTTCGCGTGTATGCGTGCGGCTACTCCTCTCGTCCTGGACAGTCAGGACCATCGGCGTTTGCCCTCCGGAGACTGAAGGGTACGCCCTCGGCCCTCGAAGGTTACGACCTCGCCCTCTCTCGCTTCAATATCTTCGCGGCGAGAATTTTGCAACGATTTTGTGCCAACACTGGTCCTAAATATATTTTTTATAGAAATTATTATAACAATTTTCACGATAACTTGGAACAATTTAATATCATCGAAATCTCATTTGTGTGTTGATGAAAATTGTCAAGATTCCCAATGTTTCGAAGATTCCACGCAGCTTGGGTATGGGAACGATAGACAGTGAGAAATTTTCACGGACCAACGAGTGCGGCGAAGTTTTGGCAAGATTCCGTGGTGACCTTGAAACTAACGACAAGTGACGGATACCGCGGACAAAAGGGATGCTCCCCGTTTTCTCGCGGGACGTCGTTTTTGGTCCCGAAGTCCGAGGCTTCGATCGACCGATCGCAAAAGCCGCATCGGGACGGACGCGATTCGTAATAGGATTGATTCTGTAGACGTGATCCCGTTATCGGTGGAGGATCCGAGACCCCGTCGAGATTTGTGCGGAATCCTTCGAAATATCCCGCCACTCGTACGTATCGCGACAGGTGGCGTGACATAGGTTCGAATCTTCGATCCGATACGTCGCTACGATTCCATCTTCGCACGAAACTCGTATCGAAAACGAGCAACGATCCGTGAATCATAATCCGGTCTGATCTTATTTTACAGCCAGTGGAATTCGAACTGCGTTATCATCATCGATAGACATCTGCAGTTGATGTGAAAAAGAAAAAAACGTTTTGAGAAATACAACACTGCAAGAAATTGCTCGATTACTTCATTCGTTTTCATTTCAACCTTTTTCCCTTATATAGAAAAATAAAAATCAAATAAATCGGTGATCGTCGACAGTTCCTGTTACCGAGTCTTCATTTACAGACGCTGTGCTTGTCCTGGCTTTCTTATTATTATTATTATTATTATTATTATTATTATTATTATTCTTATTATTATGATTATTCTCATTATTATTATTACTATTATTATTATTATTGTTATTATTATTATTATTATTATTTTCATTATTATTATTATTATTATTATTATTATTATTATTATTATTATTATTTTCATTATTATTATTGTTTTACTGGTATTTAAATATATTTCGAGCAGCAACGTAGTCGAGAAAACTTCGCCATCTCGTAGATCAGTAACAGTGGCAATGTTGGTCCATACTCTTGAAGGTTCTCCGTGGGTCTTGGTCTTTGTAGCATCATCTCTCTACCGGGTGCCGTGATAGGGTTGAAAACGGCAGCACAACCGAGAACGTACGGCACGATAATCAGGACGCAGGAATGGCAGAATGTCAGGATAGCATTCAGCCAGTTCGAGTCACGTACGTAACAAATGATTGCGCACTCGGAGCCTTCGGTTGCTTCTGCTGCTGCTGCTGCTGTTGACCCTGCCGAGACCGTAGTATGTACCGCACTCATACCAACCACCGACTGTTGCCAGTAGATGGCACGGGAAGTGTGAGAGTCTGAGAGAAAAAAAAACGAGAGAAAGAGGGAGATAACCGCATCGAAGCCATGAGCAACGGGAGAATCCGTTGGTGGTCCGAGGCTTCGGACTCGACATCGTTTGTCAAGTCGTCGATACGCCGATCCCGCGGCACGATTACCATATTTTAACGCCAGCATTATTGGCTCGGCACCCGTGGCTACTGGAATCTTAAAAGCACACCACACGCCGTGTTTTATACACGTCTATATATATTTATATATATCAAGCACGGCGGGTATACATGTACGTATATACCGTCTACATGCTACAGGACTACCATGCACGTGCTGTACGTTTACCACCGATGCAGCTTCTCGTTACCAACTGACCTATCGAAGCGATACGCGCGGAAGTCGTTATTAATAAGGCTCGACAATCGTTCACGGATATCGCGAGCCGCGGGGGCACACCGCGCCGGCTTCTTGCCTCGTGTCTGTTCATAGTTCAACAACGTGACGATCGATCGACACCGACATAACGCCCATCCTACATCGCAACAAGTATACAGACATGCACTGTGAGCATCTACAAATCGATAAAACAATTTTTTCTCCTATAGTTCGAATATCACACCCCACGGGAGAAAATATTCATGGTGGCATTGGAATTTATTTTTTTATTTTCACTATCAACGTTGGGATTTCCGGTGGAACATTATAATTTATTGAAATAGAAAAGAAAGAACCAGCAGATTGGTGTCGGTATATGCACGTTCAAGAGCATCGGGGATGAGTGGTCAATTTTCTTTCAACAGTGACGTCGACGGTGAGACGCGGAGACTTAGAACCATTTATAACCCAATGGCTGGTAGATCCTACGCAAGGGATGTAAAAACCCGGGTGCTGGACCGTTTTACAGGTTTTCCGTCAACATCGGAATACATGAGAGACCTATGGCCCCGTCTCGGCCTGTGGCACGACGTAATGCGCCAAAGGTAAGTGAGGTACAACGTTCTGGAAGGCGTCGGAACTAATGGTTTCCTCGACGCCCCGTTGATCTCCTCTGCGCTTTCCAGTAACACGGCGTTCAAACCCCTTGGCGTCTCGGCTGTGGCACCTCGATTCGGAAATCGTCACGTTTGATTAATCGTCGATGAAGAAAAATTTGTCAAAGTCGTCGGTCGAGTCTCGACGACGGGTCTTCCACCGCGAAGCATCGATGCTCCGATAGGGTACGATGTATCCTTTTCTTCGTTTCGATCGGTGACATTACCGTTCTCTTTTCGGGCTTGGGAAAACTAATTTGACAATCATTGGGAATCCCATGAAAATACGTCAGACTTGTGGTTTAGGGATCGATGCTGCTTGTTAAAATATTCAGTTACTACTAACTAAATGATGAATAAATTGTAATTTAAATTGATAATGATAAATAAATTCACTTGTTATAACTAAATAATTTATTTGATTACTGACTGAATAATGGATTATTCAGTTAGATCAAGAAAAATATGGTTTCAGAAATTCGATAAGGAAGGAATATTCCTGTTAATGAACCGAAAAAATATCCATCAAAAGAAAGTAAAGTTTTTTCTTTGATCTCATTCGATTGATTTTCCACAACCAAAGTACTTCATGTGTCTCGAAACGTCGATATTGAAGAGGCGGGATGCAGACTCGAAGACTCTAGAGGAGCTGGAGGTGAATCTTTGTTGGTTCTCGCCACCCGCAGTAAAGATTATTCGTATGACGTCAGCATCCGCATCAACCGTGTGGCTGATCGGTCGCTGAAGTGCCTACGCAAAACGACGAGAAAAAGAAGATGCACTGGTCGAGTAATGTAAAATCCACAAGAGTCTTCCCCATCGACGTCTCGTATGGTCTCTAGCTACGGTGGTCACCTCTGGTGGTCCGAAATTCTTCCCACTCGAAATTGCTTCCACTCGTTGGTATTAAGTGGAAATCGGTTGGGGCACATAGCTCTCTTCGGTTCTCACCAGCAATCATCAGTCCCTCTCGAGCATGTCTCGTCGCTTTCGTCGTTTTGTTTTGGTTTTCGATTTTTTTTTTAAATTTGATTTCTTCGTCGTCGTTCTTTTTCATCTTCGATTATACGATCGACAACATTGATGCTGAGCAAAGTCCATAATCGCTTCCATCCTTTGATCGCACAACGATTTATATTCAGACGTTTGCGTGCCCTCACGAAATCGATAATACAAAAATATTATTGATTTCGTGACCGTCGATTGTCATTCGAATATTTTAAGTAGTATATTTGTTCCCGAGAAGTCCTGAGAAATTTTTCAATGTTCGATTTAAAAGATATTCACGAGAATAATGCGCAGTCATTGGGGCTCTTCCGAATGGAAAGGGGCGTGAGGCTTGCTGAGCTAAACGTACAGGTATAGAATGACTGCTGAGCTGTCGAGCAAGAAGCTACCGGCAATGACTGTCCGTTAAATCGGCGATGAAACGCTCATCGGGTTACCTGAATCCACGATTTCACGGTCAACTACACCCTTCCTAAGGTATCGGTTTTCGGTCAACCGGTGAGCCATAACATTTTGCCGAAATACGAAAAAAGCGAAGCTAATTGAAAGTAAAACATTGTCTCGTTACGTTACCAAGAGTTTCCAACAAATACACTACAATACAGAAGCGTCGAAACGACGAACCGGTCAACCAAAAGCGAAATTCTACGACTATAGCTATCGTAATAATAAACATCGCTGCGATCCATTATCACGATGATTGCTGGACAGGCTACCGGTGAAATATGGTCATCGGCAACAGTAGTTCTTGAAGAAAAAAAAAACAAAATTAAAAATTAAATTAAAAAATCCTTTTTCCTCTATCATACGCCGGTTCCGTGTGTGGCATTAATAGTGCGTTACGTTCATCATACCCGAAACTAATCGGCCTTCGATTGAGATTGCCCGAGGCATCGTAGCGATCCAATGAGAGTATTATAATTGCGAGTCTATAATCGAACCGTAATCATCAATAATGACCGTTGTGCTACCGTTCTTCAACGAATTCCCATTTCGTCGACACTCTCGAAGGTTGACCGCTCAGTTACAGGTACCTGGTAACCGGCTCGTTGTCTTTTCCTTTTTTTCCCCGACGCGCAGCATCAATCCTTTTCCGATCTTTCTTTTCTCTTCGTTCTGTTTTCATTCATTCACCGAGCTTCGAGAGCTCGAGACTCGAGACCATCGGCTGGCAACACACGCCATGCTGGTGCTAATGCTGCGTCACTATTTTATTTATTCACCGTCATGAACTCATCTATTCAGCATATCCCGTGTGTATCTCTACTGTACGCCCTACTACGCGTTGAACGATCACGATACTAGTTTATCGTACGTGGGCGTGCAAGAGGAAGCCCGGGTAGCAGAATGACTCGACTAATCGTACGACGACCTACTCATCACTACCGACTCGATCGCTTACGCTCATAAAACCTTCGTTACGACGATCTTCGATGCAAGACTCTCGATCATTACCTACGTCATCGGCACCAGTCATTTTTTTTATCAATTAATCCTTTCTTTTGATTCTTAGTTTCACATCTATTCGACAAGACGTTTGTAGAGATGTCTTATTAGAAAAATTAAAGAAAACAAGTAGAAACTTGCAAAGTGCTTCCTCCGTAATCCTCCGCACTTGAGCCAATGGACGAAGTCCTTTATGAGGATCATGAGTACCTTTTTTCTTTATTAATTCTGGCTTCCTCATAAAGGATTTCGTCCATTGGCTCAAGTGCGGAGGATTACGGAGGAAGCACTTTGCAAGTTTCTACTTGCAGCTAGTTTTAATTTGCAGAGGTTGGAACTTAGAAATTTCGTATTGCTCTAGATCTTGATCCGTTCGGCCGATCTCGGCCAAATTTGATATGTATTATAACACAATGACATCCTATACTTGCAGAGAATTATGGTTCGATTGGTTGAAGTTAACGACAAATAGAGCAAAAAAATTGATTTTTTGAAAAATTCAAAAAATCATAAAATCTAAAGTTATAAATGGATTCGGCTCAAATTCGGCTCAAAAAAATTCGAGCGCGTTGTTTAATTCCTATCTAATCTAGTAACAACTTAAGCTGACGGTTAGCTTGAGCGTGTGTATAAATTAGAGCACGTTCAGTCCAGTGGTTTTGAATTTTCAAGGGTTGGAACTTAGAAATTTCTAATTGCTCTAGAACTCGATCCGTTCGGCCGATCTCGGCCAAATTTGATATGTATTATAGCACAATGACATCCTATACTTGCAGAGAATTATGGTTCGATTGGTTGAAGTTAACGACAAATAGATCAAAAAAGTTGATTTTTTGAAAAATTCAAAAAATCATAAAATCTAAAGTTATCGATGGATTCGGCTCAAATGCAATACCAACCGTCCTTGTACTCAATTCTATATGTCAAAAACTATTTAGCCGAAAATGTCAAAAATTGCGGACGCTAGCGTGGCTACAGACATTTTTTGAAAAATTCAAAACGCTGTCGAAGCCGAACAAGTGCGTCGATAATCGCGAAATTTACAGATTACATAGATATTAGAAGGCATCACATGTGTGCAAAATTTGAGTACGGTAGCTTGAACCGTTCTCGAGTTATGAACGTTTGAATTTTAGAGGGTGGTTACATACATACACACACACACACACACACACACACATACATCCGGACATTTTTTCCAAATGTGTTTTCTGGATGTTTTAGGACATTCTAAGCCTATTGACATCAAAATCTCGAAAAAAAAATTTCGGACCGTCACAAAGCTTCCTTTATGAGGAAGCAAAAACGATCGAGCATGCAATATTGTCTAATTTCAACGTCGGGCTTACCTCGTCGATGATTTGCGCAGTACCTGCATTGCTCTCGTTCACGGACTACGTCATCGTTTCAAGAACTTTTCCTCAACGATCGAATGTTTCCCTTAATTTTTAGTCTCGCGTCATATTGGACAATGCATTTGCAAATATTACTTATTTCAAAAATAAGATCAAGTGGGTCGTGGCGTACATCGTGACGTTTCCCGCACTTCATAAATAATTTCAGTCGCGCGTGTGCAAACATATATTTCGTTTCAATGTATCTCACTGCCCTCGTATGAAGGATTGCGAGTCATCCGAACGAGGACCCATGACCTTACGTTTCCAGTCATCCAGGACAACGTATACCATCTGGTAACAACATCGTCTTGAGCGGCTTGGGCTGTGGCGCATTGTCGCACTTAATGGCTTCGCAGGCACTCGTCGGCTACCGCGCTCACTTCCTCCCAGCCTAATTATGATTTATAGTTCTCGCCGTATACCGTACGTACCTGCCCCTTCCTCGCCTCCATACCGTAGCATTAAGGCGTCGAAGTCCTTCGACGAAGGAACCTCTTTCCGACTTTTCGTGTGGTTGAATCTGAGGTCGATAATGCCATTTTAAAACGGTGAAAAATGTTGATGGGTCATAATATTGACGGGTTCCGATATTGCTACGTTATCTACCTATGAGCAATGCGAAAATGGCGCTCGGTGTAACTCAATTCTTACTGAGTAAGACTCAAAATGTGAGTCTGGCACGACTTTGAAATTCAACTCCGTGTCAATGTATTTCTAAGGTGTTTTGTTTAACCAAATTATCAATGATTGGGCTCCGTAAGCTTCGATCAACACGATTTAATAATGTTTGATTCAAATTTAGAATTCTCGAACTTACCCAATTGTCAGTACGATAATTGAATCATTTTCGTTAAGGTACCCATCGGAACTTCTCTCGAAGACGTTGGATAATTATCGCCGTCTATTTCGTGAGACAATATGTTATAAATATTGATAGTCGGAGAACATCCCGAGTCCTCGAGGCGTGTCTCTGTCACGAATGGAATGAAAAGTGCAGGGAATTCGTACGTGACAAAGTCTTTTGGGTCGTCACGAGTGCGAGTGAGAAAAAAAAAGTATACTCAGACCTGGGAGTCGGAGAAATACTCGCGGGGGAAGATTGTGTGGATGAGTTCAGTCAGCGCGTATTAGAGAAGACTGGGTCGCCCACGAAGACGGTGTTCGTGTTTCTGTCATGTAGGCATCATTAGTAGAGGATACGAGGTACACCGAAATCAAACGCCCGGTCGGAGAGACGGTCTGAGTATCTGGCGAAGATACGTCTGTGGGGCAAGGATGTATACGCAAGCTGATGATGACGCTAGTGGGCGACGGCGGAAAGAAGACGAGAACGAAGAAGAAGAAGACGAAGATGTAGAAGAGTCGGAGAAAAGAAAGGAAGATTCGGACGAATGCGTGGCGATGATGTAGGAGGCGCCGAGGAGCGGATACTAAAAACTGTCGAATCTCTCAATGTCTCGAAGGGTGGGGGTGGACTTCCGGTCGAGGTCCTTGGGTTCCCAAAGTCTCCGAGCTATTATATTCATGATTACCGTCTGGGTGTGACCAGGCTACGACCTCACGTGCATGGTTCGAGTGAGAATCTTGCTACGAGTCGCGCGCTATTGCATCGAAATCGAATCAATTTTATTTCGAATCAACCAATCTTAAAATGAAAAAGAAGAAAAACGAACGAGCGAAAAATTCGGTGCAACAATAAGACGATGAGAATGGAAAATAAATAAAATGAAGGATGACTCAATCTTCGTTGACAACAAACGTGGAGAAAGGTACACGTGCGGAATAAAACTGATGGTACGTAGTAAATGGACTCCGGGACGCTAAAGAAACGAGGAAAAGGTTTCCGTTGATTCGCCAATTTCGTCGTGGGCCATTGCCGAAGCTCGACCGACGACGCGGAGCACCGTCGACGGCGCATAACTGTGCGAGCGAGACCGGGCTTATATCGCCGGCTAAATTTATGCCGGGCGATTTGATTACCGCGATATAAACTTGATGCGGACACGCGGACTCGGAAACAAGACGGGAACATACATCATGAGACTCGTTCGGTGGTTTGCCGGACGACAGTGCTCGGGGTCCTTTCGTTTCTATAGCTCCGGTCCGTCTGTCTATATCTTTCTCTACCCATTCGTCGTTTCGTCTCTTTTCATACACACACGGTTCTCGGATCCTCTCCAGCGCAGTCGTTTCCACGTCTTCGCATCCGGGGATTGTACAGCGGGCAGCCCGTCCACGTCAGTGCCGCCCCGGAGCCTCCCTTCCTTCATTCTCAGCCGCGCGTTGCACCGTGCACGCGCTTGCAGTTCAGCCATAGCCGTAAATGAGATAACGAGATCAAATTTATGGCGTCAGATCTTCAACGAAAATATGATAATCGCGGCTAATGCCGAACCGAGCTACGTCCTGGCGAACGAGAAGAGCCACGAAAAAGAGGAGCCACAGAAACCATGGTTTTCTCCTCGTTCTCCCCCTCCCCCTTCTCTCTCTGCAACCGAACGTGTCGTCTCCAGCTCAAGTCTACCCCTAACCGGAGCGACCCATTGTCTGCAATCTTCATTTCAACCAATACCATTGTCCCGTTTGGAACATCCAGAGTGTAATAAATACAATAGAACGATTTATTTGCGATATAGAAACAGCCAATAAGTGAATTCACCGATTTAACTTGTCATTAAATAAAATTATATTCTTGGTCCAAGTACGTTCGTTTCACGGTACAGTTTCGATACCATTCGGGAAAATCGAGATCTTTATTTTCAATCCAAGGACGTATGAAAATTGTATCATCCGGCAATTGATTGTCCTTAAACTATTACATGATACGAATGTTATCGAACGTATCTCAATGATTCACAGACGATTTTAATAGTCAGCTGTTGACATCGCGTCTAGAAAACAATAATCGTCGTGAAAATAATAATGCGACGCGTGAGCTCTTAAGACCATTCCCTGATCCACCAATGACGGGGTCAAGAGTGCAGACCAAAGGCGGACCGCTTACCGTGTTTCGCCGCGTGTACAACAACTCGCGCCTATATTATTCTCAAGATTTTATTATTCCATTTTCTGTTGGGCACAATCGCCCCGCGTCGGTGAAATCTTTATTTGAAATCATTCCAAGAACAATAACGTATTTCTTTGTCGTTCTCTTATTTCTCGGCTCCCCGAATAAAAACTAAAGGTAACCCAGTTATTTTTTCCGTTTGCCGCGAGACTCGTTCGCGAGGAGGAGCGGACGAGAAGCGCGCGCCCGTTCGTTATTTCGTTAGTTCGTCGGTTCCTCCGGCCCGATTATACGAAAAGATATGATGCGCTCGTTGGTAGTACCGGCACGCGTGCATCATCGCGCATATAAATCAGTCGTCTTCGTGGATCAGATAGGATTTCAAAAATATAAAATACGCGCGACGATGATTTGTACAAGACAAGAGCAAAAGAAGAATTAAGGAAAAGAAACGGAACGAAGCGGCTCGTATGGTGATACACGTGTAAAGCAATATACGAGAAAACCCGTGCTCCCGGAGTGAAGGGGTTGAGGCACGGGAGGGGGAGGGACAGGGAGGTGCTCACCGAAGAAACACATAGAGGAGCCGACTCGTTTCCGAAACGTGATCTCGCGATGATTGGTTGTAGTCTCGACTGAGGAACACCGTATGCAAGAAGTGGCAACGAAATTTCGGCGAAGTCGCGGAGGAGAGAAAGATCGAGAGAGGGACGGAGAGAGATGGAAAACGTGACAGACGAAAAATCGAATGCATCACGAATAACTCAGGCTGAACATTTTTCTTTGATAGTCCTGACAATTTATTTCTCCTAGATCAATTTTCTAGCTGGGCGGATGGTACAAAAACGACAATATTCCATAGCAAATTTCTTTTGCGAGATTTTAAATCAGTGCCAGGAATTCTTATCAATTCATACACAGATATGCAACACAATTTCCAATACAACCACCTATAATTAGAGTAATTTACTAAACGTCATCAAAAATACGTAACTGACTGGAAAAAAGTACGGAGTATATGGCAAAGTGAAACGCGAGGAGTTAGGACCAGACCGAAATATAGTTTGTTAAGCTCTGCCGGTTCGTAATCAGAAGAACGGTGGTTGGGGGGCGGGAGGGAAGATGAGTTCGGTAACGCAGAAGACAACGGAGTCGGTCGCAGGTCGAGGTTGCTTGGTGGTCGACGTTGGGTGTAAAGCGGAACGTAAAAACAATGTATAATATTGCAAAAGGGGGCTGGTAGAACAGTGACGTTGTTTCCGAACAGATGCCCGGGGTTGGTACAGTGGGTGGTCGACGTACACAGCGAGTGCGAAAGAATGAGAAAGCGGTTAAGTTGTCGGTGGACGAAGAGCGACCGGGGTTGGGAGGAGACGGTTGGTGGTCGCGGGAGCACTCAATTCATCAAGAAGTCGACGGCACGTAATTTAAGACTGCTTTTAACTCTTGGGTGTCGCAATTTATGTGAGCTTCTTACGAAAGAATGGCTCCGCCACGGTCTTCCCATACACGAGACACTGTACAGCCCGGGGGCCGCATCAACCCCCGCGCGTTCCGCTCGCGGCCGACGTCTTCTAAAACCATCCCCCCCGCGCCAAACTCTTTTTCCCGTTTGTTCGGGCCCCCGTACCGCCCGACCGAACCAACCGCCCCCTTGTGGCGAAAGCTTCGTTCTATTTTCCAACCCCTCTTACGGATACTCTTCTTCGTCGCTCTTTTCAACATTTTTTTTCCAATTTTTTTTTGTTCTCGACAATTTGTCACAGATTAGGCGAGGTATAAATTTTCTTTTGTAATTTCACTTTGGACGCTGTGAGAGCCATCGTGATGGCATGCAATTTTTCCTGCAGACTCGGCAATCATGAAACGACGTGCGGCGTGAAAAATAAATAAAATGTTCACATGTTTTGATAATTGCAAAAATGGAACTGCTTCGAAATTTTGTTTTTAATGCTTGCGAGAGCCTATCTTCGGCTACGAGGCTATCGGGCCTCGAAAAACAAAAGGGTCACAAGGATGTATCGCAATTAAATACGTTGAATCCGTGCGCCGAAGGAATAATAATATTGCGTATAACGCGAGGCAACACATGTGCGCCGGTGCGGGGACATTAGCGAAAATTAATTGGCTGTAATTCTTGCGAGTCGTACGCGTAATTAACGAGCGGATATTCCGCAGGGATATCGTTGGGCTTCGCCCGGAGAATTTTCTTCCCGTCGTCCCTTCGCACCTATAGCCGTCTCTTCCTCCGGAGTACTCGACCTCACAAAGCTTTGTGCCTCATGCGCTTTACGGACGTAGCAACGTCGAAGATTCGCCAGGACGGCAAGATCCCGGAACACCCCCTGAGCCCCCTCCGGCCTTTCCCCGTCATTTCTCCGTCCCGTTTGTTCATTGCTCGGATGTTTTTACGCGTTGCCTTTCTCCGGTAACTCCAAATTCAATGCGTCCTGACCGTCTCCCTGGACGTTATCAAATCATCGTTTGTTTGCGCCTAATCTCTGAATTAATGATTAAGCTACCACGTACCCTTTCTCGTCGGCATGATGCGACAGATCTTAAAGTTCGCCACCCAGCATGATTATACATCGGGACGACGAGCCCTTTCCGAAGGTACCACGAAAGGGACACTGCCCAGCGCAGCTGAAATTTATACCGGGTAACCATATTTGAATCTCGATTTACACCAACTGATTCTGCGATACAAAATTGTAAATAATCATTCGGGGGTCCGAGCTTTCAAGGACCAAATACGCTGGATTTGTACGATTTAGGAGGAATAAAATCATTCACGACTCGGTAACGCGGTTTCATTTAACTCGAAATAAATTTATTTCCAATTAATCCAGAGTGATGATAAAAATTGAATGAATATTGCTGATGCAGTGAGTACGATGTTCACGATATCAATACTAAACGAGTCACCCGTTATACGTTTCAAACTTGGTAAACGTAGTCTCATCCACAGTGACCAGAATATATCCCCTTAATTATCCTATGTGTGCATTCTGAGTGTGAACTCTCCATTAATCATAGTAGAAGAGAAGAGAATCGTGAGAAGGATGGGAGATGTTATAAGGGGATGTGTAGGCAGCTCGGTATCCCGCGCACCGGTGTGTATAGCCCCGCTCTGGCGATTTTAATTCAGACTGGACTTGGGCTCCGCTGTGCTCCACATATATATGGGGTATTCCTGGGAATTTCGGCAACTTCGAACAGTTGGGTCAAAATTTTTGCCCCCCAATTTTTTCCATTAATATGTGTTGAAAATAAAGAGACACGTATTTCGGCGTTTTTTATTTTGAGCCCCCACTTTTGAAATACGGTCAAATGAAGTTTTTGAAGTATTGACCACATTCGATCATTCGAATCGATATATCTCTGCAACGGTTAGTGATAACTCGAAAAACCACAGGTATTTTTTTTTCGTTTTTGAACGCTCTCTACAATGAAAACATTTACGATTATGTTGCACAAATTCAACAATAAGTTATAAACTATTCAAAATTAAAAATGAAATAAAACAAAAAACGCACTTTTAATTTTTGAAATGTATTTTTTTTTAAATTCCTTGAACAAAAACGAAAATTTAGCCACCTTGAACTTTTTGGGCCGACGCTTCGTTCGGGAGTTATAAATTTTTTTGTCACGGAAAACCCGTAAATTTACGTATTTTATTAGTAAAAATTTGCATAAAAAAAAAGTACCCTTAATTATTGAAATTGTTTTTTTTTTTCAATTCCTTGGACGAAAAGAAAAATTTTGAGACGCGGCCCGACTTGGGCCGACGTATCGTTCGAAAGTTATAGCTTTTTTCGTCATAAAAAACCGGTAAATATACGTATTTTATTAGTAAAAAATTGCATGAAGAAAACGCACCCTTAATTATTGAAATATATTTTTTTTCAAATTCCTTGAACGAAAACAAAAATTTTGAGACCCGGCCGGACTTGGGCCGACGCTTCGTTCGAAAGTTATAGCTTTTTTTCTTAACAACCGGGTAAACATTTACGGGTTTTTTGTGACAAAAAAATCTATAACTCCTGAACGAAGCGTCGGCCCAAAAAGTTCAAGGTGGCTAAATTTTCGTTTTTGTTCAAGGAATTTAAAAAAAAATACATTTCAAAAATTAAAAGTGCGTTTTTTGTTTTATTTCATTTTTAATTTTGAATAGTTTATAACTTATTGTTGAATTTGTGCAACATAATCGTAAATGTTTTCATTGTATAGAGCGTTCAAAAACGAAAAAAAAAGACCCGTGGTTTTTCGAGTTATCACTAACCGTTGCTGAGATATATCGATTTGAATGATCGAATGTGATCAATACTTCAAAAACTTCATTTGACCGTATTTCGAAAGTGAGGGCTCAAAATAAAAAACGCCGAAATACGTGTCCCTTTATTTTCAACACATATTAATAGAAAAAATTGGGGGGCAAAAATTTTGACCCAACTGTCTGAAGTTGCCGAAATTCCCAGGAATGCCCCATATATTCCATAGGGTGTGTACAGTGGCTTCCATCCGCGAGAGAAGATCATTAGTAACCTTAGGTGGACGACGACGTGTCGTTCTTCATCCCGATCATATGTCTCTCGTTCGTTGGAGCCACGTTGATCTTGTCTGTGTCCATTGGCCCGTGGAACTATCACTCTCGATACATCCGGAAGAAAATTCCAAACCCATTTGCGAGCCACCGGTTTCTTCTTATAGTCACTGAAGCTCTACTGTCGGCTCTTCGAAATTGAACGACGCGGGAGAAAAAGCAATCGAAAACATTCTTCGTGGACGAAAAAGAAATATCTATTGAGGAACGAATAAATAAAGGAGGTCCGGTGATAACAGTGTGAGACGAAGGCAAGTAATTTTGTCGTTTCAAGTAGTATCTGAATCCTGTGGATGAATAGTGTTCAAGCTGTTCATGATTCCAAGACTCGTAACTGAGTCTTTATTGCCGCAAACGATCGCGTCGTTGTTTGGCGAAATCGTCGCGAATTCCTTATTCCCGCTGTGCTCCCGTTTCTGGTGGTTGTTCTATTCTCAAAGAAATTAAACGAATTAAAAATGACTGAATAAATCAAAATAAAAATGCGTACGTGATGGCAAATCTTGTGCGTTATCCGAGTTACTTCCGTAAGTTTATTTTCCAAGCTGGCTATTTCGCGGTTCTTGCGAGAGAAATAATGGTGCGTTATAGTGTCTCGGTGCGCCTCTCGGACGTTTTCACTCCCCCGCGTGGAGAGAATTTAATGGGAGATAAGGTATAAAATGAATTGGCCGTAAAGCGAAAAGGCGACCCCCACGAGCAAAAGCGACCGGATTGAGCCGTTGTCCTGTGGAGTACGGGGAGTTGTCCTCTTTGCGCACGTACGTTCCACGCTTCGGAAGCAATACCCGGGCGTATAACACGCCTTGGTCTGCCATAACTTGACACCCGCGCTCTCTCCGGACTCTGTCCCGGATGCTCAATAAAGCGTGCGAACTGTCGACCGTGCGCGAACGTATATATCAGAATAATCTTATATAGGCTGACTCGGTTGGAGCTGATGTACGGGGTCCAACGTGTACTATGGATCGATGGCGCTGAGATCTACGCGATCTAATGCAAGCGTCAATATGGGTCGGTGATATAAAATTTCCATGGAAGAGGAGAAAGTGTCCAATGATAGTAACCTGGTTATTTATGGATCTAGTGACATTATTTAATTACTTCGGGACTTGATTCAATCGAACTTTCCTGTCATCTGGTTCAAGTGGGATGTGATTAAGGCCTTACAAAGATGGACCAATAATAGTAATCTTGCGGTTGTTCTATCAAATTTCAAAAAATGTCAATTTCAACAAATTGTAGGAGAATCAATGCGCGAGTGCTACGACAAGAAATTCTCGAGTCCAGGTTTGGTTCTCGGGGCTTTCTGTATTTTTACAATATGTGCGGGGGGGTCACGGCGCGTTATATGCATCGCGCCCCGACGGCATTCACCGAATGCCCGAACGGTCGAATTCGTGACTTTTTTAAAATGTTGCGATTACGTCACACGAACGAACGAGAGACCGAGATGAGAAATTCGGGGTCCCGGCAACAGTTCGCTCATTAGTCCACGGGGCCGATACACCTCTTTGTTTCGTTACTGCGAGACCGGGGGCTGGAAAATAAAAGAAACGGTGGGGAGCTCGCGCAAGCCACGCACGGGCGGAAGAGGTACGGGGAAAGGGGGCTGGAGGCCTCTGAAAACCTGTGTGGATTCGCGAGCGGTGAGATCAAAAACTTTTCGACTCTCTTTCTCACGCGTACTTTGTGGGGTAGGAGAGCCGCGACTTTTACGCCTTAAAGAATCGTTCTGAGAACTTCCGAGCTCAACTTTTTTTCTCGCGCGATACTGCGGAGGAAGTGAATGCTGCGATCCAGAAAAAAGAAAAAGCATAAAGAAAAGTAAGGAGTCCACAGCTAAATCGATTGCTTATGTGTACGGTGATTAAATAGTCATGGAGTGAAAAAACGCTGATTGGAAAAGGGAATATGAATAAGTGCGATATTGTGTGTTAAATTTCTTTGACGGAAATAAAATTGATTCGATTTATTTTTTATTTCTCGATTTTAAGATTCAAATAAATAAAATTAAGCCAAAAAAATAATTATCGATAATACTTTGTGCCTAAATTCGTAAATAAAGACTCAATGTACATTCGTCGTGGCTCGATGAACAGGAAACTGCAGCGCCCATAGAATTTGAAGCAGGCGAGAGTTCTATCGAACACAAACGTCCCAAAGAAACCAGAAACATATATACAGCATCGTCGATGATGAAACTTTGGTTCTTCCTCTCGCTTTCAATAGGCTTCTGAACGGCCCTTTCGCATGAAGATCACTCATTCTTTCATTTCTGAACTCTCCAGTTCGTTTATCATTCCGGCTTCAATGACACGACCGATTCGTCTCAACAAAATGTCGCTCGGACCTCTCAAACTTTTACAATAACCTTCATACATCCCTCCACGTCTCATTGTATCACCGCAATTGTGCAACCACGTACATTCGAACCTCCACAAGCTCGATCACTCGAACAACGGAATGAATCTTCCCTAAGAGAAACAAAAAAAAATTCAAAACGACGTTCGAGTGGTCAAGAATGTGAAGACAAAGACGACGGGGAGTAGCAAAATAATCGGAGAACTCAAGAACTCCGTAGTGAAACGCGAAAATGCAAGAGAGAGTGACGATCGCACGATGCTCATCCGGAGTTTTGTATCCGGGAGGCCATGCCGAACCTCGGAGCGCAGCGGAATATCTATAATAATCGATTCTGATTGCATTGAAGCCCGGTAGTGGTAGCGTTGATTGGTGCATTCATAAATATCCATTAGCGGACAATGTCGGTAATGATCGGCGGGGGCCTGCGGGCTACGCCCCGACCGACGACGATGCTTCTTCGCCTCCTGATGGCCGAAAGACCTTCGCGGTAGCCAGCCGCGATATCCCGCGTTGGTCTTTCCTAACGCGCGCCCGCGAGAACCTTCGACCAGGCGAGATATAAGGAATCGTTTCGCGTTCTCTCTCGCGATTCTTGATACACACACATACATACGAAACACATACACAAATGCGTGTCGGTGGGTCAGACGAAACACGTCCTCACACATATGGTTTTCATTTTTCGTTGCATTCGCGGGCGTCTTTTAGTTACCGATTCTAGTCCACCATCTTCTCTCGCCCTTTTCTTTTTTTCTTCGTTTTTTACGTGTCTCCCTTGTGCGCTTATTCGCTTTTTTTTCTCGCTTCGGAATACTCGTTGGATGAGAAGACGTTCGGATTTGGGTCAGGGGCTTCCATCGAAATCACCGACGATTGACGTCGGTCACGATGGTTGACAGACGGCGTGAAGCGGAACAGAATTCGATCGAGTTCTTCGATTAAATCTCCAAAGGCGGTATTCGCATGTTGAGGTGTTTCTTTGATCATGAGAGACACGACTGTTATTGGTATTATTATTATTATCATTATTATTATTATAACCATTGAATATAACATGATAAATATAATATAATATAAATTGATATAAAAATATAAAAACGGATTAAAGTGCATGGATCATTCTCGTATGTATACGTGATAATTACTCAAGCGGCATTTGTACTTATTGTGCATCATTGCGTGTATTTTACTGATTTAAGACCGATCCACGTACTTTCATCTCTTTCTTTTTTTTTAAGCAAACAATAGAGTAAAAATGAGAAATGGTGTCAAATGCAGAGTTTTAATTTCGTCCAAAATTCCCCATTGTGACATACGAAAAGATATGTAATTCAATATTGCACGCATCTTGAAGAAAAAACGCTCGAGTCAACGTAGTTTCCCGGTTGCGTTCGAGATCAACGAGATTTTTCGGTTTGAATGGATCAGCACGGTAGAGAGCTCGGCTGGATTTTCCATGGCATGAAATCCATCCCATCGACAATCCTCACCTTTTCTCACCCTGCGGTTCAACAGCAGCCTGTCTGGTGACTCGCCCGTGGCATCGGTTTTCCTTACTCGCTGATCCGAACAGGGTTGCTTGGAAGAGCCACACACGCACCCTCGCACGCAGGCAAAACGTAACGTTAAAAATACATCCGTGCGATAGAGCGAGAGAGCGAGGGAGATTGTGTGCGTGAAAGAGCGAGAGAGAGAGAAAGAGAGAGAGGTCCGGGGACTTTGAGGCTTATGTACGTTCTCAGCAGTGGGGGAGTTACCTGTTGAGCACACATACAGGTGACACGACCCAATGCCATGCATCGTATCGCTTGTATTGTCCCGTACACTATGCTTATATACACACACATACATGTATGTATCCGTTGCGTCGTATTTTATCGCTCGAAAAGTTTGATTTCTCGACCCTTCGCCAGATGTGAATAGGCTTCGCCGACAATAAAAATCCGGGACTCGCTCCCACGCTGATCAGCAGTCAAGTGAGGCTGGATTACTTTGATAAATTTTCCCGGTTTCTCGCTTCATTTATCGGCCCGATCACGTACCTTTGCGGGAAGAGGGGCGCCGACGTTTCGACGTGTGTGTGGATGTGTGTGTGTGTTTTTTTTGTATGTTTGTTTTCGTGTGTTGATCGGAAGCGCGGAGATTCAACGATCTGCCTTCCGGTTCATTGTGCGATATTAATCCCGAGTGTTGGAACAGAAAACTTTATTTGATTATGCATTCGAACTCGAGACAACATCCTGGACTATTTTGCTTGCATGATACTTAGGTTTATTTTTATTTTGTTTATTCCGGAAATTTGTGTGAGAACTTTGAACGGAAATGTTTCGCATCAGAATGGACGTAGACGACAGCGTGGAATCCGTGAAGAATAGACGAGAGGAAGGATCAAAACGATGAGTCTAGTGTCACATATTTAAATAATGTTTTATCTTGTGAAAATTATCTGTTTCGTATTACAATTTCTGTCCTGTCTGGTTACTTGCAAATACATTTTAATAAATGAATCCTATAGATAAAATTGACGAGTAAAATATTCAGTATAAAACTGTCCATATTAGTGACGGAAACATCATCCAAAATTCGTGTATCGTTTTGTTTTAATTTTACGTTATCTGTCGTCATGTTTAAGTCCGAAATTTCGAATCAATTTCTTTCGGGATCATCGTAGGGTTCAATTTTGACAATTCGGCCCATTAGGATATCACGATGGCTCAACAAAATTGTCTTGCCCAACGTGTACACGACTTCCAAAACCATATCCCGGAAGTTCAGACGTACCCTCGAAAGAGCTACTCGTAAGAGGTTTGAGTGGGTTTTCATGTTTCGTCGGTTTTTCGAATTTGTTACCGATTTTGGACGCGGCGAGGGATCGATCGGTCGCCGGTGCATTCCTGCGATTTAGCATACGGCTATTCACTAGGTGTGCATCGCGACGCTGCAATAGGGCGTTGCATCTCCCAAGGGGTCAACCACGGTCTAGCCCATATAAATTAGAATCGATCAACTGACATTTTCAAAACTTTCTCCAGATTAGCATCACGTCCGGCGAGTTATAATTTGTGGATGACCCCCGCTGCGTCAAGAAGCTGATGCTACCCAGTCAATGAGAGGTATATATATATATATGTTTATGTACAAAAAGATATATACCCCACCGTCGTGGCAGCACGGAGTTTGACTGCACCCTTGTCAATATCGATGCAACCACCGGTTGCCCTTCATTCCGGGCTCTCGAGACTCCCGGGAGATCGGCGTTTACCCTGTGGGGCCTCGTGAGCCACTCCGGCCCACAACCGACAGCTACCATATCCCTACACGGCCTTATTATTCTTATTCCTCGTCTTCCTTCAACCATATCTCGGCGAGACTACATTTCAACGGTGAAGCGCGGGCGAAGGATCATCCCATGCGAACCAAATTAAACCCTGTCGGATAAATAACACGCACGTTACAGCCGGATCCTTTGTTCATGATTTGACGTTTTTGATTATTAGACCCGTGGTAGTAACGAATATAGGGATGAAGAGGGTGTACACGTCCTCCCCCGCCGGGACGTACACACCTCGATTTTCGTGAGCCAGACCTTCTCCGACGGCGATGGAGTCTGCGAATCGAATTTTTTTTTTTTTGTATTCATTTTTTAATATTTTTTTTGTGATATCAAAGTTATATCAGAGGATTTTTTTTTGGAAATTAATATATGTTATTATATGTAAATTTGATTTGGAGAATGATTGATACGGTTGAAGCTTTTGCGTGGTATTGTGACGCGACATCATATCGCGGAATCGAATTTCAATTGGCCATTGAACATTTTTGATTGCTTGATTGAAGGGTTTTATCGACGGTACTTTATACGTACATTTTTTACTGACAAAATGGTATTTTCTACATAATCTAAACTATTGTAATTTCGATTCTAAATTGCATGACTTCATTCGGTTGATCGCAGTACCGAGACGGAATAATCCAATAATTTTTTCGATGATTGCGAATCTCCGAGAATTTCCTTCATTTTTTGTAAGAATTTGTCTTATGATTGCTTCAATTTTTGTGGAAAAGTGAATGAAATTGTTGAAGAAGTCAGGGATGAAAGTGCCCCAAGGAAAGGTCCCGAAGCGTACGCGAGCGACGAGAGAACGAAGAGTGGAAACGAAGAGTCGTTCGAGGGTGGATATAATGATAGCGAAATGTTGCTCGGTATCAGACCCGTGGAATCTTCCGACCGACTCGAGAAATGCCGTAACATGCCCTTGAGGGACGTACGTACTACGGGCGTACTACCGAACGGTTTCAAGACTTCTGCTCGTCTACGCGAAGCGAGAGTGTAAGTCTCGAGAAAATCGGGGTAACGTGTCAAACGCATCTTCCTCCTTTCCGCGTCACGTGTTCGGTATACGCGGCAAAAGTTTGGACCGTCTCTTGATCAACAAGATGGTCTGATCCATATAATTATATTTTATCGGAGAAGGCTCGTCCACGCCATGGGAAATACAATTATTGCATTCCAAATTGTATGTATTCACTATTTTACAATAATAATATAATTGCAATATTCATTTCCCGATTGTATAAATTGATTATTGTGATATCAATTCATTGGTAGGAGTAATGAAATCACATTACTTTTGTTAACGTTAAGCAGAGAAAATTCACAGTTTTAGGAATTTTTTGTTCCCAAATATTGGGAATTTCATCAATTAATTTCAATTATAATAAGTTTCAATGAAATATTTCGATGAATAAATATGGGTTCGAATCCGACAAACCCCGTAATTCGGTTTAGGACTTTATTGCGAATGATTGACACTTTTTTTTAGATATCTTTCGTTAAAATTAAGTCGAGAACAATTATACGATGGAATAAGGAGCCGCAGAAGCAATACTTCAGCGGCCTGTAGCGTGAGCAAACTTTTAAACAAGACTCAACTCATTTTCAAATAGTTTAATATCTTACGTGTTACATCTCTCTCGTTCTCTCGTTTCGAACGGGCGAAGGAGTTAAGTCGAAACGGCTGGCTTGGTTCCGTCATATCCTCATCCTCGTTCTCGTCTCACAGTCTTCATCGGCGTAGAAGAAGCTCGAGCGTTGGATGAGGGGTTGGGGGGGAGGGGGTCGTCGTTGGCGGATAGGCAGAGAATGAGCCTGGAAGCGAAGTATGCTCTGAGTGACGTGTAAAGACACCTCACCGTCTCGAAGAATTTAACTAATTATAATACACGATAAACGGTTTACGTCTGCCTCGGCAAGTTACTTCTTGAGAGACGATGTACCGATACTTCTCCAGTGTGCAAGCTCTCTCTCTCTCTCTCCACGCTTGCGTATATCAAGGTTCGTGACTTAATGGCACACGTTGCCAAAATTACGCGAATATCCTACGAAGAAGCATTCGTCGCGTTCACATCCTCGCAGACTTCCTGTCATTCGGATTTCTACAATTTTGTACGCGTTGATTCAACGCTATTCAATTTTTTTGTAGGATTTTCACTCGAGATCTGAAATAAAATAGTTATAGAAATAGAATTAATTGAGATCTTCTAAAAATAGAGGGACAAAAACGATATTTAGCAATTTTTCGATTTTTTCTGAGGAGTTGAGCTTATGTTCGTCGCCATTGTAGATATGGATTGATAATATTTAGCAGGTTGAGTTTTGCAAGGAACCAATTACGATGGAAGACAATACGGATAGGCTTTAATTTCAGATAAAATCGAGTCATTGATTGTGCAGAAGAAAATGATCCGTCCGTCAACCACAGTTCGCCATTCAGACAGTGATAATAAGATCCAACCGAAATTCTCAATCGCCCTAATATCCGTCAGATAATGAGGAACAGACAAGTGGTTTTCATTCCCAACAAAGCACGTCCAACGCAGGAACGATGAAAGTACTATTGTCTCGGACAAACGGGTTACGATGAGGTAACAGTTACGCACGCATGTTCATGATTTGGGGCCAAAACCGAATAATTACATAACACGAGTTTTCGAGAAATATCAAAATTTTAATAATCTGTAACTTATGGATAAAAAAATTCCGTTTGACTTATTGGGTTTTGCATGCAAATCATACCTACAACCTTACAAAAAAAAATATAACATGAAGCTCTTATTTGCAAGAATCTGCTTCAATTTTTATTTTTCGAAGAATGGACTTTTTCTCGCTATTCCGTCACTACCTTCGATATATACCGCCATGAACCTTTGAAAGACATACATGCATTTCGCGCGAATCATAATCCACCACCGCCCGGGATACACTATTACGTTGCACCCAACGAACGCACCAGCCGAACGAGTACGACGCGGGCGGTGCCTTTATGGTCCATCGGTGTTGCTGTTGTTCGTACCTGGTTCAACGATTGTTACAGATTTAACGATTCGAGTGAGCAACCCCCCTCCTGCCCTCACCCTCGCGCTCTTCCGCCTCACCCTACCGCTCGCCATTATACATAGTACGCATCGAGATACTCCAGATCTCTCGCGCGTCGAACTACTCGCTTGCGCAAGCTCACTGTACCGATCGTGTTGACCGTAAACAGAAAAGACGCGCGTGCATAGGACGATGGATATGCAGCGGCGGTGAGATAGGTGCAGTGGCCGGGCTGTGTGTGGCCGCGAAGGCATGTAT
This sequence comes from Sussaba pulchella, assembly GCA_963971145.1. Taxonomy (NCBI): domain Eukaryota; kingdom Metazoa; phylum Arthropoda; class Insecta; order Hymenoptera; family Ichneumonidae; genus Sussaba; species Sussaba pulchella. The sequence goes on from OZ020165.1 coordinate 19,273,491, forward strand.
AAATACGCGAGAAGAGCTGCGTATAACAAGTTATGGCAGATAAATTTATAGCATCTCCACTGAAACGCCATTACTTTAAATGCACCCCTCTCGACCGATCTCTTTCTCTCTCGCGCACTCACTACGAGCTACGAGATTCTTTTCTGTCTCTTAGCTCTGTCTCTCTCACTCTTCTTCTCTCCCTTTACCTTTCTCTCTCTCTCCTCCTCTCTCTCTCTCTCTCTTGCTAGCTCTCTTCGTCTTTCTTACTCTCTCTGTATATGCTCACTCAGGCCAGCTATTGGCTTTTACGGTTTTTAAATAGCCCCCGCGTACTTTTATGCTTCACCCCGCCTTCTCCGACATGCTACACTCCGCAACCCCACCGCCCTCTTTCTCACCGCTCTCTCCGGTCCATCATATGCAATTTCGAAAAACTATTACACACAACCGTGTCAATTCTCAACAAAATCGTATTCCCCCGTCTTCCAGATGGTGCAAAAATTTTATTATCAAATTATTGCAACGAGTCTACTTCTCTCAGACACCATCTTATCTTTCTCGATTTTCCCGATCGTTCACCAAGAGAATAACGAATTTATTTTCATTATTCTCGTACGTTCATCTCGAATCGAAATATATTTGGTTATATCCACTCATCTTTCGTTTTCAGCCTTCGTCCAGGCTCAAATATTTTTCAGGATTAAAATGGATTTATCGAAGTCGTTTTCTATGTTTTTTTTTACCGTGGATCTCATGATTTAAGGGGGAAAGATCGAAGAGTAAATTTCTTAAACCGGAAGCCGATTGTCAGCAAGCGAAAGCCGATCGACGTCTAAGAACGACACCGACGACGTTGTGTGTGCCCCGGTGTTGGCGGGCAGCCGTGCCACACGGTACGCGCGCCCTATAAGAAGTGATCGTTACTGCTCGCCGCCCTATAATCTACACGGGCTAATGACGTCCATTACGTTACGGGGCGCGCGGCTCTCTCGCGTACGAACGTTCGACCGCTCGCGTCGTCCACTCGCTTGGCCACGGTCCTTGATACGCGACTTCGCTTACTTCCATAGTCATCCTCCTCGCCATTTCCTCGCTTCTCCTGACGCTATACGCTTGAACACTTGTACACAGTTGCTCCTGACCACACAGAACACACACGATACCCGGCAAAGATCGTTCCGAAGCAAGTGCGCTTTATGGCACTCCGACGGAGATGAAAAATAAATATTTCCGATAGATTTGTATGGGTATGTTTTTTTTCAATTCGGATCATGATTTTTTTTCGGCCGTCGTTTGTGCTCAGAAACAGAACTGATTTTTTTCTGAATTTTTTGGTTCTTCTATAATTTTTGAAAGTTGAAAAACCACCGCTAAATAAGGAAAAACATATTTTGACATAACTGACAGTTTTCGTTCTTTGAGGTTCCAGTAGATTGATGAATGATGGCTGCGAGAATTTCAGGTAAGATCTTAATTGCAATTGTTTTTCTGCTCTGGACCTTGCAAGTTTTCAGAAAGGGAAGCCTGAGATTTGTATGGTCGATGCAAATCTTATCAGGACTGAATGAGAATTACGTGTTCATAGCCGGAGTCCACAACACCATGAAAGTGCATCATCCTAATGCTCCAATGCATTTGATGCATCAATTTTCAGACAGGATGGTATCGTAAATAAATAAATTATAGTAGGTGATATGAAACAAGAAATTAGTACGTCTCAAGTTTATTTTCTGACTCACCAGAAAATGAATTTAAAAAATAATGAATCGTCCAATAATGGAATAAACAAGTAAATGCATGAGTACATTTATTTCAAATCATTAAAAAAAATTCTATCGTAATTGTAACACGATATTTCTCATTATCCCTGTAAATAATTGATGAACCAACGCGCAATCTGAAATGTTCCGTACGAGAGGGATGACGATTGCATCCCAGCTTATTCTCTCTCGCCATTTGAAACTCACGATCACGATACCTCCGTTCGACCAATCCTCCCCGATGCGAACTCCTCGGCCATCCGCTCTCGGTATTTATTAATAGTACGTTTGATTGCCCAAGACTAATTTAATGATACAAGCGCAAGATCGGGAGAATCGTTCGGTCCGCGAGGATTATTGGAATGTTGCTCTCGGTTTTGCCGATGATCCGAGGACTCGAGGAGAGAGGCTGATCATCAGTTCGAGGTCTCCCGGCCATTAATATAATTCCACAACTCGATTGCTCCATCTATTCGACTTTGTCCGAACAACGGAAAAACACGCGAGAATGAAACGAAAAAAAAAAAAAAAAAATAAACAAATAAACCCCCCCCCCCACTATCGCGACGCAAAACGTTCTCAATATTTTTGCGTACCTCTACTTATATACCTCGTTGAAGGAAAAAAAAACTTTGCATTAAGCTATTCACGGCTCGTTTGACGAAAAATTTTGTTCAAGTCGTAGAACCGAAAACCGTCGGCAAAACGTAAACGAGGATGAGTCTTTTTGCTCGACAGTGGCCGAGCGATGCAGCCCCGGTGTAACCGCGTCGCGACGTTAATTAGCGCATCGATTGTACCGGGCTTGGCGGGAGTAAAGAAGAACCCTCGTTAAAAATGTCTCGAGGCAAATCTCTGGTTTATTATCCGGAACGTTTAACTTTTTACGTTAGAGCAGAAGGGACGTACTCCGCGAGGTTCTGGAGCTGCTGGTGGTGGCGGTGGCGATGGTGGACCTGCTGATGCCGATGCTGGTGGTGCTGCGCTGATGCTGATGCTGGGAAAGTCCCGGCGTTTGTCGTGGCTGCGCCATCGTCGATGGCTCCGAGCCAAAGCTTTCTCTCCTACAACCCGGATTAATGTGTATTTATGTATATTTTCCGACCGTCCCTAAATTGACCCGCATCGTTTCTTCGTGAACCCGCCTCTCGACGTCGCCACATGTAGCTTATACTTTTTGCTCTCGTAGCGAAGTTTGTTGAAAATTGAAAGTCAACAGCCAACGGAGTTAACTCGACGTTTGAACTCATCTTGTCAATGGCGAACGTCAGGAAAAAATGTACAAATACTTCCGTTAATTTAGGTTATTCATTCTTTCTTTCAAATAGTATGTTTATTGCTGTGTTTTTAATGTATGAGTTCAATGAATTTTATTGTATTCCAGATATGGTTGTGGGGCTTATGATCAAGTTTTTTTGAGGGCATGAAGTATTCGAAGACGTCGACGAATTTTCAAGAGCCCAAGAAGTCGTTGCGAGTATCGTACTGAATTCAGCGTCGACGCGTCGTCCTGGCGCTGAAAAGGACCACCGCGGTGAAATCCTGCAGGGTCCAAGGCTCTGCCCACTCTGTGAAAATATTGGACTGCATATGCAGAAGCTAATTACAATCAATCACAACATGACCAGCCACGTAGCATCGAGCTCGAGCTGAGTTTTGGCGTACACCCACGCGGTCAAAGACATCGCAGACGTTATCCTCCAAAGTCTTCCGGCCTACGTGTGCTTGTAAAATATCATTCATATACCTTCCGACGTGTACATTAGGGTGTGTTTTGAAAGAAAAAAATGTCGGCAGCCGGAAGACTTAAAGCATACGAGAACAGAAAACGTCTGGGCAAATCTCAGCACAATCGGATTATTTTGAGAGGTGACGCAATCATTATCTACATTTTTAATTTGATTAACACGTGGAAAAAATAGTTTTACCGGCTGCAATCGAAGTTTCCACTAAATATGAACATCCCTCCAATTACCCCATTCATGTCATCACATTTTTTACTCATCTACTTGCATTGAATCCAATGGAAAATGATCGATTCATGATCGGTCTGTTGAGAAAAAATTCATCGTAGAACTCATGATTCTCTATTTCAATTAAGCGTAATATCAAACACTGCACCGAGTTTCAATCCCCAAACATTGATATTTACCCGAAAAGCCAACTTCAACTGAATCACTCAAGTCAAGTTCCAACTGGTCAAACAATTGTTTCTCGCGTGTTAATCAAATGCAAAATCTACGACATAACTGCAGAACCACTCAAAATAATCCGATTACGCTCAGATTTGGCCAAAATTTTCCTGATAGTATATACTTCAATCCGAGAGTTGCCGAAATGTCTTTTCGGCTCGAAACAAACCCCAATTACAGTTAAAATCCCCCCAATACATACAAACATCTCTATCTATAATAAAGTAATTAAGGGTCAGTAAAAAGTACATAGGTAAGCGATTACCGACTCAGGTGTCACCAATGGTGCTGCACGAGCTTTCGTTATGAATTAAAGATCATCCCCCTTCGCACTCCTCCCCTCAGCCTACGTCTGCCCGCTGGTTGAACTGCTGCTCCGGCACAGTCCTTTTCGTCCCTCGCCCAACGGGCCCTTTATGCGCGGTGGTGGATTTTCACCGAGCAGAGGACCGCGCCGCGGCAAGAGAGGTGAACGAGGCGAGCGCGAGGGCCACGGCAACTGTGATCAATGGCGAAAGTCGTATTTTGCGCTCGGCACGATTAATCAAGTCGACGATGCGTCGTGTAATTATAACGAGAACGCTCGCGCGCGCTACGTTTGCTCGCCTCGTACTCTCCTCGGTCGCCCTATCGTCGCTTCGCTCTCGCCGGAAAAGAGACGCGGGTAGATGATACCCCGAAATTGCCACGGTACAACTTCTCTCTCTCTCTCTCTTTCTCTCTCTCTCTCTCGCATTCTCTCTCACGGACGCGAGCTTTTGGAGTATGTTGCCGGCATTCGCTGCAACTGCGGACCGCGGATGCTGAGACTGCTGCGCGGGGTCTTCGCCGGAAACCCGTTGAACTCGTCTCTCGAATCTGAATAATTATTTTCTGTACTAACTTTAATTCGAATATATGGCAGCGAAGGAATGGTTAAATTCTATGTGGGTTAACGTGTGTAGCTCACATTTTCGACAGTACTGATGACGGAAACATTGAATTAGATGCATATGACGAATTTTGTCGACGTCAGCTGCCCTGTGGTGACTGTACGACGTGAATACATTTTTAAGATGGGCAGTTTTGTATAATCGTGTTTTCTTTACTACTGTATTGATATCAATGAGCTACGTCCCTTGGGACACTCCCTCGCCTCACTTTTCCATCCCACTGACGCTACAAGTTCAATCTAAGAGGCTCAGAGTCCGCCAGTTATTTTCAAAAATAATAGTACCCACAAAAAATGTAGTCGAGTCATGTTTTACGTAGAATTCAGCAGGAATATTAAGGAAAAATACATGTCGTATTGACAACTAAAATATTCAGTTTCAAAATCTATGAATTGAAAAGTTATTCGAACCAATCATTGTCCAAAAAAAATGCAAGACCATTGTGTGATCGTTTTGAAAGTTAATCAACGACAACATACACAGAGGCATGACTCGTTTGATGACAATTTATCTCCGAGTCAATTTAATCCTAACGCAAATGCACAATTTGCGCATTCTCAATAATTATACTCAAGTACAATTGTTATTCTTCTGCGATACAGCATACAGACCCTACGTCACCTACGCACGTTCGAAATCGCCCGAGGGTTTGGTATTCCATTCTCCCTAAAATTACTCGGTTGCCGGAACTGACGCCTGTAAGACGACCGACTTGCCAAAGTGCCCGGACAAATTTGAACCTCAAGCTCGCTCGAACATCGAAGAAAATACCTCCTCCGCCTCGGCGACTGAACAGAATAAACTGAGATAAATACGTGTGTGCGTAGGCTCGGAGTGCGCGCGGTGTGTACAGACACGACGTTGTTTTGTTCTCGAGATGTTCCCGGGTTGTTCGAGCCGCGATGTCCCGGTATTGGTTGAACGTATAAGTAGTTGAGGCAAAGGTAAAGACGACGAACGGGGTGCGCACACGATACTTCACGCTTCTCCTTGCCGATAAGTCGATGCGAGATTAGAGGGTGGCATTGTGCTTTGATGGTTACCTCCATCTTCGCAGTCGCTATGTATAGTATACCTCGCGCCTTAGCCTGATGGGCTCGCGAGTACCGAAGGCAATAATTACAAGCACGGCTCGGGGGTGGGATGAAGTGCGTGGAACGGGGGGAAGGGGTTGAGGGTGGCGAGGGTGAACGACAAACGACGACGACAAGAACGAAGGATGACGGGAGGAGTAGGTATAGAACGAAGGGTGGGATCGCGGCTCTTTGAGCTTATCGATTTCCAGGAATTAATAATTGCACGCCAAGCTGTTACACCTAGGTGGCACGACGTTATACTCATCTCACAGAGCGAACGGCTTTACAAATACACGCCAACGCTTTTCGAACTTCAACGTGTTATTCATGATGTGGTGAGCACTGCTGCTGGCATCCCAAACCAATGTACCATCGACGGGATTATAAAATTTTTGAAATATTCCGAATTCCTCTATTGAATTGTTCAATCATTTTCTTTCGTGGTCAATTTATGGGCCATTTTTTTTATCGAGAGGCTTGCAGTTTACATGCGGTGTTCGATGGGATTGGGAAGTCAAAACTTTGTGGGTGTAATGGACGTTCGAAGTAGTGATTATTTTTCTCATTCTCAAGACTTAATCTGTGTAGAAAAAAAGAAATATACGTATACATATAAATGATATAATAATAATTATTATTATCTATAATTACTTATAATTAATTAGACATATATAATATATAATAACACTAATATAAACAATGATATTTAATTATTATTATTATTAATAAATGTATATTTTAATTGGTAAATGTAAAACTTAAGAAAGTAGCCTGAGACTTCCAAAAACTCGGTAAAACCCAAAACTTTAATGCAAATTAAATCTGGATGCATAATCCTGTGAAAATGTTATTCTTTTGAAGTATCGCCTGTTTCGTTTCTTTTTTTTCCTCAATCTTCTCGGGAGAAGATGAGGCCGCAAAAATTAATCGTCCAGACCCCGCTAAACGCGGTTATCCCGAGAAACACTCGTTTTTTCACGAACCGCCACGTTCGTCGTGGGACTCCGGCAACGCCGGGCGCGACACGAGCCACACGTTTATCCTATCGATATATATATGCCATACCATACGTGTTACGATATCGCGTCTGCCATCGGTACCGATAAATTCACCCGGCCGTACGTATAAATCCTCTGTTCGCTCTTTATAAATTTAAGGCCCTGCCAGAACGACGGACAGATAGACCCACGCCGTCGATTTTACTAATTTTCTGTCGTCCGACCGAGTGGGTCCCTCCGACTTCACGTTTCCCCTCCTCTTTCTCGTTTCCAAACCCGGACCCATGCTGACTCGCACGTTGCACACAATGGGCGGCCCCCGATGGAAAGAAACAGCGAAATCTTGCGTGCATCGCTTTCTCTCTCTCTCACTCTCTCTCTCTCTTTACCTCACTATTTTTGTTTTCGTTCTTTCCTCTCGTCGTCGCATTATTTGTTTTTTCTCTCATTTCCATCTTTTATTTTTGTTGCTTCTCTCATACCTACGCTTAGCCAGCGGTACAGCAGCCACGTGCGCTCCTGGAGTGTGGGTGCGCGCAGAATATATACATATCTATATATGTATGTATATATTTTTTTTGCGTCCTGCTTTCTACCTTGGAACCCTTCCATTCATTCATAATATGCACATGTTCTTATGGTCCATCTGTGTCCCTGTTGGGCGCGTTTTTGTTGGACCATTAAGGGCCCACGTATCAATTCCTCTCGGTTTACAGAACCCTAAACAACGTTCTTGGCGAGCTGACTCGCGAGGTAGCACCCTTTTCTCTCTCCCGTGGTAACTTACTGCACTGCCCACAAGTCGATTCGAGGCACTGGTGAAAATTGCGATCGCTAGTTTGAATCGATCGATTTTGTAAAAGCAAGTTTTTTGGTTCATGGAACAAGCATAAACGGCTGGATGTCGTCAAACAAATCCATAGGTAGTAAGAAGTGAAAAGAAAAAAATAAATAAATAAATAAGACAACCTGAGGACAGCAACAGATGCTGCCGAAAGTATAAGAACGATCTGCCTCGACTGTTCGTTTTTTGTGGCGGTTGAAAAAAAGGTATTCATTTAAACTTAAGAAATATATTAATACTAATTACATTTTCTATACCTGGTTTAATTAATTATCTAATTCATATAATAATATTGTGAGGAATATTTAAATTGCCGATCATGATTACCACTTCAGTTGTGTACGCACACGAATGGCCAAAACACCGAATCGATCGAAAGATCGTAAGAAAACATAGATTCATCAATATTCAGAATCTACCTGCTATTGTCAAAGACCATTCAACCGTGTATTATTTCGCGGCTAATAAATTCAGCCGTTCGTTTTGTCCGGTCGGTGGCGTTAGAGAAATTTCGCGCGATCGAAGAATATTAATAATACGTGAAAAAACCGGTATTCCTTTCTCGAACTGGTATGGAGACTCGAAGCGATCACAATTTGCGGCCACGGCGAGCTAACCGATCGGCCCGGTCCACGCATAAATTATAATACAATCGAGAATATATCTGAACCCGATAAATTATCGAGACGTGTTACAATGGCGTCGTGTGAGAAACTCTCGGGATCGCCACATTATTATCCTTTCGCGATCGGCGAAACCCCAATCCATCGGTTATTTCGATTTATATTTTATTGCCCAAGCCAAGGAACTCGACGTTCGATCTATAATAACATCTCTTCGATTCAAGAACATGATATAGGAACGAAAAAAACAACAACAAAAAAAGAATTAAAAATAAAAATTAGTCGGAAAGATAATTTAAGAAAGAAATTCCAGAAACTGAAATATACACACGCATAGAATATACAAAAGCAAAATCGATTTCGATCTCGATCTATGAGTTTCGACGTTGCGCACAATCGGCCGGCCATCCATAAGGCTCGGGTCTGGGCTCACCGACCGAACCTCTCATTGTTAATACGACCTCCGGGTCTGAGCTCCCGTGGCGAAAGACACCGATATGATATATGCCCCTTAATTTTTCTCACTCCAGCGAAAGTTGTACAGTCCAACGTCTTTCGGTGCATAACCATTCATATTATTTTTACCTGCCGAATTACTCTGCTCTTGTTTCGCAATTTGAACGAATAACATTTTGCCTCGGTTATACACATATACAGCGAGGGTAGACCAGCAGGTCAAGTGCCACCATCGGGTCTGGAAATCGCGGTACGCGTTGGGACGATACACCAGAAATCCTGAACAAAATAGAAAGTGCTTGTCTCCAAACCGGATGCCCCACAGTGGCTACCGGAAGAGATAAAAATCAAGTGATTCTGTAGTGACTGCTCGATTTCCCAATCGCTCTCCGACGGTCTAGTTTTAGGAGCCAAAAATAGTCGAAACAATTGATCACCCGCTGGCAGTTGGAATTGTCGAAAGCGCGAAAGAGAAATAACCTAAATTCCGACCCTTCGTTAGTTCTGTGTATTTCCACGCTCTTTCTCTCTCTCTCTCTTTCTCGCTTCCTCTCTCTCATACGTGGTACTATTTCAAAGTTCGATGAAGATACCAACGTCATGCATCTCACGAGATGACGTCATTTACGACAGTTATTCCTTGATCTGTCAAATTTACATGTGAAAACGTAGATGACGACGAGCAGCCATCGTTGCACGTCATTGAGACGTCAAAATTCAATGCCGATCCCTTTACCGAACGAATTGTCTCGAAGCTTCTTGACATTCGGAAGCTATCCCCGGTAGTTCGACTTCTCGATGACCCAGCGGGTGGTCAATCGCTATGTATATCAGTGAGTGGTACGACGTCTCAACTCAATCGCGAGGGCCCCACTTCGTTCGGAGCTAATCGAGTCCATATGTCGAAACAGCAATCGACAGCATCGTATCGATCAAAGCTCCGGGAACCTTTTGGCCCGACGGTTACCTCATCTCGATCGAAGAACCTGATTTGTCGTACCACAAAAAAATAAAAATAAATATGTGCTGCTACAATCTATCGATCCAGGACTGTCACTTGTGTTTCGAGATACAGATGGGTCCGCGACGCAACTGGAAGCGTATTCATAATTCCACGTTGTCCGTACATCTTACGACTATCCATACAAAAAAAATACAGAAAATACGAAAAAAAAAAATTATTAAAAAACGGCAAAAGGCGTCTGCAGAGCCGCGCCCAGTGCTGCTGCTCGTAAAATAAATCGGCGACATCCTGGGAGGCTGGTAAGCGATTTGTGTGACGGACAGGGCTCGAAACGTCGACAGGTATAAAGACGTCACATCGCTTATAGTCGCGAAGACGAGAAACGAGCGATCTTCCTTCGGGATTCCTCGGTAGAGCTTTGACGACGCAGATCGCACGAAGATGAGAAAGATCCCGCGGGTACGGGCGTGACTGAGCGTCCGTGTGCACCGGCAAATTCATTTGTCAGTATAGTAGTAGCTGAGCAAATGATATTTCCGTGTATATGTATAGATACGAGTTGTGCCGATCACCGGAGACTGCGGGGGTTCCCCGTTACGCGATGATCGCCGCGTCTGACCAATTTGTACAGGGGAGACTCGATACACGTCGCGCGACACTCGTACGAAATAATAATGAGTTACAAAACAAACTTCATGGAACAAGATTGTGCGTTATTGATTTGAAAAAATCAATCATCGTCGGATAACACGTCGCTGTTATTTCTCCAATAAATTCTTTGTGAAATGTAACATTTCTGAAGCTAATAATATAAATAATAATAATAATAATAATAATAATAATTATTATAATAATAACAACCAACAAAATAATAATGATAATAATAATAACAATAATAATAATAATTAATTTTTCATCGATTAAGCGTTTTGATTCATCTTGTGTCGTTATTATTTTTTCATCAAACGTCACGATTGATTGCACTGCCGGAATTCGAATTCCAATCCATTTCAGTAGTCCCGTGGGTCTCCGTTTCTTAGGCAGAGAAAAAGAAAACAAGCTGCTTTGCTGACGATCCGAGGACGTTATAGGTATATTTCGACCCCAGCCATCTCAGGTAGTTCTTTCTACGCGTTGATCCAACAACGATCGACCGGACCCTCAAGTCTCACGATAGCAATGGTTACGAAGCGTTGGCTGTTTGGCGGCCCTTCGGTCCGCCAACTTTGTGAACTCTGATCAGCCGTTCACTGGCTGGTATTGGTTTAATTGTCGTTCGAAGAGCCGATCTTCGATATAACCACCGGTCGAATGCTCGTGTCTCCGGACGATTGAAAAAGAGACGGAATGTGATAACTAAAAAAATTGAATTTAAAAAAAAGCGTCGAAGAGATCACCCGCAGTGCTGGAATAATATAGCGTCCGAGTACCACTATATCGAGAAAAACCTGTTGATCCGTCCAGGTACGAGCATCCACTTTCAAAGTTTCTCGATGAATTCGATAAACGAATAAACAATCCGATATTATTGCTCTCCGGAGTCGTTTCGTATTACAAATGCAACTGTAACTTCGTGTATTATACAGCACATTGAAGGTATTATATTATCGTGTTTTCTATAAAACGATATTAAGTGCGGACGTCGGGGACTGCCCCTATGGCGATCCAGACGGCGATCAAACGGGGATCGAAAATTTTGTTTAAATTGACGTTACTAATAATAACTCGACAATTCGGGAATGAGAATCGTAAATAATTCCATTTGCCACCCGCATAAAATACGCATCCCGTATTAAACCACGAGTTTGAAGCACCAATCACCGAGTCAAAAGCGATGATATCAATTGAAATATCCCTCATCCGACTCCGTCGCGTCACGATCGGTCAAATTCTTCACGTCCATTTTATTTCACGGTTCTCGATACAAAATCTTCTTCCTCCACATGCTCTCGACCGTTTTTTTCTTTCTTTTTTTTGTCCAAGACCTACAAGTTTGAGTCATCCATACCGATAAACCGTGAAATATTCTAATACAAAACGTTTTGCATTTTTCTCGAGCTTTGATTAAACGCTGAACGATGGTTACCAAAAAAATCTTCAACGAACAAACTCGCCGTCCTCTGCAACGCTTCGTTCTTTCTCCACGTCGGTCTGCATTATCTGAAAATTTATAGCCTCTTAGACAAGAAAAAAAAAACTGGGTTCACCTTTGCCTCAGACCTGGTCCATTCAATACCTGCGGGCGAGAAGAGCGATCTGCCGGACGATTTATATTATAACGTGCCAGTGCTGGGGGATGTAGATGGAGGTTCCGTCCACTCTTTCTCGTCTTTCTTCGTGATCTTTTCCACGCCAACACCGCGGAATATCACATAATGCCGTGTATCCCCCTGCACCGGCGCGGACTACGCGTTCCGTCAAAAACCATACCACGGCGAGGAGAAAGAAATCGCTCGTGTTTTACCTCTTCCACGCGTGTTCCCGTTGGTACATTGTTGAAACGATATAGAACTTCCGCGTGTGAGGAAGATTCTCTCAACCTCGGATAATCAGAAGGCACCCCTCGCAATGTTGCTTCGACCGTGAGCGCCGTAACGCTGGACGCGATAAATTTCCAAGAGGTTTCGGAGTCTGCGAGAAGGAGAGACGTACGCTGAGCGGTTGGACAAGAGAGAGAGGATGGAGAGACCCAAAGTTTTTGAACGTAGAGCCGGAGGAGGGAGGTAGGAAAAATGAGAATTGAGAAAAGAAGGGTGCGGGTGCACGGTGAGTTTGAGAATGAGAGAAGAAACGAATAAACGCATGGAGGTTGAGAGTGGAATGGAAACGGAGAAATCCAGTGCCCATGAATTATGCATGAAAGCTTCGATTCGCGGATTAAGCGAGAAACCGCGGGCGCTCAACGTTCGAGAGTCGTATTCATTCTTCTCCTCGAGCCAAGTTAACCCACCGTCGTCCGTGGCAAATCGGGAAGAACTCATACAGCGTGATGGGAACGGGGACCGTAGGAAACCCGTATGCCGCCACCATGAATACGGATAATATCGTCAAAAGCGACGAGAAAATCCATGCAAGAATGACCATCCAGAGATCTAGTTTCGTCAAACAAATGTTCACCGCGTCACGTATAACGTTAACCAACTGCTTCGTGCTCGCAGACTGTACCGTATGTATCTCGAGGTTGTATATATCTCCCTCACTTTACTCTCGACGCGATGCTTTTTCGGATACTCGGTAGGTTGCACTTCGTTCAACAATAGAACGTAGCCCCCTCCCCTTGCACGGGATGTATCGTGTGCCGGGAATTGTCAAATTTGAAATATATACTCTCTGAGACTTGAGAGTTTTGTTGATAGTTGCGAAAATGAAACTCTTAACTCCTTTCTGACGTTTAATTAGTTATTATACCTGATATTATTGATTTGAATGATCAACGGTATGTCCGCACTCGATTTCGTTTTTTCGTAGGTTTGAATTACTGTAGACTAGTTCGAACTTCAAGTACTTGTGATACTTCGTAATTCTATTACTACTACGTGTTTTTACCAGCTCTGATCTGTATTGAGTAATTACTTACGGTTCATAAGGGCAAAATGATGTCCCGCTCATCGATTAAAAAGCCCGAGAAAAAAATTTGTCATTACAAAATGTCGTTATAGTTTTTTCATTTTTCTAAAAATGATTCGATCTTTGTCCTTCTTCGAGTGGGTCGAGTCGATGCCCTGCAAACAAGAGGAACTCAAGCTGAAGAAAAAATACAGAAGACCAAGACAGCGACAAGAATATACAACCGAGGAGAGAACAGGCAACAGTCGTTCGCTGAATCGTGATTCGGGGACGAGTAGCGAGCCACGGTCATGGTGCATTCTGGCACGCATTGCACTTTTCAAGATGGTTATTTGATAGGATGTACCGGCGGTGGCTATTCGTTCACGTAGGGCACACATCTACACCGACACACACACACATACGCACACCTGGCTACACATCCCGAGCTTTACGGTACGTACAACGAAGGAAGTATAACGCAAGCAGAAAAACACGGGGTAGATTAGGATTATATAATTACAGCATTAACATAAGTCACCGTTGCTGGGCGAGTTACCTCCACGGAATAATAATCGTGTCGAACATGGGTATGCGTATAGGCCCACGCTTTGTGGTATAATCCTTCTCGCAGCATCTCACACTACGTGTCGCTTTGTATCCCTGCATTTTCGTCCGGCTGAGCGAGGGCAAGGGTCCATACACTCGGGTCGCGTTGAGGCCATCGGGAAAACTAGCTGTTGGAGTACATAAAATCTATTCGGAAGTCACAACGATGGGCTCACATTGTTACTTCGAAACAATCCGTATTTTTCCATCGAACTCATAATTTTTTAAACACTAACAATTTAATTAATCAACTCAGCTATTATCGAGTGATTTATTTGTTAAAGGCATTACATCTAAAATGGCGATATTTTACAAAAAATAATAAACGAATAAAGTGAAGCAGGAAAATTCATTTCTCCCCTCGAGCTATCGATTTTGATTTGTTACTCGTCCCAATTTCGGGCCATTTATTTTTCTTTGGATTATTTAAACACCAGTCCTACGCCAACATGCAAATATGATTTTTTTTTTTCGTGCTCGTGGCGCTTTCGATGACATCGCGGACGGACGTCGAAGTTAACTCCAGAGAAACTAATAAAGCGGTTAGCGTAATCGTGAAAGGTGGAGAGACGGTAACTCGGCCGGAGGCGGCACGTGATTTCGAGTCCGGCGAAAATGAAGAAATAAAATACGCGTGTCTCGGTATTAACTTGACTACTAAATGAGGTACGAGTGTAGAAACGTTGGCGATGCGTAGCACTCTCGCTTCTTCACGTTGCTTCTTCCACACCTCTCGAACAGCTCCTTCTTCTTCTTATTTCCCGTCTCCTTCTTCATTTTCAGGCCTCGAGTTGCTTCTTCTTCGGTTTTATCCAAGTTACCGATCGCGTAGATTCCCAGAACCGGCCGAAACAATATCATAACTCGTAACAGCGACGACCGGTGGACCTGCCGACCTGATCCTTGCCATAAATATAAATACCCGTGTCTTGATATCGGTCTTTGCCTCGCTGCCACAGAAATCTCTTTCGGAGAGTGTGTGAATGTCCGTCTCTGTTTGTGTCCGTGCGTTTCTCGCTGCTGGCAAGATCGAGAGCCAACTTATTCGTATTCGTGCCGTAGCGTGAATGACGGTAATTATAATGCGCGTTAAGCCCCTGTCAACGGCCAATCGGTTTTGATGCCAAGACGATTACCTCTCACACAGGACTCGAATACCCGCTCGACTGCTACACGCTGTGCCCAACGAGTCTTCGGTTTGGTGAGGCACGTTCGTGATTGAAATTCTCGATCAATTCACCCGTTTATGTTTAGTACATAGCATAACCTTTCCCACTGTCACTCTGTGCGTCAATCCCAACGATCGTTATCTCGAAACTTAAGTCTCAGAACGGATAAACTGATGTTAGCCGGACAAATCCAATCGGCATTGATAGTAACGTCACGTGTGACTATGAGAGAGGTGACATCTTAACGATATTGTTCTTTTGACGATTTACGATCGTGTTCTCGGTTCTTGGAATAAATTGTGTCAGTAGGGTTGAAGGAAAACACCGAAGAGGTTGATGTAACGTTTGAGAATATCTTTTGGGAAAACATGTTTGGAGAAATAACTTTCTTTACAAAATTGGAGTGGGATTCACATTCCTAATATATGCATTTTTTTATTTTCTATTTTTCCGAAATTTCAATATATGGTAATGGTTCCCCTTCCGATATACTAGCCGTCCCCAGTAATGTTTAATCACGCAGAAGTCTGCCAGTCTATCGAATAACCAGAAATCGAATAACCGAGACCGTGATTAGTCGAGATATCCCATGGGCATTATCTCTTCAAAAATATGACGCTGCGCGATATGTAGAACGCTCCGAGTGGTCCTCGACCCATCGACCAGGCATTCGAGTTGACCAAGGTTAGTTATGGAACGAGCGTGCGACACGCTGCTCTATAAGTATTCGGATTCCCATCGGTTATAGCGAGGCATCGGAAAGTCGAAAGAAAACAAGCAAAATCAGTAGGGGATCTCAACTATGGAGAGACGCGAGAAAGGTAGATCATTTCGTTCATGAACGTAAGAAAGAGAACGATAGATTCGAGGAGAAAAGTTTTTTTCGCTTTTGTCCTTTCTCATATCCTGTCCTTAAGGCTCTATGGTTGAGCTAGGACAAGGACATCGGTTTTAACATGCAAAGCCGATGGCGAAGTAGAAAGAATAGAACGAATCGGCGACGGTCTACTGGTGGACGATGAAAAAAGCTGCAGCGAAATGGACGAAAAGATGTAAAAGAAACATGTGGCTCTCAACAGCCCTGAATTAAACAAACAAGAAATTGGTCGGTCTTGGAAATTGTTACCGAGCCCGCGCTGAAACGAGGAGGCTCGTTTCTTCTTGGCCAATAATAAGTTATAATCAAGAAGATTCATGTTTTGTGCTGGGCCTTGTGAACTGCTGGTCAATGAGTACATCGCGCTGACATTTCCGTGTTGTGCCGATTCTCACAGCCCCATTGATCAGCTATTAACTCTTTCTGAGTTCTGGTCCGGATATTGACCGATGAAGCGAGCTCCTCACTTAGAAATTAATTTCCCAACATCGGATTTTGCTCCTAGTATAGCTTATTCTGAGTATCCTTCAGCACCGTCTAGTTTGTAGATACTTCGTTCAGTTTGGGCCCTCGTGAGTATAATACGAACGGATGATGGTCAGTGTGGCCCCGAGAGGTCCCAACCCAGGGCTTGCGGTCGCGGTAGAAATAAACACACGCCCGTAGGCGAAACACGGGAAAAGCTGGATGCATACACACCCCACGTGCGCGTCCATGCTCGAACCGTTTCTGGACGACGGACAGAAAAGCCGGACTAAAAGAGACCCCGCTGAAGGATACAAGATAGAGCACGGAGGAGTGCGGGTACGGCACGAGTGAAAAAATAAAGGTACCGGCCCAAGAACGCTCGAGAAGGACGCACAGAGGGAACTTGTTATGCTTTGAGAGATATGACGAAGGCCTGCGGAATACATAATTTTGTGAAGACAAAAATGCTTGCGGTCGTGCTGCCCTGGCGAAGCAGCTTTTTTCTTGTTCCGCGAAATGTTGAGCTCTTATCCCTGGACAACCATTCGTCTGTGTGCCGACTTTTCTGTCCTCGTTGCACTTCTGGTGATCCTTGTACGTTGGCACTCGGGAATTTCGTTCGCCAGATACTTCTTCTTTCGCAACATCCCTCCGGTTGCGCGTTATACCGGTAATTCGCCGCGGAATGAGAAAACGTTTTTTTTCGAGAAATGTATCTGCATCTTCACTCGTAACTGACGATGTTCACCATGATTTGCATGTGTACTGTGGATCTCGCACTGATGCAAGTTTGTCAATATTGTAGCGAAATATAATAAGATCCGCGATTCGTGGACATTCAGAAGAACTGTGGTATTCAACTTGACGATAATAACATCAATCGTTGTAAATTAAAAATTCGTCTTTCATTGTTGTTGAGAAATTGGGTGACTCGATCAATTTTTTTCGACAAATTCATCAAAGCCGTTTAATTCTGGCATTAGTTGCATGCTGCTCAGACTGAACCAGTAATTTTTGTCTGAATTACGGCTTATTGAAAGTTGTATAATTTCTAATTCACAGCCCTGATTGATGCAGTATTTATTATTCAAATATGCAGGAGCTAGAAATAAATCATACAGAAAAGGGTAATCGATGAGCGAATCTAAAAAGAAATTATGAAGAGTAATAATAAAACACTACACGGTATTGGGAATTGAAATTGGATGGGCAAAACTTTGAACCAATAAATTTTCCAATTTCAGTCTCACACAAACAGTTTTTTCATTCAAAAAAGTACGATTCAATTCCATCTCCTAATAAACAGTCAAGAAACGCTCGGAGGGTGAAAAGTCCCGAAATAAAAATACCTCGTGTCACCTTCCCGTACATTTCCTTTTCCTCGTCGCAGAGCCTGTCGGTAGATCAGATTGACGTGTACGCCTCGCCGACGATCGGTTTTATCGCTTCTCGTACAGTTGTTGCCCGAGTCTGATGCCCGTTCACGAGCGTCACGTACAGCCGCGTCATAAAATCTTGAAATCAAACCGTCCTTCGGCATGAGATTCGTGTGGCGATCGAGGAATTCGATGGTGGAGAACCTGCTCGATCGCGCGGCCTTCGTGCACGGTCGCGCGATCGTCTCTTGCTACCCTAGATCTTTGGATACCCAAGAGCAAGCAGGATGGAAAGACGATAAAAAAAGAAGCATCGAAGAATCGGTCGCGTCCGGACCGTTAGTCGGTTGTTGACGAGCAACTGTTTGGACATTACACCCTGCTTCCTTGTAATCTCTACCGATCTCTGAGCGTCTCTCGCTCTTTCTATCCTCACGAATCTTCATCTTTCTCTCTCGTCCATGATATCCCTTCCTAACTTCACACGCAGCACCGGCAACACCAGCACGCTGGTTCGTCACCTTGCCCATAACTTCTTTTTCATTCTTTTTAATTTATTTTCTTTATCCTCCGTCTCACTCATTGTTCCAGCAGCTTCTTCCCACAGCAGTCCTACACAGGACGACGTGAAACGTTACTTCGTTTGTTTCAGGATATTCGACGTATCGATCTCCTATGCGACGAGAATGAGAAGACTGCGAATAGCCGGTTATGCGGCGATCTATTACATCTCCTCCTATCTCTCCAAACGATCAGCGGCAAAAGACCGAAATCGTAAAAAAGAATACGTGTCAACCAAGGAGGAAAAACGGGCGGAAAGAATACTTTAGCTAGACAACGTCGCGCGCGCCAGCACCAAATATTCTCTGGGAGCTGTCGACGTTGACAAATGCTTGTGATCGGCCTACCGGATAAGTTCTCGCCTAAGGTCCCTCGGACTCTCCTGAGAATTTGCCAATCTATCATGCCTCGACGCGCTTTCCCGTTTGACGGACCTAACCTATGCGTTTCGGAGGTCACTGGTGGGCTCTCTTCGTCGGCGATACGTACACTTTCCTGAGGTTGTCCTAGCGGTACACGGAGTGGACGAAACAGAGGTTGAGGCGGCGAGGGAAATTGCGACGCCAGTATCAAAACGAGATCGATGTCCAATGTAATTTATTCTCATCATGTACCAGGCTGACACTCTGATGCGAGTCAGGAAGATATGGGGACAAGCAGTACTTATTCGGTTATATATATTTTACCAATAAGGTTGAACGATCGTAGCGCCTGATCATCATCCGCAACGCGTTCGATCGTCTATCCTCATCGGGTGATCTGGAAATTCCAAAATCAATATATGATCCGACGTTTTCTATAATCTTGATGGGTGTTTACTTCGACAGTTCAGGTGAGACGGATTATATTCACAGAAAAATCCAAACTTAAAGGATCATTGCCTAATGGATTGCGACAAACAGTGCAGAATTCTCGGTTAGACAAGATGCTCTGTAACGGCTAATCTTGAAATAGAAAAAAAGAAAAATCGACATTCAATTTGCTGACGAGTCTATTTTCAGTCGGACGTAGACATTTGCCAGAATCTCTGTTGCGCAGGCGGACTACTGTCGACTATCTTTGGGCTGTGCAGGCGGTATCGATTTCACGCTGCTGATGGAACACCTTGCGAAGAAAGGGGAAAGGCAAGTCGAATCGACTTTTTCAGCGCAAAAGATATTTAACGGGAAAAAACAAAAATGAACTCTTATTACTGAAATTCGTTCAACGTTGCTTATCGAACTGATTCTGTTTTCGTTGCAGATTTGCTTCAATCGTAAATGCCTCGAGGGAATCAAAATACAGTGAAAAGCCGCAATCGACTGCTGTCTTCATAACTGGTCTGTAAACGAGCCTCCGAGTTGTCCGATGATTTTTTCGTCGTCCTAGGCTGTGTCTCTCTTATAAGTACGGTGTCGCGTGTAGTTGCCGTACTCTTCAACCCCCTTTCGTTCTCAAGATGCACAGCAGCGCATATAGCCGCTGCAGTCTTCAGCTCTCTCTTTCGTGGCTCTTAAGCCCGTACGAGAATATAATTCAGTCACGCTTAACATTAACTCATCAACTCAATGATGTACATTTTCACTCGAAGCCCCTTCACTCCCCTCGCCCCAATAAGAGATGAAACAAAACTTTTATACAACAAGACAATGAAGTCATCACATGTTACATTAAAATTATCTATTGACATTGTTAGATCAACCGTGTAAAACATCTGTAAACTGAACTGTACTCTGACTGTAAAGCCGAATATTAAAGGACGCTGTGTGTCGTTAAACCGCTGGTGACTCACTCAACTACCTGACCCCTAGCATCTGGTCGCTCGGTCGAGCCTCAACAAGATCCAGACATCACAGGCTGCGAACAATCACAGCTCCTTTCCCAACACCAGGTGAAGGTCAATCAACTCGTTCGTGATAAGGCGAGGTCTCCGTGCCCGCAGTAAAGGGCTAACGCGTTGATGTAAAAGGGAGACCACCCTTTTGTATACTTCGTCCACCGAATACTCATAATATTTGCCACCGGACGTAACACTATGACCTCATTAATTTGTTTTAGATTTTTTAGATCATCTTCCCCCCCCCCCCCCCCCCGCCCCTTGTTCTTTGAAAATCTTTTTCAAATCAGAAACATTTCAGGACAACCAAACTTTATTCCAGAACACAGAAAATTCTTTTTTCCAATAACTCTATATCACGGAGGCCATTTTTATACGTGCCGAGTTTCAAATAGTAATAAGGTATAGAATTATAATTCTTTTCTTCATCGAGATCCTACAACAGGCATTGTACCCAAACAATTTTGAATGAAATAGTTCTTTTAAAAACCAATTCAGAATTCAGTCTTTGAACAAAGACATTGAAACAAACGTGGGATATTAATCAGATTTTATGTGTCTGGTGGTTATGTGATGGTGGTAACGAGCGACTACTAATTATCATCTTGATCCAACGCTGATAAGACTTCGAGATGTCATTAACTGGAAGGTCGTCGCTACGGAGATCGATGATTACGTGAAACATGGTCATTAACCGTGCTTGCCACTCGCAACGCAATGTTTCCAAGGACTCCAATGACTTGTACGGCTCGAAATTTCAATCCAATGGTCCTAAAAATCTCCAGAACTCGCTCGTATCGGATACGATCCGAAAAATCTTGGGTGCTAAGGCATCACGCCTTTTGCCGGTTAGTTAACTCGTTACCTTTTACTCCCTAATCCAATTTATTAGCTGTATCCTTTAACCCAGCCCGGACAAGGCCAAATCTGCGTTACGCCGCTGGTCTCCGAGACGTTAAGTTTTATCGGGACGATAAGTCAACGTCTTGAAACCGAATCCGCGCGGGGACCAAGATATAATTCGAAAGACCGCGGTCTCTCTTGGCATATCTCTCGGTCCGCATAGTTGTGTATTGTGCGTACCGATACAAATTTTACCATACAGATGGAAATGCTCCGGGCGTGTGTGCGGGCGCGTGGTGGTTGTGTACGATTTTGTATCCGCTGTGAATTAAAAGAGAAGAAAACGAAAGAGCGAGCACAGGACCAAAGCGTTTTGTCATATAGCCACCCGATGCAACTTAATATTTCCGTCGGTCCGGGGCCTCAAAGCCCGTCAGATTTACCGAGGATCTGGTAACATAAAGATGAGCCAACCACGCAGCCAGACTTACCCATGGAAGCAACAGCAGCAGAAGCAGCAACACCAGCAAAACGAGATGGAAAGAGTTGACCGGCCCGAGCAAGGAGTTGAATCCAGCACGGTCAAGCTTGTCTCTTTCTTTGGGTTATTTCTCTGCCTGTGTCTCTGTCGCACTCTCCCTCTGTTTCTGGTCGTGGCACACACCCGAAATAGAGTCATCCCGAGTGCCGGGCATACCGCGCCAAAGTAAAAGGCCACTCATACATATGCGCAGCTCTCTCGGAGAATCGACGACTCCCCCGATACCGATCTTCTTTTTATTGACGAACTTACGATAGGCTCTCGCTCGCCGGAACTTTTCTGCCTCGAGCTCACTGATTTTAACGACCGACGGTGAATCGCGCGGGTGAAACCCGTATGGGTTGTCGAAGATTTAACAATTTTTATGACTCTGGCCAGAGAAACTTCCCGATGGTCGTTGATGCTCGCCCAAGAGCTAATTAAACGTTTTCTCACAAAAAGACGATCCGACGGATTTACAAGGACAATCGTGTAGTAACACGTGGATTTTTTTTTTGGACCCATGCAATGAAGAAAGTTAATTATCGAGCATCTTTTTATTTTTCTGTAAAACATTGATAAACCTCTTTTCTTGATATTAAGAAAGAAAATTGTTCACTTCTAAATCGAATAGATTTGTCATTCAGCTCAAACTTTTACTCGATTTATGCTGTTTTCTCTTCTGAATCGGACGATCTTTCGTGTAATCATGGAGCTATGAGAATACGATTATTACCTAATACATGCTTTTTTCTCACATAATCAGCTTTTGGGAAATCCTTATTACTTCGGTAAGTATGACATGTGGTATGCAGACCGAACGGGCCGAGAGACATATCTATTTGCGCCCGATAAAAGTCCTCGTAAAGCCGAACGTCCGAGTAAGCAATAGGATGAAACAAAGACAGTCAAAGTTGCTTCGAGAAACCATAGGTTACACAGTCAAGATGATCGACCGAATTTTATTGAACCTTCTCGGAAACTACGAAATCCTAAACCGCACACGACAACACCAGCAGTCCTTCCCGGGCGGGTCACCAATTCTCGCAATCGCCCGTTTTCACCGCATCCGGTCAACAACCGTGCGGATACCGGTACGATATTCTTGCGCGTAGACCGAAGGCCCGTATACCAACCAGCGCTCATCCAGCATCCATTAACAATTGTAGTTGAAGATGTGTAGAACGACCGGGTCTACCGGAGGTGTATGCATCAGAACGAGAAAAGGAGTGAACAAGAAGGAAAGCAACGGATGAGAGAGAGAGAGAGAGAGAAGACACACGAAACACGGAAACATCGAGACCCCGGAGCCGGATAATTTTAATTTAAACAAATGGTCGGGAGCGCGGCATCTTTGTCCGCGTCTTGCATTATTTATGCTCGACTACTCGGTGAGAGCGCACGTGCGCCTCTGTATCATCGGTGTGTGTTCTCCCTCTCTCTTTCTCTGTGGGTGTGTATGTTTTGCCGGGTGCATTACGAGTCTTGCTGTGACTATTTTTCCTTTCTTGCGTCGAGTCCGTGTCAATGTTTTCTACGGAACCCACCAGGGACCCTTACCGAACGACGCACACGGTGTGTCCCTGAATGTACCGCTGGACCAGTCGTTCCCGACGTTGGACTTACTTACAAGACGAGTGGACGCCGACTTATATGTTCATCTGCATAGTGTCATCGCCTTCGCTCTATTACCCTTTTTCAGAATAACGATGTACCCCTCATCGCCCCTCTTTTTTTGGTTCGTTGCTTCAATGAAGGTCTCTGAGTGATTTACAAGTTTCCAACCTGCAATCTAGAACAGTTTCGTTCGATTAGGAAACGAAAATATATGAACACTAGAACTACCATACCAATCGAAATGATTGAGTTACTTTCTTTTTATAAAAATTATTCAAATTCGTCACGTTCCATTACCGCCAATTTTTTTTTACGTCGTTTGTTATAATCTTTCAAGGATTAAATATATTAACACGTCGTTCTGGTTTTCTTTTCCGTTTCTACAAGCACCGAAGATGCTTGAATAGACGGAAACCTTCCGGTAGTTCTAGTGTGAATTATCGACAAGGTCAATCATTTCTCGGGCTCATTCCTTTTTTGATGCAATATCTGGACCAATCTCGACATTCAATCCACGAAGTTTGACGACTTCTACAGCATCCTCTGGACTTCTATTCGCTGAAGGGTTAATGATTGTGAAGGAAAAAAAGGTATTTTTGGTAGAGAACGACTATTTGAATTATCGAGGGGACATCAACGTCGCGGGGGGACGAGTCGAGATCGAGGGTCGGCTTGTTCTCACGCGGGGTTTTCGTATACCCACACGTGGTGAGGGTCCTCATCGACGCGTGGAGAATTCGTACTGCTCGTTTGCCCGGGGAACGCCGAGCCGCGAGAACGACGACGAAGACGACGACGACGCACGACGACGATGAGAAACCGTTCGCAATTTACGAAGGAATTAAGGACTCGGACCGAATACCGACCGTTTGACATTCCGGCTATTATTGGCACCGGCGAATGCTCTGCCGGCCATCCCATTCGACCGAGAGGCTGACTGCGTCTGCTGATGCTGTTGGTGCTGCTGATGTTGCCACTGCTGCTGCTGCTGCTGCGGCTGCATTGCCTCCACGCCTGAGTCACCCGCTTCGACATCAGCTCCCTGTCTGTCTGCAACAACGTCCTGCTAATTTTTCAATTTATTCCACCAATTACTGCGATCCGCGATACGCCGACAATTGGTAGTTATTAGTTTGGTGGAAAGCCACGGTTGAGAGGAATTATGGCGAAGGAAGTAATACGCCGGGGCGAGGATCGTGTACACAATAATGTAGCATCTGCGCTTTCAGATGTCGCCTCTGGCCAATTTTTGTCGCGTCATCGTCTTTTCTTTCGGCCATCTATGCTTTTTTTTTTTGTTTTTCTCAAATCGATCAATAACAAGGATGCAAAGTAAAGAGAGAATTATTGGTGACATTTTTTTTTTGATGATTGAAATAAATTTCGTGGATATTGATGATTTTGCGGAATTTAGTGTAACGATTAAATAGGTTGTATTCTATTGAACTTTGATTTTTGAGGAGGAAAAAACCTTCAGTAGGAAAAGAAACGAAATACTTTTTTTTTCCTCCAACGGATGATCAGCCTGAATTTTTTTGTTGCGGAACCGCCCAAAAAAGCTGCATGCCCTACATCTACTGCATTTCTCAAGAATCAGTATAAGCAAGATAGAAAACATCAATTACTGAACGTTCATAAAAAAATCATGAAATCATGCGACATTCGTATTGAATTAGCAACGAAAAAAAAAAAAATGTCAAGCAGTTACATCCGCGAACAGCAACCGACACCCGAACGCGCTGATGGACCCGGGAAAAGTGACCCATGGACAAGACGGGAACAGCCGAGACTCGCATGCAAAAAGGAAGATGAATTGATGCCAAGAATAATAAGTACAGCATCAGTGTAGCGCGACTGGAAGACGAATTGATGAAACGGAGAAACTGCGATGGACCGGCCTGGTCCGCTGCACCGTCGAAGAGCGAAACGGGCAAGAAGTAGCTGCGCGAAGTCACTGCACATATATATATAAATATATATATACATATATATATCGTACACGTTTATATGTGTGTATGTATGCGTAGGCAACGTGGGGAGTAACAGCCGTTGGTTCGAAAAATACGAAAGGGAGAGTAAGAGAAAGGGAGATGGTGAGCGAAGGGTGGCGATGGTTCTGGCGTGTCCCGGCTACCACGGGGACTTCGCGGCGTATAGGCCGAAAGTGCGCCGCGCGAGCTGTGGCTCTTTGATCTTCGCCGCTTCGCTTCTGCCTCGGTCTATCGACACTTCATACTTCTACGGGTGATCGCGGCCATAAAACATTATACCCGGAGAACTCTATCGTTCGTTCGTTCTCTCCGGTCTCGCGCTAGTCCGTCGAACCAACGGGACCTCTCCGGAGGAAGAGCGCTCACGGATCCTCGACGGTTTGTTCCCGAGACCCACCGGGGCCTCGCGCTCACGATTCCATGCCCCGGCTGTGCGTATAACACCGGTATTATGCACAACGACCGCGATAGTGTGGGATTCGCGCCCTCGCGGCGAGATTCGACGAATTACGAGCACACCGACTATGCAATGCAGCACAAATATGCACAACGTTGTGGATATATTTGTGGTTTGAAGTCTAGATCGAATAAGTTAGGAAAAAGAGTTTTCCGAGAAATTACGAATTTCCGTCGCGAACGCTCTATTACTGTGACAAATTGATTTTGAGGATGAGTCTTATCAGGTTACACTTATTTTTTTATACTGTTCGCGGTAGCATTCGGTAAGATTTAAATTGATGGATAGAAAATATACTTTTGGACTTATTTTGTTTTGCCTACAAATCATGGAAAAATGATGCGAGACAATTAATAATCGATATACATTGTCAAATAACAAAATTTTATTTTATCGATAAAAAAGTTTCAGAAAAACTTATTAGATTAGAAAAACAAAAAAATATTAGATGCGTCTTGTTGTTGATTTCTCAACGGAAAAACGGTAGGGTCATTTGGTTTTTCCGACAGTATTTGGGTATTGGTATACAGAAAGTAAAAATTTAGATGAATTATCAAAGTTGGGTATATCAAAAGATGAAAGCCATTTGCATATTGCAAAATCTACCTTTTTCAGCACCTCTACTTTGGAAACGGTATAATAATAATAATTTTCTAAGTCGAAATACTCATTGACGTACTTGAAAGGAACAAAGATACTTCGTACTCAGAGTCCAACTGGGCTCTGAGCTTCAAGTACTTTTCCGTACTCACATCAGTCCAACTGTATTCTCGTGAAGACCATCCTTATGACTTACTCTAGGCGAGTACCCAATGGTAAAATATCTTCCTGTAGGCCGCCCATACCTCAAAAGGAAAGGCGAATTGTAGATAAAACCACATACGTGCAATAAATGTTTTCCAGGCACTGTCCAGCGAGCGGATACAGAGGTGGAGGCATGAGTGACAGGCAGACAATGACGAGCGAGTGCGAGAAAAAAAATGGGGGGAATGAGAGGAAAGAACCTCTGAGGCAACGGGCTTTATTAATTAACCTGATAGACCATAAATAAAACTCAGCTCGTCTCCCAACCCTCCGCATTCTCCAGAGACGAATATAAATAAATAAAACTCCACTTCACACGTGTCCGCTTCGGCGTTGGTACATGCATGGAAAACGTATGTATACGAATCGTGGGGTCGGTCGACTCGGACCGACCCATGCGCGATGCGATGCGTTATGTTAATTGGGGCGTTGTCTCTCGTGGCATCCACGACGTGCACGCACCTATTCTCATTAGCTTTCCGCTATCGGAACGAGAGAAAAACAAAATAATACAAGAGCGAATGGTAAAGAGAGAGACATCCGGTTTAGCGGACTACATTTATTTTATAGCTTCGAGAGCTATCATTTATAAGTTACAAAAGACAATTTCTCTACCATATCGTGTCGCACGTGCAATGTCGTGATCCGACATTATTAGAGCTTCGTCGTATATGTATTTTTATTTATTTGTCGGAGATGGAAAAAGAAGAAAAAAAAAATAAATGAAAAAACATTGTCAACGCACTTTCGATATTAGCCACGAGAATGTCGAGATCATTAATTTCTTCTAATCTACGAAACTGGACTAATGGGGACAACCGTGTTGCGATTCGAGTCAACTGGGTGTTTCATATTTTGGGACGGAATAGATATTTGACATGAAATAGCATGCATTTGAAGGTACTTTGTCATTTTTTTTCGACTGTACATGAAGCAGACGGTGCTTATAATTATAATCATCGAATAAAACTTTTATTTCTGGACAGAGAATTAATTCCTGAATAACTAATAAAATTTATAAATATGGTTGCAGCGATTATGTAGACAGCATTTTCGTGTATTTTATTTTGTGTCTCTCGATACAATTAATTGTCATGCTCGACTGGAGTCTAATAAGTCTTTCGAAAACTATCGATCGTGATGTTGCTATATTATGTGTACGTAGGGAGAAGACAAACGCAGGCCGAGACGATGAATTGCCGGGGAAATTGTCCGTGCGAGCTGGACGTACGTTAATTCGACAGACAACTAAGTTCCTTCTATTCGCTTTCTCGCTCGCTTCGCGTCCTTCTTGTCGCAAAGGTAGCGAATAACGACGGACGTCGCAGACACGACGGATCGTCGTGCATCACTCTGCATCTGGTGGATAACTTCTCGCTCTTCTCGATGGACTCGGCACGGTAGGCCTTTGAGCTTTCGTTACAATTCCGACAGGCGAAGTCTTGACACTGATCCTTTTGCTGCATTTAGCTAGATAGTCAAATTTCCACATAGGCGTACATATTCTTCATCACTTTGCGATTACGCTAAATCACGAGACGAATTCGTCAATCTTTCAAAATTCAGAAATTTGAAAAGATTATTCCTCTGGATTGGAGGGTTAACCTTAATGGGTGGCGAGATACGTTGAGAACGA
The DNA here is from genome assembly GCA_963971145.1 of Sussaba pulchella. NCBI lineage: Eukaryota > Metazoa > Arthropoda > Insecta > Hymenoptera > Ichneumonidae > Sussaba > Sussaba pulchella. Next base: position 19,301,608 of record OZ020165.1, read on the forward strand.
TTGTTTTACGAAAATAATAAACGATGAACAAAATCTGAGGACCGTATTTTGTCTTAATCGTGGAAACAATTAATGACTAGAAATTCTTATAATTTTCTTTTGTTCAATTATCTGTTTAACTGACGAATAAATTACTTCAACATAAATTCTTATAAAAAAAAAAAGAGTTACGACTGGCTCGGGGCCACATTCGTGTGGCAATTGAAATAAGGGTACAAGCGGGAAAGCGTTTCACAAGCACATGACGGCAACTTTACCCCAACACGGGTAATTTGCGAATTATCACGGATTTTATCTCTACGGTCGGTTTTTTTCTTCGTCGACGACTTATCGACGAATTGCGATCGACCGTGAACACAGGCCACAACGTAATAACAACAACGTCGGCAAAGTGAACAAACGCTTCGACGTGGCCGTTTTCTCCGATCGTGCGAGCCGCAAGTACTTCGGGAAAGAACGTCCCGGGCATGCCTGATTTAATGACTCCTAATACCCGGGTATTAAAATAAATTCATAGAATCAATCTATAGCCATTGTCTATGCGCACTTTTAAACCCACAGTTCGCTCGCCGTGGCGGTCGCTCATGGCGCGACGATACCGGGGCACAAAACTGTATGGATGGCGCGATATGGCCCAGCGAACTCTGGGCACCGAGTCGACCTGTGAAGCTCCTCGACGAGGCCTCCAGCAAGACACCGATGGATGTAACGTACAAGTGAATAAGAAACGATAAAAAAGCGAAACAAACATCGAGCGAGTGTAAAAAAAAAAAAAAAGAATACCTGAGTCGCTCAGCGTACCGTGTAATTTGTGATGGCTGCGATTAACCACGAAAAAAATATCTATTAGGTTTATTTTCGAGCCTACACGTACTGTTAAAGCGACCTCCGTAAAGCCTCGGCTCTGTAGTAACTTCGGAGAATTAAATTGATTTGAGTATTCGGAACTTACACAGATGAGTATTGAATTTAAGAAAGCTCCGATTGAAATTGAGTATCTTTGATGTGATTTAGATCTGGTTGAGCATTTCTCGGCGAATTAGACAAAGTAATTAATCGCCATATCACAAAATTACTCTCTCATGAAATTGGCGACATGACAATTAACGGGAATATTTAAGTGCTGAATTTTAGAAATCTTTATGTTTGAGTCATTGAACTTTAGAAATTGTATCATTTAGAATTTTTAAAAGTAGTTGAGATTCGATTGAGTATTCTTTTGGCGAATTAATCAGAGCGATAAGTCGATTTTCTTCAAAATCAAGCTTTTACGTAAAATTTTGGACAGTAGCATTAATTGAAGATTTTCAGTCCTGAATTTTAGAAAGCCGTGATTGGAATTAAGTATCTTTGATGCAATTGTGGTTGGATCGAGTATTTGTTTTTTAATGCAAATTCATAAAAGGTTTAAATCACCTGATTACGAAATTACTTATTTATAAAATTGTGGACAGTAATCAGCTTATTTTAGACATTGCTATACTCCGCTTTGAATTGAATAGTACAGTTTGTATTGGAGTTCTGTTCATTTGGATAAAAATTTTATAAAGCCTGGCCGATGACTTATCAAATTCATCACACAGGTCCTGATCTACCTTTGATACACGTTGGGGCCTGAAGGACATCTTGCATCAATTTCTAGTCGAGACGTCGATGAGAATTTCAGTTTTTCACAGATTTAGACCTGCCATGCATGTCCGGTTTTCCGTTGTTACCGTACTTCGGACTATCCGGGTTTTATTACAGATTGCACTGATCGTTCGTGAAATCCATGATGAGCCGTTAAACGACGTTCGATCGACGAGAAGACGATGCATTATCTCAAATCGACGATCAAACTCCATAACTATGTAACATACCTTTCGCCATACGAAAACGATCGAAATTCAGGAGAGAAAAAACAATTTTATACATCCGCACGTAAAGCAACCAAAGGCAACATAAAATGATGTTTAATCTCGAATACAATCAGGAAAAAAAATGTAATGAAACACGGACATTGCCTTCAACAAGAAAGTATAAAATAAGTCGTAGTTCGATTATCAAACTCGTGGGTTTCACGAGTGAAATTGAGTAAAAAAAGAAAAAATGTACAGTTATGAGGGTATGATATCGGTAAAAGGAATTTCGCTGTTTTACGATTCTTTGTTAACGATCGATTCCGGACACGCTTGAGTCGTCAAAAAGTTAAGACACGTGATACTATATGAGAAAGAGGTTCGCGCGGTTAGTTTGGCAAAACTCGTAAAAGTCTCCGTTGCGAAACCTATAGCGAACATATTCGTTTGTTAACGATCCTAGTAGTCTCAAATTGGCTCCGCGTTTCGTGGATACGTACGTCAACGAAAGCCAAGGCAAAATGAAACGCTGACAAAATTAATTCAATCTGATCAAAACTAATCAATTAAAATAATCTATAAAATCCCACGACTCGCACGAAAACTTTCAATAAATTTCTTTCTTTCTCCTTCCACTCGAACCTTCTTCGTCGAAAATTCTCCAATTCTAGTTAATCAAACAATTCATCGGCAACCGTGAAATAACATAAAATTGTAATAACATCACATCACTTTGCATACATTCCGCCAAATTCACCGAACGCCGTCGATGAGATATCAAATTACGTTAGTGTTCATTGTAAATTCAATTTTATTATTCCTAAACAGTTTCGAAAAAAGAAAATGTCCACCACTACAGTCGAAACGTTTCACGTTAGTCCGTGTTTCAACATTTTATTCGAATCCCCAAAGTTTAACGATGTTTCGAGCTTGGAGAACGTTTCGTTCTGTGTATCACCCCACCTCGTCTTAAACACGCGTGGTCACAGCAAGTAGTTTAATTTCATGAAGAGACTCACGCGCGTGCTCTCTTACCCGAAGCCCGCGCCGCCGGAAGCAGTTTTTATGAGAGCGCACATGGTTACGAACGACAGTCGGATTAACATTAATTTCAATAGCACGCTTATAGTAATGATAACAAACAATTAAGACGAGTCAAGTCGGTTGCGAGCTCGTGAGATCATCGATACTAACTGGTGTCGACGTTGCGAGGTTGCGGTACTTCGCGAGGGTGTCGGAATTAAATGACACGTAGACGATGATCTTGCTCACGTGTGTACACGAAACTTATAAACACATGTATGACGGTGTAAGTCCGTTCGTGTACTCTCGTTAATTCACGCACAACCACCGCGCACCAACGCAACTAATAGATTACGAACTCCGTATATGAATTACAACGCCAGTGTCTGGGATGGCGCATCGTCGTCTCCAGTCGTTGTTTCTCTTTTCAATGTCGCGCATGATACGAGTGGGTTCTCAGTCCGTCGCTCTTTGGATGATATAACGACGAGTCGACTATTCTCGAGCCGATGATGCGCGATTTCGCTCGTCTAGCAGCGGCTAACGCACGAGGCCAACGGACTTAACATAAATCGACCGACCACAGCCATTCGGAAGAAACACTTCGTGGCTGACGTGGAGTTTCTCTTTCTCACCTGTTACAGATGGTCCAATTATCATTAGATCAAGAGAATCAAGAAGATTTGCTGTTATGATAGCCAGATAGATTTTCTTTTTTATTTTGAATTTAATTAAATGAATTTTGTTGGTTAAGCGATTTGGAAAATCGTTTACTGAATTTGTTGGTTCGTCATATTATTTATCTTTTCCTATATATATTTTTTTTCGTTTTCGAAAAACCGATCGATTATTCGCTGTTATGTTTGTCAAATATTTTTTATTTATTTCGAAATTAATTAATTGAAATTATTGCTTCATCGATTTGGAAAATCGTTTACTTAATTCGTTGTTTTTTTGATATTTTCTCAATTTTATAGTTTGTTTCTTGTTATAGTGATCGGAGATTAAGAACCACTGCTCTCGTTATTGCCGCTGGTGTAAAATAAAACACCGCATACTGTATCAATTAGTCAATGAGCGCCGCGACAATATCCTGTCTGGAGCTTCGTCGGCACTCGACTGCGGGTTATATGTTATTCCGTTTCCCTCTGCTCTCATTCTTTCTCTCGCTCGCCCGCACTGTTTGCGATTCTCGCTGGAATCATTTACGCCACAGCCGTAGCTTCGGAGCTTCTCTCGTCGTTGAGGGGTGATGTCATAATTACGTGAAAACGTCATCCGGACAAAAGTCCCATGATCAAAATAATATGAATCATCGACATTCGCGAACGTTTCTGGACTATCATCGATTTAATTTTCACTTATTTTTCTATTTATTCAACATTTATCCGAAGATTAACATAAAATATGACCATCCTCGCTGTTCACGAGAGAACGATTGACGAATAAATAAACAAACTAGTAATAAGACATATCAAACTTATTATATTTATTACAACATGAAAGTCATCATAATCAACATATCGATAGTTATTTTCCGAGCCGACGATCAAGAAATAAATAAATAAACAGGTAATGAATATTACAAACCTATCACATTTATTCCAACCATTATAATATCAGACTCATCATAATAATTATTCCGACAATTATTATCCGATCATTAAATAATACATATGCATACGTTTTGATGTAGGTAATCAATAATTCTAATCTCTCAGGCATCTGCAATCGCCCAACCACGATATATATCTTAAAGTCGATTCGAAAACTTTTCATAACATTGATAAGACCGTCGACACTTCGACCGGCGTGCCGCGGCGGACAACTCGGGGCGATGTCCGATGCTGGGTTGCTTGACTCACGCGCGCGTCACAATAATTACGCCATACACGCACGCGTGTCCTATACTGCGTGACGGGAATACCCGAGTGCATCTTCGCGGCAACAACGTCGGCACCCGGCTTCACCGGCAACCGGTAGCGTCTGCATCAGTTCGGCAGGTTTACGTGCATTTCTTACGGCGAATCAGGTACGAGGAAACAAGCTCGGCTGCACGAGTCCGACCGATGCTTCGAAGCGTAATGTCAACGATTCACGTTTCAATTATTATCGTGTTTCTCTTCCCTCGATCGCCTTGGCCCGTCGTTGAAACCGCGTCTTCGCTTTGTGGGAAAGTGGGCTAAAGACACGCACGTGGGCAAAAACAATTTTTATAGCGACATAAAAATCAAGCGATCAATAAATATACCGCTCCGTCTTCTTCTCTCATACGATTTCTTACTTTTATTTTTTTTTTTTTTTTTGTTTCGTCTTTTCCGTTATTGCTCAAGAATATTAAACGCGTGTTTAACATCGCTACGAGCATTATGCGCGTATACCTTATAGACGTACTTATTGTTGAACAGGCAGGACATGTTATCGAGGTCTCTTCGACATCCCCGCTGATTTCGACATATTATATTATATCCGACGAAACGTATTTCCATCGGTATTAAATTCCACATGCGTTCGCTCGAGTCTGATTTATTCAGCACGTCGCATTGCTACGTACAATATTTGTTCGGTTGTGCTGTTAAGAAGAATTAAAGGAAAAAAATACTCGCACATTTAAAAAAAAAAATATTTCAAGGAGTAATTTATATATTCATGTTAAGCTTGAAACGTTATTTGTGCTGGAAATACTCACGGTATACTGTAATTCATAGTTTCACTAGTGATCGATAATTTTACACTCCGTTATTTTTGGTACTGCCTATATCTGAATTATAAACACACGATTATTCGTGTTGATTTTGTAATTCGCACGGAACACGATTAGTCAAAATCAATTTTCGAACAGCTCATAAATTGTGAGTACATGAAAATTCGAAATTGCACATTGACGTCGAATTCAGTAACCGTTTCGTTCGCTCTGACTTTTGGCTTCTGTGCTCAAAATCCAACCTGCAAAAGTAAGATTATCAGAACGAAACTGGAGCTTGTACGGTTCGTTGAAAGTCGTCCCAGTTGGTTGCTCGACTCCGAACGCATTTGAAGAAAGTTTTCTGTCGATGATAGCGAAGACCACGTCGACCATCCGAATCCAAAGTAAAACGAGGAAAGTAAGGTCGCGAATGTATATCTCATCACCCAGTGGAGGGTCGTACAGGCAACACCGTTCACGTATAAACCGTGTACTCGTTGTCGTGCTGCTCGCACTCTCGGCATAAGTTTCCACAGTTTTCCGTCGTCAACGAGAACGAAGATAGGACTATGCTGAGGCTACCGTAAACCAGAGATTGCCAAAGCACCTAATATACCAAAAGTTTTCGCATCATCCGGCGCGCAGCAATCTTCCGCGAGGTCTTTCGGCTCGCATACCGTGAGACGCACGCTCTCCCCACGCTTATTAAGTCCCGCGAGTGATTTCTTCCGTTTGCGGGGGAGGGATGAGGGTAGGAACGGATTCCCAGCGGGGGTACTCGGTTTCGTAATTTCTCCTCCACCACGCGAGCCATACCGTGGCGCCACTGCCGGGCAGTTTTCGGATTACTTTTTTTTGAGAACGGCACAAAAATTCGTTGCTTGCGACAATATTTGTGAATTTTTTTTTTTGTATTTATTTATGATCGGTGAAATAATTATTGGGAGTGTCATGGAGTGTTATACATAGAGGAATATTGATCCTCTTGGATGGGTTATTTAGGGCAGGAGACAATATCGTCATTTGAAGTTCAGTAAGCGTGATATTTTTCGGTCATGTGAATAATGTTTGCATATGGCATTTGCTTGCAGTGTAATATCGAGTGCAACTTTTTTTTTGTGAGTACGTCCAAATGTCTCGATATTTTTATCGCGTCGAGAAAATGATCTCCCGTCACTTAGCCACGTGCCCGAGAAATTTTTTCTCGTTTCAGATTATGCCTATGACGCGTGGAAATCGTCAACTCTGAAATATGGCAATTACGACCCTCTCGGCTTTATTGCTTGATTTCTATCCTAAGATCCGTGGATAAGTGTAATACCGAGAGTCCTTTGGAGCACTGATCATCCTTCGAATGGAGAAGCATGTCCCCGATATTACGGGTTTATCGCAAGAAAATCGAGATCAGGATATACGCAGAGAGAAAGGAGAGTCTCTAATCAAAGATTCTGACGAGCTGAAACTGAATGAGACTGTATTCAGTATAGAATTATCGCATTGTGCGAGCGATCCGCAACCCCGCTGTTTTCATCCCATCCCCAGCCTTTCTTCTTCGACATTTCCAATCCCCAACTATCGTCATATTTCCCTCGTCCACCGCTCTCCATTCCCATGACATCTTCGCGCTCGCACCCTCTCTTCGACTCGTCTTATTGCGCCACGTTCGTTAGAGCTATTATATCATATCTGTTCTCGTCGAATGAGATTCGTGATTGCGCGCTACGACAGTGCTCGTGCGTCTGATTCAATACATCGGACAATTCAATAGCGAAAAACGTTGAAAAACGTTCGTACAATAGAATATTTATATTTTCTTATTGGCTTATAAGTTTCCGGTTTTTTGGTCTGCTTGCTTCGCAGCAATATGTTTGTTTTCTGACTAAATGTTGTATACCATCCGGAATGTTTTTTTTTGTTCTATGATTATGATACCATTATTTGACGGATAACGTAATTGCATCTAATTTAGGTAATAGTTGTAATTTTCAATGAAACTTTCGAATAAATATAACGCGAGGACTTATCGGACGATCCAATACATCAAGGTTGATTCGCGATGAGAGAAGGTCAATGGAAATTTTAATGGCCCACGCCATCAAGGCTACCACCCGGGGTCCAAGGATAATTGGCAATCGTCGTTAAGTCAGAAAACGCTCGAAATTCGAAATAAACGAAAGATCGGGGCTGTACGTTCATCGGGATTAGCTTTCACGACCCGAAATCGCTTGAGAAAGCTCTCGTGGCTGTGATGCGCATAGCTTCGTCGCAGCTTGATCGTTTTTATGGCGAAAAATCGAAGCAAAAGAGATAAGTGGAGGGTGAAGGGAGGGTTATACATCTCGCGCCATTTCGTTATCTTTACGAGCTCGTGAGTCAGAAGCTAGTGGGCGAAGGCAAAAGTCCGAGGGTCAGACCCGGATTTCCAGTTGTCCGGTGAACGCTGCAAATAGTGTGTCGAAGATGTGGCAGCGAAGAAACATCGCCAAAGCTACCGCGAGAGCGAGCGCGTCAAGCTGAGCAGCGCGAGAACTGCATCAACTTCTCTCGGTTCTCTGCACAAGCCATACAACGGATACCTGTACACGTACGGTGCAGATACAGCACATATACCTTACACCACGATTTTCACCCATTAAATTTTATGATTCGCCAGTTATAATTATTTTATTATTGCCCGATCGTAAATGATCAAACGGTGAGGGTAATAATATGCAGTAAATAATTTAATGGACAGAAAACGTCGAGTCGCATGGAAATGCGTTGAGCATTCACGACCATGAAGTGCACTGGAGAAACGTTATTTTAATTTATCTCGAAATCGATACAAAATTATTCCGGTTACAAATCGACGACGAACATCGTCGATATTTTTGAAACAGAGTTGCTTCATCTGTCGTATGATTTCTTTACACATCATTTTTATTATCGTCCACGTGTCAACAAAAATGGATTTCATTTGTGCATTGATAAAAATATGGCAAAAGAACGTCAGAACAGAGTTCATGGAAATTAGTCTATCAAGTAATTTTTATCATCGAATTTTTGTTTAAATTGATGCGTATAAGAAAAACCAAGAAATATTGCCAAAAATCTAGCCCGTGCGAGTGGTTACTGTCGATTCCACCGAAGCTGAGTTAAGCATCGTTATCATATAAACACAGCTGCGAAAACATCGTGAATCATTGATCTTTGATACTACACAGAGGTGTGGCCGAGATTAAAAAATTCGGACGATAAATCTTGGATAGCCTGTTGTATACATTTCGTTGGACGGCATCCCACAGAAAGAATTGCTAATAGCGAAGTAACGACAAAGAAACTAAGTGGTAATTATTTATGCGTTACCCCACAGCGATGATAAAGCGTTATGTTGAAAAGTTCCAGGTGGGGATGAGAGGCCGAACAGCATTGGACCAACGTTAAATCAGCATAGGTTTTGTGTCGTTGTGCGTCTGGCTACATTCGAGAAGATCCAAAAGATCTATAGAGGCTAGGGCTTGAACCAAACTTCGGGGTTCGCCCGCTGCTGCTGCTGCTGCTGCTGCCGCTGCTCGATTGTCCTTGTGTTCGTCCGGTTGGATCTCCGACCTACGACCGGACGTCCTTTCGGCACCATCTACATCGCCACTGGCATCGAGAGAGAACACCGAGTCGGGCGCACCTTGTGCATGTGCAGCTCACCACGAGAACTGACCTAATTGTGACTTATGGCACCTCTACTAGACCCAACCTTGTCGCGTCTAAAACATCCACCTCCACCTCCGTGCCATTACCCATTGCTCGCATTGTAGGGCATCCTGCGCTTGATTGGTGGAATATTCTCCGGATCCTCTCGGGATTTCCAAGATTTACCTGCAACTCTCTGCACGGCACGGGCCATCGTTGCGTATTCGACGATTCATCCGTGTAATTGTATCTCGTGCTTGCTTCTGTAATATCGAGGGTAGCACCACCGTCGTTCATGTTGTGGCGCTAATTCTCGGTAGACGTATGCAACAACTTCCTTCGAAAGACGAGAAAAAAGCTATAAAAATAAAGTCTACGATTTAGTTTGTATTGTTTCTGTCACTGAACATTTCGACATCAAGATAATAAAAAAATCTTCATGACAGCTCGCCCGGTAACTCCTTGATGCCGATAAATAATTTTGAAAACCTCAGACACGTGTAGTTTATATAAAATAAAAGCGATTTTCATAAACTCAGGACTTACTCCGACTTATACAATACAATCTGAATTATAAATATTGAATGTGAGGTTTCTCAGTCGCTATATTTAGAACTTACAAATTAATCCGATTATGAATGAGAATTTATCAATATATATTTCGCTGAGCGCAATATCGTTGACGACCTTTAAGGTCAGCAATCCATCAATTTTTAGTTCAAGATCAACGAACAGGATACGTCAATCCCATTCGCTCCACCGTATTAAAAAATTTGTTTTTTTTTTTTAAGAATTCAAAGGTACGATACTGCTGAATCATCGCGTAGCGCCAGTGTGTAACAATGGTAACATTGGAAACTCGACAGTTGGAGTTCGGAAAGTAAAGTTTCTGGGATCCGGGGTCGCGAAGGAAATGCGCATCGCAGATACTCGGCATGCACGCACTTGCTCGAACATGTATAATGCAGTTCGAGCTGGTGTTCGATGCCGAACGAACGAAATTCCGCTGTGTGCGTATTTTTAATCCACTGCATACAGAGAAATATATGCATATGTGTAAATATATACATGTATGTGTAACGGATGGTCGACACGCATCCATTTAAAGAAGCCGAGACGAGTGATGTCGGGTTCGACAGAAGAGAACGAGCAGTTACTACCTGTTACCTGTTGTTTCTGTTCGTCGGCTGGTGGAAGGGTGACAGGTGTATCGCCTCTGTGCCGCCCAGCTGCCGTCCCCGCCGCTACTTTTGCCTTCGACCATTATCGTTTCGTTTCTCCCGCGTTGCATTGCGCTGTGCATACGGATGGAATCGTTTCCGCCCAACCGACAATGCCATCTCAACGATTCTACATGCAAAGATGAATGAACAATACCGATCGATTATCCTTGCCCCGTTTTACCGCAACGTGAAGAAACCACCGTGGGTTTTATTTTTGTTATTATTTTATTTCGTTCCCTGTACATATAAATAGCTACATCGTGGGAGCTTCTTAATTCTTTCATGGAAGAACGAATTCGTATGAATGTCAAGGATCGATATTTTTCGTCTGCATAATATGGCAAGCTAAATATGGTAATAATATGTGTCAATATTATTTTTAGTATGGAAAAAAATGCGTAAATTATTTTCTCATCAATATTATCCACTCTCAGCCCTTAACGTTCAGCTTACATCTAATATTGATCGAATATTTGATTCGATTATGGGACAAAGCAAAGTTAGATCGACCCCTTTCGGGCGTCTTTCACTGAACTGACCGAATATAAACGTCCAACCTTATAACAAAAGACCGAGTGAAAAAGTAACGAGCGACCCTATACGCCGGGGATACGTACGTAAGCGACCACACGATCACGCACCGTGTGTCACGTTTAGGTACTGACCCCCGTCGGATTATTTGCATATAGAGAGCGTTATAGATGAGGGAAATAGAAGCCGCGGACGTGACGGAGTAAACGAGAGAATCGCACGTTCAGGAGACGGCTATTCTTCGTCGCAGCGAGATGAACGGAACGACGACCATGGACACTTGCTATCAGCGGGTTCATTAATAACTGTACCGGAGTGCGAGCAACCCCGTGGCGAAGTTAAATGGCCCAAACCGGATCCTAATGTGCAGTGAATGGAACGTCTTTTGCTTAAATCCGGTCCCATACTTTGACTAGGCCACGCTTATCTCACGAATTCCAACGCCCTGCGAAAAGTCCACATCATTAATGAACCTGGTATACGGGTGCGATGATAATTTCGTTGAAGCATTGGCTGCGCTGTAATTAATGACGTATTTCTTTTCTACATTCAGTTAGTACTTAAATCATTGCAAAATTAATTAGCGAGATAGCGAGAACGAACTTTCTACGCGTTAATGTATAATATTGTGCTGCACAACGTACTTTCGAATGTATTTTACAAATGTGCTGATATGTGAGCTCGATCAATTTACATGAATGCAATAAATGACTTTTCGTATTTTCTGTATCAAACTACGGCCAACCAGCTAACTAAACATGGATATGGTCTAACTATAAATGTTGTCCAACGTTTTGCAAAAATGATTTGCGAATTCCATCGTGATGTTGCGTTATCAATGTTACGTGAAATAATTATTGATCTCTCCAGACAGTGGTTCGAAACGTTTCCGTTAATGTCCATTGGAGAAGCCGCAGAACGATGTGACGAACTGATAGGTTTTTCTTGGGACGCCCAATTTAGTACTGATTGTTCTTGCATAAAACGGTCGATTGTATATGTCTTAACGCGAATTGCCTCGATGACGCAATGTACCAAATTTAGCTCACGTTTCACGCACTTTATCTTCAATAACTCTCGTCGTTAAATCAAGACACCCGAATCTATACTTAGGTTTGTTCTGGGTATAAATCCCCCCCTCGGCCCTTCGGCGAATGAGATAAATCTGAATCACGTGTATCGAGCGGACCCTATAGTAACGTTGACCTTGATAAGGGTACAAAAGGGGTGGTTGAATGATTGGAGATATTAATATTCGCCCAGCTCAAAAGCTCGCTCGCGTTTGTGACAGGTGGGACAGCTAGTAGGGGTGCCAATCTGTTGAATTCCCGATAGTCTATAAAAGCGAATCCACCCGTAATGAACACTTCAGGGACGCAATTTTACCGATCGAACACACGAGCAAAATTTTTTGTTCAATCGTTCGTCACTACAGTTTGGTTTATTCAAGCTGACAAACTCGATCGTAATCAAGGACGAATATACATTGGAATAAGAATAACTTTGAAAATGGCTCATTACTGAATCATCGTTGATTACATCAAATACAAAGATCCATTGTTAAACAACAGTTGATCGAAAATGATTATAATTATCGCGAAAATTCGGAAATTCCAATGAAATTTGTGGACGTAATCTAATTTAATTATAATATTTCTATCATTTATTGATTTAAAATAAATTGAATCAAAATTCAATTGCCGAACAATTGATCGTAGTTTTAAGTTTGGAAAAATGTTTTAGATTCATTTTCATTGAACTAACGCCCATCCCTGATCTCGAGGCTTTCGGCTCGTTACGCCCAGCGAACAGGGCAGGGTTTTGCATTGCGAACTTGAATTCTGCGGTACCCCGGAAAATCTAGAAATAGGAGCAGACCGGATATCACGGTGTCGCGGGTCCGTGGCGAAGCCGCACAACGGCGAGAACACTTGAGAAACAACGTACGGGATCTTCGAACGGCGCGAGTAGTTGTGTGGGAAGCATAAGCAAAGTAATTCTAATCTGGCAGGTAGCTGCCGACAAATAGCTCGCCATAAATCCTTTAACCAAGCAACGGAATCACGTACCCGAGACGTCGTTCTTCCGAGGCGTTGTGTAATCGAAGATAAACCGCGTTCTGGCCCCGCCAAGAGCAGTACGGCACTATCTTCGTGGTATCAAAGTCGAAGATGCGAAAGTACGGGGATGGGAGGTTGAGAGAGCCGCAGGAGTACGGCAAGGCTACGTAACTTATCAGATAAATCAGAGATCCTGCGGAGTTTGGTTTCGTCCCTTGCCTCACCGTCTTCTAGATACCCCCACAAGGAAACGGTATTATCGCTCCGGACAATCTGACTCTTGATCAATCACGTCAACATTGCGGATTTCGTTGATGAAAAAAAAAATTTACTTTACCGCCCTGAGGTTGATTGTGGGAGGAGAAATGATTGACAAGCTTGAGTGACAAGGTTCGAAAACGTGTTTCGTCTCATTATTATTTCCAAAGTGAAAATTGATTAATGCCGAGACATCGCACGGATGAATAATAACGCAAAGCTCATGACGCGTTCAAAGCGATTATCGAGCGTAGAAAATTTTACTGGGTATGAATGTGAACGAGGGTCTCGAACCGGACAACGCCGAAAACGTCGAAGCTCTTGGTGGTTCTCTCGCGTCACAAATGTCGTTGTATTATGAGATTCGCAATGGCCACACGTCATTCGGAATTGAAACATTTCCTTCTTATTACCGCTGTCGGCTGGAGATTAATTCGTTGGAATTGCAGGCGTGCTTGGACTCAAGCCCTTCGGCACGTCGTTCATTCGAATCGCTCCTCATCGATATATCTTCGTCTATTCGGTCTCGTACGTACGGCAAAACGTTTCGGGCTTGGAGATATGCTTTCGGCCGTAGCAAAGCAGAGGGACGAGAGACGGTCTTTGTTCGAATTGTGGATCGACTCGTAAGCGCAGGGCTCTTGTCCTCGTTCTCGTCATCGTTCATGTCGGTCCCCCGCTCTCGCGGCGTACCTTCGACAGCGCGAACGTAGCTCTAACGTCTCTTTCTCTTCCATTGTTCGACGGACATTGCCCAACGACCGTGGCGGTGGACCGAAGTTATTATATCTAACGTTTTCGTGCAATTAATATGCCGACACAGCATCCAGATACTTTCTACGCAGAGCTTTATCTACGGCTCTGATTGTCTGAATTTCATTGCTTCGTACGGGAAACGTTGAATGAAAAGAGTAAGAAGTACAACATTTTTTGGTTTTTAGAATTCAAGCAATTACAAAAAATACTCAAAGCACGGTGGAGGTTATATTTTTTTGAATTCGATTAATCACACGGTTAAATCATTTAAAAGAATTTAACTGCAGTGTTGTATGAAGATTATTAAATTTGACATCCGATCGGTATTGAAATGATGACAATCAGAACGAATGAGAATTTTTTGAAACTTTTTTTCAAGTAACGATCGTTGGAACGTAAGCTTTGTTTCATTTTATACTATAAATAATACATTGAAACGTTTAATTAATTTAGCGGTTGTCCCGGCAAATGCTCACGGAAATAGTAATCGTATTTCCGTGAGCATTCTGCAAACGGACTCACGTTTCATTGGTCCATTCATCAGCTCACGAGAATTCTGTTACGAGCTACAGATTGTGACAGACCGAGAAGCGAGTCGTGGCAGTCACTGAGTACTCTTATCTGTATTAATGTTGTAACACGTAGAGCCGGTTGCAAGCTGCCACACTTGCGAGTGTCTTACGATGTCACACGTGTAAACGCGGTGCTGAAATGCATGAAATGGCAGCAAATTGTGACTACACGACGACCGGGTTTCCCCCATGAGAACTCCATAGGCTTATAATTTGTTTTATTTTAATTTTTGAGGTTCTCATCTTGTACCTATATAGGAGCCCATTGGTCTCTCAAGGAAAATATATATTCAAAAAAATAATAATATTTATAAATATTTATAAATAAATAATAATATTTGATTAATCGGAGGTTATTTTAATTTCAAATATTGCAACAATAAAACAGTATGAGATAAAAAATTATTCTTACTCTCTATAAAAATGGTCAATATATAAGAAAAATAATAATTGCAAGGCAAGAATTATTTATATAAGTAATTTTTAGTCACAAGCAATTGGAAGGGCACTCTTGGTTAGTTTCGGAAGAATTATTCTTGTTCCCAGATAAAAGCCCATGGGCTCCTATTTAGAAAAACAAAATCACAATATCGGCTCAGGTGTACTTGTATCCGGTGAGCTTCTTATCAGGAAGAACCGTCACCCTCAAAATTCAATGCGGCCAGTTTCGTACCTCGTAGACTCATGAACACCCGGACCGAGAACACCGGGAGTCAGGAATGTTGATCCACGAGTTCGAAATTCACCCTCGTAAAAGAACAACATCAACAGGAACTTCGTGACGTAGCGTCGAAAAAAGGCAGCTCGGGCTTCAACCTGTTTTGTGCGCTCAATCGACATTGTCATCCTTATAAATAAATATTATTAATATCCAGCTACTATATTTAAATGGTCATTGGGTTTCCGAATGGAGAATTGGGGTGTCAGCGACCGACGGGAATCTCGTCGAGGCCGCCGGTGCAACACGCCACTTGCAACTCCCATCGCGGGTCTTCGGATCTTTTCCGTGCAGTTGTGGCGCGCGTGAAGCACGAGAGAAGATCCCATACAGCGATGCAGCGAGCGCCGGGCGATGAAAAATTGAATACCGAGCTCGAGCGGAGACGACGGGAAAAGGGAATCCGACTGTAAGAGGGTCAACGAAATAGTCGGATGGAATATAATGATCGGCCATTCCTCTTCGCTTGACACCTTTGTTTTCTCTCGATGTCCTCCTGTGAATCGTCTTTGAACATTTTTCGATTCTCCTGATACATATATGTCTTCGGTTTTCATAAGAATGCGAGCGTGACGAATACACGTGGAATATAGATTCCTCATGGTTTATTGTGTATAAATCACAAATGGAATTCTATACCCTTACTTTGGGTTGAAAACGTGAAGAATGTTACCCCAAGACTGGCTAACGGAAGATGGGGTGAAAGTTTTCGGAGCTACACGTTCGGATTGGTTTCGTGAGAAATCACGTTAGTCTCACTTTTTTATTCATTGATTAGGATTAGACCACGCGATAGCCGCTTAAAAAAGTTAAAGGAGTTTCAGAATATATCTTTTAAATTCTATCAATTGATCTTAGCTCCTCAAAAATATTTCTGAGATTCGTTTCGTGTAACATCTTTGATGAACGCATATCTCATTTTCATTCTGGATTAGCTATCGATGAAACATTCAAGACAGCTATGACCCGACTGCTTATTACGACGTTGGCGATAGAAAAGCGACGTATCTTGCCACCGTCTTCGCGACTTGGCCCGAAACTCCCCTATATCCCTATCTCTATCTATATGCACGTGTTTAATGTCGCACAAGTTCTTCTTGTTCTTGGTCCAACCAGACCGGCAAGAAAGTCCGTATCTTTCACCTCGTCGATGACCGTGCCGTTACCATTGCCCGACCAAGCTCGACCAGCTTTCGTAGGGTCATACGAGACCGGTAGTCATACCGGTGATGATCGGTATACGGCTCGCGTACGTATAAGCCCCTTCCGCACCGAACCACGACTACGCCGAATTTTCATTTCTATTTGCTCCTCTCCGCCATCTCTTACTCATCTCTCCCATATCCTTTCACGTTCCATCTCCTTAGCCGTTGCCCGAGTACCAAACGGTTTTGTTACACGAATCTCCGCCATCTCTGTGAGCACGTGCTATCTTCTTCTCTCTTTCTCCATACATAACGTTTGCTCTCCTCTTTCGACTCACGCGGCTTGGTTGCACTCTGGCCGAAAGCGGAGGTTCATCGCGGCTAGTAACGCTGGTAGAGGCCACACCGTCGTAAACGTCGCGTAGCCCCGATCTCGTAAATCGCCGTCACCGAGGCCGAGCGGGCAAACTCCTGGTCACAGAGCGCAAGGCGTTGCGAATATTTACTGGTATCTAAGTTTATAATTACCAAGAAATTCAAGAAGGCAGAAGGTATCGGACAGGACGAGGGTGACCACTACGTATTATTTGATATATACGTATGGATACATGTGTCTACGTATATACATTTTCACGAGGTACAGTCGACGCTCCGTACAATCGCGGGAGGCTGAAGCGCACGGCAAGTAGCCGGAGTTTGATATACCATAACGTCCTCCCCTACCATCATTTGATTCTAACATATCTACCCAGCTAGAGAATCATAAAAAGTGCAAAGCCTGTGCACGCAGATTCAGAAACGTCATTAGCAGCAAACTGCAGATCACGTTGCCGCCAATAATTTGCACTCAACAATATATCCAAATTTATGCACATGCGAATGAGGACAACCAGTCAAACGCTTTTACTGCGCACGCGCGAAGCCGCGATGCGACGGAGTGGGAGAGGATCTAGGGTATAACGCAATTCGACAAATGGCGTTTATAGACAGAGTCGACTGTACACGCGTCTACCGATCTCGCTATGAACTATTGCATCCTTCTGTCCTTTGCCTCGCATCCGCTTGTGTCTCATCCGCTCACTCTCGTTTTCGAATCTTATAGAAATAAGGCACGAGTGCGCGCGTTCGCCCCCGCATATGTGCACGCAGTTTCCCCGCGAGAACGCGTTCTATTACGAATCGCCTTCCGCGCGTCAGACGCGGCGAATTAATGCGCGTAATATGTTGGCTGCGAGCACGTTTACGGTTTACGTATAGCAGAAGCTTCAGCGATTGCAAATAACTTCAAACCCGGTCGGCGAGAGTGCCGGTGAAGCTAATGCGTTGAAGATTTGTTACGCGTACGTTCGGGTAGGGTG
Source organism: Sussaba pulchella (assembly GCA_963971145.1). NCBI lineage: Eukaryota > Metazoa > Arthropoda > Insecta > Hymenoptera > Ichneumonidae > Sussaba > Sussaba pulchella. The sequence goes on from OZ020165.1 coordinate 19,319,442, forward strand.
GAAATGATTTTTATTGACCCAGGTAATGGTTCGAGGTGTACTCGACCTCTGTTGCAATAATCACGATTCGAATATTCATCATAGTCGGCGAAGGAAGTTCGGAGCTGCAGCCATTGGCCAGCCAACGATGATTAGTTTGGCATTTAGAGGACATAAAATCGACCGAGGACTTCGTCTAATTGTAGTGAGAGTGGTCCGGAAGAGTTTAATTGATAGAAAATTCAATTTTGATAGCAGAGATTGCTTGAATTGAAAAAAGACGTATCGATCGAATAAAAAACGATGGTAGGTTCGAATACATCTGCTGGACTACTCGAATTCCGTGTAATCCAATATTTTTCATGGGTCATATATAAGTATATGGACGGCCAATGATCGCACCGTCCCTCGTTCAACGTTGCCAGTTCCCACACATTCCTACAGTCGGCCGGACCGTTCCATACGTGTATTAATCCTCGAACAGAAATTGCACCGATAGCCCTCCAACAATTTGCAATCGTTAAGCGGCGAACCCGTATCGCAGCGTCGTCTCCACCGCTCCTATAATTCCGCCAGATACAAATGAGCCCGATTGAGTCGAATAATTAAAAAAAAAATTGAAAAAAAGATAACAGATCTTGGAATTTACAAAGCGCGATCTCACAATCGGTTCTTGCCGATGCATCAAACATACTTTATTGGCTCGCACACATTGTAGCAAAATTATCGTCGTACTTCGTTGTATCGCTGTTACGAATCTTTATTCTTTTGGAATACGCGTTTGCGGAGAGATAGTCGGTGCGCAAGGACTTGGCCACGAAATCGCGTCAGGATCAAAGGGTGTGGCGGCCGCGAGAGACGACGATTGCCGTGGAAAGAGAGTAGCTGCGCCGGCAATGATATATCGGCTATTACCTTCGAGCCTTAGCACCTGTTAATGCGTTTCTCTCGTCCTCGTCCGCATACACACGGACACCTGACGCCGCTACGGAACATGTGCTACGCTCAACCTCGCGATCCATTGGCCGGTCCACGATGCTGGACCCTCTGCTCTCGGCCGCAACGGCACGCCATTCAATGCTCGGCATACGGGAACGGCTCTTCGGGGCCCCGCGACGTTTTGCTTTCGTTACTTTTCAATGAGAATATCGCAGAGGGGGTCGTTCGCGCAACGGTGAGGACACGGCGAAACGACCGCAACTGCATAACGATGCTCGAGGCCCATACCGATCTTACCGAATTAGTCCTGGATTATATTTCAAGCCCTTCGAACGTTCTCGCTCTTCGCACGACTTCTCGTTCTACTTTTGTTCCCGTACCTCTGGATCTTGTCCGTGCATATTTGTCCCTGCCCCCCGCCCCCCTTCCACATCCCGTCGATTCGAATCGGACTTAGATGGGTTTTTCGAACGATGATTGCGCTTTGACTGCTAATCGCGAAATTTTCCGGGAGATAAATACTTTTTTGATTCGGGGCTGCGCATTCGTTCGATTTATAAATATTTACAATACTTTCACGAACGAATATCTGTGAGAATTATAATAATTCAATTCGAATTCTTGAATTTCTGCAATAATAACGAGTAGTTCAGACGAATTATCGTTTTACGATTGATTCTAATATTCGCTAGCAATTATAATCCATTATAATTGAGTCATTCTTATTCTAAAATTTAATAATAGAAAGAATCGACCTCGAAAGTAAATCATTATTTAAGATAATGGAGCACAAAAATCGTACAGAATAAAGTGTATGCGTTTGTCTTCGCGAAATGAGTTCCCAGATTCGCGTGGAATTGGCAGAAAATAAAGAAGGTATATAGTAGATATCCGAATATCGACGCAAAGGCCGCGACGCCGGCGATGACGACGAGGGTGGTGGTCTGCTCTCCATATTTCAAAGCTCATCGAGCAGTCTCGAATAAAGTAGAAACGTTAATACATTTCGCTCTTATGCGCGCGGCTCCGATGTTATGCGGAGAAGGGAGAAGGGAACGGGCGAATCTCGAGAGAAGTGCGGAATAAGTGGATAGTGTGAGAAGTAATGATGTACAGGTAGCAGAGTGGGAGTGAGCGAATGAAGGAAAGCTTTAATACCTTCTTAAATATTCCTTCCGTTTCACGTCCTCCGACAACAGCGATCCTAGTCTCCGACTCTTCGTCGTCGTTGCCGGTCGAATATAAGATGAGATAGCAAGAGGGCACACGCGATATATATGTATACGTACACCTCTGCTTAAAGGTAGAAACAAATAATACGATTACGTTTCGTTTCCGTTTATTAAAGAAACAAGATATCGCAGCAATGGGTAGCACAGCTCCCCCGCTGTCTCTGGCATGCTGTTAGCTCGAGACGTATATATATTATATACGTATACACGATACAATACGTATGTATAGAGACGACGAACCGGGGCAAAATGGTACACTTGAGCGAAATTATTTTGTTTGAGATATTTTTAAGAATTTAAGATTATTTATCGAGCTATGATTAATTATTGCCGGACAATTACATTTTTTTTCATTGCTGTGACAATTATAAATAATTTGTGCAGATAATTGTTTCACGATGTGTTTGAATTTTAAGTAGACATTATATAATAAGCAGGAGGAGAAAAATAATAAATATAATAATCCATGATCATCCCGTAATGAACTTATATCAAATATATTATAATTGAATGAATATTCGTTTCCTCTCCTGCTCCAGATATAAATATTTCCGGTGATTCCGGGTCAACATAAATATCTCATGAAGTTGCCGATACGTGCTCAGAGCGCCGCACACAATTTACTTAAATCCATAACGAGGACTTAAGTAAAACGAATAACTCCATAATAAAAAAATTTCGCTAAATTAATTACCTCAGTCCACTGTCGATATTGTCCGGCTTACTTCGCTTCGTGCGTGAGTTATTGAATCTTTCTCTTCCCTCAATTTTGTCGTTTATGCCATTTTGCCCCGAGGTGCCACATACATCCATAAACGCCGGTACTTTTATCCGCAACAGTGCAAACTTCGTTCGCGGGGTTCGCTACTTATACATTTCATTCGCAGATCTCGGGATGCTCGGGTCTTCCCGGACAATGTACGAAGGAGCGCGAGCATCCGCGTCGTGACATTTTGCCCGGCATTCGATACGAGAAACTCGATATGTCATAATTTTTTTTTCTTGCCACGAGGTTACACGGCTACGTACTTGGCTACTTATACATACCTCGATGAAGTTACGCGTAATAACTATATATACGAAAACCGAAAGCCCCCGGGTATAAGCCGCCTCGTCCGGCGATATAATATACATGGCTCCGTGTGTTTCATCGCACCGACGCACTTTGCCGACCTCCACGGCAGTCGAACTTCCTGCATGCGAGCCTATACTTCGGTTATTCTCAAAACCACCAACAGTCACACCGTTTCCGCAGGAAACTACAGCGAACAGAAATAATAATAATAATAGTAATAATGATCGACATTCAATTTGCCAATTTTCAATGGTAGACTCGTACGAGTCACCGCAAGTGAATTTTTTTTTACCTGGCGAATTCGTCAAATTAAACGAATGTTCGTTGATTCGCTCATCGTCTATTTCCGGTCTTTTTTGCATTCCCTTGACAGTTTTATTCAATAAAATTTCATAATCATTGAACATTCACCATCATATTTGCGTAAATAAAAAATTTGCATTTCCCTTACTCAAATGGCGGAAACAAAAAATTGAAGCTCGAATCTCACTTATTTTGTATTATTCAGTACTGCTATCAAAACCAATAATTCTGAAACAATAAATTCACCTGTCATTTGAACGTTCTAACCAAGACGAATAATAAAACAATTCCCAAGTCTCCACACGGTATTCAATTTCTCGTGCCGACCGTACACATACCCAAGCTAATCATTATTCCCGCGAAGATAATGGCGCAGTCTAGTTCAAACTGGAGACGGCCATTACAATAGATATACGAAACAGGAAAGAAGTGGGGAGAGGTATCTATAACGCGAGCCCAGCGTTCAATTGCAAAAGGCGTGGGTGGATGTGTTCCGGTGCCTGTTCGCGCTTCGCGCCTATGACTCAGCTAATTTATTCAAAGCCCTGTAGCCGGAGTGGCTGAGGCCCCAGACGAAGAAGATTCTACGCGAGGGAGCGAGAAAACGCAGGTTAGAAACGTTGGTCCGGTAGCCCCCATGCCGAGCCCTCCTTGTCGTCGTACGTCCGACGAAGAGAGTTACGTTGCTGGACTTACGAACTTACCCACACGAGCATACGTGCGTATCGTTGAAACGGTAGCACGGTTCGAGGACGGCCGTCCGAGAAGTTAGCCCGACTGGACCTGGCGAACGCCACCCACCTACGAGAAGAAAGTAGAGACAGCGGGCGAGACTCAGTCACGGCTACCGGAGTGGTTTATCTCGTCTCGCGAGCGACGAAATATCAGTGGTAGTCCGTGTAACTGTTGGACTTCGCGTTGTCACTGGATTATCACGCACAAACACACGCGAGCACACGCGTGTAGGTTGCTACGAGTACGGGTGGAACCGGAGTTAATGCGTGCGGTAAACGAATGTATGGGGTTCGTGTTCGTGTGTGCGCGGTTGGTTATACGCGTGGATATATTGAGACACGCGCCAACGCATTCTAATTATCATGTGCATAATGGTGGCCGGTCGCCAAGCTTCAGAAATACATCAGAGCGACGAGACGCTATAGATAGGTACGAAAGTTCGTGCGTGTGCCATGTAAATTCCACGGAATGGCTACGGATCTCTTTCTCAGTTACTATCTCTCTCGGAAAGACTTTTCGGTTTTTTTTTTTTTGAGCTTATTTCTTACTTTTACTGGCTACACCCTCGGTCGTCATTCGCCGTGGCATTAGAAATGGTGAAACGTCTCTTCTCCTGTGGCACGACGAGTCCATGAGCTTGTTGAGCTTTTTTATTTTATTTTGTTTTCGACGTGCCGACTCCGAGCATTCCTCCCCTATGTAAACATCCCCTTCGTCTGCAAAACTTCAACTATAATAACGAAGATGAACCATTAGTATCAAGCCGTTCTCCGCAGTTGCGCGAAACGATAATAGAGTCGGAATTGTTATGATACGAATAACCATGAGGCCAACCATGGTTGACACTGCTGAATTAGGGAATTCATCATGCAGCGACGAAACGCGTTTTGACAAAAATTGCCAAAATATTCTGGTTTGCTATTAATATTTTCTTATTATTTGGTAATGGAGAAACTATAAAGTTAGCGTTTTTTAAGTGCGACAGCGTTATTTCTGAGAAGTTATTTTCAGCGTCGCGTTTTTGGATTCAATTTGAGCGATGATCAAATTTATATCTTTTTGTTACCGGTAATTTGTAATCTTTCGTTATTTAAATCTTTTTAGATTCCTGTTATAAAATTCGAAGATCGATTGTCTGAAAAAGTTGGATTGATAAGCTAATCTTCGATTCCAAAAGCCCAAATCGTCGATTATGAATCGTGAGTTAACTTTGTCACGTCTAAGAATGTCACCGATCTCATTGTCGACTTACCCACGGTGAAATAAACAGGGCCTCATTTTTCCGTTTTTTCTCTATTTTTCCTATTGCAAACAACATCGGATTAAATGAAAATATAAAAAAAAAAAAAAAAAACAGCACGCAACGTAGACGCGAGTCTGAGTAAGTGCGAGAATCATGTATGATCTACGCGAGCTGTCACTGTCAACGATGACGCAGAGCACAAGCGTCGAGCGAGATGACCGAAGGAATAAAAATACGAGATAAACAGACGTCGACGGTTTCGCGCGAGTCCGCGATTCTTCTCACTCCGCACGTTTCTCTTTGAGCGCCAATCCTCAATCTTCGAGAAGACTCTAGAAGTCTCCGGAGAGCCGCGAACGACGTCCCACGGTTGATAGATGTGAAAATAATTATAGTCGAACGCGTTTGTTCGGGGCAATAAGAAAATTTAAAAAAAAGAGAAATACCATGTCAAATTTTCGTGAGGCTGGTAATGACTTTTAGTCATGCAACGGAAAAAGTCGAAGAGGGACGAACTGGAATGAGAAAGAAACAGATTGGGGAGAAGATATCTGCGAGGCAGATGCGTATATCTAGGGAAGAACAAAAAATTCTGGCGTCCCGCCATTTCCAAGTAAGACGATACCACTTGCGGCAAAAAATGCGCGAACGACACACTTCTATCAGTGCATAGTAATCAATCGCACCAAAATTTGATACTAAAAAAAAAATGTTGTAACAGATTATTTATTGAATTACTCTCACGACTATTTTTTCTTGGTATTCCTATATTTTTGCCCCTATATACTTCACCCTTGGTATTTTTCTTATTTCACTCATTTATCTCCGTTCAGTCTATTTATTCCATACTTTTTACGGGATGTATCAAGTTCCGATGCTTGCCTAGCATCAACTTATGTTCGCGATTGTCTCTCCCGAATATCGTGACACTGACCTAACCGATATTTGTTGCAGGATTAGCTACACGATTCTTAATGACAATAGCGAAGAACGACGTCGACATGAAATAAAAGTATTTCCAAAGGATTTGAAATAATGAGGATGATAATGCCAGTGGCAGCATCGGGCAAAGAATACGCTTTAAAGATTCTGGAATGCTACCGATATCCACGGGGTTTCTTGACGAGAAAGTCGAAGCATATGCGGATGAACCAATGGGGACCCTATCTACCCGGTGCTACGCATTATTTTGCCCGCTGGAAAGGTAGACTTCGTTCTAGGGCACGGTCTTATATACAGGTCGTGGCACTCCTATGCCAGCTACATGCATTCGGCTGGCCTCACATTGAAGCCAATATGGCCGGTCTGAGGGGGCTCATTTATTATTATTATGCTACGATCTCACGTCACGTGGTGGCTTCGGGCAGCTTCGTGCTATCTCGTGTCACGTGGTGGCTTCGTGGTATCTCGTGGATACCAATATCTATCTTGAAACACGGCGCCAAACAATTTTCAGTGTCGACTATTTTCGTGAACTTCTTGTCAATTTAGAAAAAAAGTATATTTTTTCGAATTCCTTTAACGTTTTGGCATGCCATAAATAAAAAGTATGCCAAAAAAATGTATAGTACCCGGGTGCAAAACAGGCTATAATAGTTGTAAGGAGAAAATTCCAATTTTTAGTGCACCAAAAAATAATACGCTCAGGGAACAGTGGCAAAAGTCTCTTCAGCTACCAAAGCTATTGTCAGAAAAAAATCATGTTTGCGCAAAACATTTTCGGCCTGATTCCATCGTTAAAACTTACAAGCTCAAAGATGAGAGCGGCCATGTGCTTGCTGAGGTAAGATGTTCTTTATTTTCCGAATAGCTGTTGCATTCGTATGTAAATAGATAATTAGTAGATCATTGGAAGTTTTCTTCTTGTTTATGCAATTATGAAAAAAAAAATTTAGTCATTCGGCATGGCGAGAGAAACAGTCCGTTGAGTTCGCATGAAAAAACTTTATCTCTAGAATAGTTCGAGACGACAACCTAAGTCGATAGATGTTTCATGTAGTTTATAACTGTACATAGGTTCCACTTAAACATGTTCGACTGGAAACCGGTGCAGTACCAACGATATTGCCACTGCTAACGTCAATACAGCAGCAAGATGACAGCTGCAATAAAGAAAACCTGCCGATGAACGAAAATATGACGGACAAAGAGCTCGACGCGGTGCACGCATTGCTTGCTTTGACAGAAACTTGTCTACCTTCCTTTGTCGAATCTATCGAAACCCCTGCAGTCGTCAATGATTGTGGAATCGAACTATGCACAGATTTCGAGAATACACGTGTTCTAACTCGGGAAACTTCGAATCTGGTCAGTCATAATCTATTTACCGTAGTACTGCGGGATCCGAATGTGATACAAACACCTGCAAATTGGTTTTCGACATCATCACCATCCAAAGAAAATATAGTTTTCTACGAGCTTTTATTAAATGACAGTAGCCATATTTTCCCGACTGTGAGAAGAAGTTTAATTATTGGCAACGACATGAAAATTAAATTCTCGGCAAATGGCATCGGTGTGAATCCGTTGGCGCTTTCTCTTCCGGATAAATTCGACAGTTTGGAAAATATGAATGAGACTCTCAAAAGATTCGCAAGTCTGAACATTTGCTGTGGCATCGCTATTCTTGACCATACGACGTTAAAACGAAAAATCGTGTACACTGACAATTCAAATCAGTTGCGCCATAATCTATGTCCAATTGTCACTGCTGAACAACAATGTGACGCCTGCAAGGCCGTAAAAAAACATATTTGTCAAAAAAAACGACGGATGAGAAGGCATGGTCAGACTGGCAATGGGAAAACGATCCTGCAACAGAAAACAATATCAGAAGTGTGTAAAAGAAAGTTAGGTCAAAAACAGCGTGCCTTGAGACGTGCGAAAATTAGAATTGCGGTTCAAAAAAATGAAATGCTGTCTCAGGAGGCAGAGATAAAGAAGCTCAAGGAAGAAAATGTACTTCGAAAATGTGAAGAACTAGGTATACCGGATTCACAAAAAACGTGCGTTAAGGAAATTATGGCTGCAGCACAGAAAAAAGATTCGAAAGGACATCGATATACAGAGGAGTGGGTTATGCTTTGCATGCTTATGCATATCCGGTCACCAAGTGGATATCAATTTTTACGAAAAAACGGAATCTTGCCTGTGCCCAGTCTCAGGACTATACGACGATATCTATCTCTGATAAATATGAAATGTGGGTTCGACAAACACTTTTTTGCGGTTTTCGAAAAATACATTCGTGCACAAGATCCAATCAAGAAACACGGACTTCTGTTGGTTGACGAGATCTCGCTACGTGAATCTCTTTCAGTTCACTCGTCGGATTTAACGTATATAGGACTTGTCGATTTTGGTGAAGATGGCGAGAAAGCACAAAGCGTTAACGAGAAGGCAAAAAACGGTTTAGTTTTAATGTTTCAACCGCTTGCCGATAAATACACTCAACCTATCGCAGTATTTGTTTCTTGTGGTCCCGTCAAAGGAGTAGAACTGGCGAAATTGGTGACTAAAGCGCTCATCTTGCTTGAAAATGCCGGCGCAGCAGTCCATGGAATCGTATCCGATGGTGCAGAAACGAATCGGAAAATGTGGAGCGAATTAGGAGTCGGTGGAAAAATCGGCAATGTTAAAAATTGGTTCACTCATCCCGCCGACGACAATCGTCAAGTTTTCGTTTTTTCCGACACGCCACATTTATTCAAATGCGTGAGAAACAGATTGTGCTCGAAACAGAAGCGATTGAGGGTCAGTAAGAACTCATAATAATGAACAGAGTATCTAGAACTACACATTTTTTGAACACATAATAATCGATTGCATTTAATAGCTGGGTCCCAACGAACCCTTCGTACGATGGACACATTTTGAGGCTTTGTATTATGCGGACAGGTCCATTTCAGAGACCCAATTACGAATTTGTCCCAAACTCACTCCTGGTCACTTGGAGTTGTCGAACACGTCGAAAATGAAAGTGAGATTAGCGACTCAGGTACATTATTTGAAGTAAATAAAATTATTTCAGATTGAAGACAAAATTATCGTAAATCCGTATTATTCAAGTGATCTTAAGGCATCTCTCCAAACGACTTTTAAAAAACATTATCATTTTTCGTAATTGTTCTTTATTGCCTTGAATGTATACTGAAACACAAAGCATTACAGTTATTGTTATTAATTTGGACATACCAATTCCATATAGCTGAAACCCGTAAAAACCGCTGAAAAACCGTATGAAAATTAGGAATATTTACGAAATTACGAACATATCGGGATAAGAAATATGCTCGAATTGATTCCCAATCAATAAACTTTTATCATAATTCAAAGTTGAATCTTATTATTCTTAATGATGTCAATAAGAATCTCAATGACAAGAATTTGAGAGGATTCGATACGTTGTGGGGTTCAGCTAATATAAACCTACAATTATTTTCTTGCCAATCGTTATTTTTTTACAGTTCATTCAACGAATTGTTCTTACAGGTATTCAGTAACTCGGTCGTACACGGCTTAAAGTTTTACAAAGCTCGCGGTGTTCCCAGGCTAGAGGATTGCGAAGCCACGATCGATTTTTGTCAAAGGCTTAATGATTTATTTGATGCGCTGAATCGCAAAATGCCGAATGAAGGGCTTACGCCCTCGGGAAATGACTTCAAAGTAATTCATAAATATTGAAAATGGAATATTCAACACCGTATCCATATTATTCTTATTCTTAAGGCGGCCTTAAGTCGTCTCTAACCATGTATAAACACCAGGTGACCATGGTGTTGAGACCACTTTGAGACTGACAACTGACTATGAATACGGGCCTAAGTTTCACTACATTCGAAAAGTAACTATAATATATGATTTACTTCCCGCAATGGTAGATTTTGCAATCATCACTCGAATGGCTCGACAATTGGGAAACCAACTACAGAGATGGAAAAATCCAAGCATCGGAATTCTTGACGAGCAACACGGCAGAGGGCTTACGCGTTACCATCCGATCAACTATGGATATTTCCGAAACGTTGACTGCAAAGCATGGCTTTGAATATATATTAACGGGGCGGATTAACCAGGATTCACTGGAGGTCTAAAAAATTAGGAATGATAATCCCTTGTTTTATTTTCTTTTCTCAGTTCAAAAACATTTTTCTTATTGGTCGTAGAAATTTTTTGGAATCATCCGTCAGGCCGCCGGCGCCAACGATCATCCTTCGACTCCAACATTCCTGCAATTATATAAGTTACTGTCGATGTACAGCATTGTAAAACCACCGTCGAGCGGCAATTGTACAGTCACGGAGGTTCCAAAAACACTCATTACACTATCCGAACTACGAAGTATCTATGAGAAGCCAACGAAAAGATCCATGAAGGAGTTGAAAGACAGATTGGATGGGCTGATCGAAGAAACAGAATGGGAGTTTGATGACGTCGTCGAACATGATTATTCTCACGCACCCGTCATAGACTGCATAGTTTACTATGTTACAGGTTAATCTCGGAGTTATATATTTAGTACACATGTGGCATATTCATTACAGGAAAACGGAGAACAGAGTCGTCAATCCAAATATCTTAAGAATAAGGACACTAATGAACAAAAATTATTTCATCAGCGCTAAGTTCAACAAATTTCTACATAAAATATGTTGATATCGAAGTTGTTTCTCTCTAAAGGTACTGTTTCCTGCTCGTATCTAACTTTCTCAACGAGTGGTTTATTTTTATAAATTCCTAGCATGATGGTAGTACGCCGAAAGTGAAGAGTTCCATTTTTTTCAAATTCACTTTGAACTTTAAACGTGCACGAGGCTATTTATTGTGTGACATGGTTTTTTCTGACGCACTTGACGATCATGCAACCCCAAACCAACACATTCCTCAAGGGTGTACGATTTCTATTGACCAATATTCATAACATCAAAAATCCTGTATGTGTACTGCCGGTCGGGGGTTGCATGGTACCAAATTGGAGTGTCAATTTGATGCCCAAATGAATATCAACAACCACTTTCTTATTTGCTTGTGAAATGTTTTAATACACATTAATACGTAGGTTGGTGGAGGTTTGCTATCCATAATACCTTTCTAATTCCAGGATACGTCTGCAAACACATAGAAAAACATTTTCCCTGTGAAAAATGCAAAAAATCCATACGAGCGCCGATCACCTTTTCCGAACAATCCTTTTCCGAACTGGTCAACTTGAAATCACGGGGTGGATTAATCCATTCGAGCACCAACTTTTTTCTAATGCTTAGAGAGTTGGAGGCTTGTTTTTCAAAAAATGTACATTCACCCAATGTTTACAGTGAGACCGTGTCAGAAATGATCCGTAATTATAAATTTTCCTTTCCCTGTAAACAACATGCTCAAGAGCTTTTGGCGTATGCCATAAAATATTATATGAGAATGCGAATGAGGCAGTATTCGCAGCAAGTGAACAAAAATGTTAACAAACAAAGTGCTGCAAAAAAAAGACAAGCCAAATATTACAAAAACTAAACATTTGTGTTCATTAATATTAATATTTATTGGATAATGTAATATTACAATGTGAAAATATATATTGTCGGATAAGTAATTAATGTTTTCTTTATTCCTCAACCCACTTTCAAGTTTTATATCCACCATAACTTCTAATAAATGATTTTCTGCAGTTCATAATGAAACTTTACTGCAGAGGTTAAGCCACGCGATATGCTTAACTTCTCCCTATACCTGTGATGGATGTCACAGATCATTTCTCGGTACTTTACATTTTTGAAAGATGTTTTTATTTAAATCATGACAAAAAAAATAGGAAGAAAAACTTTCTTAAAATTCCTCAGACGTTCACGAAAACGGTTTTCACTACAAATTATTCTGAAGCACCGTGTTTCAAGATATATATTGGTATCTACGAGATACTACGAAACTGCACGAAGCCACCACGTGACACGAGATAGCACGAGACTGCACGAAGCCACCACGCGGCACGAGATCGTAGCATAATAATAATAAACGAGCCCCCTCAGACCGGCCATATTGGCTTCAATTTGAGACCACCATTTTCCGGCGAGTGCCACGACCTGTATATAAGACCGTGTTCTAGGGTCCTCTATATATGTATAGATATGTATATAGATAGGGAGAATATACATACATATACGCATAGCGCTCAGGCTCTCGATTTCTCGGTCGGCCGCGGCGACGACTAATGCATCGGAGTGGCCCTGGGATACGGGTAATGCCTAATTAATCCAATTAATCTAACTCGGCACAAATGACCTCCGCCGGGGCGGCGGCCACCACCGAGTCTTCGGGTCTCTGTTCCGCTCGCTCTCAAAGACGGACGCCGGTCGAGAGAAGGTCTCTGCACCCTCTGTCAGTCGATTTCGAACCCGTACACACCGTCGAGAGTCGGAAGAAGACAGAACACCGTAAAACCCCTTCAGCGCAAGGGAAAGGGATGGATGATGGACCGACCGATCTAACATTCCGAGAAATTAACGATTACCGATGATTTATATAATTTCATATTTTAAATTATTGGCCGTCATTAGCGAGCGGTCGGATATTAGTCCCCCCCCCCCCCCACCCCCACCCACCTCCCCTCCGCATGTTCCAACGCCCAATGACGTAGCGTGGCGAAGAATCTTAAAATCAAGCACCGAATTCATCGTATCGTCGATCCCTTGTTTTCATTCCCATTTTTTTCACGATAGTTCTACCCTCATCGAATTTTTCGTTCTGCATAAATTACAATTGAAATAATTAAAAAGAATTATCAGTTATTCATCATTTTTTATTTATTCATTTATTTGTTTCATTTCAGCTGTTATTTATTAATGTTTCACTTATTGTATTCATAATTGAATTTTTATCAAAATTTACGTGGGCCGGTATCTAAAATTGGACTTGACAGGATTATTTAATTCTTCGAATTTCGATTATCCTCGTTATTATTCCACCCCGAATCTCTGGGTCCGCGTGGGACAGGGCCTTTTATCGGTGCATGCTCGATTTGTCCGGATCCTCGAGAGTCCCCCCCCCCCCCAACCTCCTATATGTGCACTCGAATATATTATCGTTTTGTTCCTCGCGTAGAGATCGGTAGAACGCGCGGAACCCGAGAGACCGGGCTGGTTGTCATTGGCTCATTTGTTAGACGCCATCCAAAGCATGCGGGGCCTTGATTTAGTGCCTCCACCTCGAACCACGCCGGCTTCGCGCGCGTATACGCTTTACCACGGTAATACCAATACCACCTCGTCCATATATCCCGATCTCCGTTGCGACGACCACCCTTCATCGAAGAGACAAAGACATGAGAGAACTCACAACGTTCGAAGAGCACAAGTTCGTGACCCCAAACCCCGGGGACCCCCTCTCCCCCCTCCTCCCATTCGCCCTCACCCCGTCCCGTCGCGTCATCTTTTCTTGCACACCCGCGCCGCGCCGCACTAGCTCCGCGCCGGTTTTTTCTTTATTTCTTTTCTTTCATTCTTTCTTCCTGCCTTTCATATACGCGACTTCTTTCGGTCCCCCTTTTGCGCCGCCTAACGTCTTCCTCGAAACACCCGGGACGAACCCGATTCGTTAGAGAGACGAAACAGTCGGTCACGGCTGTCGCGTAGTCTCACGATCGAGACTCTTTCACTCGGATTCATTCCACGCGTATGTGCAACTCGTATGAATATTATTATTACTTCGAACGAAATAAATTTAGTCGGTTGATTCTTCGCTTACGGAACGGAGGAATAAAAAATATTCGCGAGAATGAACACGATTGGTAAAATGCATTACCGTTCGATCATTTCTATGCCACAATTTTTCGATCGTCAAATTTGCAAAAGAAAGGTGTTGTCATTTTTATTAATAAACACTATCGACCAGTACTTTTTTTCTATGATTCGATGAGGTCCGACCGTAGTCGTTTTCGAACTTTTGAAAGAAAGTACATTACCACCGTCATTATAGTAACTTCTACAAAAATTTCATTTCAAGAGAATGGCTTTTGGTTAATCAGGCTCGATCTTCACCTGCAATCTCTTCTGATGACGTTACGATCAACGTAGACACGGCAGAGTTAGCAAGGGAGATGAGAAATAAATTGCGATCCGTGGATAGATGGCAGGTGTAGGTGGTTCAAATGGGCGGAGAACTCTTCTTTCTCATGAAATCCAGGAGTCTCCGCATAAGCTATCGGCCGGAAGACAAGCAGAAGGCACCCGAATTTTCTTTCTCAGTCTAATTTCCTCGTATCCCCGGCAAAACGTTGAACGAGAACGAGACAAGCCGTAGCGCCATCGGCGAGTGGTCTCGGCGGGCCCGCGGACCCTCACTTATACGGTAGCCGAAGGACCGTGCTCGGACCCAGAGCCCGGCAAATCTAATTGTCGGTCTTCGGGTATAGCTCCGGCAAATTGCAAAAATAAACACGCGTCTGCGCGTTGCGTATATAACGTATACGCCGTCCCGAACGAGGCAAGTGAGGAATCAAAGAACGAGTGAGATAACCGAGAACGAATAATGAACGAACGACGGAGACGCGAATCACGTAGTCATCGGTAATGCCGAGCGAGATGGAAGAAGAAAAAAAAATGGATAAAAAAGCAACGGCGAGGATACGAAAGAACCCACGCCGCCGCTGCCGACGCCGTGGAGTCTTCTTCGTCTTGTTCTTTTCTTCGTTTTGTCTTTTTTTTTCCATGTCCCAGGGAATGGAAATACTAATTTTGCGGAATACGGTGGGTGGACTGCGGTAAGCGCCGGGCGAGCTCTTTCGCCGTGTACGGTTGGCTGGGCGAAGACGCCTGCGATCACGGTGCCAGCGAGTGCAGTGGTGTGGGTCGTGATTACCTGGGGATAATTACAGTCGACGTGCGCGCGGCTTATGCGGAGGGGGTTCGGTGTTGTAGCTGGATGCTGGACCGTACGTTGTATGAACGTGTGCGGTGTGTGCTACCGGTGGCGAAAAGTCGAAGAAGCAAGTCGACCGAGGAAAGAAACTTTTGGAGTGTGTTCGATGCTTCAGGATTAACGTCTGGGAGCTATGCGAGTCTATGCATTCACCTGTGCTTCGCCCAGCCTCCCGGTTGAATAAATGACGCGATGGGAGACTAGTCTGTAATTATTGGCATTCTTGTGTACCTTTCAAAAGACCGAATACTATGAGACGAAGACCGCCTGTAGCGTGATTAGATGTCGATGCACACTTCGGGATTTCGGGATTCCAACGAGACAAGCTCGAGCAACTTGGCAGATCCTTGTTTCGCCATCCCGCACCTGTACCGATACCGTACATTGTCACGGAAAGTAAAAAAAGATCCAAAGTTTAATATTCATCATTTCCTTAGTTCCAGGGATTATAAAAAAAATGATTTCTCGATCAACGGATCGATGGACTCCCCGTCTCGCCAGTACTTGGATTACTTCTTGGAACTCAGATCGTTGATGTCTGATGTGTTTCCGACTCGGTTTGTCAGTAATGAGAATTTATCGCGGTCTTCTTTGACGATGTGCCTGGCGCACCGCTCCCGCTCAAACCATTTTCGGTTTCGAGGAATTGCAATTTTTTGATATTGTGTTGGGTTCTCGTACGTCCGCGCCTAATACGATGCGCCCCCGGAGAACCCACACTCGGATCATGGTAATTGTTGCGTCACGAAGGCGGCGCTTTGCGAATGAAGGAATGAAGAATAAATAAAAAAAGAGTTGTTTCGAGATGAAGTACATAATGATGCGGACAATCTTAAGGTTGGACTTGTAATCGCTCGAATCACTCGATAATCTTGATGAAAAGCGTTTTTTCTTGTTGTGATCTTAAAGTATGGACGAGAGGGAAATATTGTTTGCTCTGTAGGGTACTGATGGTCTGGATGTCAAGCGAAATCCATCAGAGCAGACTCTTCACAAACAATTTCTGATGCGATGGGATTGAACGAGCAAACGAATGGTGGGTGAGAAATTGTCGTGGGGTGAGAAGAAAATTCGCAGATGACTGTGTCCTGCGTGAGAGAACGCTCATG